>CM042849.1:44371016-44990016 GCA_023653725.1 Bungarus multicinctus | reverse complement strand
ATTTGCCCAATGCCTGATCTCAGCATAGCAGAAAGTGTCCAATCTTTCAATTTCATGAAATACCCTGGGCACTGTTCCTTTACTTGTAGAGTTCTTAAGAGAGACCTGGAAAATTCAATCCACTTTCATAGGCTACTTTAACAAATGAAATTATCTAGGGCAATCTTAAACTCCAGAGAAAGTGTTTCACACCTAATCTTAGTCCTTTTAAAACTAGTCTGTTTTCATCAGACCAAGGTATGAACTGGTCAATAGGGGTCACTGCTAAACAATGCTCATTTTCAACAGAGAAAAAAATAACCCAGAAAAACCCAATGTGTTCATGGTCAGTGCCCTTATTAACCAGGCTCCAGGGCAGTTTATCTAACTATACATTTAAAGACTATCTTCACCATTCTCAGCACATTCTCTAATACAGCAAAAGGCTAGTACACTTACATGTAAAAAGCCCCACAGTAATAAAATTGTTTTATTAGTATGGGCCATTTTTCTCCATGAAAATCAACTATTTCTGTTTACGCTTTTAAATAAAATTTCAAATGATATACTAAAAAGCTGCTAAATATTATAACCTTCTATCTACTATAAAATTTTAAGCTAGTAACTACAATTGTTGAGTCTTTGTCAGCATAAATAGCTTCATTAAAGGCTTAAACAGTGTCTGCTATTTTTTACAAACAGGTGCTTTTACCTTGCACACAAATACAGAACTTGCATTTCATAGATAATATACATTTTGCAGTCATATCAGAATGCTAATTAATACTTGGAATTTATCTTATCGTAGTAACCTGTACAGGTTCCATATAAAAATATACCAAACATGGTTAATTACAACAAATCCTACACATATTTATATAAAGAAATGTGCACAAGATTTGTTATACTTTCCTAAAAAAAATAAAAAGACAAGACATTTTAACAGCTAGTAATTTTTTCTTTCTAAATATTTTTTTAAAAAACAAGCTAAACCCTTTTAAATTATAAACCTTTTAAAACTTTATAAGGTGCATCTCACAGGAATTTTATTTTTCTTTGTTCTAAAATGCCCTGCACATAAAAGATATTACAAGCTTTTAAATTCTCTAGTATTGACCCCCCTCACCTCCAATCCACGCACTTCCACAAATGAGAAAATTATGTTGAGAAAAAGTACACAAAGGTACTTTGGAAAAGGAACATGGCTGTCATTCAAGAAATCAATTTATAGCAGTTATTTAAATCAGTTTTCCAGATCAGGAATGACACTCACACACCCTTTGTGACTTAAAACTATTTCCATTATATTGGGGAGAGAAATCCACATTATTTCCGCTATTTTTATAATGAAAAATAAAATGAAAAGCGTGATGTAAGGCCTAAACCACTGTAAAGCATGGTGTTTGTGTACTACTGCCCTCTCTACTTTGCATCACTGCTCTTTTCGATTAAGTTAAATTTCCAGGCACCAAAATGGTCAACCTACGTCTGGTCATCACCATGAACTATAAGAGTATATGTAAGCATATGTAAGATTTTATAGACATTATAATTTTATTCCTAGTATTATTCTTGCAGCACTGTCTCTATTATTCACTTCACAGGCCCACATCTTCATAAATGGTGCTACTATCATTAAGAAAGGTTCTGTATCTCTATATCAGGAAATTTTTTACTTATTTATATGCTGTGTTTATTATTTTTATACATAACTTAAGGCAGTAAACACTTGTAATTGACCTCCCACCAGCACCATTTTCTTCACAAACAGCAACTATGAGGTGAGTTAAGTTAAGACAGAACGACTGACCGAAAGTCATCCAGCTGAGTTTCATGCCTAAAGTGGGACTAGAACTCATGCTCTCCTACTTTTTAACCCAGTGACTTACCCTCTAGAAAAAACTGGTCTATTTCTGTTTTATAGGTACAATTCTTATGACATATTATGGGACCAAAAAACTGTCTCCAATTTTCCTTTTCCTGCTATGCTAACCCAGAAAAAAACCCCTTAGATTACACATTAGTTATGTTCCAAAAACAAAGAATTTATATTAAATATACTGTATAAAATTACATATCAGACATGCTAAAATAATATCCCGGAAATTTACGTTGTAAATTGTATCATATTCACTTTGGAATATATCTTTACCATGTGATTTCTAATCCATGTTGAAAAATATACTGGAGCTTAGTATAAAACAGATACTTTTTCCTATATCCACCTACCAAGCATTCTGAATGAAACAATAATCAGATTATGTCCAGGTTTTTAAGTGCGCTTTTAAGTTTTAAGAAAATGTATTTCAAAAATTTGATTTTTCTTATTAAACAAAAAGCCGTCCTGTGGTGCATGCGCTGAAGCAACATGTCATGCTGCTTTCTTTGAGCATCTTTCAGTGCCTAATCCTAACACTCTTTGGGAACCTCCTATAGGTATTTAATCCTTAACCAATTTGCTGAAGATTCTAGTACAAAGTCATGAAAGAATTCCAAAGATTCCTAATGTTCAATAAGCAGAATATTACGTTTGAATGAGATTTGTTTCTTATTTCAGATTAGAAACTAGAGGAACAGGACAAGTGAAGGCAAGCCAAGCAAAAGAAAGCAACATGATAACCTTGCATGCATACTGCTTCACAAGTGGGCAGGACAGTCAGTCAGCACAAGCCAGCAAAGACATTTGTTCAATAGTTACAAAGGCCAAGCAAAAAAGTTCTCTACTGTTCTCATTCAGAAGAAAGAGGGGAAAAAACCTTGTATCAGGAACAGATGAGAAATTAGAAACAACAGTAACAACAAAAGTAGATTAGATAATATTTTCAGGATAAACAGACTATCCCTATGTCCTTAACAGTGGAAGAAAACAGAAACTGCAAGGAAAGGGTTGAATAGTAAAATATGCCAAAATAACAAATACAGCAGAAACATGTTGGCTCCCCAGATATTCTCAATCTTACTGCTCATTATGCAGCAATGAGTTTATGTGCCTCTTCTTGTTCTTTTTAAGAAAAGCAAGAGACACAAATATGGATATCTATCCTGTAATCTGCCTAAACATTTGTATTTAATGCTGTAAAAATAATATTAGATTTTCAACAAATGTCTTAGGAAATAACTGGATGAGATGCAAATTAATTAATGACAATGTTTTTTTCTTCCCATTACATTCTAAAAAATTATATTTAAGACCACTCACATGCAAAGGTATTATCCAAATCAGAGTTACAATACTGGCCTTACAATCTTAATAGAGTACTTCATTATTTCATAAGGATGCATCATAATTTAATCTTCACATCTTCAAATCTCTATGGAGGCTTGATAAAAAACAACTCTGTTGCCATTTTTGTCTGTACATATAACAACTAGTCTGGCAAAGAAGTATTCTCTGTATTTATGCTTTTTCATTAATGAGAATAAAAGGATACCAAGCCTTTTTAAAAATTATAATGAACATATTAGACTTCTTAGAACTCTTTATTAATTCAGGAAATTTATAATAATTTGTCCCTAATGAGTTTGGGCAGCTCACAACAATCAAAGAATTTGCAATAAAAACTATCAATAAAAAGAATGAATAAATTGTCAACAATCATTTGTTATTTATAATAAAAGTATGGAAAAAACATGAAAAAAAGATGGTAAGCATGTTCAAATGATGAAGTGGTTATACTTTTTAATTCCTTTATTACACTTTATTACAGTCGTTTTTAGCAGAAATTATCTCAGTATAACTTGTGCTATTTTACTATTACTATATTTGAAACCACCTATGGATAACTGAGCTTTATGCTTTAGTTTTTGCAAAGTAGTCAAATTAATGGAACAGTAAGTACAAACTTAAAAATGACACATCTTTTCAAAACATTTAGAACAGAGTAATTTCTTACCTTTTTCTTCATCTATTCTGAAGATTCCAACACCAGATCCATCCCTTATTGAATATCTGATTTCACCATCTCTTCCTGTATCCTCATCATAAGCAGACACTGTCATTACTGAAGTACCAACGGGAACATCTTCACTTACAAAACTTTTATCCACAAAATTAGAAAAACGTGGTGGCTGCAGATTTTCATTTACATCAACTATTTCAATTTCAACATAACAGGTAGAAGACAATGAAATGGGTTTTCCCTTATCCTTAGCCCGCACTGTTAGATTATAAACTTGTTTCCTCTCAAAATCCAGTCCTTGCACAATACGGATCGCTCCACTGAGTTTATCTACATCGAAACTTCCACTTCCATCATCCAAAAGGGTGTACCTTACTTGGCTTGCCTGGCCTAAGTCAGGATCATAGGTTTCCAGCCACATCACAATAGTTCCTTCAGGAAGATCTTCTCGAATTTTTACTCGATAGTTTGCAGGAACAAATTTTGGAGGATTATCATTAACATCTTCCAATGATACCTTTAATAGAACTGTTGAAGACAACTGTGGTGACTCTTTAGCTTGGTCCCTAGCTTCTATTTTTAAGAAATATACTGCTTGAACTTCACGATCTAAAAGTCCTGAAACTTTTACAATTCCAGTGACACTGTCAATAGAAAACTTATTTGTATCTGTAAGAAGTGAGTATCTTACTTCACCATTGGTCCCTAAGTCTTTATCTATGGCTTCTATCTGTATTATTTCTGTATTTAGTTCTTTGTTTTCACTTATATCAATAAAATAACTATCCTGTAAAAATTCTGGAGGATTGTCATTGGCATCAAGAACTCTGATATTTAAAAGCCGCCAGTTAGATTTCTGTGGTATCCCAAGATCATAAACGGTAATATTCAAAGTATATTTATCTCTTACTTCTCTGTCAAGAGGAGACAAGATTTTTAGCATTCCTGTTTCCATTCCAATGATAAAACTGCTGTCATTATTACCTCCAGAAATAGAATAGATTAACTTTCCATTGAAACCTGTGTCAAGATCAGTTGCATTCAAAAATATGATGGTAGAATCTACAGGCTTATTTTCTTTTACTTCAATGCTCCTGGGAAGACTACTTTCAAACTGAGGTGCATGCAGATTCATTGTATGCGTATCAAAAAAAGTATCCTCTACTTCAACACGACCATGTAGCTTATTTGCTTGCAAGAGTTTTTCTGCCAACATTTTGGCCACACCAGTCTCTTCACATTGTAAGCTCACTGGTTTGCGGCTGGTGACTACTGTGATGTTAATAAATAAGGGTGTTGCAAAATTCTCTCCATCTGTAGCGGTTATTTTCAAACTATGAAAAGATGTTTTTGAACTTAATCCATCTCCTAGTGATTGTTTCAGGAAAAGAACCCCAGAGTTTGGATTCAAACTAAATAAATCTAATTCATTTCCAGATTCAATTTGATATTGTACTAACTGGAGTTCATCAGCATCAATAGCAGACACTGTAGTTATTTGCTCTCCCACACCAAGTTCCCTGGGAATTGTTCCCTCACAGTTTATTTTCTCAAAGAGAGGAGTGTTATCATTCAAATTATTTAAAGCTATTGTAACAGGGACTTCAACTTCTCTGCGATAGGGGGTGCCCCAATCAGATGCTCGAATTCTTAATTTGTAAATTCTTGGCATCAATTCATAATCCATAATTTCAGAAGTGGTAAGCACACCAGTGAAGTGGTTTATCTCAAAAGGAACAGGGTTGATATTTGCAATGCTATATGTGACATAGCCATTTTCACCTTCATCAAGATCCTTTGCACTCACACTCATAACACTTGTCCCTATAGGGACATTCTCATTAAAAGAAGCTTTATAAGATGTCTGAGTAAATTCTGGAGGATGAGTATTCATATCTATGACCTTAATGAATACTTTTGTGGATGCTTTTCTATCACTTGTCATTATGTCAAATTCAAAATGATGTGCACGTTGAGCTTTTATGCTATCTATAGTAGTAATAAGGCCAGTGTCAGGATTCAAACTGAACTGAGTTTTGCTTGGTGCATTTACAAACGAATATTTTATATAGGGATAAGTAGGCAATGCTTTTACCATAACCACAGGTGTGTTCGGTGGAGCAAATTCACTTATTTCAGCTCTATAAACTACTCTTTCAAACTGGACTACTCCAGACCTAAACTGGGGAGAGGGCAGATGAATTGCTTTCACAGAGGAAAACTTTGGAGGATTTCCTTTATCTTTAGCCTGCAGTGTAAGATTAAAGCCAAAAGGTTGGCTCTCCCATTCAACACTGCCCACTGCTTTGATTTTATACTCTTTTCCTCCTGGGAAGGTTCTCACAGCTTTGAACTGCTGAAGTAGGTCACCTGCTACAATACTTAGAGATGCTACTTCTCCATTTAAACCTTGATCTTTGTCTTCCACAGTTATAATTGCATATGCTGGATCCTTGTCCAGCTCTGAAGGAGTCAAAGCAAGGGCTGTGATGACTGGAGCATGTTCGTTAGCTTGTTCTATATGAATTGTCAATCTTGCCATGCTACTAATCCCACTGCTGCCATATAATTTCATACCACGATCCACAGCAAGGATTTCCAACTCATAAACTTTTGTTTCTGAGTAGTCAAGTCTGCCAGTCAGAATGACCACCCCACTTGTAGGATGAATAGCAAACATGTCTGTCCTCTCCTTAAAACTGTAATAAAACTCTCCATTGGTTCCAATATCTGCATCAGTTGCACTAACTTTGGCAATACTGGTCCTTATTGCTGTGTTTTCCGACAGTGAAACACTGTAAGAAGTTGGAGAAAACAAAGGCCTTAAGTCATTTGTATCCAATACTTGTACTCTGACGTTTGTGAGAGCTTCTGAATTTGTATTTTTCTCTATTGCTTTTACAATTAATGTATAGTGGTCTTTTACTTCTCTGTTAAGTATAGCGGTGTTCCCTCCCTTGGTCCGAATTCGTAAGAAGCAAAAATCCCCCAAAACGTATTCTTCAGCTTTAAACAAGTTCTCACTATCCCCAGAAATAATTTTGTATTTTATATCCCACAGGGAGCTTGTAATGTAAATGCCCATTTTTACTGGATGCCCAACGTAAGTCTTAGCTGCAGAGTTTTCATATATTGTGGCACTGTAATGACCTTGTGTGAATTGCATTGGCAGTGCATGATATTGTCTCAAGGTTCCTTCACATTGTTCAAAATCCTGTACAAGAAGCAGCAGTAGGGACAACAACAGCAACATGGTCAAATGGCTCTTCATACAAGCAATCACTAAAAATCTGGAAAAAAAAAGACAAGAAGAGAAATCAGTGTCTTTGAACATGGTCCATTAAAATTACTATAACTATTCTGTGAATAAAATAATTTGGAGTTCTCTTATAAAGTCTACATGGAAACTTAATGTATAGCTCCATTATCCTATACACATATTATTTTTTAGTTACGTGGTCATACCAAAGGATTAAAATAATGAAATGGAAAAGATTTGCCATATTAGTGATATCCAAGAGTCCCTTAGTTTTGGCTAGCTTTGAAGGTCCAACAAAGCTTTAATCCCCTATCAGTTTTAAGGGCTAGGTCCTTAGCTTGCATATAAAAATGGATATAAATCAGAATACTGGATAACATTCATAAGCATCAATCTTATATCACTGAATTTCAAGATTCTTCATATAAATTCAAGGGTCTATATAAAATTGAGAAGTTACTGAACAATAATTATATATTTTTTCTTCTGCGTTGTTTTATAGACAATTTCCATCAACTTTATTTCTTCCCCAAAAGAAAAAAGACAAAATTCTCTTGAGTAAGATGTCAGATTCTTGCACTTTAAGGGGCACTCTGTAATGCACCAGATTCCTTTCTTTCACTATCCAATTTGCCCTCAGATTCCTTCATTTTCCAAACTGACATTAAATCTCCAGGGAAGATATAAGAGAAATGTTCCCAGGGATTTTTTTTCATGTTAGCAAATAAAAAGGCAGTTTGACAAATATATAACTGGAAGAGCAACACTAGCATTCTGTAATAGTGCCCAGTAATAAATTCTAAAGCAGTCTGAGATAAGTCAGAAATAACAAATGCCTCTTTTATTAATAAAACTTTCAGGAATTTGGAAGTGAGTTTTCAAAGTGACATTCAGAAATAATTCAGAATGTCTTGAGCTCCTAACACATAAGAGGCTAATAAAGCTGTAAAATTAATTCCTTCAGAAGAGGAAAACTATGGTTTCTTCACTATAACACATTTTAGAGACCCTGTTGTTTGTATCATTAATACCAACATAAATGCCTAACATATACTTTTTCATATTTTATTGAGAATGAGTTAAGATGATTCTACCCTTAAGCAATGCAGTCTGTAAGCACGCAAGCAATATCTCACTTAAGAGACAAAACACAAATATTAAAATGTATTGTACTTGACCCTAATTGTGGTATTAACTAATATATAAAGGGTTGAACTTTACCCCAAACTGCAGTTAACAAAACCAAACATTTTGTGTTTCCTGAAGCTCAGATAAAGAACTTACTTTTCATTCTTTCAGGCATGAATAAAATATGCATTAATAAAAGGACAGAAAAATAATGTCCACTGCATTCCTAGCCATAACAGCTTTAAGTGAAGATTAGTTTTTAATTAAGACTACCATCCCAAGAAGAAATTCTATCCTTTAAGAACACTGTAAAAACAATTAATAGTTTTACTCAGTAAGGTAGTTTACACAGTGACTGTTCTATTAACAAATGCAGTTTCTGCTCCATTCAACTTAGTTCCAATATTTTTAATCATGCTTTTAGAGTGCAGGTGGCTTGCCTTAAATACTACCTTTTTCCAATATACTACTTTTTATTGCATACTGTTAGCTAACACGATACAAGAAGATCCTGGATATGTACTCAAAAGTACTGTCAGATCTTAAGATCTGCTTTGCCTCACCTGGAAAAAGGATAATAATGAGCTCTCACCTTTGCTCTACAGAATATATGATAACCAATATTTGATTTCAAGCACCACTGTTTTGCAACCAAAGCCCTGTGGAGCAATCTCAAAAATTGCAAAGTCTTCTAAACCATAAACAATTCCTTCAATTATCTCTAACTACACAATATGACACTCTGTCTCACAAAGAGACTCAAGAGGCAATTATGATTTTTCACAAATATAGATATTATTTTATGACCTACAATCTCCTAGCATATCCCCTAGCACTTACAAACCCAGCTAATTTAATTTTGTAAATTTCTATTAACAAGTGGTGAGCAATCCAATATGCTGCAAAACAAAGTATCAGCCTTAAGCTTAGGTTTTACTTCCAAGAAAGGGCCATAATAAAAGACCAACATTTGACACTTTCCTTTTGTTAACAAATGATTAGCTGCTAAATCCATTTGGTGAGCTGAATAGCTTAGTGATCACTTGAAATGATACTTGGACTGGAACCAGAAAAAAGGCTGTCCAATCTCATGTTTCCTAGTGTTATGTATAAATTTGTTTGCTTTCCCTGAGATCTTCATACAAAAATGTTATGTTTAACAATAGCTAACCTATATGCAAAATTCAATTGTCGATAATCTAATTATTTAAAAAACTATGTCTAAAAGATAAGAGCCAAAAACAACAGCAACCACTATCGATCATTAAAAGAATCAGGAGCTAATCAACTATATGGGAACAAAGCTTATCAATCCCAACTGGGATCAGCAACTCAATTGATTCCACTACTGAGACATCAGATGACTGTAACTTGCAATTTTGACTTCACTGTCTCCATTAAGTCTGCTTGTCAGAAGCAAGTTGTAAAGTTCACAAATGGTGATCACATGGCCAAGGAATGCTGCTATGGTCATAAATGCATGCCTGTTGCGAAGCATCCAAATGGTGATGAAACCCAAGATGAGAGGACTGGTCACTAAGCTGTTTTCCCTCCAACTGTCACAACTTCAAATGGTTAGTAAACAGGATAAGTGAGGACTACTTGTATACTGAGTAATGTTTTTCCAATCATATTTTACTTCTGCCCAGTTACCAAGCTTCCAAAATGTGTCACAACATTGTGAAGACTGAATTCTTTTACTCTATGGGTATATGTTCTCCATTTGGGAATAAGTAACAATGGATGTCATTATGATTTGTTCATTGAATATCTTGAAAGCTAAATACCTATGTTAAGTTTTTACTTATTTATTTTAGCAAGTAAATATCTATATAAATTATAGTAATATTATTAGCTACAATACAATACTATATAACAACAAAAGCTGCAATGGATAAATGAATAAAAAGAGCATTTTATGAAAAAATATCTGTAGGAGATGAGTAGGCAGAGCTGAGAAAAAGAATTAAAAGCATGTCATAAACCTAAAATAGTTATGTTCCACAAATGATCCAAGTCCAAACTGTCTTGAATTGACTATATTAATGACAGGTGCAAAGAATCAGGACCATATGTTAAATTGCAATTCAAAAGATTTATTGTTCAAGCTATACACAAGAATCTAGCCAAATTAAGTTCAATATTAAGGGATTGGACTTGGACCATTTGTGGCAATGTAACAATTCTAAGCTGATGGATAATTAACTCCATCCACCAGTTCTGCTCGCTCTTCTCCAACAATATCATCTACAGTGATATAAGCAGGGGTAGGTTCTGTCCACCTCTGTAGAACCGATAGCTCTGAAGAGCAGCAGACATAGAACCAGTTCTATGTCTGCTGGTGGGTGTTTTTGCCCACCTGGCTCTTATCTGACCTTTATTTCCTGCTTTTTCAACTTCAGCTGCTGCATGAGGCACAGCTGCAGTAAAAAAAGCAGGAAAAAAGTCCTCTTTCAAAGGCTATTTCTCTGCACGCAGTGACGATTTACAGGCGCGTGCAGCGTGCAGAGAAGCACATTGTAAATCACTGAATGTCATAAATCACCGAACCTTCATCCCTGGATATAAGTATTCAAGTCAAAACCTAGTTTGCATAAACGGGATGATCTTGAGCAATGCTAAAGATCTACACACTTTTTTATGCATAGGCCAGGGTTTACATTCATTTTACATGAAACTTGACTGGATGGCAACACTCAAAACATAGACCATAGATTTAAACAAATTCTAGTTATTGAACTAAATCAGAAAAACATATCCATTCATATACTTTTCCTGGGTTTTTGCTGAATGAATAAACTCTGCCAATACTACATTAAAATATTTATTTCAAAAATATTACAAGATTGAATATTTTAATGAAATTTTAAACATAATATGAAAAGTTGTTTAAGTTAACTGGAAATGGAATACTGTTTGTTTTATAAAAATCTTGGTACTCTTCTTTAAAAATGAAGGCTTGAGTTTAAAATAATATCTTCCTTTTCTCTTTGTCTTTAAAAGCAAAGGATCATTGCAATAAGGGTTATCCCTTAAAAATGAGGAAATATTAAATTTCTATGTTGCTCATCTCACTCTGCAAAGTGACTTTGGGCAGCTTACAATTAAAATCATAAACATACCAAAACATTAAATATAGAGACAAGAAGCAAAAGGCAAGATTGGTAAGGTGGCTGCATATCTTCTATAAGTCCACGTTACCTCCAACCTAGAGCTCCCCTCAGGCTAATTGCAAAGCCAAGTTTAATGTACTGTTTTGGAAAACCAAGAGTGGGCTCAGATCTCATCTCAGGTAGCAATCACCTCTATTCCAAAGAGTAGGGACCACAGCAGAAAGGCTGTCCTTCTTTATCCTGCTAGTTAAAACTCTTTACCAATGGGGTCCAAAGCGTACCTTTGACCAGATCAAATGAGACAAGCCAAAACCGTTCCTTAGATAACCTGGTCCCATGCCACAAAATACTCCATGTAAAATATATAATAATAAATAAAAATACAATAAAAGTATGTCACAGCGGAGAATTGGAACAGATTGAAGAAGCATTTTAAAATAAATTATTAATTTGAAACCATTCCGAAATTAACTTTTTTCCAAATAATGCTTGTCCCTTAATCACTACAATAATCTTTCCTTGGTTTCATTGTGGAGATAATTGTTGGACAATATTATTCTGTATATTTCATACAGGCAGAATTACATAGCCTTCAGTAACCAATAGCCAAATAATTATAGCTATTGAATAGTATCTAGTATTGAATAGTATCTTAATACTAGAGTTTCTCTCAGTTCTTTTAACTTTTAGTTTATCAAAGTAAGTCATTTGTTTATCAAATCTACATAACATATTAAACTATAGGGGTTAACTGTCTAGTATATATTATGCAAGTCCAACTAATGCATATTTAAACACTTACTTTTGTCTTAGAGTCGGACAATGTATCGGACAATTCACTTATGTTTTATTCAATAAGCTACAATCAAACTACAATTTGGATTCACTCGCCATGTTCAATGGACCTTTCTCTTTGATTTTGTTTTCTTCAACCTGCTGCAAAGTAATCGATTACAACCAGTATCATCCTCATTTAATAACAGGATTAGTAAGTAATACAACAAATTAGAAGAAATAAGATTGGTACTTAAGGGAAACACATTTATGATCCTATCCTATTAACAGCCATTATAAGTTATTTTAACATACAATTCTTTGTTTGTTTTTTTGAGGCAGGCTAATCTTAGTGTCTTACTAGCTGAGAATTTTCCTGTCTAACATATGAAAAGAAAATCATTATAAAAAAAACAATATAGATGATACATATGTCACTTACACAAAATATAAAACAGAATTGAAAAATAAAGTGTCTCACATTCAGGATCCACAACTAATAAACTAAAATGGGACTGATTTTGAAAATAGATGACTTGTTCTTTGTTGTAAGCTTCTTATACAACAAACTGGGGGGAAAACTAATTTTTAAGACCTTCTTCTCTGAATATTCTAAGTTTTACTCTTCCAAAGAATGTGAAGGTCAAACTGTGGTAGACTCTGTCAATAAGCCAAAAAAGAAAAAGAAAGATCAAGGATGAAGTCTGCCCAAAGTTAAGCACTATGAAGGTCTACTGAAACCCTAGAGGAATTTGCCAAGGCAATGTTATTCCACAAAAACTTTTTAAAATTAATACAGGATTATGTACATGAACAAACACTAGGCTGTGCAGTGAACTAAGATACAAAGGGGAAAAGGCATTTTGGAGTTAGTAGGGTGCACACATTGCATCTATTTAGCAACTTCCTTAAAGAACTGCATTCCTTCCTAGATTCATACAGTAAGACACATTGGATTAAGGGAGATCAAATTAATATGCATATCCAATCAGTCTCCAAATCACTTTCTCCTCTTAAAATTCAGACTGCTACATATCCTAGTATATCTATATGGTCATGTTTGCACACATGGCATGTAATACAGAACCTGTTGCTATTTAACTAAACAAAAATTGCTTTTGAATAGATATGGATAGGATTCAAGCAAGCTTAAGTGTTGCTTGAAATAAGTGGAACTTTGCTATGAATGTATTATATTCAATTATAGACTATGTCCTAAATATTGTATTCCTATTATATAGACAGAGAGATGGCAAAGACAAGCTACTCCTGTATTCCTGCCAAGAAAGCTATATGGATATCTCCATGAAGTCACCAAGAGTCAAATTTGATTTAAAGATTATATTTAATGAAGGGCTTATACTTGGACCAAGGAGAGACAAGTTTAACCAACTCAGCATGAGTCTACCATCATCTTTCAAATCTACTGTATTTATGTCATAGATTTATGTGGTGGAACAAAATAAAAAATCCTCATCTATGCCATCTTAAGTTTTAAAGAGAAAAAGTGGAACATAATTGCAATAAACAAATTTTGGCATTTTAAATGCTTACTTCAGATTATGAAGTTTATAATCTTCCACTATAGGATGCCAAGAATTCTGCATGCCTTCTTTTTAAAACATATTAATCACCCTTTGCTCTTCAAAACAATCTCTGGCACTCATAACAAGAGAAATCACAGCCTCAATCCATAGTTAACAGCTCCTTCCTTTCCAAGCCCATTAATAAGAAAAGATAATTACTGCCTACTTCCTTCAATTTTTCTCCAGCACTTTAGTTAGGTCACAACAACTGGATTCTGATCCAATTAGGAAAGACAGGCTGACCTTGATAAAAAAAAATAGTGAACTTAGACCAAGGGAAAAATAATGAAAGGCTAGCAGGGATTTTAGCAGCAGATAAAATTTAAAGCACTCTGAAATCAAGAACAGGAATTGTGTTGGAGAGAGTAGAAAAAGTCTTTAAGAGGCTTTATCTCACTTTAAAAGCTACCGCCCATAGATTTGATTTAGCAATTACTTTTGAAAGAAAAGGGGGTTCTCCTCCCCCCCACTTTTTTTTCTAAGTCCCTTTCATTCCCAACGTGGCTCGTCGTGCCCTACTGAGCTCATGGCAGCAGGACAAAAGCTCCCGGGAAGGCTACTGCCCCCCGCCCGCCCGTGCCTCACTTGCTATTCTCCTCACGTCCTGACACCAGAAAGGGGGGGGGGGGGAGGGCGGGAGAGACTCTCTGCCACCCATCCAAATGCAAATGGGGCGGCTGGGCAGAAATGCTCCTAACTTTGCAGAAAGCACTAACTTTCTCACCTCCCCTTATGCGATAGCCACGGCGCCTCTTTCGCACTCCCGCTTTGCTGGCTGCTTCTGGTCCTCCACAACCCCCCTCCTCCTCGTGCGGGAAAGACCCCGAGGGCATTCCGATCCCGAACTTTCTTCTACTCGGGTTTTCCTCGGGTCCTGCCCTGTTTCTCACCTCTAAGGTTTCCCCGGAAAAGGCGGAGGAGTCGCGGGAGACGGCTTCTACAGAGGCAAAGCGCCAGCCCGTTCTCTCGCATGGTGCCCGCTCCAAGTCCCTCAGTCTGCCTGCCTTTCTTCCTTCCTCCCCTCGCTGCCTGCAGCGGCGCCTCCTTCGCTCCTGCTCGCCGCTCGTCGCGACACGCTCCGGTCCCCGGATTCCTCCGCCAAAGCAGGGGCAGCCGCCACAAACCGCGTCCGGAACTAATTTCTCTGGCATGAAAAGTTAAACCACTCTTCAGCGACTGCACGGCTCGCAACCATCTGGCTCCGGAGTGATTATAACCCTGCAGATATCAAACGCGCCACTATCGTTCTCCTTCACCCCCTTTCCCCGCATTTAACGGAGCAACAGTTGTGATCACACGAACAATGGGAGCGGGGGGGAGGATAGAGGAAAAAAAGGCTTAAGGCAGTAAGTGTGTTGGGTCAGAGCCCTGTTTACTCAAGAGGAAATCTCACCGGGTTCATTAGCCGCCTGCAGCAGTCTTAGCTTGACCAAATCTTGTTACTCGGAAGTAAAGCTAGGTGGAGTTTCCTTTAAACATTGCAAACATTTTTTTTTTTTACCTGGCTGGGAGTAAGCCTTCCTGAGTGCATATGCACACAGTTGATCTTTAAGATAAATCCAGCTAAATCTTTTTAAGAACCCTTAAATATATTTAAGGCTCCTTTGCATCTACTTTTAAAGTGCTGCTTGCCTCTAGCAGTATGTTAATCTTTTCTTTGAACCCTCGAAGATTTGACTTTAATCCATCATTGGGTTAATGTCCTAAAGCAAGGAAATGTGAACAAGGCATCTTTTCCTCTCCTAAAAAACAAAACAAAACTATAAAGCCTCAGTTCTCAGACTTTCTAGTTTCTACCCGCCCGGATTTCGGCCGAACGTGAGCTCTGAGTCCGTCTCCTAGCACTTCCATGCTTGTAATTGCTTTATAGTCTGCACATTGTTACAAGCCCTTAAAAGGAAGGCTCCGCGAATCAAAAAAACTTGCCTCCTTTGGCACTTCAATGCTCTACCGCCCCAGCGACACCGACCTGCAGTTGCGCTCACAGCTGGAGAACGGCTAACCTTTCAATCTTGCAGAACCCCAAAGCATCCCAACGCCCTTCGTGCGGATCCCGCAAAGTATCGTATCCCAACCAGAAATTAAAGGAAGGCAGGAAAGGGCAGCTACGCCAACTTGGGAGGCCCAAGCAGTTCTAAAAACAGTCGCGTATTTGAATTAAAGACAAACTTGCCCGATTTAAACTAAGGAATGCACACGCGAAAGCCCCCCTTTGGACCCAACAACCGTCAGGGGACTCCACAAGCCATCTTGCCTGCCTACTAAAGGCAACTCCCTAGGAATAGATGTTTACTTATGAGTAAAGCACTGATAGCAAGCAGCTTATTCCCAGATACAAGTAAAACGGAAGCTGCCTGAATCAGATCGGCTACTTGATCTCCTTGGATTCAGGCGCTTGATCCTAAATATGACCGCATTGCCCGAGGCTTTGATATCGCTCTTATCGGCGCTGAGATGCTCTCGGTTAAGCAACGCCAATTAAATACTTGCATTATTAAATTACAGCGCGTCCCCGAGCAACGTTAAAGGTTACCGGAGCTCAACTCGGCAAAGGACCGCCCTGTCGATAACTTTTCAGGAGTGCCCGCAGCCTCTATTGCCCAACAAAAGATTACTGTACCGTAACCACCTCCGCCCGCTTTTCTCAGGAGGAAATAAAAGGACGTCTTAGTTAGGGAATTTCAAAGCTGAGCTACTTACTTTGAGGAATCGGAATTTCCACGCACACCAGATGCATTGCTGGATTATTTTTGAGAGACTGAGCGCTGGAAAGGATTCTCCAATAGGAACTGGGAGGGGGGAGTTTCTCCTGGAGGAGGGGGAAACTCCAGGAAAATGGGAGGGTTTTCAGATTCCATTTCAGAGCTTTGATTTAAAATGTAACACGACACCAGCAATCCACCTCTTAATTTCAGGAACACTCCAATTTATAGAAAGGCAGGCGACTTTTCTCCCCTACCCCATTGATAAAAGAGGCGAGGTGTGCTCTGATGAATGAATTTTTAAAAAACTGCCGTGTCATGAACGGGTAGTTTGAAATCCTTTGAAAAGCGCAATAAAAACTGGAGTTCACCTGCCTATCAGCAGTTAGAGTACAGAAGGCTGAGAACGTGCCTGCCTTCTGCAAACAGGCGTAGGCGAATGGAAGCAGCAGCAGCAAAGCCAGGCCTCGGTAGTTCCAGAACGTCCCCAAGCAACTTTAGGCTTCTACTCCGGTGTAAATCCTTTTGTGGTTAATGGGACTTACTCCTAGGGTAGGATGCTCAGGTTTGCAGCCACAGGTCTACACGTACTTACCTAAAAGTATCGTCCAGTTGGCTTCGCTGTGAGATCCTATACCCATCCTACTCATAAGAAAATGGGTATTTGACTCTGGCTTCCATTAGACCACTTTTGTCAGATTGAATTTCATCTCGATGCGCAGAAACTGTTGGGGCGCGCCCGTTTGGGCTAGATCCTTGTAAACGATGGCCGGCCGCGGTCTCATGCAGAAGAGTGGCAATCGAGTCACGATCCTGCTGGGGAGTAAATGCCTCCTAGACCTGGATGGACCTACTTCCGGGTGGGATGCGGAGTCGGACGGAGTTACCCGTTTCAGGTCGCTGTGATTTCAAATCACTTGAACAACCCAGTGCGTACCGGCTCAAGTGGCCTGAGGATCTCAGGGGCAGCTCGGATCCCTTCGCAGGTGGCACATACGTCGATTTTTGCGCCACGTTGATCTTTGTTGGGGATAACTCGCTTTTTAAGCAACCCGAGTATGAATTATCAACCGTACGACACCTTCAACTGAGCATCTCTCCTCCCACGGACTGTTTCAGAAACGGGTTGCAACTAGGAGAGTGTAAAACAAATTGCTGTGGGACGAGACTTAAAGAGGCATCCCCGAGGAAGGGGCAGCAGCATGTTTAGTCAGTTCCGGTTTCCAACCTTGCGACCCACCCTCCGAAATTTAATTGCCTGGAAGGAAGGAATCGCCCTTTTCCTTACTAAAACCTCCCTCAAAGAGGCGGGACTAAAAATGAAGCAGATTCTCCAAGGTGCGCCACGCTCTTTGCTCACTACTATCCCTTTTTTTTTTTTTTTTCAAAAAGGTTCCACCGACGAGTGCTAAAGGGGGCCCAAATCACTGCGATCAATCCCACGCCACACCTCGGCTTAGAAAGCTCCTTTATTCTTATTCACACGCCCCGTGCTGACTCGGGTCGTCAAACGAGACGCCAACGCTTGCCCTCGAGGCTCACCTTTGGAGAAAACCGGAAGGAGCCTCCAAAGAAGGTGGGACAACAATGAACGGGGGGCCGCTAGGTGCTCAGACCTCGTGGCTCCGGACGATGCTGAACTTGACTGGCTGGTTACCGGTCCAAGCATAGCGATTCGGGCCACAGAAAAAAGGACGGGAACTCGGTTCTGTTCCTTTTTGGTAGCTAGAGGGCGCTGCGCCATAATGCTTCCTCGTGGATACTTGTTTTCTCCTTCCCAAAGGCACCATTCCTAAAACAAGTTGCACTCGATCATATACGTAAACGTTAGGAGCGCCCTTTTACAACCAGGTTCCTTAAACAACGATCTGGGAGACGCAGACTGCAACGGGGGTGATTGGTTCTGGCAGTAAGAAAAAAGGGGGAGTTTTTGCTAGGGGTCAGATAGAAACTACAGGAGGTTAAGAGAGCGAGCTCGCAAAGGGGCTGGTGCCCCCAGGTGTCTGTCCATTCGTCTATCGAACACCCCCCTCTTTCAGGTGAAGCAACGCGGGGCTTCCGAAACGCAACTGGAAGGGTTGGGAAGGAGGGGGATGAAAGAAGGGGGACTCACCAACCAGGCCAGCTGGGTACAACCTCGCTTTGCTTGCTTTACATCTAGATTCCTTCCGCTTCAGTCCATTCCAACAGCCCCGGGTTCAAAGGACTCGCATAAACTAAATCAAAGACCTTCTTGGCTCCGTCTCTTCCAGCGCCCGAGAGATCGCCCGCTTCTCTCCATCTCCAGGTGGCTGCCTGCCGGATTGAACCCATCCGGTTCGAAAGGAGAGGAGGGGGGATCCTAGCAAGTTGAGAGGGGCGGGACAAGATCCAAGTTTTTCAAGACATGTCCAGGCAAAGCGCGCGGCTGTTCAGCTTCGGCGCCGGGAGAGCGAAGGCTGAGCCGGGTCCCTTCCCCGCCTGCTTGGAACTCGCCGGCTGGAGCGCCGCCCACTCCGGCTTCCAAAGGCTGCTCTGGAAGGGCTTCTCCAGCCAGGCGCCGGTGGCGGTAGTCTGCGTCGCCCTCCGCGGAAAGGGCGGCGGCCCGAACTCTGCCTTGGCTCTGCTCCGCGAGAGGCGGGAGCGAAGAGCGCCACCCCAACCTTCCTTTCCCGCTCCTCTCTGCCGCGTGGATAGCCTGCCCTTCGCAGCTGGGGGAAGGGGACGCGTGGCTTGAGCGACTGTGGCCAGGTGTAGAGAGAGCGGAAGCCTAAGCGCTTTTCCTCACTGGCGAAAAAGATCGTGTTGCCAAATCCTGAAGCCACGAATATTCTCTCCGATTTTCTCCAAACATCCTTGGGATCCGTTTGTCACATCAGTGCCATAATCACATCCCGCGGCTCTTGTGTTTAGATGTAGTCACTTACGTACACATACTTCGATTTGCCCAGAAATCCTGGATCCGTAGGACGGATGCTAATCTGCCCACGTTAATCTTGTCAGGGCATGATTTCAGCATAGGACAGATCCGTTTAGAGGAATTTGCAATAAGAATTCAAGAACCGCAGGAAAGTTGGTGGGCAAGAAACAAAAGATCTTTTGTTCTGTGGTTTTTCATCAACCCTTTCAAAGATAAACATTAGAATTACATAATCTTAGATAATGGGTTTCACTTTTCAAAAGAATCACCAGAAATAGTCAGCAGAATCCATAGTCTTGAGAGCACATTTTCTCTCCTCCTTTGCCAAGCCACTGCCAAACATGATTCTTGAGATGTTTGTGGTATACAGCAGATGACACCAAACATCCTGTTTTTGTTTAGACAGTTCATGCAAAAGAAATGAGAGAAAAAATAATCTCCAGCAGACTCCAACAAACCCCCTAGCCTGGACATTCAAGCAGTATTAGAGAGTTTTGACACTGACATTCACAAATGGTATGTAGGAACATTTCTGCTCTGCAGAAATTAAAATCATATAAAATATCGGTGGATACACACAGACTGATGGACGCTTTGGAATTGGAAACACACCAAGCACGCTGTAGTAGAAAGAGTAGAAATCCAATAAATGCATTAGTCAATATTATTATTGGTAATTGCAATAGTGATGGTTATAGTCATAGAATATTCATTTACCCCAACATAGACTCATTTCATTGATTTATAGGACCTTCTATCAAACACGATTGAACGGTTCACTAAAACTAAAAGAAAAAGCTACTTCTGAACCTTCATGACTGGGAAAATTGAAGGACACAGAAAATACTGTGGCAACAAAGGAAATCAGGAATCAATCCACTTAGCTCAGCTACTTCTGAACCTTCATGACTAGCTTAAAATGGCTATTTCCCCCCTCTAGAATTCTCAAACAGTTCTCAACTATATTGATCTTAAGTCCTGTTAATCACTCTATCACATGGCTGTCAAATTCAATCGCATCATGGCTCGTGATGTATCCTGATGTTTTTCCGCCTTTGCTGAGCCAGGGTGGGCATGGCCTGGGTGTGATGTATCCTGCCCATGGGCTGACAGTTTGACAGGCCTAATCTATGAGAAAACTCTTTACCACAAGGTTTTACATTTATATATTTACAAACATTTTCTTACTACATGTACAATAAGACTAAGAGATTTACTAACTTGTTCCATGTCTCATCTAGATTATTTCCAGATAGAGCTGTGCATGCTTTGAAAATTATTCATAAGAACTTGGGATTTCAAATGAATAGCTCTGCTATTTGTTAAAGCAAGCCACCTTTTCTTAGGCTTTTGCCCAAACTTTAATGGGTTGGCTGCTTTAATGAGTTGATTCCTTAAAGCAGATGTATCTTTTGATTATTTTAAGGCCTATATAGAAGCTTTGGAAAAAAAACGGCACCTTTAATTAGTAGCAGAGAAATGTTGTGCTCAGATAACATCCAAAACACTCTTTATGAATCATTGTTCAAATATGTACAGACCTAGTTATGTTGTTAATTGAAAATCACTCTTCTTGGATGAACCTTTTTGTCACAGTTTATGTTTTCTTTTTCTTGGGCAGATGGACATTCTTCTCTTCCAAACAAGAACATTGCCATTATAACGGCCTAAAAGGCAAATTTCTTTTTCTATACTTGAACAAGTGCTTCATTGCTATGAGCTTTGAATGGAGAACATTTGTAAATGTACATATTATCGTTCTGTTTATTCTCATTTTCGAAAATTGTAATATAAAATGACTTAGATAAGAATAACTTAACTATAACATATGGCAAGAATTGAAGTATAAAATTAGTTTTGATTACTAGATGAGAGGATTATATTCTGGGGTAGATTCTTCTCTCCCCTTTTTTGCTTTTTGTTTATAACATCTTCAAAACACACGCACAAAATGGTGCAACCATCCCGTTTTCATTCTCTAATAATGCAGGTTGAGGGCATATGGGTCTGGAACTATTCCTCAAACCAAGTTTATGAAGTAATATACAAATTTCCATTCAAGGTATAGTCAGAATAGTCAGGGTTATGGTCCTTTCTTTATTCATGTCAGAAACACTACTAATTATGGTCATATAACATTCAACACTCAGCAAATAAAATTGGTATAGAATAGGTCGCAAACATAGAAGTATGTAAAAATACAGAGTATAAATAGGATTAAAACTAAATGATATCGCCCAGTATCAAGCCACATCAATTATGCTTGCAATGATGCAATTGAACTGCCTATTTTTTTTTCCTGTGAAACACACAGTATTGGAAGAAAAATCTGGTCCAGTTCCAAGTTGGGAGAAAGACACTGGAAATAAAATGGAGGCAGGCTGCAAGAAAAAAGGTCTCTGTTTGGTAGCCAGTAACTAGTGACAGCAGCATGTTTCTGCAATGGCTGGCAAAACTCACAATTTTAAATCCCAGGGACCACTAACTGGTTCTGTGGGCATGGCCTAATTTGTGGGTGTGGCTTGGTGGTCATGTGACTGGCTAGGCATGGCTTGTATGTAAATATTATAAATATTTATATAAATATTGAATTTTTTATTAAAAAAAGAGCAACTTTAACCCAAAATCAGGCAAAGCTGGCAAGCAGATTGAGTTGCTCACAGACTCATTCAGAGATCTAGCTATCTGCCATCAGTTAGCTCAGTCTGTCACATAAAATTTGCTTGCCATGAGTCTGCACTGAATAATAGAACCTTCAGTCCTAAGGGAGGTTCGGCTAGCTAGAAAGCAAGAAATCCAACCATTTCCTGCTTCCTAGCTAATCTAAATCTCCCGGCACAGCAGAACAGCTGATGGTTGGAAAAAGGAAATATAGCAACTTAGCAGGCAAGTTTACTGGGTAAGGAGTGAGTGGGTGGGGAGGGCTCCTGCGTACCATGTGGGCAGCGCAGCCTTGTGTTTCTGCGTAGCCTGGATTAATTGCTTTTGGGGGGGGGGTGCTCTGGGGATAAGATTTCTCTGCGTCCCAACAAAATTTTCTCATGGGCCACCAGTGGGTTGCGTCCCACCGGTTGGCAACCACTGGTTCAGAGGACATGCAAGAATGAAAACATTCTGATCTTCAAGCTTTTGCATTAGCTATTGATGTGCTGCTCATTGAACAATTCTATAGTGCTTAGTCCAAAAATCTAAAAACACATTGTGATTGTTTTCAAAATTTTGGGAAAAAGCAAAAAAAAATAATTGCTATCTCCTGAGCTCCTGTCATTGAAATAGCAAAAGTCCCTTTGAGAAAATAAAATAACATGAATGTCTTGCACATTCTCCTCAAATTTATCCGTTCTGGGAGCTGACAAAAGCATCAAGCCACTTTGCTCATTGAAAGAATTGAGGCTCAGAAACCCAGAGGTGGACGAACCAAGGGGGAATCTGGAATTAATGGGGAATCTGGAAACTCCAGAGAGTCATACATTTTAAGAAGTACTTTTACTGCAGTTTTAAATCAATAACAGGTGAACCAGAAGTAAATCAGATCCATTCTTGATTCAGCTAATCTTGTGAGATCCCAGGGGTGTGGAACTGCTTTAGAAGATTCAGAATGGAACTGTTTTTCATCCTTTTCTAAAACTAGAGTAAAATTAGATGGATGTTTTGTCATAAGTACCGTATGAAAGCATATTCCAATCAAAATTCAGCACTGGTTTTAATGGGGAGCTAAATATCTGTATATGAGCTTCATATATATAATTAGATAGTGCCCTGACAATTCTGAAGCACAGGAGTTTGGTTGTTTGTTGACATGCCTTGAATAGGGTCCTTCCTCAAATGGTAGGAACTTTTTTCCCTTTTGCTGATGATCTGCTGATTTTGCTACCAAAGTTCTTTGGCAGCACTGCTCCCTGGATTTTAATGCGACTATTTAGGAATGATCCAAGATGAGGTTTGAATGACCGTGGATCCACCTGGGACAGCAAAACTTAAAAATTACACTTCCTAGTGGAAGTAGTGGAAAGTCAAGTCATCCATCTTTTCCCCTTGACAGATCATTCTCTTAAGAATGGCTGGGTTTTAATTACACTTTTTGAAGTTTTTGTTTGACTTTGCTTTTTGACTCTAAAAGTTAACCGGCTGTTTGAATGCTAATTTATTTTAACCCCTGCTGGATCTTACCTGGGTTTTTTGGGGGGGGTCTCTTTGTTTTCATCTATTGAAAGAATTGAGTTATTTGATAGAATTGATAGTTATTTTGAACAGCTCTTGCTTTTCCTTAAGGAAATCACATTGGCCTAGTTTTGCTCTCCAAGATGGCTGCTGAAGGGTAAGAAGGCTTTTTTCCTGAGCCAGTAATCTGCTGATTTTGCTGCTGTCTGACAGTGCTGCTCCTGGATTTGAATGGAAGTGCTTAGGACTGTCACAAAATGATTTTTGGATGCTGTGGACTCATTTGGGAAGAAGATTCCAGTTCCCTTTGAGAGCGGTTGGAAAGACATGGGCATATAACTTGCTGTATAGTCAATATCTCTGTGAATCTGCAACTTCTAAGTCAGATTCTTCAAAAGCTACATGCGTCCACTTATTTTCCACAAGCATTATCATCTCATCAAACTTTTAAAAATGTATTTGACTAAAAGTTGCATGTTGTCAAAAGATCTTTTTTTCAGATTTCATCCACTGCTTGTCTATAATGTAATAAACTCTTGCGCTCTGGAGCGTAATCAGAGAACAAAGAAACTGGAGCAAAAAAAAAAAGAAGAAATGTTGTTTTGTGGATATTTTGATCCAAGATTAAAAGAAAAATTAAAAAAAATAAACTCCAAATATTTTGTAAATCAAAAAGATACCAAAACCATCTTGTGAGAATCCAATATTCATATAAATTAAATGGGAGCACTTCATCATCAACAAACATGCCATGCTTCTATATGGAAAACAAAAGTTATTTAGAACTTTTAGAACCTTTAGTTATTTAGAACCAACAAAAATTAAGAGGAAAAAAAGAGAACAGTTAAAGTCCTGTAAGAGGGTTGAAATAAATCAGCATTCAGCCAACTAATCCACTTTTAAAGATAAAAAGCAAAGGAAAAGTTAAAAAATTAAATTAAGTCCCAGGCATGTATAAAAACCAAAATGCTTACAGGAAAATATACCCCTTTTATGTTCCTTCTGAAGAATACAGTAACTTCATATTTCATTAAAAATGGGAACATCAGAATAAGCTATTATTCTTTTATTGTATGATAGAAAGCAACAGTAAATCATTAAGATTGAAGACAACATTTATTTTACTACCCATTATTGTTAATGTAGTTAGACAACAATAATCTCTACTTTTAGCCTACAAAATAGACAATGATGTTAGCTGTTCCATTATGTTCCTTCTCCATTACGTTCCTTCTCCAAAATATGATCTTGCCTTAATCTCTAGGAACTAAAGCAGTCACTTAATATATGTTGCTGGAACTGTATAGGTTCTTGATATTAAATATTTAATACTAAGGTATCTCAATATTACATGGTATTGCAAAGGCATATTTTATTGTAGCAGCACAGAATATTTCACCTTATGTACAATTTTTAGTGCTCTGTATTGTCCCAAACAAGGCAAAATGCAACTAGATGCAACTAGTCCACAAATGATGGCTGTTATTAGATCTGAGAACTTGATAAAACGTATACTCTATTTGGGAATGCAAAATCTTATTCGACTCTGTTTCTTTTCTTCAATTTTGCACAGCAGTGTACACAGCTCCTCAAGTCCCTATTGTGTTATCAATGTATGACTGAACAACTTAACATCACAGTGTCTCATTCAGTAGCAAGATCTGTAATAACTGGAAACTATTACTCTGACCTTCTGACTTCTGTAAGTTCAGGACAACACAACATCAAGTAAAACATTTAAGAGTCTTGCCCTAGTATCCTGGAATGGTTGTAACATGGGGATGAACCTAATTATATGAGCCATTTTTACCAGCTGCTAATTCAGAGTCTGCCAGCATGTTAGGCACTCAGATTCCCAACTGTAAATCAAAGTTGGAGAGACAAGCTTGAGGAAGTACATGTTTCTCCAGGAAGCTAAATCATGACTAGGAAAAAAAAAAGACCCTTTTCTTCAAAATGTTTCTGAGCATTTGGATTTGGGGGCTTCTTCCAGCTTTTCTTTTGTTATTCCTAGACTACAGAATGTCTCATAAGCTGACTCTTCCATCCATAGGATTCATTCCATAGGATTCAATAGAGCAGGTATGTTGTAGCTCATTAAATGAGCAGTATATTCTAAAGCAGAGGTCTCCAACCTTCGCAACTTTAAGACTTGTGGACTTCAACTCCAAGAATTCCTCAGCCAGGAATTCTGGGAGTTGAAGTCACCAAGTCTTAAAAGTTGCCAAGGTTGGAGATCCTGCTTTGGATCAATCACTGTCTCTCAAACCCAACTCACCTTATAGGGTTGCTGTTGTGGGGAAAATAGGAAGAGGGTTGTGTGTAGGATCTGTTCTCACTGCTTTGATTTGTAAAATCAATACAGGTAGGAAACCAATATATAAATGAAATTAAAAATCTATTAGTCCCTCTTCTTATGCAAAAGTCTTTGCATTTTGCATTTTCCTACATGGGGGCATTCAAAAGTAAATGGAATAGCTTTGGCGGCTGAGGAATTGTGGGAGTTGAAGTCCGCCAGGCTTAAAGTTGCCAAGGTTGGACACCCCTGTTCTAAAGAGCCCTAGAGTCTCCTTTGTTGCAGTCCCTACTTTTTGGAAATGCATTGCCCTGGAGGCCTTTAAATAATCCTTGAAAACCTGTTATTTTTCTTCCAAATTGTAGAATAGATTTGGATGCATTTATTTGGAGTGTATTTCTTTTGATTGGGGAAATATACTTGTTGACTTATTTATTATATGGTAGGCATTGAACTTGTTTTTAATTTATATGTTGCCCATAAACAGTATAATCCTAGATGGTCTTCTAAATCTAAATAAATAAATAAAGGTAGTGCTCTGGGAGTTGCATTTGGCCTCTACACTTTCAGCATTTTAGAAAATCTACATAAGGACACACTTTTGCCAAGCTCTTAACTGTTAATTGATTGATGCTAATTCTAAATTTAGCTTTTAATATTTTTGTGTTTTTTAATTTGTTTTTAATTTTTCTCAACTTCCCGAGAACTCACCGGCAGAGAAAGATGAAGGATCAATCATACAAACAAATAAATAGATGTCACTCCATATATTTTTGTTTCTTTTAGAGAGATAGTCACATTTTGAAAGAAAAAAAATTCCTATTTTATATTGTTTATTCTATTTCCCTATTTTAGATAGGTAATCACATTTTGCAAGCAAAAATATTTCTTACCGCTATAATTTTTATTGTTTGAATGATTCGGTGGTATATGGAATGGGAGCAAATACATTTTTGGGAGGGAAAATTAGGATTATGACTGGATTTTGTTTGCTATCTCTTGATAAATAAGAACACTTTAAAACTCGGGAATCAATATAGTCTGGCAGTTACCAAAAGATTGAAATTAGGGACAATGGGCTGGAGACTAAGTGATCAGAGTCTAGTTAATCAGATGTGCAGAACTTCTGAACTATAAATGAATCTTAATATTCCATACCACATAGTTTTCATACTTCAAAGCGTGTTTGAATGTTTGATACTTGAAGCTATGATAAAAGGACAAAGTTCAGAGTCTGTAAACTTTCTTATTTCATTCTTTCCATGCTAGGGCCTAACAGCATATTCTAGAGCCATCCATTCATCAATACAGTAATATATAGAAGAATACTTCTGGATTGGCTGTACACCGCCCTGAGTCCCTAGGGAGAAGGGCGGTATAAAAAATTTTATAAATAAATAAATAAATAAATAAATAAATAAATAAATATTTTTCTATACTTCTATATTGGCAAAGGAATGGTTGAGTGGCTCTAGAAGATATTCTAAGGCACCAATGGCGAAATAGCCTAAATCAGTGTCACAATGTGTTTTGACACATGGCGGTCTTTATGCATTAATGTATTAATTAATACTTTAATTAATTAATTAATTAGATTGGGAGAGAGTAACCCAAAGCCAGTGAGCTTCCATAGCAGAAGATGGACTTGAACCTGGTTCCTTCCAATGGTAGTCAAAGTCTTTACTGCTACACTCATTTACATTTGTATATTCATAGAAATATGACAGTGCATTTCAGCTGCATTTCTTCAGATACATATTACAGTGCAAAGGAATAAATTATGAATGGAAGAGGGTTGTCCTATTCAATCTCCATTGATCTCCTCTCTGTATATAGAATTGCCAAGCAGCTGGTTTTCTAACATAGCACTTGAGGCTTGCAAGGAGGGTGGCATCCACCAGTCTCAATACATCTGGAGGGTGTCAACTCAGAGATGTGCTGCAGCATTATTTAAATAACATTATTTGAAACATTTTTGGGTATTTGTTGAGTTTAAGAGTCTGGTGGAAGAAGGAGAATAACTTATTAGAAAAGCAAAGAATAAGCATTTCCAGTAGCAGCTGATGAAATGTGTACTTTTTTTTTTCATTAAAAGCACTT
The DNA here is from genome assembly GCA_023653725.1 of Bungarus multicinctus. NCBI lineage: Eukaryota > Metazoa > Chordata > Lepidosauria > Squamata > Elapidae > Bungarus > Bungarus multicinctus. The sequence goes on along the minus strand of CM042849.1, from coordinate 44,962,120 downwards.
ACTCTTCCAATACAGATTAATATGAGGAAAGAGAAAAATGTTATTGAGGCTATCACCTTATAAGAGAATTCAGGGAAAGATGATTCAATATGAAATTAATCGGCCCCTTCTCCAGAGCCGGTTTACAGTTTTGTTGATTTTTTTCACCTACTTAGCTTTCTGCATTAATACAAATATAAACATACATTCCAGAAACGTAATGTCTGTGGACGTTAATGAATAAAAATCCTACTGTCAACCGAATGCAAAAAAAGCATATGTCCTGCTGGATCATTCCTTTTTCCTAAGTAGCTCTGCTTCAGCCCCAATCAATCACCAAAGGTCACAATACTGTTGCATCTCTGTCATTTTTCAATGGAACATTCTAATAAGGAATCTCATGCAGCAGTGAAAAAGCAGACACAGAGGAACAGCTTATCTTGCCAGATCCTTTTTCTCTTGGGAAAAGAGAAAGATCTCCAAATCTATCACCTCTAATCCACTCTACCCTTCCCTGCTTGCCTTCATTGATCTCGGAGAGTCATAAATCAGGCAACTCTTATCATTGGCGTGAAAGCGATCCTTCTCAAAACTATTCTGTATCTATTTTCTGTCTCTAGATGAGAAACATTACTTTGGAATGTCAAGACAGGATAAAAAATGAAGGCCTTTATCAAGTTCAGGTTTGACTTGGGAGTCGAACTGAACCAGGATTAATAACTAGATCAAACAATTATATGTGTATGATTTCCTTAATTAAAGAGGTCAAAACATTTGATTCACCAATAAGTGACTAATAACTGAAGTTAACTATTAATGGTTAGATAAGTATTTTTTATTTGTATTTTTATCCTTTCAACTGGAACCTTTGTACTCAACTCAGCTATAATGCTTGAAAACATGTAACTGTTTAAGGCAGCTATTTTAGACTAGGGATTTGAATTTTTTAAATAAAGGCTTTGTACCCTACACCTGAAGAATTGATTGCGTTTCGTGCACACAAAGAGGCAACTTCAGAGTTCATTAAAGTTATGCTTTATGAGACCATGGGTTAGTAGGAGAGATGAACTTTTGATCAGTGAGCTGTTTTATACTTTTTAATAGAAAAATGTACAATTCTCCCATTGTGACACTTTTTACAATTCTTTTACTCTTTTAAAATTAACAACTCTGTATTTAGTCTCTGGTGGAGTCTGATCCACTCCTCCATTAACATGAAATTGTTGTTAATTAAGAAGTTAATGAAAAATCTTCATGCAAGGCAAATTTGGCAATTGTAATCATCTTTTTGGAAACTATAGAAATGAGTGATGAACTGGGAACAAACCTACCCAATGATATATGTTTATTGATATATGATGTTCATTTTTGAATTTTGCTATATATTTTCTGTTCTCTTTATTTTTAAATTTTAATTTTCTTTATAACTGGATCATTGATCAAAATGAAGAAAATTACTGTCTTGCTAATGGGTGGACCAAAATATTTCTGAATTGTTTTTAAGTGTTCCTATTTTTGGGGGTTATTAAAAACTTCAATTTCAATTCCAGAAAGATGCTATGTTCTGTGAGAGATATAGCTACTTTAAAAAGTTGAAGAAAGGTGCTATATTCATATCCTGGCATGGTCCCAAAAATATTTAAGAATCAAATTTGAAGCACTATAGATAGCTACTACAGGAACAATTCTAAATTATGTTCATCATAATTGCAATCATTATTGCAATCATTGTCTATTCTTTCAATTTGTAATTTCAAAGCAACTAATTTAAATAAGGATCTACATAAATTCAGTGTCCCAGGAAATATATAAATATGATGCAACTATCATATCCAACTACCATAGAGAAGAAGGAGAGTTTTTATTGCCTTAGACAACAGGAACAAAACCAGTGAATTAAAATGACAAAAAAGGAAGTTCAGGCTAGACATCAGAAAAAAATTCCTAACCAGGGATGGGATTCCACTGATTTGCTCCGGTTCTATACAACCAGTAGCTCTGAAAAACATTTGGCACCGAACTGGTTCACTGCGATGATCTTCAGGTCTTCTGTTTGGTCCACCTGGCCGCTCAGGCTCTAGGCTATGCTTTATTCCCTGCTTTTTCCACCTCAGCTGCTTTGCGTGGCACAGCTGAATGCTACGTGTCAGCAGGAGAAGGTGAATGCTTGCAAGAATCAGTAATTTGTAAACAGTGTGCATGCGCGCACAGTGTGCGCTCACCGAACCGGTTGTAATGCCAGTAGGATCTTACCCCTGTTCCTGACTATATGAATTGTCAGCTAAACAGGGCTGTTCTTCTGCATTAAAGCTTTCAAATGCAGGTTGGATAGGAGGGATCCTTAGTACTGTCTGAGTTTGGTTGTTTTCTTACAGACATTTCATTACCCAAACGAAGTAACATCAGTGCTAGTAAGGAATGGGGCTTGTTCTCAGTTTAAACCTACTATCACTAATGATGTTACCAGCAGTGGGATTCAAATTTTGTAACAACTGGTTTTGTGGGCATGGCCTAATTTGTGGGTGTGACCTGATGGCCATGTGACTAGGTAGGCATGGCTTGCTGACTGGGCGTGGCTTGGTCATGTGACTGGCTGGGTGTGGCTAGGTGATCATGTGACTGGGGTGGCATGGCTAAGTGGCCATGTGACTGGCAAACCAAATATAAGTGGTCCTCGCTTAATGGCCACTTGCTTAGCAAGTGTTCTAATTTACAACTGACCTCCCAGAATTACTTGATCTGTTTTGGGTGTTTTGACAGCGATACACACGCACACACACATACACACGCACACGCACATGCACATGAACACGCACACACACTTATGACCAGTTACAATATCTCCCACACAGTCTTGTGACTGAGGTTTTTTTATGTTTTTTGCCAGTTTCCAATAATTCCTTCTGGTTTCCGGTTAAAAATGCCCATTGGGGGAAATGGACTTGTTTAACAACCAGTGTTTACTTAATGACCACAAGGTTCATTTAATGACCGTGGTGTTTGCCTAACCCAGGAGTCTGCAACCTTAAATATCCAAAGAGCCATTTTTCTATTTTATTTTAAACAGGTATATCTTTCTCTATGTCTCTTTCTTTTTCCCTCTCTCTTTCTCATCTGTCTCTCTCTGTCTTTCTCTTTCTCATCTTTCTTTCTTTCTCCCTTTCTCTGTTTCTCATCTCTCTCTCTCTCTCTCATCTACAACTGCTAAGATTGGAAGTTTTTTTTAATAATCCTATTTCTTTGTAATTTTTTTCACACACATTTGTGCATATGTGTCCAATACTCTTTCTTCCTTTCTGCTATGTATTCAAAATGATTGTGTGTGTTATGTATGTGTATGGATATGCATATATATTTCACTATTAATATGTGCCAGTGTATTTACAGTAAAAAAATGTCAATAAAAGTTATCCTATCTTCCTTCTTTCTTTCCCAACCCCATTCCTCCCCACACCCTATTTTGTGTTGGCTTCCCAGCCAAGTACTTACCAGATCTGATCCTGTTTAACTTTCTAAAATCAGCCTACTGAAATAAATACCAAACTAAACTGCCCAATAATTTACCTATTATCACTATCTTACACCTGATTTCAATGTAAACAGCCAATCTGCAGTATTACTAAATTTTGCTAAGCATCTGCTGCATGTTATTTTCTCTTCCTTGATAATCTAGTCTTAGCTGGGAAAAACAGTCTGGAGTCACTGGTGAGAGCACCTCAGAGCAGAGAAAAGTCACATGACTTCCCATATTTATTTATTTATTGAACTTATGTACCACCCTATTTCCCTGACAGGACTCAGGGCGGTGCACAGCCGAATTAAAATACAAAAACAGTACAGAATTAAAAACAATTAAAAAACCAAATATAAAGGCTGAAAAGCTAAAAAATATAAAGAGGTTAAAAGCTAAAACCAAGTAAGACCGAATTAAAACCCCCCTAAAAAACCCTAGGCCAGACCGGCTTGATGAAATAAATAGGTTTTTAACACGCGCCGGAAGGTCAAGAGATCAGGGATGGTCCTCATCTCCGGGGGTAATTCGTTCCAAAGGGAGGGTGCCCCCAACAAGAAGGCCCACACCCTCGGGGTTGCCAGCCATCCGACCAGCGGCGCCCCGGGGAGGCCAACTCTATGGGAACGTATTGGCCGATGGAAGGCCGATAATGGCAGGAAGCGGTCCCGCAAATATCCTGGTCCCAAGCCATGGAGCACTTTAAAGATGGTAACTAGAACTTTGAAGCGCACCCGGAGGATCACCGGGAGCCAATGCAGCTCACGCAAGAGTGGTGTAACATGGGATCCCGTAGAGCTCCCAACACCACCTGCGCAGCCACATTCTGCACCAGCTGGAGCCTCCGGGTGTTCTTCAAGGGAAGCCCCATGTAGAGAGCATTGGCATAGTTTAGGCAGGAGATTACGAGGGCGGAGGTGACTGTGCGAAGCACACCCCGATCCAGAAAGGGCCACAACTGGTAGATCCTACGGACCTGACCAAAAGCCCCCCTAGTGACAGCTGCCACATGGTCCTCCAATGACAGCCGTACATCCAGGAGGATACCCAGATTGCGAGCCCTCTCTGTGGGGGCAAGAATTTCTTCCCCCACAGCCAGCGATGGAACCAGCTAGCTGTATCGGGGCGCTGGGAAGCACAGCCACTCAGTCTTAGATGGGTTGAGTTGAAGCCTGTTCCGCCCCATCCAACACCGCACAGCCTCCAGGCACCGGGCCATCACCTCGATGGTTTCATCGGGGTGGCCTGGGGTAGAAATGTACAGCTGAGTATCATCAGCGTACTGATGGAATTCTATCCCAAAACCACGGATGATCTCACCCAGCGGCTTCATATAGATGTTGAACAGAAGGGGTGAGAGCACCGACTCCTGAGGGACCCCGTAAACCAGGGGCCTCGGGGCCGATCTCTGCCCCCCCGCCAACACAAATTGCGAACGGCCAGGGAGGAAGGAGGAGAACCACTGCAAGACAGTGCCCCCCACCCCCAACACCTCCAACCGTCGCAATAGGATACTGTGGTCGACAGTATCAAAAGCCGCCAAGAGATCTAGTAGGACCAGGACAGAGGAATGACCTCTGTCACGGGCCCTCCAGAGATCATCCACCAATGCAACCAATGCTGTCTCTGTGCTGTGCCCGGGCCTGAAGCCTGATTGGCGTGGGTCTAAATAGACAGCTTCATCCAGGTGCTGGGAGAGCTGTCGTGCCACCACACTCTCAACAACCTTTGCCATGAAGCGAAGGTTGGAGACCGGACGATAATTAGATAACAGAGTTTGGTCCAGGGACAGTTTCTTGAGGAGGGGTCTCACCACCGCCTCTTTCAAGGTGGTAGGCATTCTCACTCAAGAAAGTGTTAATAATACCCTGGAACCAACCTCTTGTCACCTCCCGAGTGGCCAACACCAGCCAGGAGGGAAACGGGTCCAATAAACATGTGGTAGCATTCAGCCCCCACAGCATCCTATCCACGTCCTTGGGGGTCACAGGATCAAACTCTTCCCAAATGCTTCCCCAAATTCCGCCTCCAACCCCCCGCCCAGAGTTGTCCATTCAGAGTCCATCCCGTCCCAAATCCGAGAGATTTTATCCAGCAGGAAATTCGAAAAGTCCTCAGCCCGTCCCTGTAAGGGTCCTCCCGCGTTCCCCCTTCCAGGAGGGAGCGGGTCACTCTAAACAGGGCAGCTGGGTGGTTTCCTGCGGACGCAATAAGTGCGGAAAAGTACCATCACTTTGCCACCCTTATCGCCACTAAATAGGTCTTAATATAAGACCGTAATAGTGTTCGGTCGGATCCAGAGCGAGTAGTCCTCCAAATACTCTCCAGGCGTCTTTTCCAGCGCTTCATCTCCCTCAGCTCCTCGGAGAACCAAGGGGACCGAGTGAGAGCGGCGCCTGGTCAGAGGCCGCAAGGGCACGACCCAGTCAAGGGCTCCGGCTGCCACCCTGTCCCAGGTGGTGACCAGGTCCTCAACCGAGTCGTGTGCTCGAACGTCGGGACAAGGCCCAAGCTCCGTCAGGAACCTATCTGGATCCATCAGGCGCCTGGTCAGTACCATCGTATTTGGTCCACCTCCCTGCGATGGGGGGGGGGGAGCGGCCTGGAAGTCCAGCCTAAGGAGCGAATGATCTGACCATGACAGGGGCTCAATAAAAACGTCCCCTATACCAAGATCATCCTGCCACTGTTCAGAGACAAAAACCAAATCCAGGATGTGACCCCCGATATGAGTAGGGCTCCTAATTAGTTGGGTCAGGCCCAAGGCTGTCATGGAAGCCAAGAACTCCTGAGCAACCCCCAGGGCCCCGCCAGCTGACGGCAAGTTGAAATCCCCCATGACCATCAGTCTGGGGGTCTCAACTGCCAAGCTGGCTATGACCTCAAGGAGATCCGGCAGGGCCGATGTCACATAGCAGGGAGCCAGGTATGTGATCAAAAGGCCATCTGAACCCCAGAGCCACACTTCACAAAGAGGGATTCACATCCGATCATCTGAGGAACAGTGGATTCCCTAGGATCTAGATCCTCCCGAATAACTACTGCAACTCCCCCTCCCCTGGCTCTCGGCTGATGAAAAACCCAAAACCCGGCTGGGCACAACTCCACCAGGGGAACACTCCCCTCCTGTCCCAACCAGGTTTCGGTAATGCCCACCAGGTCAATTCTCCCCTCCATAATAAGATCGTGAACAAGGGGGGCTTTGTTCGCTACAGACCTGGCATTGCACAACATCACCCAGAGGCTCGGGGCCAAATTATCCGAGCAGCCCAGGGAGCGGGACATGACCTGGAGGTCGGAGCATGCTACCACCTATAAACAGTGGGAGCGAGCTCCCACAACATGATAAGGCCCCCTGTCAATGCCATACCTGCCTCTCCTGCTAATCGTGGTAATGGCAATCCCCTCCCGCTGAATAGGAAACTTTCTCCATGAGCAGCCTCTCTTGCTCTCCCAGCTAGAGCAGCAGGTGAGAGAAGCAGCCACTAACCTGGCTGGAGCCTACACAAGCCTCTTCATGTGTTCCTTGGCAGAAGGCAAGTGGGGGAGAAAGGCAACCGCCAGCGGCAGCCAAAGGCAAGTGGGGGGAAGGCAACCAGCAGTGGCAGATAGACGATCGGGGCTTGCAGACCCTCACTCACCAAGGGAAATCAGTTCAGGCAGGGCCGCAGTGGAAGACAGGCAGCAATGGTTAGCCTGGCAGGTGTGCAAAAGCAGGCTGCAGGTAGTAGTGTCACGCATGTGTGCGATGTCTTGAGTTCGTGATAAGGACTGACTGGGCAGGTAGCGGAGAAGTGGGCGGAGGAGCACAGGGCCAGCCAGAGGCCCAATTTGCTGGTTCTCTGAACTATGGAGAATCATAACAACTGAACCAGTAGAACAGGTAGAATCCCACCCCTGGATGTTACCTAGTTTTAATAATGAAGCATTTTCAAGAAAACAACTATGCTCAGAGAGCACCAAGGACCCTTAATTTTAACTCTGAGCTACAAATATTATCTTACACTGGAGGCTGGATAACAGCCCCCCAAAGGTGCTGTTGTGTAAACTGTAGTTAGCAGGATATTAGATTAGGTTACATATAAGGTCTATGATTGAGTGAAATATAAAATAGATATAAATACTCCAAACATTGTACCCAATGATTTTTTTTTGTTTCCAAACTATTGCTGATAATTTGGCTTATATGTCAGTGCCTTTTGAAGGCCAGCAAGATGACACATTATATTGGGGAAATATAAACAGTAGGAGCAAAGCTGAAAAGGTTGTGCTCCAGAAATGTCTGATACAAATGTGTTTGAAAAAAATGACAAAATACTCATTGCAACATCATGCAATGCATCATTCAATAGTCTTTTATACTTGCAATGAGAACTCAGATGCAAATACATAAGTCTCATGTTTGCACTGCAGTGAACATTTCTCTGCCCCAGCACATCCCCATTCTTTAATTTTGCCACATGTTAAGAAAATAGTCATGGTGTTCAGTTAAATAATGAAGCCCTCCAGTATTCACCCATATTATAATGCAAATCATATCTTCACAATGATGGCATAAAAGTGGAATGGCAAACCAAATCTAATACTTTATTTTTATTAGCATTCAGCTAGTAGCCAAAACAAGCACAACAACACCTATAGCTATGTACAATTTACAAAATTATTGTTCTGCTGACTTAGCTCAGAGATCTGGTAGCAGGGGATGCTGTAGAAGCCCTCTTATTTATTTCAACCACTTATTATAATTTTCTCTCACATCTTGCACCTGCAGAGGAGGTCAAGAAAATCAAGATGGCCTTGCTTCCTTTTGTATGTGGGTCAATGTTACATATATGATCAAAGAGGTATGGCTTTGATTCCCAACTTTGCTTTTTGACATCGACCCTTTCAAAATGGTCTTTAATACATGATCCAACTCCTCATGCCTGGCCTATTACAAGATACTGAATGTTACAGATACCATAGCGCAGGACTGTCAAACTCGTGGCCCGTGGGCTGGATGCATCATGCGCTGGCAATACCCATGCCCAGTTTAGCAAAGGCAGGAAAAGTCCCAATACATCATGTGACACCACCATGATGATGTGAGGTTGACACCCCTGCCATAGAGGATAAAGTTAGATCCTCATAGTAAAACACATTAGAGGTTTTCATTTTTGTCACTTCTCCAGATATTTGCAAATCTGATTATGTATAATATACAGCATTGGGAAAATGATAAATCCTACACAGTATTGGAAGACATTTTTGTTCCTCATTATGACAGCAGGTGCATCTTATTTTTTGGGGAAGCAATTTTTATTCTCATGTGCATCTGTGGGTGTAAGAATGAAATTCCTCAAAAGGAATCTATGTTGTACGTTTCTGCACAAACTATTGATCTATCTCCATTTCATGACTGCAACGTAGCAAATCTCCAATAGTGACTCGTTCAGTGGTAGAGCTGCAAGAAATAATTTTATACAGTATTGTGAACTTAATGGCTTCATTGAAAGTCTCCTTTAGTGAACCATGTTTATTATTTTGATTGGAAAGCTCCTCCTCCAATTGGAAGCTTTAGAATTCTTTTTTTAATTTTAGACAGAAGGAAGTAGGGTTTTTTGTAATGGAAGGCAATGCAGAGCATTATGTTCAATTTACTTAAATAGATAATACTTTATTAAGTAGGGAAATAATTTCATCTAGTTTGAATTTCAGAAAAAAATAGCATTGTGAAATTCAGCAGTTTAGCAGTTATGTATTATGGAAAAATCTGGGCAAAAATAAAGCTACAGGAGTCCCAGGGAAGGAAATTGTAAACAAGCGAACAATTAAGGTGACAGGTACATGATTGATGTTTTGCCCCTAAGGTATCAATGGTTTTTGGGAAACTAAGGACATTTTATGTATTAAGAACAATTACAAATAAACATTTAGGAGATAGTTACACCAAAGTACATATAAATGTTAGTATAAATGTATTGAAAAAAAGTTGAACTGCAATAAATCTGACAGGTCTATAAAATTAAGACACTAAAAAACCTTGAACTTGATAAATTTGAAAAATGGAAATGGAAGAAAACTAAAATTGACTTATTTGTCCTTGCCATCATGCCTGTGGGAATAAAAGGAGTTTGTTTCTGCAGCCCTGACAAAAATATATTTATTTTGGAATAAGTGCCATTTTATTGGAGAAAAGGGAATATATATTTTAAAGAGTAAAAATAAAATAAGAACTTTAATTGTTGCTCTGGGATTAGAGATATAGAGGGTAGTACATTCTGGCCTCATCCATTGGTGAGGGGCCTAAGGACTATTGGAAGCCGGTTCTTCCTGCCTCCCATGAAGAGGACAAGAGGGAAAACAACTTGGTTGTTTAAATCAGCCAGAGAAGAAGCATCTGTAGAAAGTTTGCTTTGTTCCTTCTGCCAAACAGAACGAGGCAATTACCCGGAGACCGAAGAATTGATATTCAACACACCCTTTGTCAGCCGAAGGAATAATAACCACAATTAGCTATTTGAGCAAGAAAGCCAAGAAGAGAGAAGTCCAGCTGAGTGGTATATAAATGCCTACCCAACATTCTGAGCCAAATGGCAAGGTCCATCACTCTGTTCTTAGCTAATATGAACTGCTGTTCTATAAAAAAAGAGCAGCCTGAAAAACCAGACACAATGTAAGTAAGAGATCCATGTTACACATAATAAACTGCATACAAGTATACAAAACAAAACAGAACATAGCAGCCACCGTTACCAACTACCACTATGCATCATTTATGCCATGGTTAATCCTACATCTTTTGTTTTAGAATCATTACTTATAATCATAACCCGTACAGGTAGTCCTTGACTAATGACCATAATTGAGGCACATATTTCCATTGCTAAGTGAGACAGTTGTTAAGTGAATTTTGCCCCATTTTATAATTTTTCTTGCCAAGCGAGTCACTCAGTTGTTAAGTTAGTGACATGGTTGTTAAATGAATTGGGCTTCCCTATTGACTTTGCTTGTCAGGAGGTTGCAAAAGATGATCATAGGACTCCTGGACACCGCAACCATCATAAATATGAAAGTTGCCAAGCACCTGAACTTTGATAATATGACAATGGAGATGTTGCAACAGTCATAAGTGTAAAATAAGTGCCGTTGTAAGTTCAAATGGTCACTAAATGAATTGTTGTCAGTAGGACTACTTGTAGTTGCAAAGCTCATGTTGTACAGATTTATGAACAGCATAAAACCTGTGTCAGCCAGACTCCTTATAGCATGAATAAAGTAACAGCATATTAATTTTCTAAGGAAAACAACTTCTCCTGAGATATGGTAGCAAGGCTTTCTGTTTTCTTTCTTGGTAGCAAGGGTTCCTGTTTTCTGTTTTCTTTCTTGTTGAAAATTTTTCTCTGAAAAGAAAAAAATAAGGAAAAAGGAAAAAAACCCACAGTATCCAGCCAGATGTGGTTTTCCCTTTCATTATTATGCACATAGGTTTTCATGCAATCCTATCTCAAATAGATGACTAGACAAACTTTCAGTGAATCCTGACTCTGTCAGATAAAATAGGGAAGTGATTTATGAGAAAATAATAATAATAATAATAATAAACCTTCCACAGAGAAAGGTCTTTTACAGTAAATACCATGACAGTGATTGGTAGATATTTAAATTTAGGGAGGCCAATCTCAGTCATTTCACTGATGGACTGATAGCATAGCTGTTATGGCAGGAAGCGAAGGAATAGGTAAATGCAATTCTCTCTAGCAACATAAAATGAATTTAGAAGAATTACTTTCAACATCAGACTGTACTTATTCCAGAATAAAGCTTGATAATGACAATGGTGAGGAGAAATCTAAGAAAGATCATTTGAAGTAGCCAACAGTATTTGTAGCTGATAGCTATGGCCATCTACAAAAGTATACTGAGTGACATCAATTGTACTGATAGAAGGGAATATTTTACCACAAATGGGCATCAGATGCTCCAGAAAATACCCAAAGGGAAGACATATGCACATAGGCATACTATGACAGCATTCCCTGCCTACCAGTGTCAGATACAAACCTCCAATAAACTGCATTGCAGGATGGAAAATAACTCAAGAAACTGGTTAGAAAATGGTGCAATTCATGATCACAGATCACAGCATCCTACCTGCAGACAAAAGCTGAACCACTGTGATCATGGATGGAACAGAATTATAAAAAGTGAAAGAATTATTAGGAGACATAGAAATTTTCTTTACAGTAACACAAATCTCGTACAAAAACTAGAGAACTGCTTCAAAAAAAAAAACTGTCAGTGACTTCACCAAGAAAGGTCAAATTCCCAAAGAAGACCAGTAGTAGATGAAAAGTAGTGGCCCTGTCCTCCCATGCTTCTATGGACACTAAAACACTTAAGCCAAACATACTTCTCCATCCAATTGTATAATTATCAGGGACCCTAAGCTATAACAATGACAAAGAATTGACAAAACACACATGAAAATATCAATCTCTTCAAAGGTATAAAGTTCACTGGGGAAAAAGAAAACATCAACACACTAACCTTCTTAGATATTCTCATCAACAAAGGCAGTGACAGGAAATTAGAAACAAAAGTGTATCCCAAAACCAGTCACTCAAAAAACACACAATGTGTTTTTAAGCCAGACTTAATAAGTAAAAGATTCTGCTCCTGATTGCACTTTGTTGGCATTTCTTGAGAGTCCTGTCTTGAGAGTCTCCCAGATTTTAGAACTAGAACTTTTAAACAAACTTTAGGGCACAAGATCAGCCAAATTTACTGAATGGTGATAATCACCTTATCTTTCCCAATATGCTTGAAATGGAAGAAAAAATGTACAAAAAAGTGCTCATGCTTCATCACCTTTCAATGTGAACAACTGGTTTCTTTTTTTTCTTTTTCCAGGTAGTCCTGAACCATTCGTTTAGCAATTGTTCAAAATTACAACGGTACTGAAAAAAGTGACATAATCCGTCCCGCATTTCAGCCATTGCAGTACTCCTCATGGTTATGTGTTCAAAATTAAGGTGCTTGGCAACCAGCATGTATTTATGATGGGTTCATGTGGAAGGTCCATTTGCAACTTTCCCGGCAGACTTCTGAAAAGCAAAGTCAATTGTTTAGTATTCTATACTTACATCGCATACCCTTCCAATTCATACTTAAATAAATCTTTACTGTTGATTATCCATATTCAATCCCTTATTTTACAGGACAAGAAATTTACTTTATATCACAGCTTAACAATTGCAGCATTACATTTTTTTTAAACATAGCTGGGAAAATGCATGAAATAATGGCTTTTAAGGGAAGTAATTCTGAATTTTTACTGCATTCAGGAGGTCCTGTTAACATACAGTATATCCATGACAAAATAAAAACAAAAAGTATAATGGAAAAGATATAAATTCCCCTTCTCTGACTTCTGATTTTATGTTCCAGAAATTTATTTTGCTCATATGCACCTTCCTTTAGTTTTTAGGCAGCAATTTATAGAAATGAATGAAAACAGAAGACAATTGTTAGTACATAGCAAAATTTTGGAAATGCATTTATAAAGATTGTTATTTCTCTTCCTGAACTTTTCTAGCATCTCAGAAAGCATTTCGATTTTCAATCTAACAGAATTGGTTTATGCTTCTTGGTGTCTTATTTTGCAAGTTTATTTTTACACAATCCTTTGCATGTTATAGCAGCCTAGATAAGCCCACCATAGTATAAATTAGACAAATAGGCAAGTCTTTAGAAATTTTTATTAAGAGAATATGCCTTATTTTTCCTTTAACATATAAACCTCTCATCTACAGAAGGATCACACAAAGGTCAATGACTATAAAATAAAAGAATACATTCAAGTAAGATCTAAGTAAAAATCTATACAAATCTGCATTAATATGTCTATATGTATCAGCCACATAAAATGATTGCATGTTATTCTTTCACTGATTTATTTCTCCTTTTCTCAACATTTGACATGAGATAAATATTAATTGAAAAAAAAGGCCTTATATCTTGAGATTTTCAAATATTAAATGGAATCTATTAATATTGAAATTGATATTAATATAAAACACTTCAGCCCGAAGAACTTCATGTGAAGTGGACAGATAATATATAATATAATTTCTGGGTGCAACTAGAATAGAATAATGAATCTTTTCTGTAGGTGCAGGGTATTTATTGCTCTTAATCAGAAGCAAAATAGTGTACAAGTTTGGAAATTGTGTTTTTCAAACAGTTGATTCACTTCAACATAATTTACTATTGAAAAGGCTCTCCAAAAGTGCTTCTTAGATGAAATGAACACTTTTTATATTAAGTGATAAATTTTTATATTCCTTAGATCCTGTCTTTTTCCCTTCTTTGTAAAAGGTATTTACTAGGTTTCTATACTGCGTAATAAATTTATATAGTATACCACCAACTTTTGATTGTCCCACTTCCACATAGTTATATTTAAGTCATGCTCCATCTTTCATTTAGCAGTGATGAAACTTACTATCAAAGTACATTAACCTGATTGTGCCCAATTTCTATATATAATTCTCAAGCAATGATGCTTCCAAATTTCCATATTTTTCACCGTAGGGAACCAAGGGCTCTTTTCCAGTTTCAGGTAAACATGGTTTTCTACTATAGTTTTTGCCTTAGGCCAGCCAGGAAACTGTTTACTCTAGTTATAAGTTCATTAGGATAAAGCATTTAAAGAACCGGTGAGTTGCCTTGAAAAAAGTTTTATCTATGAAAATATGGCATACCAATTAATGTTTAAATCTAATATATTTGCCTTATCTTGGAAAGGAAACTTCTGTGCATTGCAGATTTGGCAGATAGTGTCTTGAAATTAAATAAGTGAGACAGGCTAGAGGTCAAAACACATCTGGAATTTTTATTATACAGAATCAAGACACCATTGTTTAAAGTTTTAGAGATACTTGGCCATTTTTTACTTTTGGTATTTTTATAGTGAGTTAACTTTAAACACAATTCCCTGATTTTTATATAGATTATGGATATAATAATGTTACCTCTTGAAGACAAATATATGAATACCATACCTAGACCTGATTTGTGTATTATGTTGCAAGGGTGTGTCAAATACAGTACATAGGGAATTATATGATTTTTTTTAAATGTGAGAGTTGTTCAGGGTAGGTAACAGGGATATATAAGCTTTATATCTCTGCATCTCTCTGCTATTCAACTTCCTTCCTTCCTTCCTTCCTTCCTTCCTTCCTTCCTTCCTTCCTTCCTTCCTTTCTTCCTTCCTTCCTTCTTCACCTGGAGAGTTCAAACAAAGAACAATTATAGAAAATCCTATACAAATACAGTAATAATAACATACTAAAATTCTCCATTAACTAAATTATTCTAATATACAATCAGACAAAAATTATATATTTGGTCATGTTTTTATTGTGATATATTTAATTTTAATTATTTTTACTACTGAATAGCATATACTGCAATCTGCAGAGTCTTTTAAAAATACCCCTGTCTTATATGAGAAATTGAATTTACTGTGGGTTGGAAGGATGGAACCGAAGAATCATATAAAGTCATTTTTTGTAATTCTTAGCTTATATACAGTATATGAAGATAATCTAGCATTGCTTGCAGAAATTATATTCCTTCAATCCTTTAATTTATCTTTTCCTTCCTATTCACCAGTAGACTCTTTCAATAATAAGTTTATCAAGATACATATCTAGAGAATGAAATAGTAATGAGCAAGAAAGCACAAAAGCAAATTACATAAAATTAGAGAAATGTATTGGCAAATATCTATGAAAAGTTAGCCTGCTTTGATTTCAAAAAGTGTTTAATTTCATTGGTAGCCAAATTGACTCCTCAGGTGTATCCTTTCTTTGTTCATTCTTAAAGCATGATTATTACATCTGAATGAAGATTAGTCATAAAAATAAAACATTGCTACTATAATATCTGAGCTTTCCTGCAGCTGCTAACTGAAGTTAGGATATACAGACATTATGAAAAGATGGTTGTTTTAGTATTTTTGTCTATATTTTGATTATATACTGATTACATGGCATATATATTATTTTATGAACTAACATATTTTAAAATGTAACTTGTAATTTAATATATATAATTTCTTGAATTTTTTACATCTTACAAAACTGATCACACATCTTCGTCTTATGTGTATTTTATCACTACTGTGTTGTTCTTTTCATACATCTTTGCTGCTGCTATTTCAAGCCATAAATTAAATAAATAAATAAACATACTGACTTATGTCCATCTGATATCTTTCAGTCTGTCACATTCCTGGATGGAATCCTTAGAAATGAGTTATCATTTGTTTCTGTAATACTTTTGGTAATTTGTTTGCTTGTCTTCTCTTCCATTTAGTCATGTCAGTTTCTCAGACTTGCTGGGCAAGTCCATTCAATTTTCTTGGCAATTTTTTTTAGAAACGTTTTGCCATTACCTCCCTTATAGGCCTGAGAGAATGTCATAAAGTCACCCAGCTGACTTTATGCCTAAGGCAGGACTAGAAATGCAGTCTTCTGGTTTCTAGTCTAATGTTTTAACTACACTACACCAAACTGGCTTATTTACTAAAATACACCAAAATCCATTGTGTTTCTCCAATTAACATCAATAGGAATTATGTCCTACATATATTTGTATATAGCATATAGTCAAGGTCTATTGATGAAAAAGCAACAGTTGGGAGTTTTTTTGGAATTGATTGGAGATGGACAAAACTTTGGTAGCTGGGATAGATTTTATGGGTTTTTATTGAATAATCTTTGGGATAGCATTGAATTTTTCCATAAAAAACAGCTGTGTCCAATCAAAATCAGCACTGCCATGGCATGTCCATGCCATAGTATGAAGTTTCTGATTATTTTCATCCTGAATTAATTAATCCAGCAAATTATCATTCTCTTGTACTTCTTAGCAAAGGACCTTGACCAGCTGGAAAGAAAGAAGATTGATGAACTTGGGCAGGATAGAAACTGGAGAAATTAGAGTATACCATTCCTGACAATTTTGGGATGAAATTGAAGCAATATTGAAATAATTTCTTTAAGAGAAAATAGGCCTAGAAGTTTGATATAGAGGTGGAAGTGCAGAAAAATTATAAACTTTTACAAAACCAGTCTTCACAATATAACTTTGTGTATATATTTAATCTTTCCAATTTTTCATGCCAAGATAGGAAGGTTCTGTGCTTGGGAAGACTATTCAAATATTCCACAACAGAATGAGGGAGGGGGATACAAGCATTAAGAATAGTTTACTTGTCTCCTGCTTTCTTATGACTCAAACTGGATAAGTGGATATGCTAAATCTTTCCTATACTCTCCAAAACCTGCAAGTATGTCTTCTGTTTTTTTTTTAAATATATATTAGCTCTGTGACAGTTCAGAAGATGACAGTGAGGTAGAATGTTAGAGACTGATACATGTGTACATAGCCTTAAAAATATTTATAGTGTTAATATACTTAACTAACAGGCTTCAGTATAATGAAAGTGAAGCATATCAAGTAGCACAGCTGTCAAATACACTTTGGCCTGGTAAGGCCAACTGTGAACAGCTGACAACTAATAATGCTTAAACAATTCTATTTTTTAGCAACTGATCTAAACAGAAGCATTTAACTGTTGAACCACATATCCATGACATAATCAAGCATTTTTAACACATCTGTAAGAGTATTTTTAGAATGGTAGCTGCTAGCAAAACTTACTTTGTTCTTCCTAAGACCTGATTCATCCTCTCCAAGCTAGCGAAATATGTGTCTGGATGTAGTGGCAAGTTATTATACAATTGGTCTAAGACAGTGACTTGTATAATAGAAAACAGTAGGCATTGTCTGTGTTGAAACAAGTTTCAGTTACCAATCTTGTCAGTTTTTACACATAGCACATGGGGGATTCAATTGCCTTGGCTCTTCCCACATAAAAGTGAATTCCACATATTGTAGAATTTTGATTTAAAATCTTATTCTCCTACATGATTATGGTTGCATGGCTTTGAACTGATATGAGTGCAACAGTTCTATTGCATATTTTGTTAAGAGTACAATAACTTTTGTGAATGTATATTCCCTATTTCTGATAAAAACACGACCATGTATGCAGGAAGGGGAATGGCTTTCCCTTTCCCTTTGATCAGGAGATATGGAATATCAATGCTGCTGTAAGAGAAGAAGAATTGGAGACAGAGTCAAGAGAGGAATCAAGCTGGAATCATTATGTTCTGACAAATGGTCCAAATTTAGCACCTTTTGAATTCCATTAATTCTTATCTAATGCCAATTTAATGCTGTTAGTTAACTAGATTTTTGTGCAGAGGCATGAGCAATAAATCAGCTTAACTAGAACTAAACCCACGGTCCCAATTATGTATCTGACAGTTCCACTTCTACTTTCCCTTCACTCTATGGCGGTTCTGAATGAGAATGATGGAAGTTGTAGTACAGAGGCTACCAAAAACAACAGAATGAGGAAGGACATACTATTTTCAAGACTACTGGAAACGAAGATGAGATTAACCTGACTTACTGTATATCCAAGGGTTGCAATTTAACTATATGTCCAATCACATCAGTGTTATTAAACTGGATCAAAAATATATCAAGGTGTAAAAATGGAAATATTCATGTAATATAAACTGAAAAATGAATAATATATATTTGAAAGATACACTTTTCCTTTTCTAGTTTTTTTAATGGATTTTTTTAAATGGGCACCTTTCAGTAAGTTTTAGAAGGTTTAGGCAATTGCCAGACACAAAAGTAATTAGTAAGACATTGTTCGTTTAAACTGTTCTCTCTAAGGCTAAAACCCTGAAATATTTTTAGCAATAGCTAACAAGTGCATATAACTTATCTGACAGTAAAGCAAAATTGTCATAGTATAATTATATGCCATTTCACTATAAGATTAAAGAAACGTATGTTTTACTATCAAAACCCTACAATTAAGTAGCTGATATCTTGCCATCTAGATTCAAAGTAGATGCACCAGCTTATGAACAATGTCTGGGTCTTTATTCTAATTATTTATCCCTTCCAGACTTTCTGGTGTACATGAACGTGGATTCTGCTGCCAGATTAATTTATAAAAACATATCCATTGTTATTCAATTTACCCTGTTGATTTAACATTTATGCTTACTCCTACATATTTTATAGAGAAAAGAAAATTCTTTTGTTCCAGTTCTTCTAGGATGCTTAAAGAAATATGTGCTCAAAGATCTATTTTTAATGACAGGAACAATTTTCCCCTGCTTTTTATTCTATCAGATGTCAATCTTTCTGTTCTAGTAGAACATAATTTAAAGTCTACTTTGGATGAATTCTCACAAGTGAAATCTGGAACTGTTGAATTTATTAAGTTATTAAGTTATAAATGGCCAAGAAGTGTGTACAAATGCCCACTCTTTCTACAGGTTTGTGGTTTCCTGACTTTATAAATTTCAATTTAAATCTCAGGAAATCCCAT
Organism: Bungarus multicinctus; assembly: GCA_023653725.1. Lineage (NCBI taxonomy): Eukaryota > Metazoa > Chordata > Lepidosauria > Squamata > Elapidae > Bungarus > Bungarus multicinctus. The sequence continues at coordinate 44,943,158 of CM042849.1, read as the reverse complement.
CAAAAAGAGGAAGAGAAGGAGGAGGAGGAGAAAATGAGAAGAAAAATAACAATATTCTTATCATCCCTAAGTGGAATGCTATTCTTGAGAAATTATTAGAGAACATCTCCTCCTGGGATCTCTCTGCATGCAGATTTGAAAGAAAATCCATGAAATAGGTCCTCTCAGGTCTTCTAAAGATTTCTCATCTGCTTACACATTTGATAGTTACAAATAACTCTTAGGTCTGGAAACAGAATACTATTGAATATAATTTTTGGCAAACATCTGATTAATCAGTGCTTATCTTGCATTCTTTTGTAAAGGCAAGGCAATCTAACCTTGGCCATGGTTGTTATATCATGTATTCCCTTACTTCAAATTCATATCACTGGAAAACATAAGGGGTATATCCTTTGTGAGTGAGTGGAGAGTAGAATAGGCATTTCTCACCAATAGCATTGGGTGAATTGGGGCCATCAGTCCTGAGTGAAACAACTCTGCTTTAGTTTGATTTGGAGAATATAATTAAACTAAAGCCATTTGAATATAATTAAACTAAAGCCATTTTAAGAGTTGACTATCAATTAAAAACAATTATCCCGTCCTCTATATAGGAATACTTTAAAATGCCAAAAATGCCTTTTTTTGGATCAAAGTGGTATCCTTTGGGAGATATTTATGATCCAAGTTTGAGCTAGGTATCTTCAAGGTTTTATTGCAAGTTTTGAAATATAGTCACTGATTTTTTTTAGGATAAAGATAACAGTGATGAGGATAGGACAAAGCAACAATCTTCAAGTTATCTCGTAAGGAGGCTTTATAGAAGATGCTAAAACCAATGCAGTTAATGTCTAACTTCAGTTTAAAAGAATATACATTTAAAAACACTATTGGAAATAAATTCTTATTTTTCTACTTTTTTTTGTAGGGACTCTGACTTAATACGACACTAAAGAATGACCACGCATTTCCCCTTATTCTCTCATTTTTATGGTATGCCAGGTAAGTTAACAAGTATGACACTCCCCCTCCCCCATCTTATTAAGGAACCCTCATAACTGATTTCAGGATAGTTATAATATATTAACAAAATTGAATTATAATGCATTTGTCCTTATGGGATAAGGTAGTTTGTTACTTCTATTCACTGGAGTTTCTTGGATGTCACAAAAGTTTCATAGCTGATTGTCAAACAAGGTCCCTCCTTGAAATGCTTCCCTAATCTCTGATTGGGCTCAATATATCAAGATTGTATCTTTCTGGCAACATTCCTTGTTAATTAACTGTCAGACCCAACAGAAACAGGATGGCATTGTGAGATACAATTTGACAGAAATAGGCAACTCCTTAGAAAGAGGCTAGCCAGAGTAAATGACACAGATGTTTTTTCCAGTCCTGTTCTTAAAAATAAGTAAGACAGTATCTGTTAAGTACTAATCTGTCATCCATTCATCATCAAATGATTATATCTTCTATGTCCATGCAGACTGTGAATCAGAGATCAACTGAACTGAAGCCTATAGTGAGAAAGCAAAGCTGATTTCCAACCTGTGTTGGCAGGATTAGGAATGAAATGTAACGTTTAGTTAGGATAGGACAGAGCAAAATTAGAATTAGAACTATCCACGTTTTAAATGAATGAATGAATGAAGACCAAGACCAGAGGCAGAGAGTATAATGAAGCATTGAGCTCAATGCCTATTAAGTTTTTTTTAATTTGATTTGTACCCACTTCAATCAATCAGATTCTTAGTATGACTACTTATGACTATGTTAGATAGCTCAAGCACTTCACTAACCCACACAGCAATTTCAAAGTGGCAACACAGTATATAGTCTATAACAGTATTGTCAAACTCTTGCCCACGGGCAGGATGAGTCATGTGCTGGCCACGCACACGCTCAGTTTAGCAAAGGCGAAACAGTCCCAATATGTCATGTGACGCCGTAGTGATGATGTGAGTTTGACACCCCTGGTCTATAACAAATACAAAAGCAATAGAAAAAAGCCCCCATAAATATACTGCTTCAAAAGGCCACAGAACATTTCAGAGACACCTGATCTGATCAACTGTTTTGAAGGAAGCTCCTACTTCCATTAACAAATATGCTTCAATACTGAAGCTTCAAGCTGAAGCATTCTTCTAAGTTTGCATTGAAGCATACTACCTGCATCATCTTGGAATTGCCTTAGATAATTCTTTTCTTTTTGGAACTAGTAAAGAAGAAATTGTAAGAGAAAGGACTATTAACTTCAAGCAAAAGCATTATCCTGGATGAACTTAGCTGATAGGCACCAAAATAGAGATCCCTCCCTCCGTTTTAAGATCAGTCAGTAAGCCCCTTATTGCTTCTGGGAAGTCTTGAGGACAAACTACTATGGTACTTATCTATGTATACTATTTTGTTGTGATGTTAATACCTGATAAAGCTCAAACAGCTCTGCATGAGGTAGAATGAGAGATCTATAGCTCTTTTGTGTTTTGTAAATTAAATCCTCATGGAAATCCTCTTGATGAAAATATATGCATTTTACCTGAATGAGAAAAGAGCCATGCTTACAAATACAAATACAACCATATAAAAAGAAGAATCTTTGATTTCAGATGTAATTGATTATAGACAGGGAAAGTTTAGTTCCTAAAAAAAATTGATGATCAGTTTATTATAGCAAGAAAAATTGATGGTCAGTTTGTTATCAGCAAGAAGTGACTGGTCATTGTCCTTTAGAAACAGAAATACTGTCTATAGGCACTTCTATCCAGCCAGCTGTGGAGCTGCTTGATCTACAGTCCAAGCTTCTAGATAACCCAGTGTGTTCCAACCATTATTGACAATTCCTGATCTTTTGCAATGCTAAATAAAATTATGGAAATCTTAGTCTTAAGCCGTGGAATAATATCCAAATCAGTGGTGAGATTCAAATTTTTTTACTACCAGTTCTGTAGGTGTGGCTTGGTGGACGTGGCATGGCTTGGTGGGCGTGGATACTGTAAAATCTCCATTCCCTCCCCACTTCTGGGGGAAGGTTTCTGCAAAATCCCATTTCCCCCCCACCCCCACTAACATGATTTCCAGCACCATTTTCCTGTGAAGGGCAACAAAAGAAGACCCAGCCAAACAGCTGGGACTGAGGAGGCAGAGAATAGATGGGGCAGGGCCAGTCAGAGATGGTATTTTCTGGTTCTCTGAACTACTTAAAATTTCCACTACCAGTTCTCCAGAACTTGTCAGAACCTGCTGAATACCACCTCTGATCCAAGTGATAATACTTTAGCTATGTTTGAATTATCTTGTGATAACAATCTCTTTTATCTGACTATGTTTTTGACGAGTAGAGAAAAGGAATGAGTAACTTTGATTTAATTCAATTCTAGTGTTAGCAACCAGCTGCATACAACAAAGCGAGCCCTTCTTATCATGATAAAGCTTTTGTCAACCTAGCATCTCTAGCTGTGTGCAGCTGCAGTGGACCTGTAACTATCAGGCAAGTAGAGTAGGGATCAAGGGAGTTATAATTCAACATGTCTAGAAAGGAGATGATAGCTACCATAGGCTTTTCTGGTTTTGTGAATTCTTTTTTGAAATTAACTGTGGTGTCAGTAATGCTTTTGAAGAAGATGGTAAGACAGAAGTATTTTAAGTATATGAAATAAATAAATGGAGACTCATTTCCCACTTCAGAACATTCATTTTACAAACAAGAGGACAAGTTCTATATAGTTTTTATATAGAGGAAGTACAGTAAGAAGAGGAGAAATAAAACAGAAGAAAAATTAAATAATGAAAGAATATGTAACCATGTTCACATGTGTGTAGCAGAGCACTCTGTTAGAGCATACTGTTAGAATACAGAGTTATTTGAAAAGAGCAGAGAGGAGTGCCATATGTAGCATTCCAATAGTTCCCACATTCTTTAATATTACAGGTAATACTCAACCTATAACTGGTTCACTTAATGAATGTTCAATTATAACAGACCTACCCTGAGACTTTTTGTGACCCAAATTCAAAGTTTTGATAGTCACCACTCTTGGGTGGCCATGTGACCAAACTTTGAGCATTTAGCAACACAATTGTAAAGACAATTGTAGTTTACAACAGATTTGCTAAAAATAACTCACTTATTAACGATGGTGTTTGCTTAATGACCATGACATTCACTTAATAACCACCACAAAATAGTCATAATATCAGGTCAGTCATGTCAACGATCTGTTTTACAACCATCACAACTTATGATCATGATGGGAAGGCTCCAGTGGTGGTATTCAAAAACTTTTACTATTGGTTCTGAGGGCGTGGCTTGGTGGGCATGGCCATGTGACTGGGTAGGCGTGGCTTTTCTTTTTTGCAGTCCCCACCCATTTTTGGGAGCTTCTTAGTCACAGAGGAGCCTCTGGGGGGTGGGCGTTTTTGCTACCCTGAGACTCCCCTGAGGCTCAGGAAGAAAAAAAACACAGCATGGGAGGAGCATGCAGCATTCCTCCAAGCTCCGTTTTGGGAGCTTCCTAGCCTCAGAGAAGCCCCGGAGGGGGGGCATTTTTGCTCCCCTAAGGCTCCTCTGGGGCTCTGGAAGGCAAAAAATGGAGGGGGGGGCTGAGCTCCTCCCTCCATTTTTTGCCTTTCTGGGCCTCAGCAAGGGAAATCCCGGCACAGCTGATCTTATCTGCAGCTGATTGTCAGGAGGGAAAAAAAAGAAATACCTTATGCAAATGTCAGGCAGGCGGGTGGGGAATGTCAGGCAGGCGGGCGAGGAATGTCAGGCAGACGGGCGGGGAATGTCAGGCAGGCAGGCGGGCTGAGCGAGCATCGGGCAGGAAGGTGACCCAGTGGGAGGCGTGGCCAGCCAGAACTTACTACCGGTTTGATGACCCACGCTAAATTCTTGCTACCGGTTCACCTGATCCCTTGCGAAGTGGCTGAATACCACCACTGGAAGAGTCCATTATGATTGTAAGTCTAGGACATACCTGCAATGAATTAGAAACTGTAGTTCGGCTACTTTTGAAAAACCGTAGGTCCCCATCCTTGTCTGAAGGAAAGGTTTAGTTTAGAAGATTGAACAGTGACAAAATAGTAGTATCCCCCATTTTGCCCTTTTTACAGGCATTCTGACCAGCCAAAATCCTTGTACTCACAAGGAATTCCTTTCTAGGCTGCACCATTTCAAGCAGAAGTTGAGCTCATGGGAACATGGTTTTAGTCACAGCCATATGGACAAGCTTCTTGAGCTCTGCTGAACAACTTCTCATCATGAAAAAGGTATTTCTGTGCATCATCGCTTTTGCCTGATAGTTGTTATTTATCTTTCATGCTTTCCCTTGCCAAAGGCTTTAGCCGCTCTGTTAGAGGACCAGAAACATGTGTTATAGGAGACAACAATGAGTAACAAATTCAAAACTGTCAGAACTAAAAGTTCAGTGTAGAATGTAGGCTAAACATTAGTTAGGCAATAAATTTGGCAAATGAATGCCCTGTTTTGAACATAGAATTCACGTAGTCTAAATGGGAGTGATTCCCAAATAACTTGGAGACTGAAAAAAGGTAGAAATTTAATGGATAATTAATTTGCAGTGAATCATTTCACTAGTATTTAAATTATTAAAAACTTACACAGTGCTTTGAAGATATACCATGCTATATAATTGCCATGTATTACCTTTATTGGTATTATGTCTGCTTTAGCTCTTTCTTTTCCCTGAAGGAATTATGCAAAGATTTTGTTTTCCAGATGGGATATATATATAGGCCCTTTAAGTAATGAAATATGGTAAGCTTTCTGAAGTATATAATTATAAAATATAATGAGGAATTAGGCTGAAAAGGAGAGGAAAAGGGCTCTTATTAACACATGGTTTGCCATTATTTCATACAGTTTAAAGAAGACAGATGTAGGGTGGAGTGAAAAAAGTCAACCTTCCATTCACAATTGCATGATCAAAGCCCCAATCTTCATTCCAGGCATGAAAAAGTCAAGATGGCAGCTGTAATAGCACAAAGTGCAATGGTTGTTTTTTTTTTTTTGAGTGGGGGGGAATATATAAATAATTTAAAAAGGCAGACCTGCAACTGTTGCAATGGCTATCTTAATTGTTTTGACACCATCCCTGGACATGCCCTTAATTATGGTTTGCACATAGGCATACATCATTTGGTGCCAATTGAGCCTTTTCCATGAATTTGATGAAGTGAATTCTATGCACAAAAATTTACAGTATACATGTCTTAGAGATTCTCAGTCATGGTTATCCCAAAGGTTCTACTCAAAAGGCAGCTGGACTTTCTTTGTTTTGTCCTTGAAGATGTTTCACTTCTAAAGAAGTTCTAAAGAAGCTTCTTGGATAAGAAGCGAAACAGCTTCAAGGAAAAAAACAAAGTCCAGTTGCCTTTTGAAAAGCACCTTTGGGATTTATAGTATACAGTTATACCATTATCTTCAGATTGCTTGCTTCAGTAACAAGAAATTCCAGTACTACAACAGTTATGCATGTTTTATTTCCTCTGGAAGAAGGTCAGTGTTGACTTATGTCATATTGTAATATTTATGTTTGTTTATAAATATACAGATTAAACATTGATAGGTACCACCAAAACTGCTGCTTACCTCAAAAAAGCTTTTACTCCCCAAAAGTTGTTAGTATATAAAACACAAAGTTATTTTTTTCTAGAAGAAAAAAGACATAATGAAAAGCTACAATTTAATTAACTATAGTTTGTTTTAACAAACCTCAGTTGTCTGGATTTCCATACCATGGTAAGCCATAAATCACATTTTAGAAAAAAAAACGTTGGAGTTCATAAAATGAGTTAAATCAAACCAAATATATCACATTTTGATTTATATCATTGTGTGAAGCCAAAATAATGTAATCGATATGTTTCCAGATCTACTTGAAACATGTTTTTAGTCACCTAGACTGAATTATCCTTTTTAGGTATTTGCAGAAAATGTAAGAAAAACTGCATATCACAAAAGTAGGTTAACATTTCCCAGCCACTCCCTGAAATCATGCTGCTGAAATTTGGCAGAAAAAAATTAAATAGTCAACATTTCAGATCATTTGAAAATGGGTGGATTAAGAATTGGTCTGGCCTAAGATTGTCTTTGGGGAACTCCTCAGTTCTAATCTCCTTTACCATAACTCCCTCTGCCCCAGACAATAAATGATCTAAACATTTTTTCAAGGGTTGGAATGGAAAGAGATGAAGGCTTCTTTTAAACTTCAACAATAACTTCTGGTTGAAATAATTTATTATTCCCGTGACAAAAGTACTTAGTTGCTTAGTTTCTTCTGAACAAATATTACCAATCCTGAAAATAAACCCTAACTTGATTTTTACATGTGTGCCCAATATAAGCCCTACCCCCAAAATAAGTTCCAGTTAAGACCCCGCCCACTCTATTGCACCTGGTTGTACAGGGTAAGACAAGGCACAAGGGTAAAAATCAAACAAGGATGGGGATGTATGTGGAGCTGCTTACCTTCAGACAGTTTCAGTCAGGCCTCGTACACCCTGATACCTGCCTCGCCTTGCCAGCCCATTTCTTCTGAAGTCGCTTGCCGCTGCTTGCACGCATCATCCAGGGCTGTTTTGCTATCAGAGGCCTTCGGGAAAGGCATTTGCAGCTGATAAAATAGCGTTAGATTGATATGTGTGTCAATCTGTAGCCTGTTTCTTGGCTGCAGAGGCCTTTCCTGAAGGACTTTGATGGCAAAATGAAGCTGCGGGCAATGTGTGCGAGCGGCGGCAAGTGGCCACAGAAGAAGTGGGCCAGCAGTGGCCACACAGGCCCCCTGCTGGGCAGGGCTGTCGGTGCCACCACGGTGAGATGAGTCAGTGGAAGACATTCCTTGAAAATAAGACCTGGTGCCTTTTTTAGTGATAAAAAAATAACACTAGCTCTTATTTTCAGGGAAACACAGTATTATTAATAATATTAATAATATTAACAATACTAATAATATTAATAATACCAATAATAGTGGGGGTGGGGTTGCTGCTTTCTTGTCCCAGAGTTTATATTACTGAGTCATTGCATGTAATGGTGTCTGGGAATGCCTGGCAGACCAGAGGAAGAGCCACAAACTGAAAACTGTTATGTAAACTATTATGGTCCACAGAAGTGGGGGTCATGGAAAGTGTTTTGAAGAGACCTTCCTTGTTTTCTGGAATTGATTTTAACATTTCCAGATAGTCCAGACAAGAGGCACAACTATGAGTACTAGTTCTAACTTTAATTAAAGGTTACATTAACAGAATTTTACAAGAGAGAAAGTATGTCTCCTTTCCTTTCCCATAATTTTCTGAAAAACTAGGCAGGGCCAGTTCTGAAATACTGCCTACATCTTCTTCTATGGACTGAAATATGACAATTTAACACGACAGTTATCCAGTCTGTAGGTCTTTTTCCTGTTTCCCCAGGTCATTTCCAAATACCATTGTATTAAATTAGAGAGCTAACAAAGAAATCTTAGGGTTGTTTTTTTTTAGAAATTCAGTTTCAATGAAAAAAAATGCACCTTCACCTCCATCTCCTGCTCCTAATCCTCCTCCTGATTTGGAAGCCCTTCCATCTACTACTTAGGTATCTATTGCTGTGAGAAAAGTCTGTTAGACTAGGTAGGTCCAATACAGTAAGGCATGTTTATGTTTTTCCTTAATATGCATGCATAACTATGGTGAGTCAGTGATATGGGAAAAGAAATTAGAAATATAATCAAAGAAACTTACCATCATGCACAGGCTGATTGTATGAGTGCATGCTCAATATCAGGGCAAGTGGGGCTATAGGTTCCACCTAGAATCAGATTCTCTCTCTGTCATTTATAGACAGCTAATCTTAGTCACAGAGTGACTTAGATACAAAGCTAGTCATTTTCATTGTGGTTATATTTTTAGTTTTAACTTCCCCTGTAAATGTGTATTGAAATTGTGATGGCAAAGACAGTGTTAACCTCCCTTTCCTGCATCATGTTTGAGGGAAAAATGTCTCTCTGTGAAAACTACAGATAATAATTTGTGCTTCAAGAAACCCATTAAGTTCAATGAAATTTTATAATTTGTTTCGCAAATTAAAAATGTGTAACCTGTCCTTGTTAATTGTCTCACGTTGAATCAAAAGTAGCAGGGATATCTATTTATGTAAAGTGGGATTTCAGAAGATTATCAAATTACAGAAAAAGAGCATGATAGATAATTTGCACTGTCCACCTATACCTCAGTGATATGAGGCAGAAAAATCCAAATCTTGTGATCATCTGAACAATTATTTTAGATGACTTATCTAGGAGGGCATGTTGCCCATATATTTGCATCACTATTGTTTCAATGTAATTGCCTTCCATTATAAAGCTGGATCCTATTCATATACTTGTAAAATAACTTGATTTGCAAATGTAAGCATATCATTACATAATGGTAATAATTTACAACCAGCTCTTAAGATGCATTCCCTATATGGTTTATAATTCATAATTGTAAGTACAGTAACACATCTTTTTTTAAAAAAATCAGAATAAATTTTGAATGAGTAAAAAAAATAGATGAAAAAGGGCGTTGGTACTTACCTGAAACGCCCGTTCTTGGTGAGCTGCGATGAGCATCCATAGATTGGGAAGTGCTTAGTGTCCTGCACGATAGGCTGAGCTTAATTAATAGGACGCTGAGGCTCCTCCCCCGTCTGCTGCCCAGCGTCCCCAGTTTTTTTACGAAGACAAGCAGATGAAGCCCCGCCCATAGGAAGGTCAGACTACTTGAAATGAGAATTCAACAACTATATCGTTGGTCGGAGCAGGAACAAACAGATGGACATTGGGAGGGGACGGATGCTCGTCGCAGCTCACCGAGAACGGGCGTATCAGGTAAGTACCAACGCCCTTTCTTCATTGAGATGCTCCGATCATCCATAGATTGGGACATACCAAAGCTTGGCTGTCCTACAGGAGGGAGTCCGTCTGATTTGGAACTCCCTCTCTGTCAGAATGGACTTGTTGCAACACCCTCCTGCCAAAGGAGGCCTCAGCGGATGCAAATGTATCAATTTTGTAATGCCAAATAAGGGGCGATGGAGAAGCCCATGTAGCCACCCTACAGATTTCAGTAATAGGAGTCTGCGTGGCCCACACTGCCAAAGTTGCCGCACTCCTAGTGGAATGTGCGGTGATACCTTTTGGCACCTGCAATGAACTGGATTCATACGCCTTGGCGATTGTGGCTCTCAACCATCTGCCAATAGTTGATGGTAAGACCTTTTGGCCTTGAGTGGAGGGTTGAAAGGACACAAACAAGGCCTCGTCTTTCGGAAGGAAGCCGTCTGGTGAATGTAGATGCGGATGGCCCTGTGGACGTCAATTGGTGCCATTGGTGTTCCAGACCCCTAGAAGGGTTGGGACAGAAATTCAGGAGAATTAGCTCCTGTGCTCTATGAAAGGCCGAGTTTACTTTAGGAGTGAATGTCGGATCAGGTCGAAGCACCACTCTATCCGCATGGAAAATACAGAGATCCTTACGGACCAACAAGGCTGCTAATTCTGAAATGCGTCGGGCTGATGTGACTGCTACTAAAAATACCACCTTGTAGGTGAGATGACAGAGGCTCGTCATTCTGAGGGGTTCAAATGGACTGTCAGTAAGAGCGGAGAGTACCTTATTAAGATCCCAGGTGGGATAGCAGTGGATCGTGGGAGGGCATAGATTTATTGCACCCTTTAGGAAACTCTTTATCCTTGGGTGATGAGAAATAGATGAAAAACCAGCCCATCTCACCACTGAGGCAATAGCCGCCACTTGTCTCCTCAAGGTGTTTGAGGAAATCCCCCTATCCAGGCCGTCCTGCAGAAATTCCAAAACCTGTGCTGGTGATGCCAAGCACGGATCTATCCTGAGTTTGGTGCACCATTTATGGAAAACGGTCCATGTAGCATTGTATATGCGATTTGTGGATGGAAGTCTGGCCGCTTGAATGGTAGCGATCACTCGGTCTGAAAAATTCTCTTGAGATAGATGATTCTGCTCAACCTCCAGGCGGTTAGTTGTAACCATTGAGGTTCAGGGTGCTGGACCGGTCCCTGTGTAAGGTGAACCTTCTGAGATGGGATTCTCCAAGGTTTGGCTATGGACACTTTCTTGAGGTCCGCGAACCACGTTCTCCTGGGCCAGTGTGGAGCCAGCAAGATCAACTCCAATCTCTCTTCCAACAACTTGCGGATTACTTTGGGTATCAGAGGAATAGGTGGAAATGCGTAAAGACCCTGGGGCCATCGGCAACAGAGGGCGTTGAAGTTCTCCGCCCCCTGAGTTGGATACTGAATGAACCTGGCGAGCTGTGCATTTTGGGGGGAGGCGACCAGATCCACAAGCGGGAGGCCGAACCTGCAAACTATCTCCTGGAAGAGATCCGGATACAGACGCCACTCTGACTGGTCGACCGTGGCCCTGCTCAGCCAGTCGGCTGTCGTGTTTGCCGTCCTGGAAATGTGTTCCGCTACGATGGAGCTCAAATTCCTTTCCGCCCAATGGAACAGCCTCTCTTGCATCAGCTGTCTTGAATGTGTGCCCCCTTGCCTGTTGATGTGGGCCTTGGTTGTGACATTGTCCGTGAGAATGAGAATATGACCCATGCGCACATGAGGGAGAAAGTTGCGAAGGGCTAAATGAACTGCCCTGAGCTCCAACCAGTTGATGTTGTGTAATTGGTCGGGTACTGATCAGAGACCTTGAGTCGATACATTCTGGAAGTGCGCGCCCAGCCGGACAGGCTGGCATCTGTAGTAATGGTCAGCCTGTGGGGTTCTTTCAGAAGAAAACCTTTGTTGATAGTCGGAACGGTCCACCAATAAAGAGAGAGACGAACACTTGTCGGGACCAGCACCTTGAGTCTGGAATTGCTTCACCCTGATCTTTGGTAAGGAAGTAAAAACCATTGTAGCGATCTGGTATGGAACCGAGCCCAAGGAATAATAGAGATGGAGGAAATCATTTTTCCTAATAGCTTGGACAAATCTGCAAGGGAACTCGTTTTTGAGTTCTGACATTGTGGGCTAAGGACCAGATGCTTTCCAGTTTCTCAGGAGAAAGGAAAACTCGTCCCTGAACTGTGTCAATTATGATGCCTAAGTGGGGTAATCGAGTAGAAGGAGCCAAATGGCTCTTTGCCCAATTGATTGAAAAACCTTGCTGCTGGAAAACCTGAAGTGTTAGTTGCAAATCCAATTCAGCCTGTTCAATGGAAGAAGATAACAGTAAAATATCATCCGGATAGCAATGTTGCCGGACGGAGAGACTCCGTAAGTGAGTGGCCACAACAGCCAAGACCTTTGTAAAGGCCCTTGGGGCGGATGATAAACCAAAAGGTAAGGCTCCGTACTCAAAATGCCTGTTATTGTAACAAAACTTGAGAAATTTGAAATGAGAGGGCCGAATTGGAATGTGTAGGTATGCTTCTGTCAAGTCTATGGAAGATAAAAAATCTCCTTCCCTTACTCCAAGAAGAATGGACTGCAACATGTTCATCTTAAATTTGCGATAAACCAAGGAACGGCTCAATCGCTTTAGGTCTAATATGGCCCTCCATTCCCCCGAACTCTTGGGAACGACAAAAAGAAGGGAGTAAAAACCCTGGCCTTGCTGATCTGTAGGAAAGAAGATGAGTAATCGCCATCTCCATAAGGTTCCCTTTAATAGGATCTCTGGAGATAGGGCATCTCATAAAAAAATTTGGGGGGGTAGAGGAGAATTCCAGTGCCAGGCCAAATCTAACCGTATCACGGACCCAGGCATCCAATATAATGGAATCCCAGCTATCTGCAAACCCTTTCAATTGACCTCCAATGAGAAGTGATTGACCGCAGCTATCTTGGACGCCTGAAACCTTTTCCTCCAGGCCCCCTGAAGGATCTCCTCCCCTGTACTCTGTGGCGGGATCTATCCCCGAAGTTGGGCCCCTCTGGCTGTCGGATCTCCCTAAAGTCAGAAGCCCTCTGGAACCTATTGGTGTACAATCCCCTGTAGAAAGGACGAAAGGAACTCCTCCGAAAGGGCTGAAAGGGTCTTGGGTCAGAGCAACCGAGAAGGGAGGGCAGAATCTTCTTTTTATTCCTTGTTTCAATCAACAAGGGATCCAAAGCAGCGCCAAACAGCTTATTTCTGGAAATTGGGGCAGATGCTAGCTTTCACTTGTTTTTGGAATCTGCCTGCCAATTCTTGAGCCATAGCAACTGGCAGGCCACCGTTTGGGAGGCCATGGCTCGAGCCGAGAATTTTACTGAGTTGAAGGTGGCATTAGCAGAGAACTCTGCAGCCACCATTAACTTGGCAATATCCTGATGGGCTCTGAGATTGGAGCTGGGAATAGTGTCCTTCAGGTGGCGAAGCCATCTAAGGGAAGTTCTGATAAAAAAGGATGCAGCGGTAGCCACCCTTATCAACCAGGCATCGGAGAGATGAGCTCTCCTGAGTGTGATTTTGATTTTTTTGTCCTCAGCTCTGAGGGCATCCTCTGATTCCGTGGGAACAGAGAAGGGGGAAGCCAAGGAAATGATGGGATCATCCACCGCTGGAGTGGTGAGATGGTCGGAAAATTCTGGGTCTAAATTGAAAAAATTTTTGTCAAAATTTGTAGGTGGAGGATGCGTTGAGTCAGAGGACCATTGTTTTTGGAGTAAGTCGGAGAACATTTTGGGGACAGGAATAACCTCAACCGCAGTGGAAGGTTGCGAGAAAATGAGGTCATCAACCTGCTCTTGAGGGTCCTGGAGCTGGGTAGGAGGAGGCTTGTCAAGGCGAGCTGTGGCTCTTGCCTTGTAAAGCAGGGATTTAAAGAGTTGGGGGTGAAAGAGTCCCGTGAAGACAGGCTGGTCGGGGCTGACCTCTTCATCATCTGACATACCCCTTCCTGGGGTTTCAGAGTCCAGTGGAAGGTTACTGTCTTGCATGGAAACTGAGTCTAGAGGGTCCAAATTGAGGTCGTCACAACCCTCAGTAACAGGAGGAACATGAGATACTAAGCAAGGCCCCATTGGAGAAAGTACCTGCAGGTACTGAAATTCTGACCTATCTAAGGAGCGGACTGATTGGTTGTCACCGTCTGACAGCGTTACCTGTCTGGTCCTGCTGGACTGATGAAGTCCGGCTGCAATACCCCTGCTAATCGCCAGTTCCATCCAGGACCTCAGCGGTTGAGGGACTTCTTCTGGGAGAACCTCTTGTTTTCTCAAACCAGCTGCTCTCGGTGTAAACATAGCTTCTGGGGCACTCTTGGGCTGGTTAGAAGTACTGGGTCTAGTGAAGCTAGATGGGCGAGATGGCAAAGACAAGTCTAGCGGTGCATGAGTATCCTGAACCTGAGCTCGAGGGGATGAATTGCGTGGTAGAGAGACTCCCTCTCTCTCTCTCTAGTGTGTCTGGCAATCTGCCTCTCTAATGCTTTCTGGCGCCTGGAGGCATCTTTATCTGCGGCCTTTGAAGGTTTACCGGGGTTTTGGAACCTGTCTTTGGTCCTAAGATTAGCCCTCCCCTTGCCTGCCATTGCAGCAAAAAAACAGAACTGAGCAGAGAAGGTCAGCAAATTATATCTATCTATATATATATATATATATATACGAGGATATAGGGATGTAGCAATTTTATCTATATGTAGATATATGCAGATATATATATATATATATATTTGTTTTCGGAGATTTTCGCGGGTATTTGTATGTGGATCTTTGGTTCTTCGGGTTTTCTCCCGCGTAGAGTTGGAAATATTTAGGCGACGTTTCGATGAAGTCTCATTCATCATCTTCAGGCTTCTGTCTTCGGCCTTGTGCTTCTCAGAGTGAAGAACCAAAGAAGAACTTCACTCTGAGAAGCACAAGGCCGAAGACAGAAGCCTGAAGATGATGAATGAGACTTCATCAAAACGTCGCCTAAATATTTCCAACTCTATGCGGGAGAAAACCCGAAGAACCAAAGATCCACATATATATATATATATATACATACATACATACAGAGGATCATGTTGTCAGAGAACACAGCCAGGTCCCTGCAGCCGCACAGTATGAGGTGACTCGAATAATAACTTCTCCCCTTTATTCTATTTTATTTTTATTTTATTTGATTAATATTATTATTATTATTTTTAAAATATTTTTTAATAAATTTATGAGAACTATATACAAGACAAATTTGAAAACTCCATCTGTCAAGGATTGTATTGTCCTCAGGAATCCCACAGGCCTGAGCCTTGGCAATCAAATTATGAGGAGGCAACCAAAGGTGCTTGAACACAATGCAAAAGAAAAAATTCCTTCCCTCAATCGGAGCAAGAGAAGAGAAGAGACTGCAGACAATTTTCTCCTTAAAAGTCTGCAGGACAAGGTGGAGAGGCCTCACAAGGCACGTAGTGAGGCCAATAGCAGGGGAAACGCGCGCCAACAATGGCGGACTGTCTCCAACATTTTTTATGGCACAGAGCCAATTGGCGCCAAAAATAACGGCTGCAGACGCGCTGCTGCTGCAATGCCAAATTGGGGGGGATGGCTTCAGCGCCCCCATCCCTGCTTTCTGGGGAGGAATTAAGAGACCACTGCCCAGTTCTGCTGAATGGAAAGGAAAGGGAGAAGTAAAAGACAGGGAAAACGAACTGCTGAGCTTTGGGAGAGCTGCGTTATCAAAGCGATCTCCACAGTGTGCCTGAGACGCTCCGTGATCGCTCCGACTGCAATTTAGAGATCGCAATCGGCTAGGGCTCAAAGAGGGTGATTTTTTTTTGGCCAAATTGGGAGAAAGAGCCCTCCAAGGATTGCCAAGCTCACCTCAATCGTCCTGCTCCGATCAAGGATGCTGCCTACCGTCACGAGGCTGAGCAAAAAACTGGGGACGCTGGGTAGCAGACGGGGGAGGAGCCTCAGCGTCCTATTAATTAAGGTCAGCCTATCGTGCAGGAGACTAAGCACTTCCCAATCTACGGATGCTCGGAGCAGCTCAATGGAGAAACACTTGGATTCAAAATTTAAAAGGACAAAGAAAAAGTCTCCCAAAGATAAAGCAATATAGATTAAAACACTGGGAATAAAAGAATTTTTTTCTGGCAGTACAATTATATCAACTTAGGTTTTGTTATACAGAAGATTCTTTTTTCATTATAATGAATAAATAAATATTAAAATGAGAAAATAACCTTAAGGGGAAAATTATCTCAACTCGGGATTCACCCACTTAAAATTTACTTTTTCACAGTCTGGTATTAGTATATAATATTAATTCTGTATGTCATAGCATCCTGTTTAACATTGCTGCTTGCATTCAATTTCTCCCCTCTTTACAATACGTGGTTTCTTATCCTTGACCCTCTTAATATATAATATATAATATCAACAGTGTCAGAGAACTCAGAAATCAACACTGTTCCAAACCCACAGATACATGTGCATTATTTCTCTAGTTACTATATCTGGAACAGAAAAAAAAATAGAATTAATTATTTTCTGAGACAATGTGACTTCTGTTTTGTAGCGGCAATAACGAGGCACACACGGTTAGTGATTCAGTCTTTTTGTTTATTTACAGGAACACCGACTGACTCGGCGGCACGGCAGCCCTTCTTTTAAAGGGCTCCCGCGCCTAAGTCAGCCAATGACGGGGCGAGGATCTCCCGCCGGAATGTAGACCAATGAACAGTAAGTATTTCAAATATAACCAATCCAGAACACCCCTCCCTCCTTGGTCCAGTCTGACCAATCAGGAGCCGCGCCTATGTTACGTAATCACGTAGATAGGCGGGGCTCCTGTGGGTCCGACTGGACCTGCGCGGCTCAGTTGCGTCGTTGCTATCGGCTGGTGCGGAAGGACCTGTTGCTCCTCTCGCCTCCGGCCCTGGAAACTTCGAGCAGGTCGAGCCGGCTGCGTCACTACCAACGGGCCTAGCTAGGCTAGTTGATGTGGCCATGCCGCTCCCTGCCCGGCCTGGATTATCGTCGGTCCTGTCAGATGTTTCAGCGGGACGTTCTCCAGGATCAGGTGCGTAGCAGCGAGACCCGACCGGAGCTAGATTTGAGGGTGTGTGTGTGTGAGTTAGGGCGTCATTGTTTGTTAGTGGGCTTTCCTTATCTTGACTGCTTGGTGGTTGCTCCCCTTCCCCCCCAGGAAAATCGCAAGGTCTGGGAAGGGTGCGAGTTCGAAGTTGGTCGATGTGTCGCTTCCAGCTTTTGCCATCAGAAGTGGTAAGCCGGTAAGAACGTGGTCCGGTTAGATGTGTGATGGTGGCTGGCACCCATAAGGGGTGCCCTACCAGGTTTTTAGCGTAAACTAAATCCCCAATTCGGAATGTTCGGACTCTGGTTGAAGAATCTAGAGGCTTGTCTGTAGAGTATGTAGGGTGTAGTCTATCTAGAGGGGAACGTAGTTTCCTCCCCATAAGTAATTCAGCAGGAGTTTTGTTAGTAGTGCTACTAGGTGTAGTGTGTTGGATAAATAATAATTTGTCGATGCGTGCTTGTATAGGGCCCTGGTCTAACTTAAGAAGGGTCTCCTTGGTAAACCGGACCATGCGTTCGGCCCGTCCATTCGCTGCCGGATGTGCCGGCGCGGTTAGGGCATGGCGTATGCCCAAGCTTGCTAAATAACCCTCAAATTCTGTAGCCGTGAATTGAGGGCCGTTGTCAGATACCAGGACGTCTGGTAATCCGTGGGTGGCAAACCATTGACTGAGCTGTCATATGACAGCCTCGCAAGAGGTTGATTTCATTAGGCTTACTTCTAGCCAGTTGGAATAAGCGTCTACCAGAATCAAGAAGGTATGCCCCTTAGTCGGACCCGCAAAATCTATGTGGATTCTAGACCAAGGGCCCCTAGGTAGATCCCACTCAGTGGCTGGCGCCTTTGGGGGTGAGGGCCGGGATGTCTGGCAGGGCTGGCAACCCGCGACCCAGTCGGTAACATCCTTGTCTAACCCAGGCCACCATACATAACTCCTGGCTAAACTTTTCATTTTCACCACCCCGGGGTGTCCCTCATGCAATAGTCTCAATATGGGATTTCGAAGTTTTAGTGGAATGACCACTTGATCCCCCCATAGTACACAACCTTTTAGCAC
Source organism: Bungarus multicinctus (assembly GCA_023653725.1). Classification (NCBI taxonomy): domain Eukaryota; kingdom Metazoa; phylum Chordata; class Lepidosauria; order Squamata; family Elapidae; genus Bungarus; species Bungarus multicinctus. Next base: position 44,925,094 of record CM042849.1, on the reverse strand, counting down.
GGAAAGTTCCATTTGTCTCTGTTTAAATGGTTTGTAATGTTCTTGTAAATCAGAGTCTGGCCATCCCTTTATGATCCACCTACTCACGGTATGCAGTAGGTGGTCGTTAGAGGTTTCGTGCGCGATGTCTGCTGCTGTCATCGGGAGGTCGGGCAGGGTTTCAATCAAAAATGTTGAGGTGCTGGGGTTTGGTTCAGGATCAGAGTCTGGTAACGGGCAACGACTTAAAGCATCTGCGTGCGTGATGGACGGACCCGGACGGTAAGACAAGGTGTAATTGTAAGCGGCAAGGAACTCTGACCATCTTGTCATTCTGGGTGATAAAATGTGAGGAGTTGGTTTGTCTCCCGCCAGAATACCTAGTAGGGGTTTGTGGTCGGTGATAATAGAAAATGGTCGGCCATATAGGTATTCATGGAAACGTTTAATACCAGAAATTATGGCTAGTGCCTCCTTGTCCAGTTGACTGTAATTTCTTTGGCTTTTAGACAGGGTTTTTGAATAGAAGGCAATCGGAGCCTCTCTGCCGTTAGGTAGAAGGTGGCTCAGGACAGCTCCGATCCCAAAAGGCGAGGCATCACAAGTTAATAACAATGGCAAAGTCTCGTTATATTGTATTAGTACCTTTGCTGAAGTGATCATGTCTTTAATTTTGTTAAATGCTGTTTCTTCCCGATTTCCCCACTTCCACAACGTGTCTTTGTCCAAAAGTCTATGCAAGGGTTCCGCCACCATGGCTTTCTGGGGCAAAAAGACATGATAAAAGTTTATTAACCCTAGGAAGGCTTGTAGGTCAGCTTTGTTAGTTGGGGTGGGGGCATTTTTGATGGCACGGGTTTTTCCTGCTGTTGGGTGGATGCCGTTGCCATCGATTTGGTATCCCAAGAATTCTATTTTGTCTGTGATTAGGGTGCATTTGTCTTTTTTGACTTTTAAACCAGCCTCAGTAAATTTGGTAAGCACTTTTCTTAGGCGGTCTCGCAGTTGCAATTTGTGTTTAGCTGCAATCAAGACGTCATCGAAATATGGGATGACCCCTGGAATTCCTTGAAGGAGGCGTTCCATAAGAGATTGAAAAATGCCAGGTGCCACGCTAACGCCAAATTGGAGGCGATTACATTTAAAGGCGCCCCGGTGTGTTACAATAGTTTGGGCTTCAGCTGTTTTTTCGTCAACGGGCAGTTGCTGGTAAGCCTGAGCCAAATCGAGTTTAGCGAAAATTTTTCCGCCTTTGATAGAATGTAACAAGTGTTGTACGACAGGCACGGGGTATGCGCTCTGTTGTAATGCATGGTTAAGGGTCGCCTTATAGTCCCCACAAATACGAACCGACCCGTCCGCTTTTATAGGGGTCACTATAGGGGTCTCCCATTTAGCGTGGTCAACTGGTTCGAGGACTCCTTGCTTGACTAGTTTATCCAGTTGTTCTTCTATTTTTGGCTTTAAAGCAAAAGGTACCCGTCTTGCCTTTAGTCTAATTGGGGCTACCTTAGGGTCTATGTTAAAAGATATCGGGTTACCCCGGTACTTGCCTAATTCTTCGCTGAACAGGTCCTGGAATTCTTGAATGAGGTCTGCCTCCCAGTCAGCGTCTGTAATATGGTTGATACCGGTCATCCCTATTCCAAGCGGTTCGAACCATTCCAGTCCTAAAAGGCTTGGTCTGTTCCGGTCCACAATTGTTAGGGGAAGAATCTCGGTGTGGTTTTTGAAGGTTACCTGGAAATGTCCAATCCCTACTACCAGAATTTTGTTTCCCTGGTAGTCTTTAAGCGTTAAGTTCTGTTTGTCTAGTTCGCTTCGCCGTATGTCTGGGATCAAGTCTTTGATAGTGTCCCACGAGACCATGGAAAGGAATGATCCCGAGTCCACTTCCATTTCACAATTTTTTCCTTCAATTCTTACTTGAACGTGGACTTTTTTAACGTTTTTTGTATTAGAGTGTCCAATTATTACTGTTTGGTGCGTTTCTTCTTTCTTGTAAGATGACTCTTTAAATTTTCTATTCCTTCCTTCCTGGCTCCAACGGTTGCTTGTTTTCTTTTCTCTCTCTCTTGGAGGAGGACTTTCTCTCCGTCTGGGGCTGTAGCTTGATCTGGCTCTGCATCCTCTTGCGATGTGCCCTTTCTTTTCACACTTTCTGCATATTGCGTCTACGAAACGGCACTGTGATCTGGGGTGGTTTCCACCACAACGGTTGCATTCAAAATCAAACCGCCTGTTTGCCCGCTCTTTTTTCCCTCTCGTGGCTTTTAGGTGGCAAACCTCGTCTTCTTCACTACTGGTCTCAGTTTCCAGATCCTCGTAGTGTGTTGAGGTTTTTCCCCGTTCGTCTTCAGTTTTGGTGGCCTCTTTGGGATTGTGGTGTGCAGCTTGATTAATCTGTTTCATTCTTGCCGCCGATTTGTGAGCAGCTTCGGCTGCGGTGGCTTCTTCAATGGCCTCTGTGGCTGTTATCTTGGGTCGGTTTAGTAACTTACTCTGCAATATTGGATCTTTTAAGCCTAATACGATCCGGTCTCTCAGAGCCTCGTTGAAATCCGAGAATTCGCACTCCCCTCCTATTTCTCTTAAATCTGCCACGAAATCAGCGATAGGTTCACCTTCTTTTTGATTCCGGAGGTAAAACTCATGGCGCTTAATCAGGCAGGAGACTGTGGGAGCGTAGTGTTTTCGCAGGATCTTTTCTAGCTCGGGCCAGGTTAGCGTTTTGACATCGATTGGAGACGCTAACGCCTTTGCCATCCGAAAAACGGCTTGGCCGCAGTGGGTCAAGAAAACCGCTCTCTTCCGATGATCCGACACTCCGCTCAGATCGCTACTCTCCAAAAACATGAGGAAGCGGTCCACATACGTCTGCCATTCCTCCTTTGCCGGATTGAATTTCTCTGGCGGGGCGTTGCTTCCGGACATGATGCCGCTCGCTCTCCGCCGCTATTCACTCTCTAAACGTGTTGCCTCGATCCCATCCTCGTCGCCAGTGTTTTGTAGCGAGGCACACACGGTTAGTGATTCAGTCTTTTTGTTTATTTACAGGAACACCGACTGACTCGGCGGCGCGGCAGCCCTTCTTTTAAAGGGCTCCCGCGCCTAAGTCAGCCAATGACGGGGCGAGGATCTCCCGCCGGAATGTAGACCAATGAACAGTAAGTATTTCAAATATAACCAATCCAGAACAACTTCATGCAGTAAAAAAAAATCCATGTTAAGGCAATGCTTTTAAAAAGTCCATCTAAGATTTTGAGATATTCAGACTTCTTCACCAGGTCACATGTTAGAATTATGGAGATTTCAAAAGCTTACACATATTTGGTGTTCCTTGAGATGAGTCAAAAAAGCTACAGTGTTGGGATTTGTATGGGCATGTGGATATGTTAACTCTTATCCTGTATTTTTATCTCTAAAAATTATTTTATATCCAAATGATGCAAATATTTCTGTATTAAATAACTAGGTTAATTTTTTTGAAAAACCCTGCTACTTGGACATTCTGATATCTGGACCCTTGTCTGTGCACTGATAAACACAGTGATAATATTATATAAATTACACTAAATGTTCAATTTGGTTGCCATTTCTTCTAAACACTTCCTTCTTTGTTTGATGCATGATATTTGATCTTTGTTAATTACTAAAATATACAGCGATTAATCTGTGAGGCCTGACTTTTGGTACATTATATATTTCTATTGGCTGCAATATGGCTGCCAATAGAGTGTAAATCTGTAAATCTGGAACAATGATAAGGACAGGGTCTAGCTGAAAGTGGAATTTTTCATTTTTTAGAAATAGCCGATCAGTATATGAGGAGTACAGAATGTTGCAAGAAAGGAAGTGGTAAGGACACCTATGATTTAATTTGAAGTCTGTGGCTTTGTGGAACTGCCCATGCCCTTTGTTACAATTCATCCTGACTTTCTTTTCTGTTTGGTGTTGGAACTACTTGTTGATATGAAATTTGATGTGCCATTCATATCAAATTTATAATCACTATATAGAGAAAACCCTATCATTACATAAGGAACTGATTTATATTTTTAAGTTCATCCAGAAAGATTTCTCAGAAGAGATATGATCAAGGTACAAATACACTATCAGTCTGGGTTTTTTTTCCATAATAGAATCTGTAAAGGAAAACAATCTGGTACTTCAAATGGACAATGCCTTATAAATCCAGATAAAGTTCTCTTAGATGTTTAAATGACTTAGATGAAAGAATAAAAGGAGAACTTTCAAAATTTTCAGATAATACTAAGCTGCAGGAATAGCCAGTTCTCTAGATCAGGGAATGTCAAATTCCAGGTCCATAGGTGCTGGCCACACCTACACCCGGTTTATTAAACTCCTGATATGTCACGGGGCACTGTGCCATTGCCATGTCTCTGTGTGTTTGATACCCTGTCCTAGATGATAGGCTCAACACCTAGATGAATCTTGACAGACTAGAACACTGGGGCCTATCTAACAAAATGAAATTCAATGTAGAGAAAAGTAAAATCTTACAATTAGGCAAGAAAAACCAAAATACATATATAGACTGGGTGAAACCAGGCTTAATAGCAGTGAGACAGATCTTGGGGTCTTAGTGGACAACCAATTAAATATGAGCGAACATTATTTTGCGGCAGCCAATAAAGCTAATGCAATCCTAAATTGCATTAACCAAGGGATACAGTCAAGATCAAGTAAGGTACTAATATCACTCTATAAATCCTTAGTAAGACCACACCAAGAATACTAATTGAGTTTTGGTCACCTCACTAAAGAAATGATGTTGAGACTCTAGAAAGAGAGTAGAGGAGCAACCAGGATGATTAGGGAACTGGACGCTAAAACATATGATGAATGGTTGCAGGAATTGGGCATGGCTAGTCTAGTGAAGAGAAGGACCAGGGGAGACATGATAGCAGTGTTCAATATTTGATGTGCTGCCACAGAGAGGAGGTGGGTCAAACTATTTTCCAAAGCATCTGAAGGCCGGAAAGGAATAATGTAAGATTCAGCCTGGACCTAAGGAGAAATTTTCCGATAGTGAGAGCAATCACCAATGGAACAGCTTACCTTCAGGAATTGGGGGAGCTTTATCACTGAAAGCTTTTAAGAAGAGACTGGACTGCCATCTGTCAGAAATGGTGTAGAATTTCCTGCTTGTGTGGTGGGTTGGACCAGATGACTTACAAGGTCCTTTCCAACTCTGTTAATCTGTTTGAAATTGTAATTGAGCAAACAATTTGTACATAGAAGTAAAATAATCAATGTCCTTGTTTTATATCTTGATGTTTGCACTCAAAATTCGCTGCTAGTCCCAGTGTTTTCTTCTAGTGGTACTCCTAGAGTACCTACCATTCATGGAGCAAATCTGTAATTTTGGAGTTAATCTGGACTCATAGTTCCTATCAAAGCAGCAAATTGAGGCCGAGGTGAGGATAGAATATGAATTAAAGCCCTACCTGGAGCAGAGTTACAATAACACATGTGTCAACCCTGATGCTGGCCTGACCAAAGCTGGATTTATTACTTGGATTCCTGACAACATGTGGTTATCACTTCATTTCTGGATTTCAGTAATACAGTATGTTGTCCACAGGGTTACCTTTTAAAGTAAGCCAGAAATTGCATTTGGTTCAAAAGTCAGTGGCCCATGTTCCAATTAGTTGGCCCATCAATAGAACATTACAAGTATATCACAGGTCCCGCATGGGCTTCCAAAAGTTTCCTGGTATAATTGTGTTGACCTATAAAGCCAAGCTTGGCTTAGAACCAAGTTAGAAATGTCTTGGCTGACTTTTCACCCTAAGAAAAATCAACAGATTTCTGTGTTGCTGAAATAAGGCAGCTGCCCAAAGTAATGACCCCCTCCTTGATATGATTCACAAAAATGGTTAAAACCAAGCTCTTTCAAAGACCGCTGAATAAATTGAGATAAGGTGATCCGGGCTGAAAGTAGTGACCAGGTTGACATATGACAACCTGGTCATACATTTGGAGTTGGTTATGTATCATCTGTTAACTATTTATTATTAATTTTGCAATATAAGTTTTTTTGTCATAACACATCATGTATATTTAAATGTTTCAATATTAGCATAAACTACTGGGAATCTTTAATGAGTTATAATGGTATAGATATAGAAAAAATAAATTCCAATTGTCCTCCTATGAAATTATTATGCTTCCTAGGGCTTTTTAAATGGTGCTATAATCAACATGGAAGATATAGTCCAGTATTTCAGAGCAATAAGAAAAATAAAATGTTAATAGGCCTGTAATATTTATATTACCTCAAATGCAAATTTATTTAAAGATGCATTTTATAGGTATGTTGTGAAGATTATGAAATGCTTATAGAGATTAATCAGCACTAAATGTCACATATTATTCATAGTCTTTTAAGGTTTTATTCCTATTAAAAAAGATTTGGCAATTATTATATCCCATTAATAGCCTTTGCTTTCTTTGGAATCTCCTTCTCCTTTAGCTCTTGTGGTAATGACTTTTTCTTTGTACATTCCATGATCTCATTGTCTTTTACTCTATAGTACTGAGCAGCCTTCTCATTTATATATGCCTCCAGTGAACAAAATTCTTTAGATAAGCATGTGAGACAAATTACCTCTACTGTCTTGAAAGAGCTGCAATTCATTTTCCAGTTTTGGAAACTGGAAAGTTGGTAGTTTCTTTAGTTGTCAGCTAGAAGAGTTCCTAAAATTCTATATAAAATAAGGAAGATGAACAGAAAAGGAGAAAGAAAAAGGATAGAAAAAGAAAGCTGGAAAAAAGAAGATACGCTTTGAAGAAAGATTTGTTTCAATTTTATGTAATGTGCCTTCTTAGTAGGAGCACGCCTACTATTAACACAGTTGGAGTTAGATAGCTAATAAATTCAATCAAATACATATTTGCTTAAAAAAAAACCTCATTTCTTAAATGAGAAATTGAGTCAAATTGAAGAGGATATGCAAATCCTCTCATGAGTAAAAAATCTACAACTCTTGTTCTTAAAAGATAATTAATTTTATTAGTGGATTATGGGTTTTAGCTGATAATTTTCAATAGACATTTATTTTTATAAAATCATATTATTATAATTTAAAGTTCCACATTCAGTTTTCTTTGTTAGCGAAAGTAATTTGAAATAATGATATTAATTGTTCTGAAGATCAGACAATCTGGATGAATGCCTTGTTAAAAATCATCACATTTACTGGGCTACCTTAGTCAGCTGGTATTTCAATTTTTCTCTAATAGTAAGTTTTTAACAGTATAGTTACCACAGCATTTATTCAGGTGGCCATTTTGTGGCATGAGAGAATAAAATTAGCCTTAAATTAGTAATTATTTACAATTATGGATCTATTTGAATGGTGAGAACAAGTTTCACACTATCTTTAATGAGATTAATATCTGAATATCAGCTTCTTTTATTGTCCAATTCTTGTTCTGTTATACTTTAAAACATTTCTGGGGACTGTGATAATATAATCTTTGCTGTCTTGCCCAATCTTTAATTTTCATATGTACATGCCTTTACTGGCATGTCTTTTCTAAAATATGTCTCATCTGGAAAGAATGTGTCTATAAACATTGCATTCTTTCCTGTAGCTCCCTTCTAATACAGAGCACCAGAAATAACAATTGTCCCACCTCCACCTTTTTAATTGAATTCATTAATTTGTTTTCTTTCCATTTTCTTGTTTTCTGTGTTGTGCAGATTGACGTAGATGAATACACCTGAAAGAGTGATGTTCAAAGAGCCTTTGGAATGCCAGATGTGTAATTCTGCTGTTAGCTATATAGATAGAAAAAGGAATGGTGGTATTATGCTCATTTTTTTCTCAACGGTTCTTCATTTACCTAGCTTGATAGGAATGTAAAAGAAAAACATGTTTAATAATTCACATTTTTTCATCTTTCTGACAAGCTGTCTTCATCAAAAGGGATCAGCCACCCAGTTGGATGTTCTTATTGACCAAGATTCGGTCTGTGTAGAAATGTTAACTTAAACAATAGCTACAAAAATGATTCCTTCCTGCTTCATTTTCAATGGCCATTTTTCTATCTATTATAAAATAAGCAAGAAAAGATTTTAAAATTTGGAACATGAACATCAGTTTTATCTCTTGCTAACATTTTAACTCTTCATGGAAGCACAAAAAATGACCATCTTTTAAAATAATGGCATTTTGCACATATTTTTAAGCTACTATTCACTTTGAATCTGTTCAATTTACTTGGAAGATATTATATTCTTTCCTTTCCCCTACCTATGTTAAGATGAAATACAAATCTTGAAAGAGTAATTCACCCTGAAGCATGAATATGCCACATCAAGTCTAACTACAAGTGACTTATTCAGGAATCAGAAATAGCTTGGCTTGTGGGTTATTACATACAAATGCAACATAAAATCAACTTGATTTAAATTATACACAAAGCTACAAAAACAGAGCCCTCCCTGCAATTACTTTATATGTGAAATATGCTCCCTACACTCTCAACTAACCATCTATAACCAAGCTTGTCAAAAACCCCATTTTAATAAGAAAATATATATCAGGAAATTTGTACAGTTCTCCTTAAAATATAATTTTTGAAAAATGCCTGCCTCATCTCTGCTTCTAAATTTTTTATATATGTATTGCTGAGATTGCAGAATGCTTACGGATTCCAAGGAACAGATTTTATTTTTCCATGGTTCTGCTTAATAATAGTAGAAGGCAAGCTTAAAACTAAAAATTTGAAAAGACTATAGGCTACAGAAAAGCCATTTTTAAGGATATCAAAAACAGCACTCATTTTTGGATAGTTCGCACTATGTGCTGTAGCCTAATATAACAGTATTATTTACACCAGAATAGCCAATTCCTGCTTTTCAAGTAGGAGTGCAATATCAGAGAAAGTCTGTTATGTTATATATTCCCAAGTAAATACATGTGAAAGATGTTTGTGAGCAGGAGTGGGCTTCAAAAATTTTAGCAATGCATTCTCTGACCAGTTGCTGGGTGGGTATGGACTGGTCGGCCTCCTGCACCACAGTAGGGGGGCAGTTTTTCCCTCCCTGGGCTCTGGAGGCTTTCCTCAAGCCTCCAAGAGGGTGAAAACAGCCTCCCCGGGCTCCGGACGCTCTCTGGAAACCAGAAACGGGCCCATTTCTGGCCTTCCCAAATTTCTGGGTGCTTTTTTTTGCTCTCCCCAAGTTTCCAGACACACCCTGCACTTGCATCCAAAATGGGCTGTGTGGGGACTCCTGGACGGGAGGCGAGGAGTGGGCAGGACAAGCCAAGAGTAGGATTTGGGAGTTCTCCAAACTGTTCAGAATCTTAGCTAGAGGATCTTCCAAATCCTTGCAAACCCCCAGCAGCCCATCCCTGTTTGTGAGTTAATTTAGTGACCCTTTTTTTGGGTCACTTTTTCATCCATTTACCATACTCAGTCTAAGAAGGAAGAATAAAAGAACCAGTTTTATTATTCTTTTCTGCAATTCAGGAAAGAGTTTCCTTATTTAGTTAATATGCTTCCCGTCTCACTGTTACAGCAACTCTGGTGGGCTATTATACTACTATATACATACATATATTACATACCATTATATACTATATGTTATAAAATAGTGACCTTCTAGTTAGAAAATAAATGTTTATAAAATACAAATAAAAATACAAACATTTCCTGAGTTTCACTCCATTTATTGGCAATTATATGTGCTGTGCAAAGTTGGGGTTAATGCACTGGGAAACCAATTCAGTCAATGATCAAAAGTTTTGCTTTCTTCTGGAGAATGCATCATTTAAAATAGAAATATAGAATATTTCTCGCAGAGTTAGTGCTACTAGCTGTCAGTTTCTGTTTTTATTTTGTATGCTGTTGCAGAAAATGGAAGAGGTATTGCTGAGATGTAATTAATGGGCATAGATTTGGTCACAACAGCTTAGTCTCTTTATGAATAATGTGTGAACAGGAGCACTCCAAATATCTCTGTAATAAATACATTTTCAATCATTTCTATTAGCCATCAACACAAGGACACAAATGATACACTCAAGAAATCTTACATCCTTTTCTAGCATAGCTGAGGAAGGGACACAACTAGTGTGGATTCAGATTAAAAGGCAGGATTAGGTTCAGGGAAATGCAAGTTCAAGTCTATGGGGTCCTTGGGGCTCTTTAAGCTTGGTTGTGTTCATTATCTAACTAGGTAACATCACCAGATGATGTTATTTATGAGCTATAGACATTCTCTTCTGTCAGCTCAAGACTGTTCTTCATCATGCATGCTTATTGAGTGATTTTTGGGTCAAATATTCTGTCTTAGCCCACACCTCCCTTTGTTCTAGAAACACAATCATGTAAAATAATGCTGTGTATGAGCATTTTGAACTCCTGAATGGCAAGATATAACAGCACCTAACAAAATAAATGACCCAGCAATCAGTATTTTTATGAAATTTGTCTGAAATTACAATTATAGTGGTTATTGTCTGCTAAATCACTAAGGAATCTTGGAGCATAGCTGAAAACTACTGAGCTGTCGACGTGGACCAACTCTATATCCAATAATTTCCTTTTTACTGGAATAATTTCTATAATCCCATAGCCCAAATAATTCAATAACTCCATGTTTCAGGGAAACGGCCAACATTTAGCTTGCACAGATTGTTTTGCAAAGCAGTGCCGTTATATGGATAATGCATTGCATTTTCCTATACTAGAAGTTAAAACATCTAAGAATGCAATAACAGAAATGGATCACAGTAATTCTCAAACCATTTACTTTTTAAGAAACACTTTATCACAACTTAAACCCAATGTCTGCTTACAATCCATTATAAAACAGTCATTATAGTTTTAGATTCTATGTTGCGTATGTGTGAAAAGAGTAGGTTATGGGTTGATGAAATGTTTTCTTGCCTGAACTATGTCTCTTCCACAGCCAATAGTACTTTCAGTTAGAACATATTTCAAATAAAATGTCAGCAAGCTTCTCCTATTTAGCAGTAGAGTAAAACACATTTAATTACTAGGCTATGAAAATCCTTTAAAATGTCCATTAGTAGGGACAGCTCTTTTTGAATCATTATAGCAGCTTTTTAACAACATATTCATAAGCTTCTGAAGATTTCCTTGGCTGCTCAGTGTGACACATGGGAGAAGTTGGATAAGTTTCTCAAACAGCCAGAAATTTCAAAATTTCAGAAAATGCAAATTTTAGAAAAGACATAGCTGCTTCTATACTTCGAAGCATTTTTAATATGTGCTCCATAGCACTTCTTTTGAAAGACTTGTATGGCTCTATGAAATATATTTTGAAAAGAGGGAGTGGAATAAACAGCAAAAATCAGTCACTGATGACAGTTGCTCATTCTAAAAATAGACCCAAACATTCAAGGCTGCTTAAAAGACATTGATAATGAGGGAAGGGGAAAAAAGCTTAATTCTTTATGTAAATCTATGTACTTCTGTTTGCTCATGGCCACAATGGAGAAGGCAAGCCGAGAGATTGTGGGATGGAGTGGGTAGCCAGCTGTGGGAGGTTTGTCTTTCTGCAGTGGCACTGGCAGTAGATGGAGGCAGAAGCACAGGGGGAGGCATGTGATCCAGACATGCCACACGGTCACAGGCAGAGTTAGTGGGCAGCCACACACCTCCCCAGGCTAAAGACAATCTTCACCACAGCTTATAAGTAGAGCATACATTAAAAAAATCAGCCTAGGTTTTATTTTCAGAGTAGGTCTTATTTTCAGGGAAACACAGTATGTGTGTTTATAAAATTTAAAAATTCTTTTCTCACCCCTATCGATTGTATGTGGTCTTGGATCCTCTACCAATGGCTGGGAATTTGAAGATTCTGCACAGTATCTTAGCTGTTTCTAATGTTGTACCATTTTGAACAGAGAACAGCTATGTTGTTCCTGGCATGGAACTACTCTCCACATTTAGGAGTCACAGCCCTGACTATTCAGTTCTCCCCCACCCAAGGAGCACTTTGGCCTTTACCTTCTACAGAATTTGCAGCTGGATAATGTGGTGGTTAAATCTCTGTTCTTTGATGCTGGGGAAGAAGGTTAAATATCTAGCTGGCATTAATCTTATCAGTAGAGATTATTGAGCACATAACCCCTCCCTTAAATGATTCATCTGCCTACCTATAAGATATGAGACTGACATGATAAGATAACTTTTATTGTAATTTTTTTATTGTGAGCACACTGGCCCACATTAAAAATGAAATTCTGTTGCTTTCTCTTTAAGAGAAAGTATATATCTACACAAACACGTACACATACATAACACACATATACACATGCTATACACATATATAAACATATACCTGCACCATGTGTGTGTGTGTCATGGTCTGTGTGATGACCTTCTGAGTTCTATTGTTGTGACATCCTGGATCTTGTGCTGTAATCTCTAGAACAATTACAACACAAGATCCAAGATGTCACAACAATAGAACTCAGAAGGTCATCACACAGCCCATGACCCAGATCATTATAACCCAGGAGATTACAGCACAAGACCCAGGATGTCAAAACAACAGAACTCAGAAGGTCATCACACAGCCCATTACAACTATGTTGTCATTACAACATAGGAGGCTGATAGACACACAGCCAATACCTCAGCCACTCATGTTCTTACGAAAAAGCCAGCCAATCTGCAAACATCAATTTCATCAAGAAAATGACAACACAGCCAACCTCCCCACCAGTATTTATAGAGAGACGGCAGCTAAGATCACGCTTTGCTCACACAAGCACAAAGCCGAAAGCACCAGCCTGAAGATGGCAAGTGAGACTTCATTGAAACATCACCAAGATACTCTCAATCTTACATGGGAAAAGACCCGAACACGCCAAGACCTGCATACCTGTATCCATGAAAATCTATGAAAACATATATAAATATGTATATGTATGTATGTATGTATGTATGCATGCATGCATGCATATTAATTACTATCCATTTTGAATATATAGCAAAAAAAGGAAATTTCAGGTTGATGCTATATGGAACAAAACTGTGTTTGAATCTAGATGTTCAACTCTGGATACCATGAAGCCTCCTTCCAAAAGGTAACAAGGCAAACAGGTCATGAAGAGGATGTGTAATGTCCCAGATAATCCTATGGACTGTTCTCAAGCATTGTTTATATGCTATGTCATGGATAGAAGAAAGTGAACTTCCAATGAACTTTGCTATCCTTACCACTCTGCACCGTCTTCCTATCTGAAACAATAATGCTTCAAAAGCAGGCAGTAATGAAATTTGACAGGATGGTCTTGATTGCCACTCTATAGAAAGTGGTAAGTATAGGGGAAGGAAGCTGTACTTTTCTCATATGAAAGAGAAAATGCAGGCTCTTCTGTGCCTGCTTCACCAGAGTCTCACTGTTGAGTGATCAAGCTAGCCTACTCCAATGGTGGGATTCAATTTTTTTTACTACCGGTTCTGTGGGCATGGCTTAGTGGGTGTGGCAGGAGAAGGATACTGTAAAATCTCCAGTCAGAGGTGGTATTTGCCAGTTCTCCGAACTACTTAAAATTTCTGCTACAGTTCTCAAGAACTGGTTAGAACCTGTTGAATACCAACTTTGGCCTACTCGTTAGCTGCACATACAGAAATGTGATGCTACTAACCACCTCCAAAGGTAATAATTAATGCATAGAGGTGTGTGGCTGTGCCTGCCTTTTCTGAAATCGACAATGAGCTCTTTAGTTTTTCCTACATTTAAAATGAAGCTGTTTTTGTTACACCAGTTCACTAAACCCTCTCTTTGCAGTAAGCATCCATGTTATCATCTTGAATAAAGCCCACCATTGTTGTATCATCCACATACTTCGCAAGGATGATAAATCTAGCAAAACAGTCATGGGTCAACAAGGTGAATAACAGTGGATTTAGAACACAGCACTGAGGAGAATCTGTACTAAAAAAAATGGTGTTAGAAATATTAGTCCCAACTCACACATATTGGGGCTATCAATAAGAAAATCAAGACATGAATGAGAAAGTCATGTTAGCTGGATTAATAAGATCTGCTGTTGGGGAAACTGATAATAATTGAGGAGGAGACAAGAGAACCTAGAAAAAGTATCTTTCTATCTCTCTGGCTTTCTATATTTCTATTTTTTAAGTTTCCTGTCTTTTTGTCTTTCTACCTTTCTATTCAAAGACTCCATCTGCAGGTCTTATATTTTTGAATTACATTCCATGAAATGTTCAGGTTATGTTCATGTTAACAGTAATTATAATTGCACTTTAAAACATATAATGTTTTAAAGTACTTGGTTTAGTAGATTTACTTTGTTATGCTATAGTTTTCAAAAGTCATTTTTACCGATCTTTGAAAGCTACACAGAGCCAAAGGGACTGCGTGGCATACATATTTTCTGAGCGAATAAATAAAATAAATGTTAAGTTCATCTGCAATCATCCTTGCTCCACAGGCCTCCACATTCTTTTGTCCTGCAACTGTGTGTGGTTTCAGCCCTCAGTACTGCCTTGAGAGTTTTTCCAAAGAGAAAGCCAGCATGTATATAAAAAATATGAATACGATATCTACAGAGAAAGGATTCAAATAAATTTAAGATAATGGCCATGACTTCATTATTGAAATCCTTACACCAAACACACACACACACACACACACACACACACACACACACACACACAACTTCTGTTGACTGCCGGCTGCCTGAAATGTGGCAGTTCAAATCCCACCAGACTCAAGGTTGACTCAATCTTCCATCCTTCCGAGGTAGGTAAAATGAGGACCCAAATTATTGGGGGCAATAGGCTGATTTTGTGAACCACTCAGAGAGGGCTGTAAATCACTGTAAGTCTAAGTGCTATTGTTATTGCTATATGCATCTTGCATGTGTGGCACACATAAAAAAGAGATGAAGTTTTGATTGTGTGGTCATGGCTGCCATTTTCACTTTTTTGAACCCTTCTCTGAATGCCTCTGGAAGTAGCTGACTGCTATTTAAAATTCTTCCAGACATTTTAGTGAATTTTTTTGCCTAAATTTAAGAACATATTAACATCATTGATAATCCTTGTTAAGTTTTCAGAACTTTGATTTGAATCCTGCTTGAAATGACCATGTTTTGTTTCAGATTTTACTTGGCTGATTTAATTTAAAATCTAGGCTCAAAGTTTAAAGAGCAGTTTTAGTAGTTTTATTAGCCTTGGTGGCATAGGATTTGGTTACCTAAAGGACTGGATTTTTTTTGCCTGGTATGTTGGGAAGAATTGGTATGTTTTGAGACCTTTCTATTTAAGATAGTCATCTTGTGGGATGGACTAAACCTTTTTTGTCACAGCTCCCATCGTCTGGAACAACATTCCACCAGAGATATGGATGATACTCTTTCTCAAGGGCTTCCAGAAAGCCTTTAAGATCTGGCTCTGATCCCAGGTCTGAGGTTAATGTACTGTATTTTGGAGAAGAAGGAAGGAAGGAGGCTGTTTGTTTTAATGGTTGTTTTTAATATGATTTCATTTAATTTATGTTTTAATTGTTTTATTCTATTTTATAAAGTATTCAGAATCTACTGGTATGGCACTTATATTATATTTAAATAACAACAACAATAAAATTTATTCTGGCCTTTAAATAAAATCTTTGCATTGCTATTAGAATTGAGTTATCCCCATCATTTGGGAAGCACAACAAAGAATAATGATAAAGGTTTGTTTTAAAGTTTCTGTAAATTTGGCAGATTGTTTTGATGACATCAATAAAATGGAAATAAAGCTGATTTTTACTAAAAGGTTGGTTATACAAGATATAGGTAGCTCTGGGTTAAACCATGGAATCCTTGGTATTCTCTGACAATCAAACTCAGACCGCAACAAAAACATCAACAGAGTAATGTCTTTGTCAGAAATTGACTGTCTTCTCTCCTTTCCTTTAGATTCAAATTCATTATTTTTAATAACAATAAAATAGAAGCTTTATCTTCAGAAATGTTAACAATGTCAATGGAGAAATGGCTGGTGAAAATGGTGGAACTTGCTGAGATGGCTCAGTTGACTTTTTTGATCAGGAAAATGACAATATCTGCATTTATTGATGGTTTGATTTTAAATTAAATCTGTCAAATAAAATCTGAAATTAAAAAAAAAGATCATTTCAAAAAGGATTAAAGTCAAAGTTTTGGAAACGTAATAATGACTATATGTTGGCAACTTAGTTCCAAAACAAAAATGATCGCTTCTTGTTACCACAATGGAGCAAGGCCTATCAACAGAGTTTTTCCTAAACAATATGAAGTCCAGGTACTGAAAAAGGTTGTTTTCCCTGTATCTTCAGCTAATCTTGGTTCTGGCAATATTTAATAAAGAAAAATCTTTCTCTTACTTCATAAGCACAATTGTGCTTTCTTAAGCATTACCAGAGGCAGAAGTAAAAAGAATGGAACCAGCAGCTTTTGGCAGCTGCCTCATGTTACTCATAAATGCTTACTTCCGGACTAAGACAGCAAGTAAGTAATGAGACATCCACATTGCTTGATAGCATGAAGCAGAGAGTGGCAGAGGAAAGACAGGAAAAGTCATTCCATATGAACTTTAGATGCTAACATTTGAAAATGAAAAACAAACACATCATAACCTCCTTTGAAGAACACGAGAAAAGGATGTGTTTCTGACTCGCATGCTTGTTAATTTGGAATTGCTTCACAAAGGAAATCTTCTTGAATGCAACTCAGAATAAATCACATCATTCAACTTCAAAGCATCAGCAACTAATGCAAACAGTTCTCTGGAGTGCACAGACCAGTGAGTTCAAAATGCTAACTTAGCAACCCTTGCTTACATTTGCCCCTCCTTGTATAAAGTGCAAAGGAACCAAAAGCAATTTTGTAAGCCACAAGTATTTGAGCACCAGCTGAAAGAATAGAAATTGGGGAGCATAAACACAAAGGATTTCCCACACACACACAAAAGAAAATAAAAAATGTAATTGTGCTGATCAGGTCAAGCTATGGAAACTTTTTAGAAACATAGAAATCCCAGAACATCTCATTGACTCATGAGAAACTTATATACAGGTCGGGAAGGCACACTATGGATAGAACATGATAAAACAACTGATTCCAGGTGGACCAAAGAAACCTGATAAGATTGCATATTCTCCCTTTATTTATTCAACCTATAAGCCAAATATATATTAAAAAAATATAGATTGGAAAAATATCAGCATGTTTTAAAACCGGATGAAGAAACTTCAATAACTTTTGCTGTGCTTATGACACTAACCTGATAGCTGAAAATGCAAAGGACTTGTAATGCTAGTGCTAAAAGTCAAAGATCATCATGGAGAACAAACTAACAACAATCTGAAGAACAACTACCCTTAAAATAGATAGTGAAGCTGTCGAAGCTATTGAAGTGCTGGATACCTTCTGCCTATATTTATAAAGATCGAAATCATGCAACCCATGATATTCCGTGAAACATCCTATGGAAGAGAAAGTTGGACTTTAAAGAAGTAGAATAGGAACAATATTGATACTGTTGAACTTTATTGTTTGAAAAGACACTAAGAATAGGTTAAGGATCATGAAGAAAATATATCTATGTGATTACTAGGAGTTGAAAATTAGTTGTTGGCATATAATCAATCAATTAATCAGTAATCTCACCATCACCTTTAAAAAACATATACTTATAGGTTTTAAAATTATTTGATATCACGTATAATTCACAATGATAAAATTATTTATACATTTGGGTAAATACAGTATATTTAAACCATGTTATAAAATCTGTTAATTATACTACAGTTAAAAAATGATGTAACTTCATTACACTTATAGTTTATGTTTTAAAGCAGGAGTCGCCAACCTTTTGGACCTCAGGGACCACCAAACTCATAATTTTAATTCCCAGGGACCACTAATATGAATTTTGATTGACGGTGGCTTGCTGACGTTGGTGTGTGTGTGTGTTGTGTGTGTGTGTGTGTGTGTGTGTGTGTGTGTGTGTGTGTGAGAGAGAGAGAGAGATCAAAATCTTATCTAACCTCTCTCTCTCCCTCCCTCCCTCCCTCTCTCTCTCTCTTTCACACACACAAACACAAAAATACACAGAGGCAGGGGTGGGATTCAAATTTCTTAACAACCAGTTCTGTGGGCATGGCCTAATTTGTGGGTGTGGCTTCGTAGTCATATGACTGGCTGGGCATGCCTTGTATGTAAATATTATAAATATTTATGCAGG
This sequence comes from Bungarus multicinctus, assembly GCA_023653725.1. Classification (NCBI taxonomy): domain Eukaryota; kingdom Metazoa; phylum Chordata; class Lepidosauria; order Squamata; family Elapidae; genus Bungarus; species Bungarus multicinctus. Next base: position 44,906,860 of record CM042849.1, on the reverse strand, counting down.
GGTGGGATTCAGTTTTTTTAACAACCGGTTCTGTGTGTGTGGCTTAGTTGTGGATGTGACTTGGTGGTCATGTGACTGGATGGCCATGGCCAACTCGACATCACTCATGTCAAGGGGCGCTTTTCCTTGCCTGGCCTTTCATGACAGGGGAGATGCTGCAACGGTCATAAGTGTGAAAAATGATCATAAGTCACGTTTCTCAGTGCCACTGTAACTTTGAATGGTTACTAAATGAACTGTTGTAAGTCAAAGATTACCTATACAAACATACAAAAAGCTTCTTTGCTTGAAAAAAGCTGCCCTAAATACCAATCATTAGATTAAAAATATCTGCAAGCCAGAGTTACAAATCAGGCAGGGTGCCAGAGCACTTTGAGGAATGAAAATAGTTTAAATGCACTGATAACTAGCAAGCAGCCAACTCTTGCTCATAAAGTGAAACCCTTTAGCAGAGAGGTTATTTAAGTTCTCCAGAAAGAGCATACCCAGGAAAAGCAATCCTTAGATCCATTTGCACCACTTAAAGCTGGTCTCACTCAAAATATCATAAGGAAATCACCCAGATTTAAGGAAAGGTCACATGTCCCCAGAAAGGCAATAAAAAATCAGTGTCAAGCTTACATCCTGCCTCTTAGAAGTATACCCCAAAAGGACAGTGCCAGATAGTACTAAAGCAGTGAAGAAGACCCCTGCCCAGATAGAAAAAGAAACCATGAGGCAGGAAAAAAACCAAACACAATACAAATAATTAAATCACAACAGTAGCTGTTGCTTGTAGAAACTGAATAGGGAAAATTATCCCATCAATAAACACAGAATTAAACTTCACCAAGCACAGAATTAACCTTCACCAAAAACCAGTTTTAGACCAAAACTCAGAAAGAATATATAAACTCATGTTTGAATGTCAATTTTTATAGCTAGCCAAGAAGTCTTGCTGAATGTCACTTATCTTAGCTCCCTGTCACTAAAAGCTTTGCTTCATTATTCAATTATTTCTTCAAACTGCTGATTGTCCAGGGAAGTATGTCCTTCAACAGCAGTGTAAAAATCTTAAAACAACCCTTCTCCTTTAGGAAAGCCAAGCCCCAAAGCTCCAGAGACAGTAAATTTAGGCTGTCTGCCAAGAATGTAATAAGGGTGGAAAAAAACAAAAGAGAGATTGCTTCTAACTACCGGTTCTCTGAACTGCTTAGATAGTTAACAAGGGGTTCTATAGAACTGGATAGAACTGGTAGAATCCCATCCCTGTATTTATGTAAATATTGATTTTTTTATTAAAAAAGAGCAACTTTTACCCAAAATCAGGCAAAGCAGGCAGGCAGATTGAGTTGTTCACAGAATCATTCAGAGATCTATCTATTTGCCATTGGCTACCTGAGTCTGTCACATAAAATTTGCTTGCAGTGAGCCTGCACTGAATAATAGAAACTTCAGTCCAAAGAAAGGTTGAACTCTGCTTAAAAGCAGAGCCGAAGATCTAAAGACAAGCTAGAAAGCAAGAAATGCAATGATTTCCTGCTTTCTAGCTAATCTAAATCTCCCAGCACAGCAGAACAGCTGATGATCCTCCCCCACAAAAGGAAAAATAGTAACTTAGCAGGCAAGTTTGCCAGGTAAGGAGTGAATGGGCGGGGAGCGTTCTTGGGGGCCATGTGAGTGGTGCAGCCTTGTTTTCCCATGCAGCCTGGATTAATTGATTTGGGGATGCTCTGGGGTGACATTTCTCTGCAGACCACCAAAATTTTCTCATGGCCCACCAGTGGGCCGTGGTCCACTGGTTGGCAACTTCTATTTTAAAGCATTAACAAATGAGCTGATTGCTAGACATATTGTCTTAGAAGCAGAATTCATCTCTAATACAAAAGCAAGGGGACATATAACATTTAGGAGATAGGTTATTTTCTCAGTAAATGTGAATTACCTTATAAAGCTTCGTTGCAAACATTTAGAAAAGGAGGAAATAATACAATGCTTTTGAAGAACAACCATAATTATAAGCCATTCTGCTTCCTATTGTGTGCTTGTGCCGACAAACTCACTATTACGTTTAAAATGAATTAGATCCAGATACAATAAAATACAGTTCTCTCTTCCCCTTCTAGCACAATATAGGAGATGAGATTCTAGAGAGCAATTTTTCACCTGATATTCATCTAACCTTACTAATGGAACACAGATTATAAAATGTATTTGACATTAGACTTCAGCTGTAATAATAATAGAACCATGCTTCTATTCTAACTAAGTTAATGTGAAACATTTCTGTTAGTTTCAATGGAAATAGGATCAAGACGAGGCCAACTTCTTTCCAGAAGTCTTCAGTAGACCATGTTTCCTTTTAAAGTGTAACCTTTTCCATTTTATTCTGAGCTGATTTCTAGTTTGGTGACTTCTGGTTCATGAAATGCAGATTGCACATATTTAATGGTCAGTTCAATTCAATAAACTTGTTTAAAACTTTTCTTCTATTACCATGGTAAATGAGGAAAGACATTTCAGAACTACTGATGTATTTTCTATATGGTTATTGCTGCTGTCTTGGAAATTCTAAGAATCCTGCTAACAAATTGTGATATGTTAAAATGCAATTTTTTAAACAAATAAAGCATTGCAAAATTGACACATATGTTGAACATTCATCACATGTGAAATGACTCTGTGTTGGTTTACAAACACATATGGAAAAAAAGGCCTGCCTATTAATTTGGAATTTGATTTTGCTGGACAACTCAAAACCTAGCTTGGTTATTTTTTTTGAAAATGATGAAAGTATTCTTATTGAAATTGAGTTTATATGGCTAGGATTAAAGAAATATAGCCAAGTGGAATTAACTTATTGACTTGAAACATTAAGGAAAAAATAAATAAATAAGGTTGGAAAAAAGTGTACTCTCCCCTATTCTAAAGCCAATTGTGCCCATAAAACTCCTCAATGTGACTTCTGATTTGAGCTTCTTCGGCAACAGACTGAAATCTGTGATCGTGCGTGGTTTCGATCCGTGCTCACTTCTGGAGCACCTCGAGCTGGCTAGATTCGGGGCAAAGTCACCCCATAGAGGTGGTGAAGAGAGGGACTGCCAGCAGGGTCAAAGAGAGCCGCATCTCTCCTCTCCAGCTGGCCATTACTCCTTTTCCCGAAGGCAGTTGCAGTGGTGGTCAGAAATGGCCACCTCAAAGAAGAACTTGACCGGAAAAGAATGTGCAGGAGGAAGATAAGAAGAGAAAGTTTTGGTTGACCTGGTTGAACTGAAAAAGCAATAACATAAGGTACCCTGGAATTTGAACTATAAAGAATAACATTGTTCCCAAAGAAGATTTTGAAGCGGCAAAGGAGAGAGGGAAGGGAAAGGATTTGGTTTTTTTTTTCCTTTCCTTCTTCATATTGACAGCTAAGAGATTTAAGTAAGAAACTGACAAAAATCCACTTTGACATCAATAGGTATTTAAGCTGAAAATAAAATGTCAAAGGGATAACAAAGACTTTTGGATATTCAAAAAATTTTAAAAGAATGAAAGGAGAGAAAAGAAAAAATAAAAGGGCAGGATCTGGAAAAACGGAGGAGACTGCCTGGAAGTAAAAGGAATTTACAGTGAAACTTCAACAAGATTCCTAAAAGATACATTCCAACTGAAACTTTGCAACAAGATAATAGAACCCCAGGAAGAGAAAGTGGAAAAAAGAAGTAAGAAGAAACAGCTTTGGATTATTTGGATTACTTGGTGATTTTTGGATTTTTGGTTATTGGATTTAAATGACTAAAATCAACTGGGTGGTTGTTTAAAAGTGTTTAAAATGGCATCACTCTTGGAAGAACTGAAAATGGAACTTAAAAAACAGAAAGAAGATGCACAAGAAGAAAGAGGTTTTTTTGGCATTTCTAAAAATTTCAATTTTTAGAAATGGAGATCTTGAACTATGAGAAACAACAAGAATTGCTTGTAGAACAAGAAGGGTGGGACAAAGAAGAAGCCATCTTTAATGACCAAGTAATTTTATGTGGGGAGGGGAAAGTAAAGGGGAGAAAGAGAATGAAAAGTTTAAGATTTGAAAAAACAACCAAAAAGGACAATAGCTTGAAAAATAACTACACTATTAGGAAGAAACAGAAGAGAGGATTATAGAAGACAGAATTAGAATTAGAGAGACAAGGGGGCAAAAAGGGGAGAGAGAAGAAGAGGGAGAAGAAGGAAAGGAAAAGAAGTTATAAAGAACAGAAACAAGATATAGAGAAACAGGGAAAACGTACAAGGATTAAAGGTATAAGCCTATTTAGAAGACATAGAGATAATGGGTGAAAATTTAATTGAAAGCGGGATTCTGCAAGGGTATATAAGACAGTATTGTTATATTAGAAATAGAAATAAACTTAGAAAATATGAAACAAGTGTGATTAAAATGATAGATAAAATACTTATTGTAATGGAATGGAATGTTTGTTAATAAATAAATGAAATAAAGAGAATGAGAGATTGAAATTAGGAAAGGATGGGAACATTTTAATTATTATTAATGATTTATAAAAATTTAAGTGAAGAGAAATATGAAAGAAATATGACAAAAATTATGGAAATATTATAGGTGTTCCTAAGGAAGTATGATATTCAATTGAAAAGAAATGTTAAAGATGTTAAAGATTGTAACTAACATCAACGATAGAGCAGAATTGGAAGAGAATAAATATTTTATTTAGTATTGTTATATATATATTTTCTTTTTAAGAAAGTAATGTGTATTTTAAGAATGTACCAAACAGAATTCGATTGGAAGTTATGTGTTATATTGAATGTTATAATTGTAAAGGCATAAATTGAAGTTTAAATAAGAGTTGAATGGACAAAATTAAAAGATACAAAGGTGTCATACTCCAATCAGTAACAACAGGTGAAAATTTGTTTAATGGGAAGAGAAAATATGAAATTGAAACATGACAGTCAAAAGTATAAATATAATGATTAGAAAGACATTGAAACTTAGAAAAAGATATATAATTGAATTTAGATAGGTATGAGATAATTAAAAACAAGATTGAAAAAACTAAGGGAGGGGAAAAATTATGGAGAAAATGTTAAAATAGTAATAAGATATGGAACAAAACACAAAGATGAATATGAAATTGAGTTTGTGTCTGTATGGAGAAGTGATAACCCAGGATCATGCTATTCTCAAAAAAAGATATTTTATTTGTAATATGTTTTGTGAAAACCCAAATAAAATTTTTACACACACACACACACCCAAAAACCCCTCAGTGAAATCTGTACTATTAAAACAATGCTGAAGAAATAAATATTTTAGAACTCATAAATAATATTGCTCAGTGGGAATGTGGAATTTGTTGTTAAATAATGTGCATGCTTGGAAGAAACCAAACAGCCCAACAATTATTAAAACAACAGAACAAAATAACAGAACAAAACAAAAGGAAACATTAATAGAAAGAAAATACAACACAGAGAAAAATAATAGCCACAAAAATATGTGAGGATAATAAAATAATGGAAAGATAAACCAGACAACAGAAGTGTTCTAATGAAAGGTATAGTCTAGGGTAATTGTATCAACCATCTTGATAGGCCATGCAAGTAAAATCACCATTATTCTGTGAGTTTCTCAGTCACTAAAATAAATAAATCCATTCTGCTCTGTCAAATGTGGTTTATGAGTGAATTTACTGCTTGAAACAAAGAACTATTAAAATGCTACTCCTGTGCTTCAAATATTAGGAAACCTAATATAGTCTTCAAAGAAATGACATATGCCACATCTTAATAAATAATAGAAATTGGATTTTGGTTTCTAGAAATATGTATTTGAGATTGTTTAATTTTACTGTATTATTTTTTTGCAGAGTAGGTACTAGTTTCCCTTCAATAGCACAGAAGGCTGATGAGAATCTTACTAATATATACCTTGATATGCCAATGGTGCATACTTGATTTGAGATATTTCTCTGAACTATGTGCAAAAAGGGAAGAAAAAAGTCCCAGAGGTTCAGAAGTTGCCTTTATATGAGACATCCTCAAATATCATCCTTAATTAGAAGACATGTTTTGCTAGGAAGACTAATTTCTCTCTCTGCATGTCTCTAACTTTCTGAATGTCACTTTTATATGAGCCAAAGCACATGGCAAAGAAGTAGAGAAACATCTGTGTTTGGTATTAGCAAGGAAAAAGACTTCTGGCTTTGGTACATGCTAATGCACATGGCCAGGTTGCCAAACCACTTGTGGATTGTCTCATCCATCTGGATTGGGACTACAATGCCAAGCTGAAAGTTTCAAATTAGTTACTTTGATGCTCTTGCTGAAGTGTTGTTTATTTCAGTGGGTGCGTGGTCTCCATAGCTAAATTCACACAAATATTTCATGCATTGTGACTTTCTGTAATATGGTGAAGATCTTAAAATGTATACAAATGGTTCTCCCAGGATCGGGCAAATCTGATGTCAAAAAAGGGCATTTAAATATCTTCTCCTTTAATATTTAACTTGTCTGGAAAGTAGGCGGGAAGTGTCCATGTGACATGCATGCACACACATGGTGATTGATAAACCTGCTTCTTCAGATAAAACTGACATTGAAAAAAAATTAACCTTTTCCTTCTAAATGTTTATTCTGTACTTTATACTGACTAGAAAAATAAAGGGAAATATAAATGTTGGGTGTTTTAATAGTTAGTTGCGGGGAAAAAAACTATACATAGTACATAGATGAAGCTTGCTACATATTGATTTGTTCCATTCAAACAACAGATATACTACCATCATTTTTATTTACAAAACCCAAAGGAACACTTTCACTCCAATCCATCTTTTATCTAACCGCAGCTAATCTTGTAACATTAAATCCCAGCATTTCTATCTACAATATTCACAGTGGATTCTCTTATCCTGTAACTGATCCAGAAAGTAAATTGTTTAATCTGCCCAATAAAAAGGATGGGCTAGGATCCCAGGAATCCAGGCTGGCTCCAAAACTGAAGCAAGGGCAGCATCATTTAATAATTATGCCTTTGCACTAGATCAGGCAAATCAAGTCAATCATCAGCAAGTTATTTATTTAGTTTTGCAATTTATATAATTGCCAATCTCAAGTACAAGACTTCAGGTGATGTGTAATAGTAGGTTGTTGTTACTTCTAGCTCACTGTCATCATTTTTCAGCTTTATTTACCACAATAAGTTGTTGTAGGGTAAATTAGAGAAGAAAATATAAAGTCTGCCTTCTTGAGTTCTTGATGAAATGAATATAAATGAATGTAAACCAGAATGTAAATTTAATGCAGATATTAATGATGCTCCTGAAATCAATAATAAATAAGTTATTTATTTATTAACTTAATAAATAAGTTAATCTAATCAACTTGTATTGCTATGATGTAAAGTCAACTTGGTGCCATTGTTCCAACTTAGTTCTTAGAGCTAAGTGAAGGCGAAAGCACCCGAAGGCAGGACAAGAAGCAATGGATGGAAACTAATCAAGAAGAAAACCAACCTAGAACTAAGGAGAAATTTCTTGACAGTTAGAACAATTAAACGGTGGAACAACTTGCCCGCTTGCCTCCAGAAGTTGTGGGTGCTCCAACACTGGAGATTTTAAAGAAGAGATTGGACAATCATTTGTCTGAAATGGTATAGGATTTCCTGCCTAAGCAGGCGGTTGGACTAGAAGATCTCCAAGGACTTTCAAACTCTGTAATTCTGTTATATTTCACACTAGTGATATTTATTAATGTCCTGGCTTTAGAGAACTTCTAATATAATTTTGAATTAAAAACAATGCAAATTACAAGTATTATCAATTAACATCTCACTGTTTAATGGGATGTATATAATCAGCCTACCATCACTTTTGACAAGCAACCTTAGATTGGTTTGGTATGTATGTATGTTGGAATCTTGAAACTGATATATGGAGATTAGGGATAACAAGTTATATCTCATAGCCTGTCTTGCTTTTGGGCAGATCTTTCAAATAGATCTGAAGTATTTCAAGAAGAGCTAAAGTGTTTCATTAAATAAAAGTCTGATGACACCAGACCATCAGATTGTCACTGTGCATGTGTACAGGACTGCATGTGGACCTACATTAAGAACAAGAAGAAAAATACCTTAAAAGAGAGAAGTAGTTTCTCTAAGTCGTTATGAGAAGCTTATGTCAGCCAAACCAGTTCTTCCATCTCACAAAAGATTTTTCCATCTCTAAGAAATGTTTTATTTCCTTTGCTTCACTTTTCACTGTCAAAGACAAGACATTTTAAAATTAAATAGTGGCTTATCTTGTTGACAGTGGAAGCTGCTGTAGAGAAAATAACAGATATTTGGCTGTCCGTACGATTTCTCTTACAGTATGTATCAATTCTGACAAATGATGAAAACTGGAAACATATGATGTTAACTGAAGGCTTGGCAAGTGGGTCCATAAATTGTGATCCTCTTATTTTTGATTTGAGTTATTTATTCGTAATAATTTAGTGCCCTGATCTGGATCTAGATCATTGGATGTGGGGACAAAGAAATCCATTATGTTTTTCATTTCTTTCTTAAATATACCATTTAGGTATAGGGTTTTTAAAAAAGCCTTAACTGGTTTCATTTTGATTGTGAACAGAACAATCATAAAGAATACAGGTAGTCCTTCACTTACAGCTGGTTCTTTAAAGACCATTTGGAGTTATAATTGCCTTGGAAAGGGCGCTTTACAGCCCATAAAGCATTTCTAATTAAATATTACTCCACTCCCTCATGTTCACATGACCATATTTCAGGCGCTTTGAAATTGGATCACATATATGAGTGGTTGCAGTATTCTGATGTCATATGGCTATGATAACAATAGTTTTAAAATCAAGTCCAGTTATATTAATGCTTTGACTTATGACTGTCATGACTTACTGTATAACAAAAAGTCCGGTCCCAATTGAGGTTGTAAATCAAGGATTATTTTGGCCATAGAAGCCAAAATAAAAAATTAGTCCTATCAGTCTTCATGAAGAATTTGATTGGTCTGTTAAAGGGCTCTGGTTGATTGTTCCATCTTAGGCTTTCATAAAGCTAAGAACTTATCCTTTGAATCTGAAAAATGGTGATACAGATTTGTTGCACTATACGCTGGAATAAAAGGTTCTGTTTTTTTTCTGAGCTTCACTACATCATCGTCATTCTAAGGGCTGGGGTTCAGAAACAAGGCTGCAAGTTCATTTTCTGGCATTTCCAGGTAGGTAGGAAGAGATTAAGTGAAAATGTTATTCTGTTACTGTAAACAGAAAAAAACTGTTGTACAATAGGTATACAAAACATTTGATTTTATATAAGATACCTATGCAGAAGACTGTTTAAACATAGCAATCCTATTGATTCTTCTCTCAGTCTATCATCATTTTATGGTTATAATTATTGGGCATGGCACTTGAGAATGTGGTAGCTGATCAGATCCAGGTAGTCTTGGATGAAACCAATTTTCTAGATACATTTCAATCCACATTTAAACCCAGTTTCTGCATTTATTTATTTTTTTTATTGCTCAGTTGGATGATCTTTGCAGGTATAAAAATTGAAGCTAATATGAATGGAACCAGAAATTCCTAAATAAGATCTCAGTGTTATATAATAAATGAATATATGTTCTTTAATCTGAAATATGTGGAAAGAATTTCTACTGACATGAAAGGACGAAAAAAAATATTAGATGTGAAATTCTGGAGAAGACCTACCAATTGTGGCTTTTGTGTATACTGCAGTAGCAGTCTTCTGGGTATTGCTTCATACTTGTCTGTAATAAAAGAATTAATCTTGGAATGTTCTGTTGTAAGCAAGATTCTAAATGTAGGGTTGAATGTATAAATAGGAGGATTTTATATGTTTCCTAAATCTAGTGAAAAGGCTTACACTGGGAAAGCAATCTGGTTATTTCTTTTGGACTTAGTTGTGGCTTTCAATACCATCAACCATGATATTATTTTGAAGCAATTATTAAGATGGTCAAAACCTTCACTAGATTATTGCAATAAGTTTCTCTTAGACTCTCCAATCTACAACAAAAAATTGGACAAATGAAGAAGAAGACTAGGATAACTTCCCAATGTTCCCAATATATATACTGTATATAACTGGGTGGTTAAAAAAATTAAATGACAAATAAATGAATAAATAAATAACAGGACTCTGGGCCACACAAATCTGAATTACCACAAACTGGCAGAATTTAATATCTCTGTCTCTATCTTGTAGTTATCTGACCCAGCCTAAGTTTAATTGCTGTAATAAAAGTCTGCTTGCTTTCTGATTTTCTTACAAATATTTGGGATTCTTTGCTGGATTATGCTACTATTCTTACATTCAAGATGATTAGAACTTGATTTATAATTCTATTAACCTCAGTAGCTGCATTGGTTTGAAGAAAAATGCCAGCAGCCTCTGTGATCATCTTGCACTTGCCACAGGTCAAAAGGGAAGCTGTGATGTTTAGAATAATTGAAGCAGGGCGAGGCCTTTGCTGTTCTGCAGGCAAGAGAAAACCCCATGTATCTAGGACAAGGAACTTCAAAATTAAAACTGGAAGAATGCAATAGTAAACTATTTCCTTATCATTACAACATTTAAAAAGGGTATAATATTTACGGTGGGTGATTACATGCCAGTTCGAAAAATAAAGAAACATAAATAAATTGGGCTGAATAAATTCAATAATGAAAGCGATAGATTAATAGAGTTTTGTGAAGAACAAAGAGAATTCTTTCCTCATTGTCAACACTTGTCAAGCAATATAAACCATGCAGACTCTGCACCTGACAGTACCAGATGGAAAAAATTGGAATCAGATTGGCTACATAATAATGAATAGAAGATGGAAAATACAATCCAGTCAGAAGGACTCTTCCATAGGCAGATTGTGGAACAGATCATGAATTATTGGTGTCAAGTGTATGGTTAAATTTAGAAAATTAAAGACAGTAGGTTTGTGAGCAAAATTTGGTCTGGAAGACATACAGTCAGGCTCTAAGATTAACTGAAGAAACAGAATGCCCGATTTATGAAAAAGAACACGAGGAGCTGTGGGATGAAATAAGAGATATTCAAGTTTTCCAGAATGTGTTAAAATTTAGATTTTTTCTTCCAGGAACTGGGATAAAGTGAAGCTGAAGCCTAGTGATTGTGGGTTTTTTATGTATTGGGGAGTATTGGTTTCAAGTGGCAGGTGGCATACAAAATTAATAATAAATAAATAAAACTGATATATAAAGAATATTCCCTAACTTTAAAAAAAAAGAAAAGAAGAAATGAAAAACCAACTGACTTTCTCAACAAGCTATGAGATATGTAGGAAGATACAAGGGCTGAAAGCTTTGGACAATAAAAAGGATATATGACAACTAAAGGCAGAATTCCACTGTCTGGTGAAAAAGAATATGATAAAATGTCTCTATTAAATTGTTAGTGGATAAAAATCTTAAGAAAAGAAAAATAACAAATGTATTGTAAGATGATCATATAAATCACAAGACAATTCATGGTTAAATTATAACGTTTCAAAGGTGATTATGAGACACATAAATGAGGCTAATGAAGTACACAGAAGATGAAATGGCCATATCAAAACCTTAAAAGCGGAAGCATGGAGTGGCAGAAAAATCACGTCTATAGATCTGATCTAATGATTGATCCATGTGATGTATGTGTGTTTGTTTCACTCTCTGTTTCTTTCCATGTTGAAGAAAAAAACATATAAAGAATATGTCAATTACTAAACTATTAAATTAATTCTTTAGACCAGCAAAACAATAGAACTGTACACAGAAAACATATGGACTACACAATCAGGGCAAAGCAGTAGACACTATTTACATAAACTTCTGTAAAGCCTTTGATTCAGTGGTACATGACAAACTTTTAAAACTAAAATCCTATGCTTAATTGGATAGTTGCTTTCTTGTCAAACAGGCAACAAGTGGTCAAAATAGGGAGTGCCCTATCGAATCCCATACCTGTCAACAGCAGTGTCCCCCAAGGCAGTGTTCTAGGACTACCTCTCTTTATACTTTACATAAATGATCTTTGTGATCATATTAAAAGTAGCTGTATTCTTTTTGCTGATGATATAAAACTACTATTCAACACCACCGACAATACTGCTACCCTTCGAAAGACCTTAACTATGTGTCACAATGGTCAAACAAGTGGGAACCTCAAATCTCAACAAACAAATGCTGTCTTACATATTGGTAAAAAAAATAAATCAGAAAATAAAATGCAAGCTGAATGGCCATGACTTTATAGATGACCCCCAGTCTGTCAAGGACCTTGAAGTATTAATCTCTAATGATCTAAGTCCGTGATGGCGAACCTCTGGCACGCGTGCCACAGGTGGCATGCAGAGTCATTTGTTCCAACATGTGAACTGCAGACAAATTTATCTCACTGCACATGTACCTCACAGCTGATTTTCGGCTGGTTTGAGACCTTTTTTGTCTTCCCAGAGACTTGAGGAAGTCTTCTTCAGGCTTTGCAGGCCAAAAACTAGGCCCGTTTTGTCACTTCCTTTTTTTAAAAAAAATAGCAGAAGTGATGAAATGGGCCTAGTTTTTGGCCTGTAAAGCCTGCAGAAGCCTTGTTCAAGCCTCTGGGAGGGCAAAAAAGGCCTCAAACTGGCCGAAAATCAGCTATGAGGAGCAGTGCAGGTAAGGGGGCGGTGGGTGGGTGATGGGTGGGGATTGCGCACACGTGCGTAGGAGGCTGGGGGGGCATGCTTTGCCTTCTGGGTGCTGGCATGCAAGCGCGAGCATGCAAGCGTGTGCACAATTTTTGAAACAGGAGCCCCAAAAGGTTAGCCACCACTGATCTAAGTGCTAGAGTCCACTGTACCAACATTGCCAAAAAGGCATTAAGAGTTGTTAACCTAATCCTGCATAGCTTTTCTCCAGTAATATTGTACTACTAACTAGAGCATACAAAACATTTGCTAGACCAATTCTCGAATACAGCTCATCTGTCTAGAACCCGCATTGCATATTGGACATTAATACTATCAAGAGAATCCAGACATATTTCATGAGAAATATATTTCCTGAGTCTCTGGCTCACAGCTCGCCTGGAGACCTGGTGGCCACCTGGGATGGGTTGGCCGCCCGGGCTCTAGATCGAGTTGTGCCCCTGCGACCTCTGACCCGGCACAGATCCCGTTTGGCTCCGTGGTATACGGAGGAGCTGCGGGAGATGAAGTGCCGGAAAAGACGTCTAGAGGGCATTTGGAGGGCGAGTCGTTCTGAGTCTGACCGAACACAGGTGAGATCTCATATTAAGACTTACCTTGTGGCGATAGGGGCGGCGAAATCTTCGTATGTCTCCGCCCTTATTGCGTCAGCAGAAAATCGCCCTGCCGCCCTGTTTAGAGTGACCCGCTCTCTTCTTGAACCGAGAGCACGGGATGACCTCTTGCAGGGTAGGGCAGAGGAGTTTTCCCGATTTCTGCATGATAAAATCGCTCAGATTCGGGAGGGGCTCGACTCCAATTGGGTGGTCCCGGGGGAGGTGTCCGGGGCAGGTCTTGTGAGTGTTATCTGGGGGGAGTTCGATCCTGTGACCACCGAGGGTGTGGACAGGTTGCTGGGGGGTCTGAATGCCACCACCTGTTTATTGGACCCGTGCCCTTCCTGGCTGGTTTCGGCCGCCAGGGAGACGACACGAGGCTGGCTCCAGGGGATTGTCAACGCTTCTTTGAGAGAGGGGGTGCTCCCGGCCGCCCTGAAGGCGGCAGTGGTGCGCCCCCTCCTCAAGAAGCCTTCCCTGGACCCGGCTATTTTAAACAACTATCGTCCGGTCTCCAACCTTCCCTTTGTGGCGAAGGTTGTTGAGAGTGTGGTGGCACGTCAGCTTCCCCGGTACCTGGAGGAAGCTACTTACCTCGATCCGTCCCAATCGGGCTTCAGGCCTGGACATAGCACTGAGACGGCATTGGTCGCGTTGGTCGATGATCTCTGGAGGGCTTGTGACAGAGGGTTCTCCTCTGTCCTGGTCCTATTAGACCTCTCGGCGGCTTTCGATACTATCGACCATAGTATCTTGTTGCGACGGTTGGAGGGGTTGGGGATGGGTGGAACCGTCCTTTGATGGTTCTCCTCCTTCCTCTCCGACCGTTCGCAATTTGTGTTGGCGGGGGGGGGGAGAGATCCACCTCTAGGCCCCTGCTTTGTGGGGTGCCTCAGGGGTCGGTCCTCTCTCCCCTCTTGTTCAACATTTATATGAAGCCGCTGGGCGAGATCATCTGTGGTCTTGGAGTAAGGTGTCATCTATATGCAGATGACACCCAGTTATACATCTCTACTCCAGACCACCCCAACGATGCTGTGGGGGCTATGTCCAGGTGCTTGGAGGCCGTGCGGGATTGGATGGGTGGGAACAGGCTTCGGCTCAACCCATCCAAGACTGAGTGGCTGTGGTTTCCGGCGCCCCGATATAGCCAGCTGACACCTTTGCTGGCTATCGGGGGGGAAGGTTTGCCCCCCGCAGAGAGGGCTCGCAACCTGGGTGTCCTCCTGGATGTACGGCTGTCGCTTGAACATCACATCGCGGCCGTCTCCAGGGGGGCGTTTCATCAGATCCGTCGGATCTACCGGTTGCGGCCCTTCCTGGATCGGGACGCCTTGCGCACGGTCACTCAGGCCCTTGTCACCTCTCGCCTGGACTATTGTAATGCCCTCTACATGGGGCTCCCCGCGGGGAGCATCCGGAGACTCCAGCTGGTGCAAAATGCAGCCGCGCGGATGATTATGGGGGCGTCGCGTAGCGCCCATGTGACGCCACTTCTGCGCGAGCTGCATTGGTTGCCGGTGGCTCTCCGGGTTCGCTTTAAGGTTCTAGTTTTGACCTTTAGGGCGACCCATGGCATAGGACCAGGTTATCTTCAGGACCGCATTCTGCCGGTGATCTCCAACAGGCCAGTGCGTTCCCACAGGGAGGGTCTGCTCCGGGTGCCGTCGGCCGCTATGTGTCGTCTGGCGGCGCCGAGGGGTAGGGCCTTCTCTGTGGGTGCCCCCGCCCTCTGGAATACTCTGCCACCGGAGCTTCGCACTGACACGGACCTGAGGGCCTTCAGGCGCGCGTTGAAGACCTGGCTCTTTGAGCTGGCCGGCCTGGGCTGAGATAATGGTTTTAATTTTGGTCTCCATGGTATTTAAATTTTAAATTGGGGTTTCAAGGTGGGGGGGTGGGACCTGTTTAGTTTTTATTTATCAGCCAAATTGGTTTAATATTTTTTAATTTTTGTATATTTGTGGGTTTTTAGATAGGCTGTACACCGCCCTGAGTCCCCTGGGAGAAGGGCGGTATATAAATTTGATTATATAAAGAAGAGTCCTCCACTCCTCTATTCACAACAGAATACCTTATTCCCCCAGGTTTGAAATTTTAGGCTTAGACAACTTAGAACTACACCACCTTCGGTCCAACCTAAGCATAGTACATAAAATTATCTATTACAATGTCCTACCTGTCAATGACTACTTCAGTTTCAACTACAACAATACACGAGCAACAACAGATACAAATTCAAGATAAACCGCACCAAACTTGATTGCAGGAAATATGTCTTCAGCAACAGAGTGGTCAATGTCTGGAATACACTACTTGACTCTGTGGTTTCTTCCCCAAATTCCAAACACTTTAACCTTAGACTGTCTACTGTTGACTTCACCCCATTCCTAAGAGAACTGTAAGGGGCATGTATAAGTGCACCAATGAGCCTACTGTCCCTGTCCTAATGTTTCCTTTTATTCGTATCTATTTCATGTATTCATATATATATTTTGCTGCTATAAATCATGTTTATCCTTATATCAATAAATCATGTTTATATTTATACTTAAAAAAAGAAAGAAAAATGCCAAATTAATAAGCAGTTTTTGGAAAAGCCAAAGGGACACAATATCAAACAGATCATATATATAAAAAAGAAAATTTAGGAGTTATTTTAATTGACTACATAAATCCTTTGTGTATATCATATGAGAATATGGAACATATAAAGACCAATGGATATTACTTATTTATAAAATTGATGTATTTATTTATTTCATAGGCACTCTGGGTGGCATACAATACTAAAAACAGTATCAAAATAGTATAATGAAGAAAAAAGAACAGTAACACCTAGACAAAGGGACAGAAATATATCTTAACATTCATACTCCCATAAAAAATCTGAACATATGTTAGCCTACAGCCTGGAAGAAAACATCTTTTAAAGATTGTTTGGACAAGGTTCCATAGAGGCCATATAAATCTCTGGGAGGAAGCTGTTCCAGGACTATGACAGAGAAGGCCACTTCCAGGGTCCCATCAGATACTATCATTTAATTTATGGGATCTAGACCCGGCCAACTCTGTCTGATTATAAAGATGAGCAAAAACTATCAGAGACAGAAGGTTTCTCAGATAATAAGCCCTGTGCCAGAACATTTCCTTTTTTTTGGGGGGGGGGGAGGGGAACCAGACTGCAAACAGTCTTACAAACAATAAAACAATAAACAATATTGTTTTTACTGCAAACAATAAAAAGTTGTTGCAAGTGCAGTATGGATGAGGGAACACTTACTCACCCAGCCCAAGACTAATTAATCTTTCATTTTGGTACAACATTCACAAAATAATTAAAAGTGTTACTGTATTTTTGTTCAAATAACTGTTAAATGATATAGTCAATAAATGGAATATCATCATACAAAGAATTAGAATTATAACAGGCATGAAGCATAGCAAAAAGGATATTTATTCAGGGCTCAGAAGACATAGTTATGCTGGGTTTAAAATCTAGGAATATAACTATGTGCTAACTTTCCTTGAACTGGCACTCTATTGATAAAATGAAAAGACTTATCAGTATGATTTCAAGTAGTCCAGGTTTAATGAGTTAACACAAAAGTTAGCTGAATAATATATTCCCATTTCTCTTTTTCCTTAATATTTATTCTCCTGTTTAGTCTTTTCTTCTTGCATAGAATAAAGATTAATACTTTTTAGAAGTATGTACAACATGCTGTACAGTATAGCTCTCTTTTATTTTTTGTTTAAAGTATTTTTAAAAAATAATAAGAAATTACTGTAAAATCTGATATTGGACAACAAAGTGGTTCAAAATAGGAAGCAAATGAGATAACAGTACATACTGTCTCCATATCAGAGGTGGTATTCATCAAGTTCTGACCAGTTCTGGAGAACCAGTAGCAGAAATTTTGAGTAGGTCAGTCCACCTCTGACTGCAGATTTTACAGTCTCCTTCTCCTGCCATGCCCATCAAGCCATGCCCAAAGAACCAGTAATAAAAAAATTTGAAACCCACCACTGCTCCATGTCTAGTATACA
The DNA here is from genome assembly GCA_023653725.1 of Bungarus multicinctus. NCBI lineage: Eukaryota > Metazoa > Chordata > Lepidosauria > Squamata > Elapidae > Bungarus > Bungarus multicinctus. The sequence goes on along the minus strand of CM042849.1, from coordinate 44,889,504 downwards.
AATAATAAGACTGGCAGAACTGCAAGAAGTAACAATGACAATAATAATTACAGTTCAGAATGCTAATAATTTAATGCATGCATATGACAAACTTTGTTAACTGAAAATAAAGAAGTTGACTTGTTAGTTAAACAAGTCAATTTGTTAGTTAAAAGTAAAGAATTCAAAGAACTCATTGAAAAAAAAATGAAAGCTGAAAAATTTGAGCTAATAAGAGATAATGTCAAACACATGCTTTGTGAAACTAATGATGCAGATGGTAGATATTTTGTTGTCTTGGACGAGGAGATAAAAGGAGATTAATTCTGGAGACAAAGGCAATGACAAACATAAACAAGATCACAGATGATAACAAGATCAGGATTCTTAAAATCATGGCATTCCCAATTTTAATATATGATTGAAAATTAAGAAAGAGGCAGAAAAAGAAAATACCTGCCTTCCAATGATGGATTGGAGATGATTATTAAGATGACCATGGATTGCAAAAGGATCAGTCAGTTTTCGAAAAAAAGTCTTTCCCTTGATGGGATTAGCAAACAGAAGCATACCTACTTTATGAGTATGGGGTTGAATGGTGGTTGGACTAGAAAAGTTATGTTTATTTATTAATAAATTATGTTTTATGTGATTGAGGGTAGAAAAAATAAGTAGTCAAGAGATAAGAACAGAATTATGAATTTCACAGAAAGTTGCTAGAAGAGCTTTGAACTGTACAGGAGGACAAAGAGAGATGGAAGACATTCTCCTTATCAGGAGATGAATCTGACTTGATAGTATCTAGCTAAAGTTAAAAACATTTAATTATGCTTTTTAACATTTTCATTTCACTTTTTAGCATTTTTTTCAACTTCAGATGCTGCTTACAATTAAATAAATCAATATTTGATCTAGATTCTTGTATAAAAGCAAAATATATTTGACAAATAAGGCACTGATTTTAGCAATGTAAATGAAGTTACAAAACATTTCAACTACTAATAAACAAGATGGGTACTTTTAAAAATTCGATATTATAATTTTCACCAAACAGAAAACACATGTGTGATTGAAAGGTGAAAATCATAAAAGTACTATAATAATAATAATGTGCCAAACTATAATTCCATAGCTGAAGAATAATAATGTCTGGACTTATGTTGAAAACAAATCATGAACAAAATGTCTGGTGGGAAGAATTAGAATTTTAAATAATGTATTTAAATTAGAAATGTACAAATTTCTTGTTTTGGGGACTAAAAAGTAACAATATTAGGGAGTAACATTAGTGTGAATATATAAACATTTTATCAGTCCTGAGAATCTTTCTTATTTTGTCTCTTCATACTTCTGGAAATAGTGACATAAACAATTTCATCATATCAGTGATCATACACTGAATAATATAATATTCATAGCAATCCAAAGCATATTTATTCAGAATTGAGCACCACTGTGTTCAATCAGATTTAACAGTGAGAAGACATTGCTGAGGTTGAAAGTAGAGGTAATTTAAATGCATTTACTCTTTTACATTCATGATATTTATGACTGCAACAAATGTTGATTATTATATGCAACAGTAAATACCAGTACATATATGCATATATGATTCCATGTTTGAATCAAACTATCTAAAACATAAAATACTGATGATGTTTATCTATATCAGGCTTTTGAGAGCTGAGAGCTTGTAGTGGCTTATAGCCAAATTGGGGGCAAATGCAATCTATGCAACTGGCCTGAGTCAAGTAATGGTAGTAGGTCTGATGTTGTATTGTTTTGACATTTTCAATTTCTCCAAAGTTGCATAATGATTTTTTAAAACCATGATTTATTATTTATTTATTTTATCATATTTTTATACCGCTCCCTCTCCCAAAAAAGGGACTCGGGGCGGTGTACAGCCTACTAAAAACACATAAATACAGCCTACTAAAAACATTATAAATACAGTTAAAAATATATTAAACGCGATTGTTCCGGCTGTGTCATTGATGCCATTGGTTCCAAAGCTACTTTGCTAGATCACAAATCTAGCCTACAGATTTGCTGGTGGTCTCCCACCCAAATACTAAATACCCCTTTTTTCTGAAACAAAGGCTAGTTAGGATGATTCACAACTGTTCCAAATAAGGAAAGTCATATCAGACCCATTCCTTTGTTCAAGAAATTTTAAATATTCATTCCAGAAGGGAAATAAGTATGAATTCCATCTTTAGAGCATTTAGAACCAAACTCATTATTCTGTTCCTGGCCCCATCGTGTCACCCTTATGAGCTAGGCCAGACAAAAAGCAGACCTATATGAACTAATTCTACCTTATTGTAAGGTTACATTAATAGAATCTTGCAAATATGAAAGTACATTTCTTCCCTGTGGCCTTTACAGTCCCAGAAACTATGGAGAGTCCTTTCTGAGACATTTGGCGTATCCACATTTCTTTTGTGAGCTAAGCTGATTCTTATCTGACTATCCCACAGCTCTTTTCCCTGCCACAGAAGGCCATTTCTACATTCCCACATATCATTATAAATCCGAAACAAATACCTGTGCTCCAGATATAGAGGCAACATGTAGAACCAGTGTATGTGAAAGTAGGAAAATGCCATATTTGAAGGCAAGATTATCCTTGACATAGAAAGAAAGCAGTTCAGCAGCCCAGCAATAAGTGTTATGGACAAATCTCTTTGGTTATCATTTTTAGAGGTTTTCAAGCAAAGGTTGAATAAATTTAGATAGTGCTCAACTTAAGACCAATCAGTCAGCAACCATTCCAAATTATGACAATGCTGAAAAAATGGTGGTTGTGACCCTTGCTTTGAGTTTCAGCTGTCCCAGCATCCCTGGAGTCATGCTGGGTGCTTGATAATCCATTCACAGTTACATCCAGTTGCCAAGTGCAAGGCAACTTCCCAGGAAGTCAAGGGGGAAGCTGGCAGGAAAGATTGCAAGTTGCTGGGATGAATCTTCCCCACCCATGTACCCTTTCCAGACTCTCTGTGCTTATGCCACATTGCCCACTTATGCACCACTGCCAATTCACATGGCATCTCTTGCACACCTCCTCCTCACACTCTTGGGACCTTCCCCTACTCACTGAATTCTTAAACACCTTTGCATACCCTCCCTTACCTATGTGTCATTGCTTGCACACCCTCACCCTCATACTCTTTCTTTTGCATCCTCACCCATCCCCTTGCACTATCCTCTGCCTGGCTATAGCCATTTCCCTGCCTGTGACCCTGGGATTTGCATCTTTTTGCCAGCTTCCTCACTCACTTTAATTGTGAGAAGCCACAAAAGAAGTTGGATTAGCTAACAACTATGGTATTCAGTTAATGACAGAAGCCATGACTGCAAGGATTGCTGTTGCTAAGTGATACAGTCACTGTTTATGATTACATTGCTTAGCAATGGAAATTCTGGCCTGAATTTCTGTCTTAAGTCAATCATTATATCTACCTTGATCATAGGTGCTTTAATTTGTATTTTTTTCATTAAACAAGTAGTTGGAATCAGAATCCTTAATAGACCTTTCCTACTCTGTAATTCTATGATCACCCATTGGACTAATGTTGTTATAAATTAATGAACATGGGCACCACTGCCAGAATAATTGCATTGTGCATGTACAGTTAAGCTATTCCCACCCCTACAAAATTTCCTTTTGTTTGCTCTTTTCCCAATCTACATTTGCTTGGCTTCTATAAATTATTCTTCCAAGAATGGAACTCTGACCTGGTTTACAAAATAGACAGGTGCAATCTTTTGGAAACAAAATTAAAAAATGTCTTCCATAGATAACTGCATTCTGAAAATAATAAAAATCTCCTAGTTTAATTTTATTTATTTGATAGGAAACTGCTTCATTGGCTGAGGAAAAATACACACAATTGATAAGACAGAAATAAGCCATTAATATTTAGGACTGCACTAATGAAAAATACCAATTTTCTGATAACTTGTTTTGGATGGCAGTGGGAAAGTTATCCATGCACATAGAAGAATGTGACTTTTCCACATACATTTGTCATCTAATTTTTAAATGCTTTATCATTTGAATATAGTTGAATATAGTAAAAAATTCACATTCTTTCTCTCTTTCCCTCTTTTTGAACACTGGAAAGTTAACAGAGCAAAATGGTTTATCGTTATTTTCTGCCAAATGTATACTGAATGACAGGATATTGAAAAGCCTATGCTGCAATCCCGCATCTATTTTCCTTTCACATTTTTAAAGCTACGTTTTATTTTAACATTCTGGTTTAAATCTGGAATGTTCAAATAAATATTGTGATTGGATTGTACAAATCTCTATTGCAGAAAATCTAGGATATTCTGAGTTTAAGAGAATCCACTTGGAATGATAAATCTCCCGCCCCAACAACCTGTCCGCTGAAAGATGAGCATAGCTAATGTGTTGTACCGTTGTGTTCTGCACAAAACGATATGCCTCCAGGGAGAGCCTATATTTGATATAAGCTTAATATATTATTTTGCACATGTATATGTATATCTGATTTCAATGTAAATACAAACAAATGAACACAGCAACTCATGTTTAAGTAACTGGAGAATTTAGCCTCGAGTCTGAAACACATGCTTTAAATAGTGGAATTTCACTCCTTCCTATAAAATAAAATACATGTAACAGTAAATCCTGTGGTTCTCAATTCTCCAATTTCTAACTTTTCTGCTAACCATACCAACTACAAATCTGCAACTCCTTATGTATTTTATGTTTGTGACTCCAGATCCCCAAGGAATGTTTAACTCCAATCCGGATGGGATTAGCAGTACAATCAAGTCATTTATGTCCAAATATGTGAAAAAGCCAACATTTGTTGAAATATTTCTGCCATCCAGTGAAAAGCATCTGTTGTCCATAAATTATTATATCTTTTTTTCTGATATTTCAAAGGATTATTTAGTAAAATGGCACGAATTACATAAAATAAACCTATTTATTTGGATACATTCCATTTCATTTAGTGAAGCTTATGATAATTTTGTATGTTTCAGTTATTTCAGTGGGAATGTTAATTATGTATTTAGGTTTGCAGTTAAAGTATGCAATTGTAGCTGAACCATAGCCATTACTTTGATATATGACTAATCAATTTATAATAGCTTATAATAATAAGAAGTTTAGAGAGAACCTGGAATTCAATATTTTAGCAATAGCACTTACACTTATATACTGCTTCATAGTGCTTTACAGCCCTCTCTAAGCAGTTTACAGAGTCAGCATATTGTCCCCAACAATCTGGGTCATTTTGCCAACCTCAAAAGGATGGAAGGTTGAATAAACCTTGAGCCAGAGAGAATCAACCTTCTGGCAGTCAGCAGAATTAGCATGCAATACTGCTTTCTAACCACTGTACCACCATGACTTATATACCACTCCAGGTTGCTTTACCACACTATCTGAGTGGTTTACATTAGCATATTTCCCCCAACAATCTGGGTCCTTGTTTTACCGACCACAGAAGGATGGAAGGCTGAGTCAACCCTGAACTGGTCCAGATCAAACACCTCCCTTATATGCTGCATTGATTACTATGTGGCTTCCAGGTGCAATTCAATGTGCTGGTAATCACCTATAAAAACCTTCACAGGACTTCCTATTTCCAATTGTTTTTGTTTGGGCAGGTTGGGTCCTTTGACTTGCCATACATTAAGTCACAAGAATTCTTGCCTTCCAGCCTTCTTTCATTTTGAGCTGTTGCATGCTATTATTTGTTCCTTTACATTTTGAATATTATTAATATCAATGTAATTACCATAATTAATATAATAATTGTATCCATGGTTTTCAGGTTACTATTTAGTACACTGTACAGGATCATAAGAAAAAAGTATTACATACTTTATGACCTAGAATGTAGGTTGCATTCTGAATCAATCAGCAAAAGTAAGCCATTATTTTGCAGTCACTATGATTAGTGGACATTGAATTTTGAGTACTATACAAATAGATCTTGTGACCGTTAGTATTATCTTCTCTGACTAGCAGCAATTATCCAGATTTCCAATATCAAAAATTCATCTCTTGAACTGAAGATTCCAACTCTGAAAATGTGTCCAATTATTTTTTTGAGAACATTTTGCAACAATGGTATAACAATGGTATAACTTTTCTTTCCCCTACCTGGTGCTGTCCAGCTGTATGTCCAAAATTTGTAAAGGCCAAGATTTTTTTCAATACCAATAATTGAAGCTTTGAATGTATGTATGTATGTATGTATGTGTGTCTGACAGAGAGAGATAGAGAGAGAGAGAGAATATATAGCATATAGCATAATTTTTCATGAGCCTCTATAGGTCAATATTTCTTGCTTATTACACCTATTAGGTAGACAAGGCTGCCTCATATGATCTTTTCTGAAGAAAGAATTATAGAAACCATTATGGAATAGAATATGTTCAACAAAGCTGAATCTCAGTTCTAGAAAATGCTCAGAGTGGATAATATCCCCAGTTTTAGTCCCATTGCAGTGGGTGGTATAAATGAAACAGGCAAGATTGCATTATTTATATTTTATGAAAACTAGAAAAGAAAAGATATGGAGGTAAGAAAATCTAGAAATACCCTGTAACACTGATTGAGATGTCAAGAAGGATTTGAGAAGATTTTTTTTACAATTGCATAAGAGCTGTTAATACACAGCAGTGCAAACCTAGGGATGTCAAAGAAATTCACCACAACTTTCAGTGAAGTGAATTAACATGTTCTACTGAAACTGATGCCACGTTGCCCCAGATAAGTTGAAATTTATGTTATTTTATATTTATTTTATGCATTTGTGTACCACAGAAGCAACCAAAGACTCATAATGGTTAACAATAACAATAAGCATCCATGGTAAAATTGAAATATACTGTAATCCATGACATTATATGTAATATATTCAGACACCAGAAAAATACAGGAGAACAAAAAAGAAAATAACACAAAAATAATGAAATGCTGAATTAGCATTTCATTATTAGTTAATTAAGATAGTGATCTCATAAAAGTTATTGGTAATAATGATTATATATGTAATCAAGTTATTTTCAGCTTCTAGTGACCAGATACTTAGATGATGATAATAATACTTTTTGTCCCACTTTTTAAAACAAAAATTGGTCAAATCAAAGTGATAAACATACCTAATAGTCCTCCTTCCATTTCTTTTCCTCACAACAATTCTGGTTGGGCAGAGAGAGTGACTGGCCCCAAGTCACCCAGCCAGCTTTCATGACTAAGGTAAACTTGAATCCTTGGTCACCTGTTTTTTAGATTAACAGCTTACCCAAGGGGGAAGAGAAGGTTATAGTTATTTTTGAGAAAGGTTTATCTTTGATAAATTTTGTTTTTAGAAACTACAAGCTAGATATAATTTTATTTTATTCTTTTAATTGTATGTAAGGGACAGTGTATATTATCTTCTGCGTATCAGGAATAGCAGAATATAAAACTTCTTTATATGAAGGAGAATTGCACATAATAGAAATAGGGATTGATAAATAGAATTTTTCCATCATTGTTGCTAAAAATAAACCCAGGCAGAACTGAACAATACAGAGAAACCAGCAACCAATTTAGTGAAGTCTGCATGCACAATTTCTTCCACATGTCACATTAGTTTATTGAACAACGGCCCATTGTCTAGTAAAATAGTTTTGAAATTCACATAAGTTCGGATTGACAACATGGCACAGAGACCAAGGTAGTAAAATTAGAACTTCCATATTAATGCATATATAAAGTAGCTATCTGGATTGGGGCCTGACCACATCAAGCTAGTTCATACACCAGTGGTTGGCAATGCAATGGACAAATATAATTAAATCACAGCAAATGCAGATGTGTCATTAATTAAGGCATAATGGGTGAATGATTCATGCATTGGTAATTAGTTTTAGTTCATAAAATCAATTTACTGTTCAGAACTCATTTGGATCTTGGAGCTGCCATGTTCTGAAGCTTTGACCTACATTAAACTCATAAGGAACTTGGAAAGCTCTTTTGTTTTTGCCCATTTTAACATATATTATTGGTGTGTCTAGTATCTTGACAGCCATACAAACTATGGAAATACATTGAGGCCCACACACAGACTGTCCCAGCCAAGGATAGGATTTCTTTTCTATATTTAAGGAGAGAGAAGTTCCACATCATCACTGAAGCAGCTCATTCAGCAAAGTTGTCTAATAACAGAATTAGGAAGACAAGAAAAGACAAACATAGAATACCATGATGTGTTGGATGCACAGAAAAGCTGAGAAAGAAGAGAAGCTTGGAAGCAGGAGCTCGGTCCTAAAAACAAAGCAGGCCAAAATGAGAAGAAAGGGTGCAGCCAGGTTAGAAGCTTGGAGAACCTTCTTCCATCTACCTCCCACACATCTATTTTTTATTGCCAAAGGAGAACAAAGATGTTTGAGAAAAAAAAAATGATTTGTTCAATGAAACCTTCCAGAATACTGAAGAAAATGCAAAATATCTCTAGCCAAATTGAAAGTCATCTACAATTTGCAAACTGTTACAAACTAACTAGGGGAAAAATGATGAAAAGGAATTATATATGCCCACACAAGAAAGTGCCATAGCTTAAATAAACGACAAAATTAAGCAAAATATTTTATTCCTCAGCTTTTAAGAAATATGATAGGTTCATAAAGCAATACTCAGAAAGAAAGAAAGGCCCCAGAATGATTCAGTCACTTGGGAGCTCATATTTCAGTAAATATAGAGTGCCAGCTCTGTGTGATGGTAATTTTTAATCTAAAAATAAACAGGGAAAAAAGAAGTATTTTAATATTTTTGTCTCTTTCTGAAATCTCAATGAAGGCCTGCGCTTACATAATAAGAAGAGGAAAGGAAAAAGAAAAGTTTCTTGTGATATGCTGGAATGTGATATTGCTTAGGGTTGCAGCAGAGAAAGAAAAAATAAAGAATTCTTAACAGCTTGAGATTAATGGCCGCTGGGCTACTGGAGCTTCAACCACAGACTTTGCAATGTCCCTGGAGTCAGCAGGACATTCTCCTTCAGGAGAATGTCCTGCTGATCCCAGGGACATTGCAAACTGTCTCTTTGGGACAGTTTGGGTCCACTGGGACTGTCCGGTTTCAATGGTATCAGCGGCTTTCTCTGGAGCCCTGAAAAAGCCGTCTTTCCGCTGCCACTCAAGCCCCGCCTTCCTCTTCTTGTATTGCAGTTCTAACTCTAACAGACAATGATCAGAACTTTTTCTGGATATGGATCCTATCATTTTGTTTAATGGTTTGAGTGACCTGTTCCTAGCATCTAAAATCTTGTGATGACACTAATTCCATATGACTTTTGTAAAAATCATCTGAAGTCCTCATGACATTTCTTGCAAGACTTTGGACAATTTCCATGTTTTCATGAGAAATATTTTTAAATAAATGGGAAATAGCAGAATTTGTTAAAATAAAAAATGGCTATTCTATTACCTGTGTAATTCTTGCTGAATTAGGTCATGCAAACCTTTTAATTTTTGTTTACTCATTTTTTTTCCAAAGGACTAACTAAACACTGTATATAATGCAACATTAATATTGTAGTTCTTATACTACTAAGTACATACATATAATGTAAATTGTTTGAGTAAATTATAAATTGGTCATTTCCTCCCTTAACATTTCTGTTCCACATTTAATAAACTTCTGCTTCCAAATGGAATTCAATTGATGAAATAGAAGTTTTGGATTCTGTCCACTGTACCTGAAGCATTAGTAGTACAATGATTCTGAGAAGACAATAGATCCATAAAATTATTCGCTTACATTATATCTGCAAGGCAACTATTGTTAATTGTCAACCCTGGTCAGGTAACTCTGGACTTTTTGTGAATTCCAAGCAACCTACATAGAACTGTTACAATTAAAATACTTCGTTGAATAAAATGTATAATACAATAACCGTATGGATCGAGAAAGTATGGGAAGATGATAATAATAATAATAATAATAATAATAATAATAATAATAATAATAATAATAATAATTTCATCACTAACTTTGGACCTGCAACCACAATACAACTATTGATCTCTTCTAAACATATTTTTTAAAAAAACCCCACAAAATACTTTCTCTCCAAGCCAGCTAGCTTAGTCTTAGACTCTTTAGGAATAAACTATTGTGTCCTCCTTTTTTATTTATTCTCATTAAGCTGTATTCCCTTCTATATCTGCAATCACCCCATGAAATGATAAATTTTGAAATGCGGGTGCTCCTTGTTATGATAATAGTCCCCAAGCCAAGCCTACAAAAGATTCCAGCAGTTTTCATCTTCCAGGAACAGCAGTTGGTAATGGGCATCTTAATGATTGGCGATTATAGTCATACTTCAAAAAATATCTCAAGATGTGTTGTGATTACAAACCTCAGAATTCCTATTGAATATGCCTAGTAAGCTTTCTAAGTGGCAATATCCAGGTCTTCTCTGATCAGCTATAGCTCCCTATGTTTCAGGAATGTTTTAAAAGAACTAAAAAACAAACAGGTTTGTATATGGCATATTTTAAAGGCAAAATACTCTGCCTATGAAAAGAAGAGACATGACTTATAAAAAGGGAAACCAAAGAATTGACTCTTCTGCAAATTGGAAGAATGGCAGCCTCTACAGTAATTTCAAGATCATTTCAAATTCATTTTCATGGAGCACTAAGTGTTATTATATTAGTCAGTGCCAAAGAGCATCAAAGCTGTGTATGAGAACTTACGTTCATGTTTCTTCTCTATCTAGAAGGTAGCTATGTATGTAGAAACACTTATTAGCTCACCAGGACAAATAGCAGTCTGCCTTCCATCTAAGGAAGCAAAATCTAATGCGAGAGGGCAGGGGAGGGAGGGAGGGGGAGGGAAGGAGAGAGAGAGAGAGAGAAAGAGGGAGGGGGGGGAGAGAGACAGAGATACAAAGAGAAAGAGAGACAGAGAGAAGCAAACAGAAAGACACAGAGAAAGACAGAAACAGAGAGAGAGAGACAGACAGAGACAGAGAGAGACAGAGAAAAACCCAGTTCTGGTTCCAGTTTTTAGTCACTAGATATGAATGAATATGAGTTACTGTGATGTTTTATGGATTTTATTCTATTGTATGTGTTATACTTATAAATAGCCTGGAATTAGTTGGAATGCAGCACTGTATGAATGATGTAATAAATAAATAAAATAATGAAGCATAAAGTTTAAAAGAAAAATGGGGGAAGTGAGGAACATAAATGGGAATGAATGAATGTTTGAGATATTCTACATAGAGACAGAAAAACTGGTAGGTGAATAGGTCAGTCAAAGAGAAGTCTGTCTGACAACATATGGATTTGGGGGAAAGGTAGAGAGGGGTACACCCATGAACAGACATCTTTGCAAGGGAGAGAGAATCACTGACTACTCTGACTCCTTCTCTTGATGTCTTTCCAACAGAAACTGCTGCCCAATTGCTTTAGCAATTGGAGTGTGAGGTCAAACTTTGTATATAGAAAACAAAAATACTCATGTTCCAACTCCAAAGAGCTATACTAGGTACAGAATTTAACAAGTAAATCCAATTCAGTGGCTAGATCATCATGCCCTACAAAGTAACTATGATAGAACAAAACTTGTCCTGCTCAGCTATGAACTGTCAGATTGATTCAAATCACTCTGAATTAGATGAACGGGTATTCAACTTAATTCATTGTTTACAAATGATTTGACAAGCTGATTAGACTCTGCACTTCGTTAAAATCAACATGCAATAGACTTTTTGAATCAAATGTTTATAGCTTTCATATATTTGCTGCATTAATGATCATTAAGTTGTAATCACTACTCACATTTAATTTAATCAATGATCCTGTAGACACATGAGAACATATTACACAGGGTTTCAGTATTGGTGCACATCATGCAGAATTTCAGATTTGGACAATTCCAGTACAAACATGCTAAATTTAGTGTCTTTAATAATAGAATTGTATGAGAGGAAAAATATCATCAAACAGAGCCAGTAATTATTAATATTTATATTTATAATCCAGCCACCATGTATAAATGTGTACTAGCCTCTAAGAAATGAGTTTGGGATGAACTCTCTTAAGAGGAAACTGTTGAAAAGTATAAGCTATTTAATCATTATAGTTGTTCTTGTTTTAAAAGCATTGCAAAACACATGCTTTCAAATAAGTGTAGAATGAAAGCAGTCATCATTTCTCCTTCTTGCATAGATTTTATATATGAGAAAATCAAGATATTCATTTACTGAACAATAGCTTAGCTCTTGGGCATTTTACTGCACCCTCAATTTTTATAGTCAATGACATAGAATTACAGTAGAATATTGGAAATTGTGATGTGATATAATTTGTATTGAATTATACTGAAAGGATAAAAGCATAAACCAAGTTAGTTCTGTTTATTAAAATATATGGTCATAGACCAAACATAACTTAAGCTAGGTATGCAGTTATTGTCTTTAGCAATTCTTGTGCATTTGTTTAGTTCGTGCATTTTCCAGATAATCTCTCTCTAAAATGATTTCAAAATAAATGGGCTGATGGACAAAAAGATCATGAAGTAAATGCTTATTATGAAGAAATAATTTCTGGTTTGATTAATGTAAGACTATGAAATAAATTCATAATTCTCATGCTGGACAAGAAGTCCTTTGGGAAAAATATTGTTATTTCATGCAATGTTTGTATAATGTGAATTTGTGTTGATGTTAGTATGCGTGTGTGAAGCCAGAGCTTTCACCAGCCATTCTTACTATTGGGTTTTACCTCCAATACCAGCAATACTAGCCTGCAGTAAAACAAATACATTCCAAAATCAAGAAAGACCTGAAGTCACAGATTAAAATATTGGTAAATATTTTAGATCTTTTTATGGTTTATGCATGCTGCTTTCAAATTGTGTTTTTATAAGGAGACCATCACACTTAGAAATAATTCAAACTTTAAAAAAAAAAAACACCTATAACAGACACCCCTCCCTTGATTTCTAAGGTTTTAATACAATTAGATGTCTATGGAGATTCTCAGTCATCCAGGTTATGATTATCCCAAAGATGCATTTTCAAGAGGCAACTGGATTTTCTGGGTTTTTTTTTTATATGTTTTGCTTTTCATCTAAGAAGCTTTTTCAGCTTTGACTGGATGGTGGGGAAATTAATTAATACAATTAGAAGTAAGCTGAATTTCTTCCTTTGGGATTCAGTTAAGAGACTGATGATTCAAATTCTGGCAGAAATTCTCATGGACAGTTTTTGGAACTTCCCTGACCAATTTCATCTTGCTAAACAAATTTATTCTAAGGAGATGAACAATGATTCATATACGTAAGATCAAATAAAGATCTTATGGTCTTTATTTGTTAGCAATAGCAATAGCCATAGCCATAGCCATAACAATAGCACCGAGGCTTATATGTGTGTGTGTATGAGAGAGTGGGACAGCACACCAGTGCTCTTCGTTAGCATTTTTTTAACCCTTGATCTGGATAAATTCTGGCTGAATTGAAGCAGAGAAGTTTTAGATATTCATATTGATTTCTTATTTTTTGCACTGTATAATTATACCTCCTCTTTTCCCCCTGACTCTTCATCTTTTTAAAAAATATTCTACATACCCTCACAGGACACCTGGCTTCCTAAGGAAGATTATGTAAATGCCTCTGAAGGCTCAAGGACAGCATTGTGGCAGAGTTCAGTGGCCAGACAGTGATTTCAGCTTAGCACATATAAGGAAAGATTGTGAGACCACCCCTTTTCACCCCAGAAAGCTGCTCCTCATGAGAAAACTGCAGGAACTGAGGTTGACCTATGGGTTGAGTGATTGAATAATTTCAACTAAGCTCACAGCTGTAATGCAACCTATATGGATACAAGGTTCATATAAACCTCACTTTCTTAAATATGTTTAATGCAATTAAATTTACAACTAAAGAGAAATATTCTGAGTGGGAGAATAAAAGAATTCCACTTGAATTCAACATTCTTTCCGGACTAAAAAAAGAAAAAATAAATATTTTTAAAGATTTAAAAACTTTTTGGCAAAAAGCATAATAAAAGGAGGGCAAGCAAAAAAAAAAAAGTTGAAAAAATAATAAACTGAAACTACTTGGAGCCTTAGTTGGAGAAATGCTTCCCTCTTTCACTTTTAGATGGAAAATAACAAATACTGATTAGGCCGGATAAGTATTTCTCATATTAGAGAAAGGAAGAAATGAGAAAACAGGCAAACAAACAAACCAATAAAAATCCTTTATTTCCTTAATGTAAATCAATTTCCTCAAGATGGCACAGAGTTCTATCAAGGATAATTTTAATTTGAGAAAGGAAAGAACTTGCTACATTTCAGTTGTTCTAATTAGAAATGCACAGGTAATAAATGGGGGACAATAAACAGGGACAAATAGCCCATGAAGAATTCAAATATGCTGTTATAGCAATACCTATCTCTATTAATGATGACAATGAAACATAAATAGGCTGATGGATACATGGATTCTCCATAATCAGTGAATGTGAAAGCCTCAACATAGTTTCCAAATATGCTATTATTGACTTTGACATGCTTGCAAAATTCAACTTTTTTGTAGTAAAATATATAAATGATCATTTATAGGCTCCATGATAGAGACCATAGAACAAATACAATCTATCTAGTAGCATCTGCAGAAAGTGATCAAAGTAGGAAAATGGTGGTCATAGCCACATGATCTGATCCATATGTCTTCTGGAGATATATAAGGCTTAAATTTTGATATCAGATCTAGAGCTCTGCTTCTTTTAACATACACTTATTTTATTTATTTATTTATTTATTTATTTACACATTTATATACTGCCCTTCTCCCGAAGGACTCAGGATGGTGTACAGCCAACTATAAAACATTCCACATTATAAAAGTTAAAAGAAGATTAAACATCCTAAGGCTGCCACTAAAATTTATGCCCAACCCCAATAAATTAACAATAAAAAACCCGAATTTAAAATCCCAAAATTTAAAACCCCAAATTCTAAAATTACTCTTTAAAACTCCCATTTCAGTCCAGGCCGGCCTGCTCGAAGAGCCAAGTTTTCAGTGCACGTATAAATGCTCTCAGGTCGGTGTTGTTACGTAGTCAGGAGGCAGACCATTCCAGCGGGTGGGTGCCCCCACAGAGAAGGCCCTATTCCTTGGGGTCACCAGGCGGCACATAGATGCCATCGGGACCCGGAGGAGGCCCTCCCTGTGAGAGCGCACAGGTCGGTGGGAGACTACCAGCAGAACACAGTCTTGCAGATAGCCTGGTCCAATGCCATGGATTGCTTTAAAGGTCAAAACCAGAACCTTAAAGTGAACCCGGAAGGCCACCGGCAGCCAATGCAGATCGCGCAGGAGAGGTGTCACATGGGAGTTTCTTGACGCCCCCATAACCACCCGCGCAGCCGCATTTTGCACCAGTTGAAGCCTCTGGGTGCTCCCCACAGGGAGCCCCATGTAGAGAGCGTTACAATAGTCCAGGCGGGAGGTGACAAGGGCATGAGTGACCGTGCATAAGGCGTCCCGATCCAGAAAGGGCCTCAACTGGCAAATCAGGCAAACCTGATAATAAGGCCCCCCTGGAGATGGCCGTAATATTATCTTCTAAAGACAGCCGTGCATCCAGGAGGACACCCAAATTGCGAGCCCTCTCTGTGGGGGTTAAGATCTCTCCCCCAATAGCCAGCGACGGAATCAGCTGACTATATAGGGGCGCCAGAAACCACAGCCACTCAGTCTTGGAAGGGTTGGGTTGAAGCCTGTTTCCGCCCATCCAAATCCGCACGGCCTCCAGGCACTGGGACATAGCCTCCACAGCATCGTCGGGGTGGTTTGGGGTGGAGATGTAAAGCTGAGTATCATCAGCATAGAGATGACACTGCACCCCAAGACTATGGATGATCTCCCCCAGCGACTTCACATAAATGTTGAACAAAAGAGGGGAGAGGACCGACCCCTGAGGCACCCACAAATGAGGAGCCTAGGGTGGACCTTTCCCCCCCGTCAACACAAATTGCGAGTGGTTAGAGAGGAAGGAGGAGAACCACCATAAGACAGTTCCTCCAATTCCTAACCCCTCCAACCGCCGCAATAGGATACTATGGTCGATAGTATCAAAAGCCAGCGAGAGATCTAACAGGACCAGGACAGAAGAATAACTCCTGTCACGGGCCCTCCAGAGATCATCGACCAATGCTGTTTCGATACTATGCCTGGGCCTGAAGCCCGATTGGAAAGGATCAAGGTAAGTCGCTTCCTCCAGGTACTGAGGGAGCTGACGCACCACCACACTCTCAACAACCTTCGCCACAAAGGGAAGGTTGGAGACTGGATGATAGTTATTTAAAACAACCGGGTCCAGGGCAGGCTTCTTGAGGAGGGGTCGCACTACCGCCGTTTTCAAGGCAGTAGGAAGCGATCCCTCTCTCAACGAACCGTTGACAATGCCCTGGAGCCAGCCTCATGTCACCTCGCTGGAGGTCGAAACCAACCAGGAGGGACACAGGTCCAACAAACATGTGGTGGTATTCAGCACCCCCAGCAACCTGTCCACAGCCTCAGTGGTCACAGGGTCAAACTCCTCCCAGATAACAGTCTCAAGACTTGTCCCAGACACCTCCCCCGGGACCATCCAACTGGAGTCCAGCCTGCCCCAAATCTGAGCAATATTGTTGTGCAGAAATCGGGAAAACTCCTCTGCCCTGCCCTGCAAGAGGTCCTCCCACGCTCTCGGCTCAAGCAGGGAGCGGGTCACTCTAAACAGTGGCAGGCTGATTTTCTGCCAATGCAATAAGGGTGGAGAAATACGAACGTTTCGCCACCTCTATCGCCACAAGGTAGGTCCTAATATGGGACCTCATCTGTGACCAGGCAAACTTGGCACGACTAGACCTCCAAACACTTTCCAGACATCTTTTCTGGCACTTCATCTCCCTCAGCTCCTCCATAAGCTACAGAGCTGGATGGAATCTGTGCTGGGTCAGAGGTTGCAAAGGCACAACTCGGTCCAGAGCCTCGGCAGCCAACCTGTCCCAGGTGGCCACCAAGCCTCCAGCCGAGTTATGAGCCAGAATCTCAGGAAATGGCCCAAGCTCCCTCTGGAACTGCTCAGGGTCCATCAGGCGCCTGGGGCCGAACCATCTGCACGGCTCCGCCTCCCTGCTGTGGGGGGTGGCGGTACAGAAGTGAAGCCTAAGAAGAGAATGATCTGACCATGACAAGGGTTTTATGTCTAAGTCCCCAAAGCTACAGTCATTCAACCACTGACCAGAGACAAAAATCAGGTCCAGCGTGTGTCCCCCCATGTGAGTGGGGCTAGAAGCTAGTTCGGTCAGGTGCATAGCCGCCATGGAAGCCATGAACTCCCGAACCACCCCAGAGGTTTTCCCGAGCAAAGGCAGGTTGAAATCCCTCATGACGAAAAGCCTAGGGGTGTCAACCGCCAGCCTGGCTATCACCTCGAGGAGTCCGGACAGGGCCGATGATACATGGCAGGGAGCCAGGTATGCTATCAAAAGGCCCATCTGAACCCCTTGCCCCCGCTTCACAAAGAGAGACTCACAACCAGCCGTCTGAGGAACAGTGGCCTCCCTAGGACAAAAGACTTCTCTGATAATCACCGCCCCCCCACCACCCGTTCCCTGAGACCTTGGCCGATGAAATGCTAGGAAACCTGGTGGTCACATTTCCTTCAGAGGAATACCACCCTCTGGGCCCAACCAGGTTTCAATAATTCCTGCCAGGTCCACGCCCTCCTCCTGAATAAGATCATAAATCAGGGGGGCCTTATTGACAATGGACCTGGCGTTGCACAATATCAGCCGGGTACTCAGGGCCTGAGACTCTGCACAACCAGGCCTGCAAGACGGGTGAAGAGGGTCGGAATGTGCTACCGCTTGAAGACAGCGGCTGCGCGATCCCATAACCTGATATGGCCCTCTACCCCCGCCATATCTGCCCCTCCCACTTACAGTGCTGATGAAACCCCCTCCGGTTGCCTAATCTCTGTCTAACTCCTCAACCCACGACCCTCTGAGCCCTCCCAGACGTGCGTGCCAGCCTGGCTACCTCCAAACCCCCGCGGGTTGTCCCCCAAACCCAGTTCGGATTTCCCTAACCCTACTAAAAACCTATCTAAAAATTTACACATCCGAGAACCCTCCCCAAAACATTTCCTGCAGCCGTACCATCTCTCGGGATCCCAGGATCCGTCATTAAGATAAGTTTTTGAAAGTTTCAAGGGCCACTTGAGGGAAAGGGGGACATTCCTCAAGGCCCAGAGGTCTTTAGCAGAGTATTTTAAAGGCTCCAAGGGATATGTCTCTGCTTTCTGACGACGCAGGGGCCCCTCCGATCGAAACCAGGGCCGGGCCCAAAAACGGCCAGCCCATATCCGCTGCTCATCCAGCCACCATCTCCATCTCCACCGGTGGCATCGAGGCAGCCGCGACACCGGCAACACCGACGCCTCCGATGCCGGGACCACCATCGCCGAGGCCAGTACCCCCGCCAAACCAGGCGATGGCCCCAGACTTCAACTCTGCCGCCACCGACGTCGTCATCCTTGCGGCCACCCAGTCACTGCCGCCTCCATCGCCGTTGGGATCAGCGAAGCCGTAACTTCCTCCACCAGAGCCACTGCTGCTGCTGTCAGATCAGGAGACCACATCTGCCGAAGCCATTGCCGCCCAAGATACACTCTGGTGGCTTTGATGTCATCCACAGCTCCTCTGCCACCTCTGCTGCTCCGCTACTCCTCTGGGGCCTCCACCCCCTCCAGCCCTTTAACCAGCTCTGCCACCGGTGGGGGCCTAGGGGCGAAGGAAACTCCAACCACGGCTTCACCCGGGTGACTTCAGAGCTTCCAGCGGCATTGACGCCTTCCAAGCTCTTCGGGGCCACCAACCCCCCACCCCCCCAGTCCAACCGCCTCTGCCACTAGTAGGGACCTAAGGGGGAAGGAGGCATCATCCACGGCCCCACTGCCCATCTGGGATCGCCGCTGCCGAATGCTGGGCGCGAAACCCGGCCGTGGCAGGGCCTCCATCGCCTGAGAACCACTCTAGCGACTCCGGAGCTTCCGGCGGCACCGACGCCCTCCAGCTACTTCAGGGCCTTCAACCCCCCCCAGTCCAACCAACCTCTGCCAACGGTGGGGACCTAGGGGGGAAGGAGGTCTCATCTGCGGCCCCACTACTCATCTAGCATCGCCGCCACCGAACGCTGAACATGAAACCGAAACCCGGCCGCGGCAGCGCCTCCGCCACCCAACGATCACCCAGGAGACTCTGGAGCTTCCAGCAGCGATGTCTCCCAGCTTCTTCAGGGCCACCAACACCCCCCCCGGTCCAACCACCTCTGCCACCGGTGGGGACCTATGGTGGAAGGAGGCATCATCCATGGCCCCACTAGCCATCCGGGGTCGTCGCTGCTGCCGAACGCCAAATGTAGCCGCTGGAATCCGGCCACGGTAGAGCCTCTGCCGCCCGAGAACCACCCAGGCAACTCCAGCTCTGCCAGTAGCTCCATCACCCCGTGGCTTCACCAAATCCCCCCCGGTCCTTTCGCCACCTCTGCCACCAGTGGGGGACCAGGGAGGAAGAGGCTTACCCCTAAACCTGGTTATCCCGGTGGAACTCATCCTGGGGACGCCCTCCGGCCGCCATCTTGGAAACTTCTTGAAGATGCCATCATTTATCTCTCTATTATACTCTGTTTTCTAAGCTTTCTAAGCAACTTGAAGTAACATTTATTTTTTGTATATGTATTTATTTCCTATTTTTATTATCTTTACAAATAACGCAATGTGATGAACGTACACAATACTTCTTCCTCTACTACTTTCTGCCCAACAACCCTGTGAGGTGAATTGGGCTGAGAGAGAATGACTGGCCCAGTCAGCTTTAATACTACAACCCATAGTGTCTCGTTTTCTAGCCTGGTGCCTTAACCATTAGACCATACTGCCTCTTTTGGATCAATATTCTCAGCCCTTAAAGAAAAATATCAAGCAATCAAAAAAAAAAAAAAGACCTTCAGCAAAATTATGCTGTATATTGAAAGCTCTCTCAAAGGAAAGTTTTCATGGAATACTGGAAACCTGTTAGGAAAGAACTAGAACAGCTATGCTTCAGAAGTTCTAACTATTCATATGAGAAATAGAGAATATGGTAAACCAGAAAGGATTATATTGGAAAGTAAAGTATTTGTAATGAGAGTATTATACTATGATTAAAAAGGAAGGGAATGAAAATTTAATAAAATTTCATAGGTAAACTTTGGCTAAGTGGAAACGAAGTAAAAATATGAAATGGTTATATGAATATCTCTGGAGTAAATATAAGATTTATTGTAGACTGGGGGATATACCATGTGGATCCTGAATATATTAGTTTTATTTTATTTTTATTCTTTTTTGTTTGTTTATTATATATCGGCTTTCAGAAAGTTAATGAAGATAATAATGAATAATGTAAAACAAAATAGGTGGTAAGCTGAAAATGGAAATAATAGGAGATAAAGAGTGGAAAATATATGTGAGGATGAGTTTTTTTTGATATTGAATTAATGAATTGAAATATGAACTGAGAACTTATTTAAAGATCAGTGGAATAGATAATAATTTGATATGAAATTAGATAAAAAAGTTGGAAATGTAATTATGACTATGTACAGTATAAATGTTGTAACCTGGAATCACACTGCTCACTTTAAGAGATGTATAAAAAGACCTTTTTATTAAAAAAAGTTCTAACTGTTCAGAAGACTTACTGCTGTGTCTGAATGCAGTTATTGGATAAATCTTCTCCCTAATTTCTGATAGCTTAGTTTAAGGAATTATTGGGACATGCAAGAGAGTGAACTAGGATAATTTTGGTGATGGAAAGATTGTTCAAGAAAGTTTTTCTTCAATACCAAAGTGCTTGTTTCATAAATAAAAACATATCAACAATTATGAATGTCTATTTGTGTTGAATTGTTCTAACCCACATTCCTTTTGCTTTCTTGACAATTACAGGTCTATCCATCTGATCAGTAAGAGATGGGGTTAAGGGAACAATGGCAGCAAATAGCCAATGATACTTTATCAACCCTTGTATTTGCAAATTGGATCTTTTTAAAAACAACAACAACTGGATAATTAATTTAGGATTACATTAGTGAAAGGTATGAGCCAGTTATGATTTTCTACTGTTTCCTTCCAGATTGATTTTCAAAGGACAAGACACATACACAGCAGCTTAGTACATATAAAAATCACAGCGGATTTTCAATTAAAAATTGTCTGGAAACAGTCTATGATTGATTATGTTGAAAAGAAATTAATTAGTACACTGAGTTCTTGACAAATAATAGATTAGGAGAACAATGAGACTGAGGGCTAAGAAGCAAAATAAAAATAATTTGACAAGTGAGAATCTTCTAGAGTCAGTAGAGATGAAGATAAGCTCAAACAAAAGTTAGTTAAAGCAGAGAAAAAACAAAATGTCCTTTCCTCAAGGTAAAGAAAGAACTATGATATTCAGATATGAAATCTATCTGGTATGTTGTTTTAATGAATACATGAAACCCACAATATTTTAATGTATTGAGGCATAGCAAAAAATTCTTTTGCATTTTCTTCACTCATCATTTCTTTCTATCAATTCCATTTGATAGAAAAGAAAAAGTTTAGAAATTATTTTGGCAAAGGCTAAAGAGATTGAATGTAAGACTGCTTGTGTTTAATCTGAATTATGAAATGGCCAACAGGGGCACAAGAGGAACTTTTCATTGGAATATTTGCAATTTTGTGGTTTCATTTTGTTGTGTATGGTTCACTGGTGATCTGGTTTCAGAAAAATTGTGGCCTGTAAACATGGATGGGCAGCAAATTGAGGAAGATGGTTGGTTTTTCAAAATCTACAAAGTGGAATATTGATTAAAACAAAAGAAATTCTAAAGAGCTGTGAAAGCATCCAGAGAACAAAGTATAAAAGAAAACATTTCTTTTAGGAAAAGACAGTCCTTGGGGAATAGGAGAACAATTGTTGACACAATATTTCTTTAATAATCTACTTGTTTCAGCAATTGACTACAAGGTTATACCTATTATAAATGTCTAGTAGAAATATAAATGTGTGATTTTCCTAACTCTTCCAGCTTTAAGACAGTTTCTCACTTTCCAGTATTACTATTTGTAATTTATGGCTATA
Organism: Bungarus multicinctus; assembly: GCA_023653725.1. Taxonomy (NCBI): domain Eukaryota; kingdom Metazoa; phylum Chordata; class Lepidosauria; order Squamata; family Elapidae; genus Bungarus; species Bungarus multicinctus. Next base: position 44,867,307 of record CM042849.1, on the reverse strand, counting down.
CACAGATTGGGTTGTGAAAATCAGATCCATACTAGTTATGGATTAGAATTCAGGAAAAGAGCTCTCCACATTTTTTAAAAAAACCTAGTTGAAGTATTCCAAACTCAGAGATAATTAAACACACCTTCATCCTTGATTATGGGGCATATGGAGGCCAAAAATGGAGTGCACGTAGGTGGTGATAGTGGCAGCGACAATGGGTGGCGACAGCGGCGATAGGCTGTGGTGATTTCTGCAGCCTGGAAGAGCTGATTGGCGGTATTCCAGGAGGCTGATCCAACCGCCAATTAGCTGCTTGTGCTAAGTCAGGCTGTGCTGAATCTGACCAGGCTGTTTGCTGTTTGCTGCAAAGAGATAAATTGCTGGGAGGCAGAGGCAGATTTTTTTTCCTGTTTTCGTCCCAAAAAACTAGGTGCGTCTTATGGTCTGGAGTGTCTTATAGTGCAAAAAATACAGTAATTTAAAGTTTTCTTAATAGCAGATAGAATGTGATTAGGATCTCTAAAAACCACAATAGCTGGTCAATGCAGTGCATTAAGTGTACAGTATATGTTCCTGGATTTTAAAACTTTATATTTAGTTTTCTGTAGAAACTATGCTTGAACTATATTAAAGTCATAATGCTTATTCAATTCCAATCTATATGTGAAATATGAAAATAAATTCATGCAAAGATGAAATGCATTTACTACCTACCTACATCTGCATATACCGTATGTTATCTAACTTTGGGATTGTTTTGTGGTTTTTTTCAATGCTGGTCTTGCTGCCATGACCAAACAGATTTTAAATGGTTAACAAAAAAAAAGATCTAGGACTACGGTAGTACAAGTTGAGGCAAGAGCTCGTTTGAGTCATTCTCCTGATATTCTAGAATGTGAAAAGTAGGATTGTGTATGCCTCACTTCCCGTTGATGGGGGGGGGGGGGGGGAAGAAAAGAATTATGTCATTCCCACATGTAAATTAGTTTTTCTCGGTGGAGCTGGAAGCTGTCCATTTCCACAGCTCCTGAGCACAGGGACAGAGCTTGCTGCTGCATGTTCTGCGATATTTATAACACTCTTCCCCTGATTTTCAAATAAATATCAGCATGAAGAACTGGAAAAAAATCGCAGAAAAAGACAGTGACAAACTACATTCAGATTGTGGTTGAGAAAACTACATAGATATATCCACAAAGTCACAGGTGTTAAATTTGACCTGAAAGACACTTGGATTAATTTACTTAGCCACTAGAGAAAATCCCAAGAAAATAATGGATTGGAACAGAAAAAGAATGCAGCCGACACTAGGAACAGAAAAGAAGGAATGGAGAAGGGCAGAAAGACAAGTTTTAAACAGATCACTAAAGGATCATTTCCATCTTATAAAAAAGGAATCTCTGGTCCAAATATAGAGTAAGATTTGTATTTCCAACTTATTGAAGGTCTGGACAGATATCTAAGACTGCACTACATTTCTCTTCTTTCTACATAAAATATTTTAATCATAACAATTAACAAATGGATAGAAGTAGTTTTAAAGACAGGGTTTGGTTGTCAAGAAAGTATTCTCTTTTTTCTAAGGGACTGGCCTCTTATATTAACTTGCCCATCAACAGGGAATGTGTGTAGGAAATCAAACCTTTTGTTATGACTAATCAAGACAATAATAACAATGAACAATAATTAAAAGAAGAACGTTATTTTAGAGACAAGACATACCGGCTGAGTTCAAGAATCCTACAAAAAGTAGAACAGATACGATTTTTTAATTTTTCTACAAGTGGCACTAGAAATATGGAATGGAAATTGCATTAAAAGTAATTTTGGCTAAACTTTTAGATATATTATTAAGAGCTGCAGTTGTGCAGTGGTTAGAATGCAGCACTGCAGGATCTTTTGCTGATCATCAGCTGCCAGCAGTTTGGTAGTTCGGGTCTCACCAGCTCAAGGTTGACTCAGCCTTCCATTCTTCTGAGGTCCCAGATTGTTGGGAGCAATAAACTGTGTTTTATGGCGGGAAGTAAGAGACACACATTCAGTTGACTTGGTACTTTGTTTTTATTTCCAGGACTGAACAGCAACAGAGCCGCGGCAGCCTTTCTTATAGCGGCTGCTCGCGGCTTGCCAGCCAATGACATGTATACAAAGTTCCCGTCGTTGGATCGACCAATTGCAGGTGAGTATTTGAATATAGAACAAGCTGACTCTGTAAACCGCTTAGAAAGTGGGTAAAGCACAGTGAAGTGGTATATAAGTCTAAGTGCTATTGCTGTTATTGGACTGTAATTTGTAGATTCTACACACAACAAGAATAACCCCAAACTTTGTTCCAATTATAATCAATCTATCTCAAATCACAGAGTGGCAAAAAAAGGGATAGCCCTATACCTACCAACTGTCTCTCTATACATATGCAAAGATCCGTGCATGGATGTGTAGCATGTACAGTAGATGACATAGATTTAAGATTTGATAAGTACACTTTGAGCATCAGTCTTTGACAACACAATGGGTTTTCTTAATATAATATTATCATTGAAATTGAACATCCTAGTTTTGAAGATTTAGAGCAGTCTGTGTGAGGATCAGTGCACTCTCCTTTGAAAAATCTGTCACTGTCATTTCACTGCTTGAGACTTAAGAATGGGTCTATTGTTGCAAACAGCTGTAGCATGAAGACATTTAAGCTAGACATTACTGCCTGTGGTGTTTAGTGCTCCAAATATTTCAAACACTGACATTACAAATTATAGAAAGAGTTTAAAAACAAAACAAACAAAAGTGCTCTCTGCATAGCCTATTTAACTCTCCTTTCCTTTTGTGGTCTTGATCACAACATAATGTTATTATGCTGGCCACACATTTAATCCCAGAAGAAACAAGAAAGGCAGGTAATGAAGGCTGCCTTATTTTATGGCAAAAAATCATATAATTTTGGAAACTCAGAGTATAAAATGTACTGGCCAGTATACTAATCTCCCAGATGTAATTACCTTTCTGCTAGTTGTCATTTTTTCTGGTAAAAATTAATTGTCATGCATAAGTGCAGGGTAATGAAACATAAGTAGAAAGCTTGAGTTGCCATTAATGATTTATTCATTTTAAAATACCTGATTGTGTGGATTGTGCTCCACTGATATAATTTTTTGTGCTTTTGGTATCTGGCACTTCCTAAAATATTGGGAAAATGGTTCAGACAACAAGCAGAAGTTGTTTCTATTATAAAAAAAGACAGTTGTATTTTTTGTGAAACATCTGGTTCACACTGACCATGCCTTTTCTAATCACACTAGAATAAATAGATATGGTATTTTATGCTGAAATAGTTAAAGTGGGTGGTTCAGAATAATCTGATGAAGAATTATTCTCTCCTTTTGTTTTGTGAGGAATCTGTACAAGCTGTGATAATGGCTCAGTCACAGATGCATAAGACATCTGGTGTAAACTGACATTGCTAGGGCTTGCAAGATTAAAAGGTTCAGCTAATCACAGCTTTATTAATGTATTAGATTTGTTTTTTCCTTAAAGAGCTTAGAATGACTTGGAGCTGACTCCCATGACAGTCTTTTCTTGGCAGTTTATAGGGCAGACCTGCTGAGTTTTAGCAGTGAAAATGCACTACATCTTTCCAAATTACTCTCTGGTTACACATCTGATCTGCTTTCAAAACTGGTCAGAGACAAGAGACAACCTTCATGAGAAGCTCACTGGTCTTACTAGAATGGAGACAATTTTATATATATATATATATGTTATTTCTTCCTCCATACCTTCTTCCTCTCACATTCAGAATGATTATCCATTCTAAATCTTAACTTTTTGATGTACAAGTGAATGACTTTTGCTATTGAGAAGTTCTCCAAGAACATAAACAGAAGGGTACTATCACTCATTATATCCTAAATAAGCATGTTGGGATTCTGCAACTTTTTCATGATACTAATTAATTAATTAAATAAATAAAAAAGAAAGAAAGGTATTAGAATGCATTAGAATCAATCACTGTCAAAGGATAAATGCATACACACAGAATGTAATATCTAGTTCCATCTTCTGAAGGAAGGCAGCGCTCATAAGATTAGGAAGCAGGGCTGATGTTCAGCACGCTCATGTTTGAGGCCCAGTTGCTGCCATGGGATGAGTTAAGTTTTCATCACATGTTCCAGCTTCTGTTGACCCAACTGTTTGAAAGCAGGCGACTGCAAGCAGATCAATGGGTACCTTTTTGGTCGGCAATTTAATGGGTATCTGAAAGAAGCCCCAACTGGGTGTCCCCTGGGCAACAGTGAAGTCTTCATTCAATCCTTTCAATTCAGAAGCATTTCAGTGCTACCAATAGAACAGTAGTAGTAGTAGTAGTAGTAGTAGTAGTAATAGTAGTTTCATCTCCCAATTTATTTTTGTCAAAAAAAGCATTTGTGATAGCCAATGGACACAGCAGAGGTCTAGGAAGCAGAAAGGAGATGGAAACAATACTTAATCTGACAGGGATAGCTTCTATTTGAAGTTCCAGTTGAAAGTCATAGTTCCTTTCTTTCTAAAAATGGACTTCTGTTTGTGTGTGATAAAAGAAAAGAAAAGTAGAAAAAGTCATAGGGCAAAATAGGAAAAATGCAGATGGGGTTACCTTGCTGGGAGAGAATGATTTCACAATTAAATCCTCAGAAAGTACCATTGTTACATTTGTGCACATTGGGGCAAATATTGGGTTAAAGTGCAGGCAAAGCTCTACCTGTTGCATTTATAATATTATTTTTATGCTTTTCTCTTCCCCTTCTATGGGACATCAAAGAATGTTTACTCAAAATAATGGGAGAATGTTCAGATATTGTCTCAAGTGGCATGGTCTGTACATAGGTTTAATTCAGAAAAAGCTCACTCATATACCTGCAGTGGTCCAACTTCTTTGGATAATGAATATTTCATTAGATGATGTTACATAATCAAGTAAGCCTCATGTGCACTAGGCATTCTGTCATGAAAGGCCTTTTGCTGCTGGGAGCATATATAGGCAAGGAATTTTAAAAGTTAAGAACATATTCCTTAAAAATAAGGCATTATTTTTTCAGTTCAGAAAAGAATTTCCATCTCATGTCTGTTTGGACTCTTTATTTTTCTTTTCCCCATCTTCAGTAATGGGAGAAAACATTTAGCACAACATTAATGGTGTCATTTATGGTTCAGCAGTCTAATACTCTTGATATAAAATGAACTGTTCTTAAACTAAGGGAAGATTAAACCTCTGGGATACAATTTGGAAGAATTGCATATTTTATACAGATTACCTTACAACTGCACCCAAGAATTTAGAATCAAAGGGCTAGGTATTCAAAGTTATTGGAGTTTAGCAGAAAGGGAGGCTAAACCAAATCAAATAACAACAATAGGAAAACTTTACTTCTTTACACTCACATTAAATAATTTACCCACATGACTAATGCATGTGAAGATAGATTTATAAACATGCATGGACTTACTTTGCAGTAGCTTCCTTAAAGTCTGTTGAAGGTGAACCAGACAAGTCTTTCATGGATTCAGTCCACATTTAAAGAAGGGCGGGGGGGGGGGAGTTGAGAGGAAATCATTTGAAAATCAGAAAAAGTCATTCAGTGATGATTCTTATTCCATATGCAGAACTACTAACTAACAATTAAAGGATATCACATTATAGGGAAAGTTCTGAATCACAAAATATGGCGCCTTAAAAATATTTCCTGGACCATATTCTAGTATTCCAACATGGATTTCCATTTGCAAAATCTATTCGTGGACTGTGTTTATAACAAAGCTGTCTGATGATCTGTCTGTCTCCATTGATTTTAAATCCATAAGGGATCCATATTATATTCTTGGCTTCATTTCTGCTTCTTGCAAATGACACCCCACATCCTAATCGTGAACAGCTATGACTGAAACAACAAAATATCTATGTGTTTTTCCTGGCAGTTGATAATCACAATTTTCCATTTATAGGAAAATCAGACCATTCTTTGTTTTTTTGAAGGACTGCAGATATAGCATAACTTGGCCTTTACTATACATTTTCATCTTCCTGTATCCCATCAACCCCAGGAGAGGGGCACTGTTCATCTGGAATAACTTACAGTAATTTATCATTTTTCTTATTGATTCTCAAGACGATTATTTCCCCCTCCACTAACAAAACCTATTCTTAGATCTATACTTTGATTAATCTCAGCTCAAGAGATAATATACCTGCTGGAAGAGCATAGATTTCAACAAACAAACAAATAAATCAATGGTATACTAAGTACTGCAGAATGACAGATGCCTTTAACAACCCATGCCTGCATATAATTGTTTCCATTGCCTATCATAACTATATGTTCAGGTTCCAAATTTATTTAAGGTGGGGAGGAGAGACAAGCTGTTTCTAAAGTAACCACTGTTTGAGTGCTTTCAACTGCGACTTGGCCTCTTGACTTTGAGAAAGGCCACACAAAATTATGTGGTGATATTCTGAGATCCCCAGAAAGAGTAAAACTTCACTTTCTCTAACTTAAAAAAAAAGTAGATTAGAGTATTAAACAAGATGTTGGCCTACAGTGAGTGTTACTGCTAGGGAAATTAACTGGAATTTCATTGCAACCTGTAGTCTTTTCCCTGAAGTGCATGATAGCAAATGTTTCTGGTAATTAAACATAAAGGTAACTGATCTTAAAATATTAGATAAGTTTCAGGGAAAGAGTCTTCATGTTGCTATGATATATTTCCTATATCATAGTGTCTATTTTATTTATGTATTTATTTATGTCCCAACTTTATTATTTTTTAAGCAACTCAAGATAGCAAACAAATCTAATCTTCTTCTTGCTAGTTTCCCAACATAAACAACACTGTGTGGTGGGTTTGGCTGAGAAGGCCATGAAGGTCACCCAATTGGATTTCATGCCGAAGATGGGACTATAATTCACAGTATCCAGGTTTCTAGCTTGATGCCTTAATCGCTACACCAAATTGGCTCTCATCATGACCATGAACTCTGTGATTGTTCAAATGGTGGGCTATGGTCACCATGACCTCTGGCTATCACTACACTGATTGGGATTGGTGGTTATCGCAGCCAAGCTAAATCTGGAGAGTGATAGATTTCTCAGTATTTTCTTGGATGCTTCTGATTAAGTTCTGGCTTATTTAGTTCTAAGATGCTATAAGGTTGGTTCATGCTCGTAAATTCATTCCTAGAGAAAGGTAATGCAATAACAGGAAAAATTAAGAGAACAGGATATCTTTGCAATGATTTCTACCTTCTGAAACTCTGGAAATGAATAATGGATCCAATCATCTTGATCCATTGTAGTTCTTGTACCTAGATTGAACTATATTTGATTAATGTGAATGGATTAAATAAATTCAGAGAAAGATTCAACTTCTTAGACTTCTTCTTAGAGTTCAGATTTCTATGCCTCATTTTAAAAAAAAGATTCCTTTGACAAAGGTGGAATGTACACTGTCCCAAAATTTAAAGTATTGATTTAGATGCATATCAATCATTCCCACTACCTGATTTTACTGGACTGCTGCAGTCTAGTGAAATATTTACCTCTTTATTTACTAAACTATGAATAAGTAACACCATCTCTTTGCCTGGCTACATGATAAACTAGCATGAAAGAAATGAACCAAAGAAAAGAAACAATTGTTGCTCTGTGAGCTGTGGTTGATTTTGTGGTTTGTATCAGTTTAGCAGGTAGAACCAATATGATCAGGATCCAGAAGAGAAAAAGAAGTAGAGAGAAATACCATTTGACAAAACAGAATGTTCATGCTATATTAGTATTTAGAATGTGGTAGATATTTACATTTATGAATACATAATCACTATATTATAAATCATTATATGGATGGGATTTAGGAGCAGATAATATTTTATTGAAAACAATTTTACTGAAATGTTTTGAATCAGCATTTTTGTGTGCATTATGCTGTAGTAGTCCTGTAATTAATCAGTAGGTTTGCAAGCATCCGGGACAAATTTCTTAGCATTTGCTGTCATACACACAAAAATATATCTCTGGCTGCTGTAAAGGATATGATAGAATCGTAGAATAAATACACCACAGTCTAAGCTAAATTTATGTAAGAGCTTCACATAATTTTTATTTTTAAAAATCATCCATTTACCAATGCTTTGTGAATCTTATTTAGATTAAACTCAATTGCATTATGATACATTTTACCTTTCAGAAGTGGCTGTATATTTGGGGAAATGTAGTTCCAAAAACTAAGGGAATCCAATTGAATAAAACTTTTTTTTTAGGAGATCACAAGTTTTATTTTTTGATATTTGTATATGTGTGCATGAAGAGTCAGTGTGGGACAATAAATAAGTAATCAGGCTAGAAATTGAGGGAGACCATGGGTTCTTGTTCTACCTTAATCACAAAGCCAACTGAGTAATCTTGGAATACTCACTCTCTCACCCCAGAAAGCAGGCAATGGCAAACCATTTTTGAAATCTTTCCAGGGAAACTGCAGGGACCCTGCAGTTACTGCAAGACTTGCTTATAAGAACCAAAACAAAATTAAAAAAACCACAAAAATAAAAATGTGTGCATGCGCTCCTTAAGTCTCTTTACTTGCACATCCACTGCATGTAGATATGAAATAGAGAGAATGCACATGGCCACTCTGAACACATAGACTGGAATCTCCTGCCATATTACCTTTCTGGCTTTATCAGTATTCATTTGGATCTGGGAAGTGTAGCTGAAATACGAGAAAGTTTTGCATGGGATCTACAGATAGTCCTCAAATTTCAACCACAATTTAGACCATAATTTTCATCTTTAAGTGAGTCACATTTTATAACTTTTTTTTTGCCATGGTTGTGAATCTGACTTTCCCCATCAACTTAGCTTTTTGGAAGCCAGCTGGGAAGGTTGCAAATGGCAATCACATGACCCTGGGACACTGCAACTGTATTAAATACAATGCTAAGCATCCAAATTTTCATCATATGACTGTGGGAATGCTGCAGTGTGAGTACTGGTTCTAAGTCACCATTGTAACTGTGATGACCTGGGATGTATCACAAAGGCAACACAGTCAGATAATCAGTAGGAGTCCCTTTATTAGTTCCAACTTTGTCCATAATGTCCTGGTTACCTTCTGGCTGGAGAAAAACTCTCCCAGGGACAGCCTTTGCTGCAGAGAATTAAGTCCAAAATGTGGTCAGCAACAAATTGTAACTAAAAATCCAAACAAGGCAAAATGAGATAATTAGTCCAGTAGGGCAGGAAAAAGAATTCCAGATGTGAAAGCATGGCAATAACTCAACAGAGTTGAGAGGATTCCAGGAACGCAGATAATCAAAGTACATACAAGATAAACTCACGTTTGTTCCCAGCAGATGCCGCACTCAGCATGCCTTTCTTTTAAATTCCCTTTCCAGATGTGGCTAATGAAGGGAATCAGGGCTCTTTCTTCCCCGTAAGCCATGCAACCCACTTTGCTCTCTCCTCTATTTCTCCCTGCATGCCCTAGGATGAAGAGGGATGGGCCTGAGTCTTCCTCTGAACTCCCTCTTTTTTGTTCTACCTTTTCCCTGCTCTGCCCAGCCGGACTTTGCCCTTCCCCAGTTTTCCCCACAGCCAACGGAGCCATACTCCCATTTCCTGTCAGTTGTTTGTCTTCTTCCTCAGATTCAGACTCCAATAGGGCATGACAGTAACTTTGAACAATTACACGAATAGTTGTAAGTTGAGAGCTGCCTGTAATTCAATTTTCAGGCTATAATTATCCACAAAATCACCTACAGATCCAATGAAAGTATCTGAGTATTGCTGTTGATCTAGTTTTATATGATGTTTCCAAAAGGTGGGACAAATCCTGTTTTAGAGGGGAAAATTTTAAATTGTCCAGGTGTCACCAAGAGTCAAAAAATACCAAGATTATCAATATTATTACTTTCTAGTTCTTTTTGAGGCTACATGTTGTACATATACCCATTATTACACAAAAGTCATTGCCAAAGCATTTAAACATAAGGAGCTTGAAATATACATAAGTTATGAATTTCAGAATACCATGATATAAACATGGATACTTGGAGGAAAAGAGAGTAAAATTTTAATGGAGCTGCTTGGTAATTATAAACCCTTCTATAACTTCCTAAATAACTTTGGCCATTCTCACATTTCTAGGATACTATTTGATCTTAAAGTGCCTCATGACAAAGGAAAACTTAAGAACAAAACCTGAACAAAGTGCAGTAGCTAAAATATGATCATTTAATATTTTAACTTCATTGTGAATAATAGGCAAACACAAAAGACATTCAGTTCTAAGAATTAAAGAAACTTTCAAACTTGTTTTAAAAATTTCTATGGAGATTCTCGATCACCCAGGTCATGGTTGTCTCAAAGGTACTTTTCCAAAAGGCAACTGGACTTTCTTGTTTTTTCCTTGAAAATGTTTTGCTTCTCATCCAAGAAGTTTTTTCAGTTCTTCAGTTCTGGAACTAAAAACATTTCTTGGATAAGAAGTTAAATGTTTTCAAGGAAAAAAAACCAAGAAAATCCAGTTGCCTTTTGGAAAAGTACCTTTAGGACATGCTTTAAAAGTGATTTTATAATTTTTCTGAATGGCAGGACATGCATAGACAAGCGCATTTCCATATATTGACTCATTCTTCTGTGAACCAAGATAGAAAGTCAGTTTGGTGTAGTGATTAAAGTGCTGTTGAAAACCAGCAGCTTTTGAATAATAAGTCTGCCTTAGGCATGAAAGCCCGCCCCCCCCTATGTGTAGGTGTGTGTGTGTGTGTGTGTGTGTGTGTGTATGTGTGTGTGTGTATAGAAGAGATGGAGGAAGGCAATTCTATGCAATAGATCTTCAGGTGCCAACATGAGTGAAGTGGGTAGAAAAAGAACAAGAGCAAGATTTCATAGCTTAATGATGAATAGATCTTTTAAGTTGTTGGTCCATGAAACTAAAAGGCCTCATTTGAACTCTAGTTTGGCTAACTAAACATCTTAGTAACTGATGGACTGCAAATGCTACAAAAAAGACCTTTGTGCTAGAAACAAAAAGTGCAATTTCCCCAATTGCTTTCCAAATATGTGTTGGATATAATGTACCTTGATTACTTTGATATATGGTTTGTACCTTGCTCACCTATCATCTGCAGTTTTTTAGACAATTTTGTATTATAGTCATAGAAACTTAAAAGGCTAAAAAATAGCTAACTGAAAGCTAAAGTAATACACAATGTCTTTTATTGTTAAAAACGAATAAGACTTGCACTAATGTACCCAGGTTTGAAAGGGAATATCATCCACTTATGATGGTTTAAGAGCCAGATATACATGGAAAACAACAAGCTCAAATCTAACTTGTCCCCATCCCTGTTTCTTTATCCCATAAAATAGATCTTAAATCTTTTATAAACTGCAGACAAATGATATTAGAAGACAAGAACAATGTCCATTTTTATGTACATCTAGAATTTTAAAGTGTTTGATACATTTTTGTGCAATTACATTCAGTTTGCATTTATATATTCAACCATCACAGCCTCTCTGATTTGAGCTTGGAAGGATAGGTCAGAGCAAGAAATCTTTATGTGCAACATTCTTTAAAATCATCAGTGACTATGAACTACAAGTTGGAACTTGAAAATAAAATAGCATATTCCTGACTGTTTTATATATACATCTTATAGTTCTTAGAAAAGTAGTCTGTCTGTTTATTTAATAGATGATAATGTGGCAGGCAGGAAAAATATCCTTCTCTAGGCTATGTCCGGATTGCAGCATTAAAATTGCTTTAGTTGGTAAAGTAAGTACCATATCTATTATTCAGTTGACCCCAAGTCCCAATTGCAATTTGGTTGGTACTCACTAATGTCTCAAGGCACCACTTTTAAGGGCCAAATTTGTCTTGCTAAGCAAAAGCATCAATTTTTTTAGAGGTGCAACTAGACCAAAAGCTACAATAACAGTGTTCAAGCTAGATGAGTTTTCTTCACTGAATACATGGTATTATAATTTTGATCTACCCCCATGCCAGTGGCATCATATTCCTGAAAGTGCCATTTCAAAGCAGCAAATTTCATTTTAGAAAGAACAGATCTGGCTGTTCATATCTGTACTGGCACAGGATAGGAGGCATACCACAGTAAAACCAAGCAGGACAGTTTTTAGTAGGGAGGATAAAGCTAAAAGGTTTGAAACTGGATTTGTTGGTAAGATTTAAAAAAAAAAAAGCAAAAAAACCTACAAAACTTCTCGATCTTGTGAATGAGAAAATGAGAAATTCACCACATTATGTGGATCTACAAATTGCAAACTGAAATTTTTGCCATTTTGGTTGAAACCAATCAAGCAAGCTTTCTTTCTAAGGTACTTTGAATTTACATAACTTTTCTGCTATTGAATAAATTGCTCAACCTTAAGTAAATTGCAATTGTGTATCTGTGTTTGTGTATAGGGAATAAAGAAGGTTTAAGCACTCTGCCAAATGGTTATATAAGAACAGAATTGTTGGGTGAGATGAATATCAAGACAACACACTATTTGCCTGTTGATTTAGCAAGATGGAAGCAACTATCTTGGATGCAAGAAAATTAGTTGGAAAAAGCAAATTAAAATTGTGTCCTTCAAAACAGCTGAGTTAGTTTGAAGTCTGAAATTGTCTTCTTTGAACTAAAGTGTCCAGAATCCTAATCAGTATTCCTGATATGGTCATTGTTAAGTAGAGAAGAATGACTACTTCCTGTACCTTTGATACAATGCTTTCTAATGCAGACCAGAACTCTAACAGCTCTTCTAATAACTGACTCCTGTTTAGCTTGTAGTCAAGGACCACACCCAAGTCTTTAACAGGTGTAGATTTTCCAATTCACGAATCTTTCAACTTGTATGTGTGATGTATTTTATCCTCTTAAAGATTCAAGTGCTAGGTCAGAATGGGCAAGTATTTGACTGAAAAAATTATGTATGGTGGCTGATTGTGGATTGGGTTCATCCAGAAACATATACACTTGCACATATATAGCAGTACATATTTACCCACATTGTACATGGCACAAACACAAAGCCTCAACAGGGAATAAAGATGGTTTAAGCAGTCTGCCAAATGGTTATATAAGAACAGAATTGTTGGGTGAGATGAATATCAAGACAACACACAATTTGCCTGTTGTTTTAGAAAGATGGAAGCAACTATCTTGGATGCAAGAAAATTAGTTGGAAAAAACAAATTAAAATTGTGTCGTCAAAACAGCTGAGTTCATAGAAGATGGGAGCACATGAGGGCAGAGACTGACAGTGAGGCAGAGGTTGCCAGGGCTGAAAGCAAGTTCTGGAAACTTTCTGTCAACTATTAGTTGCTACTATCTATAGTTAGTTAGAACCCTGAAATCTGCATTTATTAACATTTAAATGGTCACCAGCTAACATAATAAGGCAAGCATGGAGAATATCTCTAGAGCAGTGTGGTATAGTAGTTAAATTAACACTTGGAGGATCTGGATTGAAGTTCATACTAAACCACTAGATAATTTTGAACTAGTTACTCTCAGATTAATTTATCCCACAAGGTCATTGTGAAGAAAAACATTATCTATGCTGGCTTCAGATTCTGAATAAAATGTAGTACCTATTGTAATTCTAACAACAAAGAAACCTGGGATTACAAATAGTGATAAGAATAGACAAAATGATAAAAGTTTTGAATGGAAAAAAAGGTTGATTGCTTTTGGACTGGATTTATTTAATTATATATTTTAAATGGATGGCATTACTAAAAACTTTTCATAATACAAAAACCTAACAAATGTTGACAAATAATGTATGCCCAGCATACACTAAATAAGTATTCTGGCTTTCCCTCTTGAAAAATAAATTAACAGGCTTTAAGACCAAACATAAAGTATCTTGCAGATTTGTAAGTCAGCTGCTTCTACCCAAATGTGAGTTTGTAACTGGAAGATTCTGCACCAGGTGTTCGTAAACCATACCTGTGCTACATGTCTATAAGATGGTGAAAAGAGAGATATTTGTATCACTTGCTAGCCTCATCCTCAAGTTATTTTGTGAATTTGTACAGCAATATATTCTACCATAAAATTCAAGGCATTTGATGGAGTTCCTAAAAGCCATCAGTAAAAAGTTAGGTGTGGATGTATTAACATATGTTCACATATAAACATATGTGTGTTAATAGGTAATATTTATTCATAATGATATAACACTATTCCTCAAAAGTCCACTGAATTTATATGCTTGTACATTGGATTAATTGTAACAAATGATTCAGCAAGCCAGTTTGGTCTATTGGTTAAGACACCAGGCTAGAAAGGAGATACTTTGTGTTCAAGTCCTGCCTTAGCCATGAAAGCCAGGTTTGGTAACTTTGGGCCAGTTATCTCTCTCAGCCCAACTCACCTCACAGGGTTGTTATTGTTGTGGGGAAAATAGGAAGAGGAAGATGTTTTGGATATATCTGCTGCCTTTGGTGGTGTGCAAAAATAATAAAGCCGGGGTACAAATAAATAAAACAAATAAATAATAACATTGGCTGTTCTCAAAAAAGCTAAGCAGAGTAAAGCCCAATAGAGACCACTAGAAAATAATAGGCCTGAAAACTGGGAGATTGTAAAAGCAACAACAACAACAACAAAAAGACAATGGAAGGAACTTATATTGTGTTGCCAAGAAAACAACTTAGAAATCTCCCAGTAATCAAAACTCAGTTCAGAAGTGGTCTTATATTTGTTTTCAAACCTGCCATCCATATTATTCAAATCTGTTTTCTTTGTTCTTTTTAATTGTTTACCAAAAGAAGCATCAATATAATAGTTTAATATAATAAACAGATCATTTAAAATATTATTATACTTGGGATCCCATTAGTAAATATTCAGTTCAATTCTCTGCTGTTAGAGTAGAAGTCATTGTTGAATGTAACATTGGGAAGTAAAAGCTTGACTTTGAATTTCTGCCCAATATGAAAAACCTTTGGGACTTATATCTTTGCTTAATTTATAAGGTTTATTGTATTTTTTTAAAGTATTCCGAGAAAGACCACTTGATGGCCCCATTCCAGATGCCTTCCCTTTATAAGCAATATGGAACAAAATTAGTCATACCTGTTAGCTCTTTAGTAATTTATTACATATAAAAGACCTGGAAAGTATAGTGAAAGCTAAGGCAGGTCATTGAACCATGGATGCTTATATATATATTTATGACAATGGATCATTATTCTGTTTTTTCTAACTATAAAACATTAACTGCCTTTTTATAAACATACATTTTGGTGGACAATATTCTTATGAAATTAATGTACTGTACATTCAAAATATTTATATTTCAGAACATGATATGCAAAGTTAAAATGAACCCTCCAAAAGCCAAACTACATTCAATAGATTTATCCAAAAAGGTCAGGCTTTTATACCATTTCAAATAACAGGAATTCTGTCCAATATTCATCTATTTAGAACTCAGCTAACTGGTATTATTTTATGTTAGCACTGCCAGCATGTCCCTTCGGCTCTTTGATGGCAGCCTCCCATAAAATAGGGAGTGGTGATGAAGTGGGACAACAGGGACCAGAAATGCCAACCACAGTTGGATGATCTAAAGCAGGGGTTGCCAACCTTTTGGACCTCAAGGACCACCAAACTCATAATTTTAAATCCCGTGGACCAGAGACCTTTGGAAAATCCCAAAAAAAGGCTGCAGGAAAATTCCCCACCCGATTTCCTACCAATCAATCATTCTTTATTTGAGATTACAGGATACCAGAGAGAGAGAGAGAGAGAGAGAGAGAGAGAGATATGGCTTCATGAAAGGAAAGCAGCAGAAGCAGCAGAAGTCTTTCTTTCTCTTCGCCCAATCTCCACCAGAAATGAGTCTTTGCCAGTGCAGCCTCTTGGAACAGGATGCTTTACAGGGTCCCAAAAACTCATTTCTGGCAGAGTTTGGGGGAGAGAAAAAAGACTTTTGCTGCTTTCCTTGTGTGTAGCCAAAAACAGAAGAAGAAAGAAGCTGAAAGAAGCAACCTGGTGGCCAGGCCAGCCTACGTGTAGGGTGAATGAGGCAAGTTTCCCCACTCCACCTTTCCCCCTCCCCTCACTATCTTGTGTTGTTCGCAATGCAAGCAACGCAAGCCTTGTGTTCCCATGGGCCACGCGGGCGGTGCTGGCTTATGTTCCTGCACAGCCTGGATTAATTGCTTTGGGGGGACATTTCTCTGAGGACCACCAAAATTTTCTCATGGACTACCAGTGGTCCCTGGCCTACTGGTTGGCGACCACGATCTAAAGACACAGGCATGGGAATGGAATGCAAACGCCCACCAAAGAGGCACCAAACATAGAACTGTTACCCAAAAAACTAACTTTATTGGATAATGGTAAGATTGTCCAAGGGGGAAAGCCTAGGAGAAGAAAAAAATATTCGGCTTGGCACAGGAACTTTTATATCTGGCTTTTCCTACACTGTAACCATATGGCTTTAGTAAAAGTATACCTTTCTCTACAAATGGAGTTCAGGGTCTTTCTTGTTGTAACCATTGCGCAGGCCCAAATCACATACTACCTATATGCTACATATATGATACATGCTATGTTATACCAAATATGGTAATATTATACCAATGTAACCAATAGAAGTTGCTTTCCGCATTCACCAGGTAAGCTGACGTGTAATCTCAATAAAAGGGGTTTGAGACTGCCTCTCGAGGTGACTCTACCCATGACTGAAGCTGGTCTCCATGTCTGATCTTTTCCCATGAGTGACCCACCGGGAGGGGGATATCAAGGCCCTAACCACAGAATTCCCGCATCTGGTGACCCTCGACATGATCTCTACCGCCTTGACGAGAGGTCAGTCTCGGACCGTCCTTCTTACCCGCCTGGAAGAGGCCACGCGCACCGACCCGCCTGAAACACGGTTGGGTTTTTCGTAAGTATGGGCGGAAAGTTCTCTCAGCAGCAGGTTGCTCATCTGCAAGAGTTCAGAGAACTAACCGAAACTTCCTGTAAGATTGCTGCTAACCGAGGGAAGGTACTCCCTCGTTTGAAAAACAAAGAATTAATTAGCCTTTTGTCTTACATTTGGAAACAATGTCCAGTGTATCCTGAAAAGGGGAGTTTAGAAATGTCAACCTGGACTAGATTGGGGGAATATTTCCATGAGAGTCCTAGAGCCCCTGTTCACATTTTGACTACGTGGCGTGTAGTCATGGAATGTTTAATGATCCACCATAAATTTGTTAAAATTCCAACCAAGGAACCGGCGGATTCTGCGCCTCCCCCGTATTAATCCACCGAAAAAGAACAGGCAACTCTTGCTCTCTTGTTCTAGCCTCTGAGGTAATCACTCCAAACGCCCCACCCTCCAAATCCCTGCGACAAGGAGGTCAAATAATTAGAGCTATGCAGGTTGCTCAGCAGACAGGGCAACTTGAAATGGAGGATTTAGAGGCATGCGCGATGTTTCCGGTTATCTTGGATCAAGCGGGGGCCGCTGCAGGGGCCGCTGCTAGACCCATACATCAGCATGTTAATTACAAACAAATTAAGGAGATTAAAGGGGCGGTTAAGGATTATGGTCTGCAATCTCGCTATGTGTTAGGCTTACTTTCCTCTCTTTCCTCTGCTACAGTAGAAATGCTGCTTGCCGATTGGCAATCTCTATTTGGCATGATTTTGACCCCGGCCCAATATGTCATTTGGAATTCGGAATATGGCAAACATATCACCATTGCGATCAATGCCGGACTCCCTGCTAATGTCACTATAGATGACTTAACAGGGACCGGCACGAGATCCACAATAGATCAACAAATCCTTTCTGATAGAGCCGCATTTCCCATTATAAAAGATGCTGCGTTTGCGGCTCTGAGAAAAGTAGATGACAATCAAGGCGTTCCGTTACAAACATTCTCAAAAATTATCCAAACTTCTACTGAAGACTATGCTTCCTTTATTGATTGTCTTCAGATCGCCCTTGAGCGTCAAATAGACAATATAGATGCCAGAGGTGAATTAATGATGAAATTGGCTTATGAAAATGCAAATCAAGATTGTCAAAAGACCTCCAGCCCATTGCAAATCGTCCGGGAGCCACACTAGCCGATTTTCTTAAAGCCTGTCGCATCGTTGGCACCACAAGTTACAAAATGGAGGCTCTTGCTGCTGCTTTACAACAGACTACTCCATTTCCTTCTTCTTCTTCACCCCTTGCTTCCGCACCCCGCCCTACCGGAAATTGCTTCAACTGTGGCAAACCCGGCCATTTTAAAGCTCAATGCCGTGCCTTTGGAGGCGGCGCAAACAGAAACAACCCACACAGATTCTCGAAACCAAAAACTGTTTGTCCCAAATGTAAAAAAGGTTTCCATTGGGCTAACCAATGTCGATCTTTCCCACAAGAATCACAGGCGGGAAACTAGACATGGGGCACTCAGCCAGCCCCGCCACAAAGGCTGAAACCCTTGATGACCAGGTTCTCTCTCATTCCTTTGAAATGGTTGCAAACGAGACTGTGACTTATTCACTTCCTGCCCATGTTTACCCTCTCTTTATATCACCTCGCCTTAAGCTTAACCTCCCTCCAGCGTTGCCTGTGCTTATTTTCCCTAACCTGGATCTTACCTCCCAAGGGGTCATTGCAGCCCCCTTTCTGCACTCCTCAGATTCCTTTTCTGATCTGGCTTTGTCCATAATGGTGAATTCCCCGGTAACCATCAACCAGGGAGATATTGTAGCCACCATGATTCTGCTGGAAACAGCTGCAGATACCTTTGCCTTGGAACAAAACGTGCAGCCTGCCAAACCAACGGCAGAATTTTTGCTAAATGGTGTTTCCTTCCGGGGTCTTTTAGACACCGGCGCTGATGTTTCTGTCATACGTTCTGCTGAATGGCCTTCCAATTGGCCCACTGACACAGCTCCATCAGTAAGGGGGGTGGGCGGAACACAGCCAGCTCTTGTTAGCACAAACTGGCTTCCTGTCAAGTCACCCACTTCCTGTGTCACCGCTTTCATCAAGCCCGTTATATTGCCTTTACATATAAACCTGTGGGGGAGGGACTTAATGTCTCAATTACAGGCTAAATTAATTTTGCAATGATGGATAGCTTTGTGTTACGTTTGCAATTAAAATCTGCTACCCCTGTCTGGATAGATCAATGGCCTTTGGCCTCTGAAAAATTAACTGCACTGCATCAATTAGTAGGTGAGCAACTACAAAAGGGACATATTGAAAAATCTGTTAGCCCCTACAATACTCCAGTATTTGTCATCAAGAAGAAATCTGGCAATTGGCGCTTATTAAATGATTTGCGAGCGGTAAACGCCATTATTCAACCCATGGGGGCGCTACAATGTGGTCTCCCAAACCCTAATCTGATTCCTCAAAATTACGACATGATGGTTATTGATCTGAAAGATTGCTTTTTCTCTATTCCTTTGCATCCTGATAACAGGCAGATTTTTGCTTTTACGGTCCCTGAACTAAACAATTCTCAACCCACCTGTAGATACCAATGGAAGGTACTGCCACAGGGCATGCTCAACAGTCCAACAATGTGTCAGTATTATGTTGCCAACATCCTCAAGCCTTATAGACTGCTTCACCCTAACTTTTTAGTGTATCATTACATGGATGACATTCTAGTGGCCACACCTGGCCCTAGGGGCACAGTGTTGGCCACCCTGCCCCAGCTTAGATTAACTTTACAGAAAGGAGGTTTACACATAGCTCCAGACAAGGTCCAAACAGCGGAACCTTTTTCCTATTTGGGTCACAAGGTACTTGCCTCACATGCAGTACCTACAGTGCCCCATGTAAAGCTTCCTGAGAAGCCAACTCTTTTACAATTACAACAGTATTTAGGTGCCATTAACTGGGTACGTCCCTACCTAGGCCTCTCCACTATGCAGCTTTCACCCCTGTTCTCAGCTCTCACCAAGGGAAAGCACCCTGCGGATATTATCCCATTACAGCAAGATCAGATGTCAGTCATTCAATTGATTAATCAAGCCCTTAGAACTAAATGGGTAGATCGGATTCAAGCAAAATTCCCAATAGTGCTCTTGTTGTTCAATACCCCAGGCTTGCCAACGGGCGCATTGGGACAGGTGACACCATCACTATTGATTGTAGAATGGCTCCATTTATCTCATACATCCAGAGCCACACTCACCTCCAAACCAACTCAGTTGGCCCTGCTTATCAATAAAGGCCGTTCTCGTAGCAAAGCTCTGGTTGGTATAGAACCTTCTATGATCTATATTCCGTGTTCTTTAGCTACTTGGGAATCTCTTTTTATTGCATCTGAACAGCTGCAATTTGCAATGGAAGACTGGCCTGGAATGGTCTCCTGTCATCCTCCTCCAGACCTCAGGCTGCAATTGCTGAAAACTGTACCTTTTCTTTGGAACTCTCCTTTCAACCCTTTGCCTATTACAGATGCTATCACAGTGTTTGCTGATGGGAGCAAAAAATACGGTGCATGTGCCTGGCAGCTGAATGGCCAATGGCACACTAAAATTACTCCCCCACAGACCTCTGCCCAACGTGCAGAGCTCTATGCCTCCTTGCTAGCATTTCAACAATTTTCTGATCAGCCTTTCAACCTCATCTTGGATAGTCTGTATGTTTCTCAAATTATCTCTTCCATCTATGAAGCTTATCTCTCTCCTTCTATTGAACCTACTTTGCTATCTCTCTTTCTTTCCTTACAAACTCTTATTTCAAAAAGACAACACTCCTTTCATGTCTCTCATATCAGAAGCCATCAACCCTTCCCTGGGCCTATTCAGGAAGGAAATGACATAGCCGACGCTGCGGCTTCGACTGCTGCTGCAGCTCTGACTCTGACTTTACAGCATGCTTCTTCCCTGCCTTGGGAGAGCCATTCATATTTTCATCAAAACAAAAAAGCACTCATGAAACAATTTGGTCTCTCTTCAACAGAGGCTGCTGCAATCATTCAACAATGCCCCACATGCAGTCGCCAGGCACATTCAGTACCTATGGGAGTTAACCCCAGAGGCACTCAATCTTGCCAAGTATGGCAAATGGATGTCACTCAATATGCTTCCTTTGCCCCTTGGAAATATCTTCATCTTTCCATTGACACTTATTCTGGCTTCATCATGGCCACCCCACAAAGGGGTGAGGCCACTAAACATGTAATCAATCATTGTATTCGCACCTTTGCATCGTTGGGACGCCCAAAAGAACTCAAAACAGACAATGGTCCGGCTTATACCAGTACAATTTTTGCAGATTTTTGCAAAAAATGGGATATTGTCCACAAGTTTGGCATTCCTTACAACAGCCAAGGACAGGCTCTAGTAGAACGTGCAAACCAGACCTTGAAGCACGCTCTAGACAGATATATTGGCACACAGGGAAAAGTACCCCCTAGCCTCCCAGCAGTGCAAAATGTTTTAAACCTCTCCCTATACACCCTCAATTTTCTGAACCTGACTGGACAGCCACCTACCACTGCAGCCGATCGACATTTCACCGCTTCTCCAGCTGCCAGCCCATCAAGACCCAAAATCTACTATCGCTGTCTTCCAGATCCCACCTGGCAAGGACCAGCTGACCTTATCACCTGGGGCAGGGGATACGCTGCGATTCAACTTCCTGATCGTGTTCTTTGGGTCCCTGGTCGATGTGTCCGTCCCTATCACGAAAAGACAGGTAACCAACCGGTCAACTGACTTTTGTGACAACCATCGTTTGAGACAACCGCCGAGTTCACATGTGCTGGTTCTGTCCTTGTCTTTGTGGTTGCTGCTGTTGCAGCCACTGTTGTGACTGCTACCCCATCTGCGGCTGCTTCCCAGAGTGTGACATCGTCATAGTTGAAGATGTTTTGCAGCGCTTCTTAGTCTCCAGTTTTTCTCATCCCCCCTATTATACTTTAGCCCCCTCTACCACTGTGAACCAGGCTCTTCAGTATGTGGTATCTCTTTATTCTTCTGAACTGTTGGACACCCTCCCTCAGGAGCAATAACCCCCATCGCCCTATGAACCTTACATGGCACGTTCTGGATTATCGGGGTGCTTCCTTGAATTCCACCTCGAACTATACCTTATGGCCATGGTTCCCTTCTTTGTACTTTGATTATGGAGAAATGATAGTGGGGGTCGAAGGTTTTGCTGATAAATCCAAATGCAACCCCTCTCCCTGAGAGGTATGGGCAATTGGCCGTGGCCTATACATTTGTCTGGGACATATTAATACCTATGCTCATCAGGAAAAATGTGGTGGCGTTCTGGATTTTTACTGCAAAAAATGGGATTGTGTTTCCACTGGCAAAATATGGTGGACTCCCCCTCATAAAGATGATTACATCACTGCCACACTGGGCCCTGATGGATCCCTTCCATGGAGTTCCTGTTCGAACTGGGCGTGCTGTGGGATCCGATTAAACCCCACAAAAATCTCTTTTACCACCCTGGGCCGCCACCTTCCACGGAGCACCTGGCAAACTGGACTTTGATGCAGGGGACGTGTGAATGATAATTCTGACAGAATCCTTGGCAGAGGCCACCCTGGCAATTTTTTCACCATCCACCTGACTGTTTCTCTCCCATACTCCCCCCCCCGTAGGAAAAAACAAGGTCATCGTCTCCTCTTTCCTAGCTCCTTCGGATGAACTCCTCCCCCACCCTCTTTTGAAGTTAATCAATTCTACCTTCAAGTTTCTCAATTCTACTCAGCCAAACCTGACTACCAGTTGTTGGCTTTGCCTCTCCGCCACGCCACCTTTTTACGAGGCCGCCGGCTCTTCTCAGGACTTTACCAACCATTCCTCTCTTCCCTCTTCATGTCGCTGGACAAATGGCACTCAAACCGTCACCTCCATAATCGGGCAAGGTTGTTGTATCGGAATAGTTGGTAATTTTAGCAAATACTGTTTAAACTCTTCCTTCTGTACAATGTATCTCCCTAATAACAGAACTTCAACCTCCACAGCAGGCCTGCATATACTGTGGACCAAGAAAGGTAACATTACTCTTCGATTGCAAAAAACTTGGTTTGTTCCTGGCAATGATTCAGTATGGGCCTGCTCCAGAGGTTTAACCCCATGTGTTTCAGGTGATGTTTTGCTAAGTACCAATAGCTTTCGCATTCAGGTGTACCTTCTTCCCAAATTGTCATATCACAAGTCAGATGACTTTTTAGACTCCTCTCCCTCTTCTTCCCGACATAAACGGGAAGTTGTAACTGCCCTAACGTTATCCCTACTCCTAGGCTTGGGGGCTGCAGGGGCTAGCACTGGTATCGCTGCTCTTGTCGTAGGGAACCAACAATTCCACTCCCTACGGGAAGACATTGACACCGATCTTGAGCGCATAGAAACATCCATCACCCACTTGCAAAAATCCCTGACCTCCCTTTCGGAAGTAGTCTTACAAAATCGAAGGGGCCTAGACCTCCTTTTTCTCAAAGCAGGTGGTCTTTGTGTGGCCCTGAAAGAGGAATGCTGTTTCTACGCCGACCATTCTGGCATTGTGCTGGATTCTATGAACCAGCTACGGACGAGACTGACAGAAAGAAAAAGGGAAAGAGAAGCAAGACAGGGTTGGTTTGAGGGAATGTTCAATTTTTCCCCCTGGCTCACTACTTTGACCTGTGCTCTCCTAGGCCCCCTACTCATTCTTTTTTTAATCTGTACGATTGGTCCTTGTGTCTTTTCTCGCCTGCTCCGGTTCTTGAAAACCCGTCTTAATAACATTGAAGCTTTATACCTGCAATCCCTACAACCACCCCCTGACCCAGAGTCCACCCCTTTGCTAACGGACCCCTATCAGGTTGATCTATTGGAATCTGATTCGGACTCAGAATCAGAGACTGACAGCCTTTAAAAAATAAAAACAGGGGAGATGTCGGGATACTGCACCTGTTGTGCGCAGAGCGTTGGCCTCAACCGACGCCCTCCACACAACAGGAAGTATGGACATCGCAACCATCTTAAACTTTCAAAACTGGGCCAGTTACCAGCAGCCCAGGAAACAGAGCTGTTAAGATACTCATACTGCAGAAACTGCATAAGCAAGTAGGGGTACAACATAAAAAATATTAGGCTATATGCAATAATGTAACCAACAACAATATGCAATAATGTAACCAATAATAATTCAGCATGCTCTATTTCTTTATACCTTCTTAATAAAAAAGTGGTTTGAGGGGATCATAGGCCCCCTCGTTATTTTAAAAACAAAAAACAGAGGAGATGTTGTAACCATTGCGCAGGCCCAAATCACATACTACCTATATGCTACATATATGATACATGCTATGTTATACCAAATATGGTAATATTATACCAATGTAACCAATAGAAGTTGCTTTCCGCATTCACCAGGTAAGCTGACGTGTAATCTCAATAAAAGGGGTTTGAGACTGCCTCTCGAGGTGACTCTACCCATGACTGAAGCTGGTCTCCATGTCTGATCTTTTCCCATGAGTGACCCACCGGGAGGGGGATATCAAGGCACAGAATTCCAGCACTTTCTTTCCTAAATACCAAGCTGGATAAGCCTGACATTTTAATAAAACAAAATTTAGAATTAAGCCAACTGGTATTACTTTATAAAACCAATTCTTAGATAAGCAACTATGGGATAACTGTGACTTAATCAATTAAAATGCCACAACTAACCAACAAATAAAACTTTGTATAAACTTATCTTCAGTAGACAAAGCTCATTTCACAATGTTTTAATTGAAAGCACAGGGCAAAGCCATGTACAGTTCAGACAAACACAGGGAAATTTAGTGGAAGCCTTCTGGTATCCTTTTATCTTTGGCCCAGAGTTTTTCCTGTTACTTTGCTAGAAGTTTCACATTTGTCATTTTGCCAGCTGTCTCTGTTTGCTTTATAAATACAAAGACCTGTAACATTAAAAAGAATAAATGTCAATATGACAAGTGTAAGTTAAATACTTCTAAAACAAATGCTGCCAACAGTAAATATTAGTAAAGATTATGTCTTTTGTGCACATATGTTGGTCATTCATTCCACACATACACATATACACACATAATTTTTTTAAAAAAATGCATGCACAACAAATATTGAAAGGAAATTCTAAGGAGAGCTTTGGGAAAAGGATAAGTGCATAAATTTGAAGTACTCAGATTACATTCCCTAACCGGCAAGGATTAATATGCTTGAAATAGAAGATTTATAGACAAAGATTAATAATCGAAGAACTTGAAATTATATGGAAAGCATAATGAGATTGGATAAATATTTGTCTGAAATGGTATGGGTTTTCCTGTCTAAGTAGGGCATTTGACTAGAAGACTTCCAAGATCCCTTCCAGCTCTGTTATTCTATTCTATTCTAATTTTGAAAATAGCAAAATTTACTGAAAAGGTAAATGTACATTGAACACATATTATCTTACCTGAATTTATCTATATATTATATCCTTGGTAAAGACAGAGATATATTTATATCTGTATTTGTTGTCATAAATAAAAGAAACACTAAATTGCAGTTGGATAGATATCCTCAAGGCAGAGAAAAGATACACAGAATTAATAGCTAAATATATTCATAATTGCAGAGGAAAATATATTGACAGATGATTCTTGGGTAATGGACTCCAGCTGAGTAATTACGACCATTATAACTACACAGACAGTAAATTAAGATGAATAGATATTATACCACAGACTGAAAACAGGGAAATCACAGAACTGAGGTTTGCTTTACCCAAAATAGACATTCATGTAGAGTAGGACTGCACGGACCTCATCCAAACTACTAGGAGGGCTATATCAGAGGCTCCCAAATAGCTGGACTTGGTTATCCAGAAGGTAATTTGTTCTAACTCAATTCCCAGATTAGAAGCAGATTCAGAAATAGCAACAACATACAATTCAGTTTTTGCTGGATTCTAGCATTAAATATGCCTTTCCCCCCCTCAAGGACATATTTCTCTATTCCATTCTTTAACTGAAAAAAGTGTGACTATTAGTATATGTATCATTTAGTTCTTTGGAAAATGAACATAGGCTTCTGTATGCAAGAGGGTAATACTTTCAGCATTTAGAATAAAGTGAGATTTTAATCTTCTGTGGATCATTCCTTCATGCAGATCAGACCAGTTCATAAGTGCTTGCCTGATAACATCTTCTCATAGACCTTTTGTAGCCAGTCTCAGCTATCTTAAACTGATTCTACAAACTGTTTCCCAAATTTTTAACAACCTGAGCCTGTTCTGTTACCTGTTAAGACTCATACCTGCCTTGGTTCTATTCCTCAATCTCTCCAGACAGTTTTTTCACTGCCATGTTAAAGCCCTATACCGATGACATAGCCATCTGCCCTGATGTAATTATTAGGATATCTACAAATTGTAACCTTATCTATGGTGGGATCCAAAACTTTTTACTACCAGTTCTGTGAGTGTGGCTAGGTCGACGTGGCTAGATGGAGGTGGCCATGTGATTGGGTGGACGTGGTTTTTTTTTCAGAACCACCCCATCCCACCCCATTTTGGGGGCCTTCCTGACCTCAGGGGAGTCTCCAGGGAGTATTTTTGCTCCCATAAGTCTCCCCTGGGGCTCAGGAAGAAAAAAAACAGAGCATAGATGGGGACGCAGCACCCTCCATGCTATGTTTTTGGGTCTTCCTGGTCTCATAGGAGCCTCTGGGGGGGTGTTTTCTCCTGCAAGGCTCTCCTGGGGCTCAGGAAGGCAAAAAACGGAGGGGGGGGGGCTGTGCCTCTTCCCTCCATTTTTTGCCTTCCTGGGCCTCAGGGAAGCCTCCTGAGTGAAGCAGTAAGAAGCAAGGGGAATCCTGATTGTCGGGAGGTAAAAAAAATCTTAAGAAGTGACTGGGTTGGCAGGACATTGGCGGCGGGGTGAGCAAGCATTGGGCATTGGGCGGGTGAGGCAAACAAGCAAGTGGTGACTGGGCAACCGGGTTGGGGGCATGGCCAACCAGAAGTTACTACTGTTTCAGTGACCCATGCCAAATCATTGCCACCAGTTTGCCCGAACAGTTGCGAACCAGCTGAAAACCACCCCTGCTGATTATGATAGTCATTGTGATTGTATGAAAATCCTTTTTCTCCTTGCTATGGAATTTGATTTAAATTTCATTTTTTTTTAAATAAATACTATGGGTCTGTCATTTGTAGTTTCCTAGAGCACAAAAATGAAAGATTGGGATTTTATGGAATTTGATTTATTACATGGTTTTTTGGATCAGGTGTGGGGATAATTAGAACTGACAATTCCATCTTAAAATAGTTTGACATGAAAATCTGTTGTGAATTACAAGGAATTCTGGTATTTCTGGTTTCTGTAGTTTCAGGGTTTTGGAACAGTTTAAGATAGGTTAGAAATATTCTAGATTTCCAGGAAATGCTTTATACATACAAGTGTTCTAAGCAAGTTTGAAACATATTATTACTTGGTTGAGAGGCTAAGAAAATTGCCATTACTATAGGCTGTAGATTGTTTGAGAAGACCAAAACACTTGCAAAGCATATTTTTGCCAAGAAAACCATGTGTATATATATGTACATGAAGTCACCAGGAAATTAGTGTTAGTTAAAGGACACTTTATTTACTTAGACTTCAATCATCTATGATAATGATATAGTCCAGCAAACTAAAGTGTTATAAGCCACCCAAGCTAGTATCAAACAATATATGATAGAAGCAGAAATCATCTTTAACTGTCAGTCTTCAGCACATCTATCACTGGCAATGGAAGTTATAAAATCATAGTGAGCATACACAGATCTTCTCCTATAGCTGAATCTAATATGGGAAGAAATCACAATTGCAAACATTTCCCTTTCACAAAAAGGCATAGTTAGCATTACATTTGTGTAGAATTTCCTCATCACCATATTGAATTTAGAACGGTTGCATGTCCTGCTTTGCAGAATCTACTTTTTAATGTAGTCATATATATTGTTCTGCTGTGAATAAATTGAAGAGCTATTGTTAATCTAAATGAAGAAATTGCACAATCTTGCTCATTTTTTAAAAGAGTTATAAAAGAAGAAAAATTTCAAATTTTCTCATTAATTTTGACATTTGGACTGAAGTGGTAGATGGTAGTAGCCACTACAGATCATTTATTCTGTTTCCCCTATTATGTTAGGATCCGTGATAGTCATCTTTAAACTGTAATAAGTATCTCTATATTTGATATATCATAGATATACCATACAGTATTTGGTATAGCATCAGAGCATAATGTGAAAATTATTTTTTTACATGCTCCCTGTTTTGTGATGTTAACGTTTAAGTGATGATCTTAGGTGGCTTACTATGGTGCACATGGTAGCATTCACCATAAAATAGAGAGAATGTGTTACAAGGGAAGATTCAAACCATGACTAGTAATGGCTCCATTCATGTCAGTCCACAGATCTCTGCACTTTTATACAAGGACATCTAATTTGCATAGTATAATGTATCCCACAAAATCTTCATTTCCATATTAAAAAAAACAGTCTTGTGAATATATATGTAGCTAGCAACCTTGAAGTAGAGGAAACACATAGTAATGTACTAATCACTAATATCACTAATATCAAGTGGTATATAAACCCATAGAGAATAAAGCCATTTTGTTTCATATTATATTGTTAATGAAATGAGAATTGGGGAGCTTTACAGGCCTTTTAATGCATTTAGAATATATGATTTTGGAAACACTAACCTGGCAAAGCATCTAGCTGTACTTCTAAACTCTGAAATTAGGAAAAAAAATCTGAAGATGAAAATAATCAGTAAAGGCTTTCCCAGAATATTCAATGTTTCAGCAGAATCATGATGAAACTTAATTTGGGATTATGTAGAAGCATCATTCTTTCAACTACTTAAGTGCATTTTTAAGATACTATGGATTACAATATGTAATATCCATACAACAAATACTATATATGTGTGTGTATATATATGTGTGTGTGTGTGTATATTAATACAATATTAATATAATATTAATATAAAAACAATATTAAAATTAATATTAATTCAATACTAATACAATAGTATTAATACTATTAAAGCCAACCTCTTTAACACATTCTTTGGCTCAGTATTTGTAAACAGCAATGGATCATGCCCAGTATTTCCTAGTCGAACCACAGACAACTACAATAATCTAATACATATTGATTTTTCAGAAGACAATGTTGAAAAAGCACTACGCAATCTAAAACTATCTCTATCTATTGGATCGGACGGAATATGTTCCTATTTCTTAAAAAAGCTATCCACTGCCATAGCAGAACCTCTAAGCATAATCTTTGAAAAATCTTTCAGGACCAGCTCCTTGCCAAAACTATGGTCACAAGCCACGGTCATCCCCACCTTCAAAAAGGGAAACCCCAGCCTAGTTGAAAATTACAGACCAATCTCTTTATGCTGCATTACCTGTAAACTCATGGAATCAATTATTAACCAATCCCTCATCCTCCAAACAAACAACCCACTCTCTAATAAAAAATTTGGTTTTAGGAAAAAACTATCATGTAATCTGCAACTCTTAAATTGCAAAACCATATGGACTACACAACTCGATCAGGGCAAAGCAATAGACGCAATCTACATAGACTTCTGAAAAGCCTTTGATTCAGTGGTACATGACAAACTACTCCTAAAACTAAAATCTTACGGTATCTCTGGACACCTGCATAACTGGATAGAAGCATTCCTGTCAAACAGACAACAAATGGTCAAAATTGGGAGCATCCTATCAAATTCTGTATCAGTCAACAGTGGTGTCTCCCAAGGCAGTGTTCTAGGACCAACTCTTTTCATACTCTACATAAATGACCTCTGTGATCATATCAAGAGCAACTGCGTTCTCTTCGCTGATGATGTAAAGCTATTCAACACCACGGACAATACTGCTACCCTTCAAAAAGACTTTGACTCTGTATCAGAATGGTCAAACAAATGGCAACTTCAATTCTCAACAAATAAATGCTCTGTCCTATATACTGGCAAAAAAAAAAATCAGAAAATAAAATACAGGCTGAATAGCCAAGACCTTGTTGATTACCCAAACTCTGTCAAGGATCTTGGAGTACTCATCTCAAATGACCTAAGGACTAGAGCCCACTGTAACTACATAACCAAAAAGGCGTGAAGAGTTGTTAACCTAATCCTACATAGCTTTTTCTCTGGTAATATCACACTACTAACTAGAGCATACAAAACATTTGCTAGACCAATACTTGAATACAGCTCATCAGTCTGGAACCCGCATTATGTATCTGATATTAACACAGTTGAGAAAGTCCAGAAATATTTTACAAGAAGAGTTCTTCACTCCTCTACTCGTTGCAGAATACCTTATGCCACCAGACTCGAAATTCTAGACCTTGAAAACCTAGAACTACGCCACCTTCGGTCCGATCTAAGTATAGTATATAAAACCATACATTGCAATGTCCTACCTGTCAATGAATACTTCAGCTTCAATCATAACAACACAAGAGCAAATAATAAATACAAACTCAAGGTTAATCGCACCAAACCTGATCGCAGGAAATACTTCAACAACAAAGTGGTCAATGTCTGGAATACTCTACTTGACTCTGTGGTTTCTTCCCCAAATCTCAAAAACTTTAACCTTAGACTGTCTACTATTGACATCACCCCTTTCCTAAGAGGTCTGCAGGAGGCGTGCATAAGCGCACCAATGTGCCTATCGTCCCTGTCCTATTGTTTCTTTAATATTTTATTTTTCTTATATGTATCCATGTATTCATAACTATGTTTTACTTATACCTATTATCTTGTAAGCAATTGACAAATAAATAAATAAATAAAAACAAGGCTATTGACACAAATGGCTTGAAAATGCAAAAGGTTTAACTCAGTTGAGAAGAATCTCAAGGAAAATTCACAATAAAAGTTTTCAAAATTATGAACACAATAGATATAAAAATATAGTAGATATAATAAAAATAATTTAATAATAATATTTCAAACAAGTGACCTGGTTATATTTTCAACAACACTTAAAATGTTTTGCATAAATACTGTATACTACATATAGAATATTATAGATGAAGGCTATTCAAAGATATAAAAACTTAATAAGAACTCTTGGCTGGATTGCTAAGAATGGCCCATCCTCTGAAATTAGAGTAATTATTATGCTTTCTTTTTTCCATATCTTCTGGATCTCTGTGTATTAGATACCAACTTGCTACTTTGCAATATAAACAGTCTTATCAATACAGAGAATTAGAGATAGTTGTACTTGAATTGTAAATCCAATTGTTTCTAACCTTCCCATTAGGAATTCAGGTGATACATAAAATTCAGATAGAATCTGAGTAATCTAATGTTCTATTCAGTATCTTTTATAGCATCCTTAAACAAAGAAATGTGTTCTTTTTATGACATTATCTGATTTGTTAATCACAGGTGCTTGAACTATTTTAGTATAAGTTCCTTCCTTTTTAAATGATGAAGTCAGTGAATCATTAGACGACAATTACTCTTTATGCTGATAATGAACAAGTAAAGCAACAATTGTTTCTATCATTTTCTGAGCATTTGTTATTTTCTGACCTTCGTAAATGGCCTACAAGATATACCCATATATGTATGTATGTATGTATGCGTATATGTATATATAATGTCTTTTGTTTATAGTTTTTTTGTTGCCATTTTCATATAATAACATTGCTGTTCATAAAGAAAGGGAATTCCTGTTTATCTAGAGTAGCTTTATCCCATTTCTTCTTTTTTAAAAAATTGATAATAAATAATCTCTGTAAAATACAAAACTAAAGACCAGTATTTTATTGGTAAGAAATCATTTTCCACATCAAAATGAGCTGTAAGACTTTCTAGAATTTTCCAAATTGTGATTTATTATTTTATAACTTTAGCTGAACATATCAATTTCGTATTACAAAAAGTTATACCAAGTGATTAAAAAATAAATTCTGGAAATTAGTTCAGAATCCAAAGTATTACTTTAGATAATTGTAAACATTAGAGGTTAAGGCTCATTTTGTCAGATTTTCACTTTATGTTGTTGATGTCATAAAGTGGCTCATGCTATGACACCAGTGGCTTTTTAACAAAGATCTTAAAGAAATGGGAGACTTGCTTTTTAAGTAGCATGAATTCAAATTGTCTTCTGTTCATGGATTGTGCCTCCCTTGGTGCTTCACTACACAATCATATCCAATATGCCAACATCCAAAAGTATAACTGCAATATCTGTTTATAATTAGACCTTAAGGTTCACATTGGAACTTATGTTCATGTATCCAAGATTATAATTAAGTCAACAATCAGAGTCTATGTAATATATTAAATTGCACACATATAGTGCAAAAGTCAATTTTTGCTTGTTTATTGAAGATCACTTCTATGTGGCATATTTATAAACCTGTCCTCAATTTCCAAACTGAATATGCATTATGGAAACTTTTTGTTCAGAAATTAAATATCTTAGATCCATAAACAATAGGAGAGTTATACCATCCTTTGTGCAGACCTGCTATATAGGATGGGTGTTTTGCTGTGACTAAACTTCCTTGGTGTTTGCAGAAATTGCCCAGGAATTGGACAAGGCATTTCTGTGTAGAAGAGACTACTTTTCTTTTTGCTTTCAGTCAAATGAAGGAAGTAGCTTTAAAGTAATGCAAAGTGGCTCAATTACACAAACCATTTGCTTTCAGGTCTTTAATGAGGTAAGGGAAAGCTACTTCATGAAAGCAAATAGAAGTATTTAGTCTTCACAAGCTGGTTTAGATAATCATATTTAGATCTAGCAAGATGGACTTTGCCCAGATTATTTATCTAATGCTGCAAGACACAAATAATTGAGAAATGTTCTAATAAAGCATAATTTCTCTTTCTGCTCAAGCTTGGAGAACAATATTTTTCAGTATTGGTAAGAGACCAGGGTGTTAAACTATGGAGTAAAGGTAATTCATTATTCTGGTTTGTTTTTATAAGTTAACAATCTATTCCTGTTTTTGTGAAAATGGGAAAGTATAATTGGAGTTTAAATTGTGGCTTGCACAAAAACAGGTGCTAATATATTATGCAAGTAGCCAAAAGACAACATATCTCTGCCAGATGATTATCTGGATGTAATCACGAATTCTTCCATTTCCATTCATTTTCTATCAGTACTCTATTTTTCACCTTCCTTTCATTCCTCTGCAGATAAACTTTAGTCTATATTATTGAATCTTCAATATCTTAAACTTGCATCTTCAATATTTAATTTTGTATAACACAGTGGCTAATCTGTTTAAAGCTTGTTAAAAAGGACTTATATTTTCTAAAAATTTCCTTGATTTTCTGAGTCTCAAGACAAAAAGTACTCTGTGTTTATAAGTATGTTGGTGTGTGATAGCAGCAGGAGAAGTAATAAAATGTATTAATGCTTTAATCAAATCAAAGGGATTTCATTTATGGAATTATAATTATATTTATTCAGAGATAGGTGCCATTATTCACTGATAGTTTTGTATTATATTCCAGCCTTGATTATACATTAAGAGGGATTTTTTTTCTATTTTACAGTATTTAAACATCTGCATGTATGTTTATTATAAATAATCATATCAATTATTATTATAATAAAAATATAAATTTATTCCACTAGCAGGTCTTACAATTTTCATGCACAGTATAAGTCCATAATGGAGCCAGGCATTAATAAAATTGGAGCAAAGAACAATCTGAAAATAATTGTATCCAAGCCACTACAGTGAGGTACTAAAGAGATATAGAACCACAGTAAAAAGGCGAGATAAGAAAAAAAGTCTTGATTTAAACAAAAAAGGAAAAGGAAAGAATAATAATGGACACAATAAAATAATAGCAAAGGAAAGACAGTTGTCTATTTGAAATAAATTATGTATTTAGGAAAGCGTAGCTTAAAATATGCATAGAGGTAGATTATTCATTAAAAATATTGTATAATAAAATACATGTGGTGTGAAAACAGCAGTAGCATTAGAAATATGAACCATATTTAAATTGATAGTGAAATTATGTAAAGTGCTAGCAGCCATTTATCCTTCCAAATGAAGAAACATGATCCAGATTCTTATATGTATGTTCAATTTAATGGCAGGTCAAATTCTTTAGAAATTCTGGCTTTACGTGGTTAAGCAACTATGCTGGTACTCATTAATGATCCTTGTGAAATAGTGGCCCAAGAACATCAAAGCCCTTTTTGATGCTGCTATTTTTTCATTGTTACTGATTTTCCGTACTCATTTTGGGTTTTTCTTGTTTTTGGTTATTATTGTCATGTATGAAGTTCTAGTATTGTTTTAAATGTGTTTCATATATAGAGCATAGAAAATAAACAATAGGTTGGAAGCGGGGTGGGATTCAAATTTTTAACAACCGGTTCTGTGGACATGGCTTAGGTAGTGGGCGTGGCTTGGTGGTCATGTGACTGGGTGGACATGGCTTGATGGTCATGTTATTGGATGGGTGTGGCCAACTCAATATCACTCACATCGAGGTACGCATCTCCTCGCCTGGCCTCTCATGACTGTGGGGATGCTGCAACAGTCTTAAGTGTGAAAAATGGTCATGTCACTTTTTTCAGTGCCATTGTAACTTTGAATGGCACTCCACACAAGCAAAGTACCAGCAAAGGAAGGGGAAAAAAACTTCAGAGAAGTTTCTGAGACAGGAAGTCTAGTCCTGCCAAGAATGTAATAAGGGTTAACAGAGAGGCAGTTTCTGTAAGCAACACCAGAATGTTTCCTTCCTGCCTACCTTACAGAATTAGGCTAGTAATTTCTTCTAACAACTGGTTCTCCGAACTGCTTAGAATGTTGACAACTGGTTCTAGCGAATAGGTGCGAACTGGTAGAATCCCACCCCTGGTTGGAAAGGTTGTTGGAGATCTTCTAGTCCAATCCCTGCTCAAGCAGGAAACCCGATACCATTCCAGACGATGTTTTAAATTATTTCTATGTTAAGCCACCAAGAATCATTTTGAATGCTAAGGGAAAGAAATATTTTGAATAGATGGATGAACAAGTGATCAAATGAACAAACAAACAAATGAATCTGCTGGTTCACTGGTGGTATTCGACCAGTTCTGCCCGGTTCTGGAGAGCCGGTAGCAGTGATGAGCCATGGAGACCGACTCTCTCCTCTGCTCTGTGTTTGGCCCACCCGCCTCCCCAGGCTCCAATACTCACTTTTTTGCTGTTTTGCGCGGTGCAGAACAGCTCTGTTGGCAGCTGCTGCAGCGACCGGCATCGTGCAGGCTTGCAGGAAGTGAGTTAGAATGCCTCTGCGCCTGCGCAAATGCCTCTGCACCTGCGCAAAGTGCACATTTGGCATGCATACCCACCAAACCGGTAGAAACTTTATTTGAAAACTACCACTGTGCTGATTGAATCTGAATCTCAAAGGCTGACAAAAATCTGTTACTTTTCCACTTTCTCTTCCTAAATTTTAGCATCAGGTCAGTGACTCATACTAACTGGTCATATCCCTAAAACTAACACTATTATAAGAACATAGAATGACATACATGATAGTTGTGCCTTCTTGTGTAGGAAAAGAGTGCAATCACCTCAAAATGTGTCACTCTGGGTACAGAAGGATCCTTTCCTCCTATTGAATGCCAGGAAGATAGCTTAAAGCAAATATTCAAAATCTATTATGTAAACAAACAGGGTAGAAACTTATCTTAAGTAAGAATAAACTCAGGCTGATTCCTTCCTAAATAACTGGACTATAAAATGGAGGAAAGGAAATGTAGAGACAGACTTGCCTGTTTCTATTGTTATAGAACTCAATGAAGTATATTTCTAGTCTTCTTTTGGAGTTGATTTCTTGGCCTTGTAATTACCATGTTCACTATAGCTTTTATTGAATTTATGATGATGATTTTTTCCAAATAATCTTGGGACTGTAATTGATGCTTTATTCTCAGTTTATGGTAGAACAAAGCTTCTTGCAGAACCTCTCTAGTATGAGTAGTTGATTATTTAAACCATTTTTTGGTTGTGTTCTGAAGATTTCATTGTCACCTCCTGATAGCTTTTGAGACAAACAATACAAAGTAATTTGTATTACAGGTAGTCCTGACTTATGACATTTAATACCACAGCAATGAAAAAAAATGACTTATGACCATTTTTCACGTGATCATTGCAGCATTCCCATGGTCACATGATCAAAATTCAGTTGCTTGGCAACTGACTCATATTTATGATAGTCCTGGGATCATGCAATCCCTTTCTGTGATCCTTTCCGATAAGCAAAGTCAGTGGAGAAACCAGATTCACTTAACAACCATGTTACTACATTAAAAACTGCAGTGATTCGCTTAACAACTATGGGAAAAAGATAGTAAAATGGGGCAAAACTCACTTAACAAATGTTTCACTTAGCAACAATGAGCTGTGGTGATGTAGTGGTTAGGATGCAGTATTACAAGCTAATTCATTGCTGACTGCCAGAAGTTCAATTCTGACTAGCTCAAGGTTGACCTAGCCTTTCATCCTTCCAAGTCAAAAAATGAGGACACAGATTGCTAAGGTCAATGTACTGATGTTGTAAGTCTAAGTGCTATTGCTATTGGTACAGATAGTTGTCAACTTATAACCACAGTTGAGCCCAAAATTTCTGTTGCTAAGTGAGAAATTTGTTAAGTGGGTTTTTCCTCATTTTATGACTTTTCTTGCCACATTTGTTAAGTGAATCACTGCAGTTCTTAAATTGGTAACACAGTTGTTAAATGAATCTGCCTTTTCCATTGACTTTTCTTGTCAGAAAATCACAAAAAAGGATCACATGACTCTGGGATACTCACTCATAAATGCGAGTCAGTTGTCAAGAAGTAAATAATGTGACTATAGAGATGCTGCAATGGTCATAGTGTGAAAAATGGTCATAAGTCACTTTTTTCAGTACTGTGGTAATTTCAAATGGTCACTAAATGAACTGCTGAGGACTACCTGTATATAAGTCTAAGTGTTATTGCTACTAACAGAAATTTTGGGCTCAATGTTAGTCAGGGACAACCTGTACTCTCTTATGCCATGTTTTTCAATAGTCTGCTTGAATTTATAGGCTTGCAGTTTCCTGGTGCTCTCTCATTCAAATTTTAACCTGCCTTACACTTTATTTCATTATATTACTTCTGCATTGGGATTTAAGATATAAGTCAATAGTGGTGAATGGCTATAAAAACAAACAAACAGGCAAACATTGAAATATTTCTTTGTCATTTGTTTTCTACAAAAACTACTCCAGGCCGCTTTGTGTTTGACTATTATATAGGAATTGTATAAATCACCATTAGGTAACAATAGTGATATCAGCCAGTCTAATGGGTGAAAAAATAGCTAATATTTTTTCCTTATTATAGTGTGTGTATGTGTGTGTGTATGTGTGTGTGTGAGAAAGAGAGAGAGAGAGAGAGAGAGAGAGAGAAAGAGAGAGAGCAGGGACAGTATCTCTTTTTCAAAGTTCAGAGTACGATAAAAATATATTGCTAAATGTACAGCTTGGATAATCTGGTTTGACTCAGAATAATTTTAGTGGAAGTCTGTGAGTTCTAGTCCCACCTTAGCCATGAAAGCCAGGTGGATGACTTTGGGCCAGTCATTATCTCTCAAATCACCTCATAGGGTTGTCATCGTGGACAAAATAGGAGGAAAATAAGAGGAGAAATGTGCTGGATATGTTCACCACCTTGATTATTTGTAAAAATAACAAATGTGGGACATAAATAAACACATCAATAAAAATAAAATGCTTCAAAATGATGACTTTGGAGTCCACATGAGAACAATGTATTTTCCCAATCTTGTGCATATTTAACTTGAATGTGTATATTTCTTTTACATCAGTTTTCATTCCTCAATTTCTCAAAACTCATCTTTCTGGAACATGCTGTAATCTTTTTATTAGGTTTAAATATATTTAAATTATCACCATCTTACAAGTAAAATTTAAAATAAAGAATTTTGGGTGGACTGGTGAAGTTATGAAAAAAATACAACGGCATTCTAGCTCTGTACAAATACATCACCATTATAACTTTAATTATGTGCTGTAGGCGAGAGGATGTAACTGTCTGAATACAGAAGATTCAATTATTACAGCATATTTGTATTTATTTTCATTTGGCATATTCTGGTACTTTCACCACATACAGTATATGAAAAACAATATTCCAGTCAAAAAACCTTTTCATTTTCAAAAATTATCATTAAATTTGTAGACAAACAAATTGAGTAAATAAATTCTTCCAATGTTCCCAGGGGCTGGGAAAATCTTCCAGCAGCACTAGGCATAATCATACTATGATTATGTCACAGGAAGTATTGTTACACAAATTCTTTCTATGGAATATAATAGAAGTATGGAATCAGGAGTCTGCAGTATTCTGGCTACGGTGAAAAATAGGGCCTTCACTTATAGTCCTGGATTGCTTAACAACTAAATGAACATCACACTCATTCTCATTCTCTACTCCTTTGAAGGAATTTTTAAAGCAAATTCCTTTCATCACATTGAATTAGGATTGATTTAAAAAAGGCATGATCATATAAATGATGGGGGAACTTCAGCTGAATAACAGGAAGAGAAACAAATTTAGAACCCTAACTTATCAGATGTTTTTAAAAAATGATAGGAGATTTGTACTTTCAGACTTGCCAGATTTCAATCCTACAGTGAAATAGAATTAAATCATCTTGTTGATTTCTTGTCTGGTCTACATGGAAGGCTGACTATCCGTGTATTGCAAGATTAAGGACTTTTTGTCTTTTAATTGCCAGTTGATACATGTACAAAATAGAATAGACCACACTTTCAACTGGGAAACTCTTAATATTTTGGATTAAGTTAAACTTTAAAAAATGCTAAGTAATTTGATTTTCTGTATATTGAAACCATTCCTGTTACTTCTTTCATACTAGTTCCCCCTTTTGTATTCAGACTACAGTCATCCATTCACGCATTGTTAGCTCTTCTTGTTTTATTACACATTTCCAAGTAAACAATTCAAGCTATAGTTATCTTTCTTTTTTCAGACATACTCGACATTTCCATACAATAAAGAGACCAAAAGACACTTTTGCTTCTTTTGACGAATATTTGTTCCTTGCAACAGGCTATTTGCATATTGTTCTATCCATTTTTCTATCTTCAAATACCTTACCATGATAACTAGTTTCATCTGTAGGATCCCCCTTTCTCATTTTAATATGCAATAATTTATGTAAACATGACCATCTTAGGTTCTGATATATTAATTTTCTAAACTGTCTTCTTTATTACATAGTATATCTAACATCCACTGCAAATTATTTGAATTCTTAGCCAACAATTACATACTATCTGCCTACCAAAATATGTGCTCATTCATGTTGTCAACTGGGCATCTCTGATGTCACTCAAGCATGCACTATACATTTGTCCATAAGTTAAACAACCAAGAGCATCTCACACAACTTTGCTTTATTGCTAGAGAATTAAGAATAAAAATTAAGAATAAGCTTTATTGTTTATTGTTTAAGAATTCTAGCAAATGTTGTCCTTGGATAGCTTAGCAAAGTAATCCTCTGTGGTTTTGTATTCTCCATTGATACTTTTCTCTTTGAACAGAAAACAATAAGGTCTATTTTGGAAATGAAGTCTTTATACACATGCTAAATCACACAGCTAATTCATAAGAAAACTACATCCCATATTTTAAATCATTTCTATTCTTGAAGCTATACTATAGGTCAACATTCTTACCTTTATGAATTTCCTTTCTTGGGTTCTAACACACATAACTTTTAATTCAATCCTACTCTTTGACATAGAACCATCATCGTTACACAAAATATTTCTTCTAGCATCATTTCAGCCATTTCATTCAATTAATTTCATTGTATTTACTTTAAATTCCATTCACTCTGTTAGGCAAGAACAAGTATAGAAAAATTTAGTTCTGGCCTTGAGAAAGGGGTGAGAGAAGAAAAATTATTACTCAGTTTTGAGAAGTAAAAAGCATGACAAACAGAACAGTCCCACTTTGACCTTGTTATCCTTAAAAAGTCAGTAAAAGTTCAAATTCTGTTACTATATCCCTACAAAAATAAAGTACTACTGGGCTCCCTGAAGTATATTTCTTGACCTGGGCTATCTCAAAGGGCTGACAAACAAAACTACTTCTTTCACTTTTCCTGATTTCTAAAACCATTTGTTTCCATTAAAATTGCTCTGCCCTTGCCTATTTCATTTAATCCCAATAGTTTCGTTATTTTTAAAAATTATTTTCTTTGCCACTGTCTTTTTCTATCTACGCACGTTATATATGGTCTTTCTCACATTATAATTTTTTGTATGAACCTTTCTCTTATATGTATTTTTTCACTTCAATAATTCCATCAGACATCCTATTCCATACTTCCCACTAGCATCACAGTATCTAATTTTGTAGCATTCTATCACATATGTTTTTGCACTCCATGCCAAACAGCTTTCACAACCCCTTTTCTGATGCACACGTTTCATTATGATGCTGGAAGATTAATCTATTTTGTAATATTTTTCATACCAAAATTTAACTTTCTCTTTCAATAGTTTATCTACTTTGATTCATATTTCTTTACTTCTTTTCCTTTCTTCCATGGGCATTGCTTGGCCCTTCTAAATGATAGCCTGCTCACATTCAGATCCTCTCATCACATTGCATCCTTCATTAATTTCCCCAATCTTTCATCATAAAGTTGATAAGCTTGAACCTACCAATGTCCTAAAAAGGCCTTGAAAATGCAATCTACTCCCCCAAAGCAAAAATATCATTAACTGTGTCTGACAAATCTCTATCAACAACATTTGTTATAGTCAGCACACACTCACAAAAGCATAGATATTGAATAAGTTGAAATCTTTTGCCAATAAAAAAGTAAAGATGGAGGTCCCAGCTGCTCTAATCTACTTTTCTTATGTTTTGCTACCATGGACTAATGGACATCCTCCTTCAACATGTACAGATGAACGATATCTTAAACAGATACTAACAGTTCTTAAATAAACCATGCATGCTTCCATATAGCTTCCTTCAATGAAATGAAAGTTATTACAAGCCTAACAAAGCCAAATAGCTCTTCTAGTTTCTTTTATCACAAAACTAACAACAATACAGTATCTATATAATTTAGAAATCTTGCTTATTTATTTACTTATGCTGATTTTTTTTTGCTAGTACCAATCATTGCAGTCTACTTTATAATCACTTTATACATTTTGCACATTCTTCTATCCTTCCAATCATTTCGCCTGGCCTTCTTTGCTCCCTCACTCCTTATGGGCTATATAGTTTTAGAATTTATTTTATAAAATGTAGAGAATAAAATTGTACACCAAGTATGGCTTTAACTTAGACTTTTTAAAAAGAACTTTAAAATATCAGTAGTTGTATTTTGTGTTTCACTAAAAATTCCTAGTGTGAAATTTGTTTTAAAATGGGCCAGTTGAGATTTTTAGTCTTTATAATATGTGTGACTTTTAAGACTCATTTGATATTTGTTTTCACTGAACTCCACTTGTCTTTATAACCCTATTTATTTATTTCCCACATTTATTTATTTATTTATTTTTACAAATAACTCAAGGAGAAAAAGACATATGTCACACCTTTCTCCCCCTATTTTCTCCAAAACAATCCTATAAGGTGATTTGGGCTATGAGACCATAAATGGCCCAAAGCTATCCACCTAGCTTTCATGGCTAAAGTGGGACTAGAATTCACGGATTCCCATTTTATGGCCCGGCATCTGAAACCCTAGACGAATATTTACTTAAGATCTTTTTTGTAAGTTTTCATCATCTCTTAATTTTTAACCATCCTGAGGAGTTTGTTGCCATCATCAAATTTAGTTATTTCCATAGCATCCCCAAACCAAGACATTTACAAATAAATTAAAAGAAGTAATTCAGCATTGGCCCTCAGGGATCCCACTTTACATTCTGTAGTGTGAACATTGTTAATTCCTGTTTTCCATTTCCCCCTTAATTACCGTAGTGTAACTTTGTCGCTTGTATCCTAATGATTTATATTGACTGTTTCCTAGTATGATTTGATTGCTTATTGTACCCTATGACTATTATTAAGTGTTGTACTTTATGATTCTTGATGAATTTATCTTTTCTTTTATGTACACTGAGAGTATTTGCACCAAGACGAATTCCTTGTGTGTCCAATCACACTTGGCCAATAAAGAATTCTATTCTATAAGTAATGTAGAAATGCTTGGGAGGCAAGAGGAAGAGCTACAACCTGGACCACTGTCATACAAAAATTATCTCAATCTTTAGAAGCTGAAAGGGCAGGGAAAGTGCTTCAGAAGGAACCCTCACTAGTTTTCCAGATACTTTAGTGAGAAGCGGGAAGGAATTCTTTCAGAGTTGCAAGTAACCTTACAATAGAGACATAGCTAATGTTCACTGTTATTCTTGTCAAGAATAATTTGAAGGATTAGCAACAACTATTTATCTTCTTTTTCCATAGTGGGGCTGCCAAGTAAACACTTCCAGTTCAGTAAAATATTGAAGATCTTTTTTCACATCTTTAATCATTAGATGATTCTGATATTAGACGAAATACAGCTTGTAATCATTAACATTACTGAAGAGAGAAGATTAAATGTGCCTAAAAAGGCTTTTACTTTGTTTTAAACTTTGTTTAAAACTGATTTTCTGATGTGTATTTTGAATTTGTGACACTTCTCTACAGGCATTATTATACCAATTTTCTCAGTATAAAAAGTTTGGATTTAAGAATACATACAAAGACTATTGAGAGAACAAGGGATTGAATCTCCTTTTAAATAACCCTTTCTGTATTAATATATTTCTTTCTCTGTTATATAAGTGTCTATTGCAGTCAGAGATACCAATCACTACCAATAAACTGGCAAACTCCAAACACTGAAATAAATTACCAATATCCAATAGCATTTGTGACTTTGGATGAAAAGTAATAATCCACAGAATAATTTCAAACAACTATATGAATTACATTTTGCATATGTGTGACAGCTAGGTATTTTTCCTCAATTACTTTTTCCGTAGAAGCATTTGACTTCAATGGTTAATCTTAAAGATTTATGGCAAACAATTACTACAAGTCTTTAAAAAGTTATTGGGTTAAAAAAATGGAAGAAAGATCTATGAGGGACTATTAGTCTTGATGTTATTTCTTAGTCTGGGATAGCATATCTCCAAATACCAATAGGGGAACAATGCCAGGAGATGCTATTGTGTTCCCTTATCTCCTGTTTGCAAGAATTCTGGAGACATCTGGCTGGTTACAGGTAGCCCTCAAACTATGACCATTTGTTCACCAGCCATTTGAAGTTGCTGAATGAATGGTGATTACAATGTATCTTTGGGGTTTTGACTATTACAGCACCCATGATTGTGATCTGGCAACCAGTTTGCAGTTATGATCAGTTTCAGCATGGTGAAATGATCGC
This sequence comes from Bungarus multicinctus, assembly GCA_023653725.1. Taxonomy (NCBI): domain Eukaryota; kingdom Metazoa; phylum Chordata; class Lepidosauria; order Squamata; family Elapidae; genus Bungarus; species Bungarus multicinctus. The sequence continues at coordinate 44,823,832 of CM042849.1, read as the reverse complement.
CATTTACAACATTCTCTTCTCTTCTGACTTTTTCAGAAAGTCAGTGGGGTAGCTGGCGGAGAAGGTTGCAAGTTGCTAAGATAAATCTCTCCTACTTGAGCACCCTGCCTCAGTCCCTCTATACTCACATCACACTAGCAATCATGCACTTCCCATACCCTTGCACTCCCTTGTTCCCTTGTTCCCATGCCCATCCTCTTGAACATCACATGCTCCCCACCCTTCTGCATACCATTATTTTTTCAGTCCATAATCCAATAGCAGCCATTTACCTGCTTAGTGATTTTGGTTGTGAGAAGATAGCAGGAAGTTGTGTTGCCTAATTTTTCACTATGAATTTAATTAACAATGGCAACCAGGACTATAGGGATTGATGATATAGTCATACTTTATTCTAATCCCAATTACCATCATGAGCCAAGGACTATCTGTACTATGAGAAATATGTTGCTGGACTAAGAGAATCTTGGGCTAATTCAATAGGACAATTTATACATACGTCCACTATGAACTAGGTCTGTTCATTTTTTGGCTAAGCTAGATATTAAACAGTAATCAGAAGATACTCCAATTCTTCCAGGAAAGTGAGGAGAGTGAGTCATTTCTTTGAAATTTTTAGCTTTTCTTTTCATCCTCTTTGTGTTTGGGATGAATAGCAATGTCAGCTTTAACCCAAAATTATGGGCCTTGTGATATGAACCAAATGTTTCCGAAACATTAATTATCTGTCAAGGTCAGTGAATTCAGTTGTTCTTTTTTATAAGGAAGATAAGAGAGGCATAAATCCTGTGAATATATGATAAATTCAAAGGTAATATAATGGTGTTAAAAATAAAAATACTCATGAATTCAGTACCTTCGCTGTTGGAGCTAAATATAGATTTCAATTTTTGCTTCACCATTAGAAAAGCGATATATAAACATATTAATTTGCTTTCTGTGTAGGAGACGTTTACATTCAAGGAGTTACTTTATGTCTCTACAAAGAAACGAGCCACAGTAACAATTATTATTCAACTCCTCTGGCTTCTTTTTATAGATACATTTGAGCAAATTAAAAAGAAAACACTTAGGTTGGAGAACTCCCCCCCCCCCCCAGGTTATGTTCATAGACAATTCAAATGATGCAGTACTAATATTATAAAGATGGATTCATTGAACAGGAAGACAAAGAAGTACAAATTTTATTCTTCAGTATCACTGTGAAATTGTCAGATATATTTCAGTTCAAAATAAGTAACATACTCCAGATGCTGCTTGACTATATCTAGCGTGATACAGCACCATAGAGTCTATTGACTACATTTTAGTGTTCTGCAGCTTTTACATATAGAATACATTTTATTTTCTCTTGCCTGGTATAATTCTAAAATTAATTTAAAATTTCTACAAATGAAGTCAGCTTTCCAATGAAATAATCTCTATCTCCCTGGATGTTGCCAAATGAAAGCAAGATAAGATCCAAACTATCTGTTCCCCATCCCTTAATGTAGTATGTCACTGACTTTTGAACAACTCTGAATAAGTAGATAGATGATACATCAATATTAAATACTGTACATAGTTGATTACTGAAAATGAAGGAAATGGATAGTCACACCAAATATTGATTTGATTTGGATCTCTCTTCTTTTCATTTATCGTTAATTATAAAAATAAACTAGCAGCACTTCTATTTTTGGAAGCATTTTTAATGTACAGCATTTTCGCACAACTACTTTTGCAGAATACTGTATGTGTATGGGTGAGAGAGATTTTGAGGTTATATTTTTGTTTAGTAGAGCCTGGACTTGTGCTTGAGTCCGTAATGATATGAAAATTTGAGCAACCCAATTCCTGAATGGCTGACTGTTCTTTTTTCTCCTTCCATCCATACAGAAAGTTTTAATTTTCTAAACCTCTAAATGAAGAGGGATGCCCAACATGTAAAAGAAATAGCTTATTACAAACTGGAAGGACAAATTTATACATTCTCATTCGCTTTTCATCAGTTGCTACTTTTATGTTGAGTATACACATACATAGTAACCAATATCTGTAGTTAAGGAATAGTAAAGTATATGTTTTAGCCTAAAAGACTCCAAAACCATAAACACTTTTGACAGCATGTAAAGAAATCTCAACATGTAAATAAAATGTTAACTACTAACGACTTCCTCCTGCCCTTATTACCAGACCACCCATAATGGGACAAATGACCACAGGAAGGGAAAACTTTTGTTTGAAGTTTAGCCCATTTAATTATTGATTTTTATTTTTATTTACTTTATTTATGGATCTTTGGGGAGTTTAAACATTTCTGGGCACACCAAACTTTAATCAGGTGTCCCAGTTTAACTCTAAATATATGTTTACTTATTTTTGTTTAATTTTGGCCATGTTTCTTCTGAAAGAGCTGGCAATTTTCAAATGCAGATTAAAAAAACCTCCACAACTAGTGAATATTTCCACTGTTGAAAATGATGTTTCAAAATCAAGTCATATATTCTGTCTTGCATCTTATGTCACAATCCAAATAACAATGAAAATCTTAAAGGGTTTTTTATGACCAACCATTAGATTTCCATTAAAAAGCATATTAATCATTTTGAAGTGTATAATCTGAATATATGCCACATTCTTTCCTTTGAGCGTGTCCCTGCCTGCATGTCAATTGCATGAAACATTGTTTCAGCACAGGATTAATTTCCACTTGTCCTTCTTTGCGACAATAGTACTTAGAAAAATTGGCCTGGATCCCACTTGCTTAAACTTTACTGCCCATCTTCAGTTTTACTTGGCATAAATGCAAGTAAAATGCATTTATGCAACCCCACCCCCTCCAGCAACACAACTAGTGAGCAAGATCATAAGTAGCAAAACCATGGTTATATGTTCCAAATAGAAATTTCTTACAGTAAATTTTGGCCACCAAAGAAAATATTGGAGATAAATTTCTATCCAACTTCTTTATGGAAATGTGTGAGCGATCTACATTGTGACAGAACAAGAATTTTCCAGATAAGTTGCCTAAATCAATTAATTTGAGCTTTATGGTTCCTTCCTCATTCATTATCTCACTTGTGCAATAACTTCCTTTTGTGGTTATTACAACTTTGTTGCATCCCACCCTAGAGACATATATTTATCATATTGTTTGGAAGATATGATTCTAGCAGACAGGAAACATGATTGAGAGTTCTTAGAAGGAAAATCAAGAAAAGAGTAGAACAGCAGAAACCAGAACTGCTGAATAAGCATAGGACAAAGCTCTCATCTTTTCTCAAAATCTCTAATACAGAACTGCTTGAAGGAAGAAAAGGATGCTACTGTTTCATAAAGTTCCTGAATATAAACCTCTTTAACATTTTGCTTTAATCTAGAAATGCATTGTTGCCCTCTAACTGGTATTTATTAGTTAAGAACAGCCATACAAACTAATGACCTTTTAATGAACAATGAACAATTAACTGCTTTCTGTGTCATTCAGATGTTTTGTTTGATGTTTTTCAGCATAAAGCGTAGGAATAGCCTTTTTTTTTCATGATGCTATGATTCCTTTCAAGAAAACAAAGGAAGTTTAGAATTTCTAATAGGAAATTAATTGTAACTAGAAAGAAATAAGATGCTTTTCAGATCATTGCAATGGTGAATTTTTTTTTTAGGAAGGCTCATGGAAAATTCACAAAAGAGCCAAAACCTTTCTTTTAGATAAATTAAATATGCAAACTTCAAGATGTGCACATTCAGAAATAATTTAAAGAGAACCTAGATGTACAAATAAAACACCAAAGCAAAGTATTCCCCTCTATAGGTCAGAAAGTCGGCATTTCCTGCATGGCATGGTAAAAGAAAAATACAACAAGGAACACATTCAGTGTAATTTATTTATAACAAATGACTATTTATGCAAAACCAATGAAGAACACCTTCTGCAAATCAACGTATCTTTTTAAACAATGTTGGTTAGGCTACACTTAATATGTATTTACAGATAACATGCCATTTTAAGCACTGAATTTAAGGTCCTGTTGTCTGACATCACTACAATACTATTTTCTAGAAGTTTCATATTAATGCTGTCACTAGAATATTAGAAGTTTCTTATTAATTCTTTGTCACCTAAGTATATAGTCTGTTTTGGGTACATCATATTTTTCAGTCAACTTTGATAAAAACAAAATTTGCAGAAGTCCAAAGACAAAATGGATCTAGTTTGCTGGAATATGCAACTTAAAGAACTTAATTTTAGCTAAATTGTACCTATTAATTTTAGATATGCCAATTAAAGTTTATGCATTTAATTTGTGCAACCCAACTATATTACATAGGGAAGTAAATATTCCCATGGTTATCTGCTTATGCAAGCATTTAATAGACACTAACATTATGCACATATTACATGCATTTGGAAGACTTATGAAAGAAGGAAAATAACTGGGTTTTATATGAAAGTAAGATTAAAGACACCATTAAAAATAAATGTATTTTTTGTTAGGTTTATTGTGTGAAGTAGCAAATAGCTTAATGCGCAGATAAAACAGAATATCATTTAGCTTATTTGTTTGAAGATTTATACATTTTAGGTATGGAGTGCAAATTCTTTACTTAATTTCAACTTTGACAGAAGAGCAATATTAGCTTATTGTAATATTAACAAACATTACTACAAATGGAATTTTTATATTACAAATATACACATATATTACATATATATTATTATATTTTACAAAGGTAAAATCTATCATTCCTATAGCTACCAATGCCTATTGATCCCATATGACTTGTAGAACTGCCATTTAGTTCTCTTTGACTCTTTGCTTATTGCTTAGTTTGTTATTCACTCATAAGAATTCTAAATTGCCATTTCTTTATCTGAGATAGGAGACAGACTTTTATTTCCATTCAGGTATTTTCTGGTCATTCAGAAAATGGACACATTACACACAAGCATCATGACTAACTAATTCTCATGAAAAGACACAATCAAATTAAATAGGACTCTTTGCCAGGCACCATTCTTTTGCTAATCTAAACTTTGTTGTGGCTATTGTTTGGTTATTCAATTGCCAGGATTTTTGGTCAGCAATTGCTTTTCAGAGTGGGAATTAGATGTAAAATCAAGAAAAATATATGAGGGATCCTTGATGCTTTTTGAGCTTGCAGATGTTTCATTACTCAAGCTAGGTAACATTGTGGGTAATGAAATGTCTGCAAGAAAACAACCAAGCTCAGAGATTACTAAGAATCCTTCATTGCAATCCTGAGCTAGAAATATTCTCTTTTATTGGTAACATATATGGGTGTCAAATCTTCAGATAGCACGCCAATGGGAAAAAAATGTCCATAGGCGCACAAAAAGACCATTGATAATGTTTCCTAGTTTGTTTAATGAAACACCTGCAAGAAAACAGCAAGATCAGAAAGAACAAAGTATTCCTCATTTCAGCCCTGAGCTACAAACATTCTCCTTTATCAGAAAAATATATGCTATATATTCCTAGAATCTGATCTACAAAAATTTCCTACTAGAGTTGTTATCCATAAGCCCAGAGTGCATTATTGCTTATAGAGCATTGATCTTCATAAAAGAATTGTCAGAGTAAAGTTTTTCTCTAACTTTGTCACAAAAGGAAAAGTTTGCCAACTCCAAAACATTTTGGAATGTAGAGTTTGATTGAAGAAAAAAATGAAACTGCATGACTGGAATCATATAGGGTGCATTTGGAAAACATACCAAACTCTTGCCAAACATTAAGCATTGGGGAAATTGATTATTATCCTTAAGGTTTTGCAAGAAATAAGTGATATATTAGATACATACCTATACTATATATTAATCAAGAAAGAAGGTTAAAGATTTGAGAGGGCAGTCTTCTATGTGAATATTTTTCGAATAGCTTTCCTCTCAGTGTTGTGAGTGCTTCATTGCTAGAGGTTTTCAAGAATAGACTGGACCAGGGGTTGCCAACTTTTTGGACCTCAGGGACCACCAAACTCATAATTTTAAATCCCAAGGGACCACTAACTGGTTCTGTGGGCACGGCCTAATTTGTGGATATGGCTTGGTGGTCATGTGACTGGCTGGGCATGGCTTGTATGTAAATATTATAAATATTTACATAAATATTGAATGTTTTATTTAAAAAAATGTAGATTTAACCCAAAATCAGGCAAAGCAGGCAGGCAGATTGAGTTGCTCACAGAATCACAGATTCATTCAAAAATCTATCTATCTGCCATTGGCTAGCTTAGTCTGTCACATAAAATTTGCTTGCAAGCAAACTCATAAAATTTGCTAGCAAGCAAATTCACAAAATTAACTCACAACACACCATGTATGTAAATATTGAATTTTTTTATAAAAAAAGAGCAACTTTTACACAAAATCAGGCAAAGCAGGCAGGCAGATTGAGTTGCTCACAGAATCATTCAGTGATCTATCTATCCACCATCGGCTAGCTCAGTCTCTCAAATTTGCTTGCCATGAATCTGCACTGAATAATAGAATCTTCAGTCCTAAGGGACATTCGGCTGTGCTTAAAAGCAGAACCGAAGATCTAAAGACTAGCTAGAAAGCAAAAAATCCAACCATTTCCTGCTTCCTAGCTAATCTAAATCTCCAGGCAGAGCAGAACACCTGATGGTTGGAAAAGGGAAAAATGGCAACTTAGCTGACAAGTTTGCCGGGTAAGGAGTGAGTGGGCGGGGAGGGTTCCTGAATGACCAGACTCGTGTTTCTGCGCAACCTGGATTAATTGCTTTGGGGCGTGCTCTGGGGGTGAGATTTCTCTGTGGCCCACCAAAATTTTCTCATGGCCCACCAGTGGGCTGTGGTCCACCAGTTGGCGACCGCTGGACTGGACAACCATTTGATAGAGATCATATAAGATATCTTGAGCAGGAGTTTGGATTAGAAAACCTTCCCAGTCCTATGTGTCTATGTTCTATTATTGTAAATCTGTGGAGATAATTCTGGCACAGAATGGAAGCAAGAAAACCTAAGAATATTTCTGAACTAGATGTCTGGAGAGTTAGATTAGTACAAGAATAAAGACATTTGGTCATGGGAAAGTAATATGTTTTATTTCTGCCTTAGACATGAAAGTGGGTGACTTTTCTTTTAGCACTAGGAAGCAGGAATTGGAAAACCTTGCCAAGGAAATTGCAGGAACTTGTCCAGTCACCAGGAGTCAACACCAACTCAAAGGAGGAGGAGGAGAAGGAGGTGGAAAAAAGAGAAAGAACAGGAGGAGAATTTTTTCAGGAAAGTATGTCAAAAATTTTAAATTCTTCTTTCTGCTAAGGAATAGCTAAATATTTGCATCTATCATATTCAATATGTTTCTATTTTCTATAATCAGCTGAAATACATAAATGACAGGCCTGCTTCCACATTTGCAGAAGGATGTGCACATCTTTGCTCCTTGAAGAGGTTGTGTCAGTTTGTGTACACTTGTGTACATTCAGTGAAGCACACAATTTGACTAGGGATTTTTCTCTAATCCATTAAACCCTTTCAAACAACCGTAGTACTTAAAAACAGATAAAAAGATCTAAAATTTCTATTTATATGAGGAGCTGTACAAAGACAAAGGGAACTTTATTTGGGTCATTGACCAATAAAAGTACAATCAATAAGTGAACAGCACAGAATTATCCCCTAACAGTATGAATCTTTAGCAACCAACTTGTGGGTAAAGCTTACACATTAAATAGCAATTTTTTTCTACTTTTAGAAAAATGAATCTATCTTGATTATTTAACTGATAGTGCAAATAAAAACTAGTGCACTGAAAATTTAAATAAAATAGGGGCAATCAACTTGTGACAAATGGCAATACGGAAGAACACGGGTTGGAGTTTCTATAGTACTCCCAGCATCAGGTTTCATATGGGATTTTCCTATATTTTCCTTCCAAGACATCTGTGGGAAGAACACTAAACTGAGCTAAAGTTAAGAATTTCCAAATGCAGCAATTTCTGCTTGATCTGTTTTCTAAGATCCTTTAACTTAGAATTGATCTAGCTTGATCTGACTCTAAGATGAAGATGGTATCACTGGAGTTCCTATTCCTATATATGAACATTCCCATTCATATGAGCAGCAGTAGGGTATTGTATCCAGTTTTGGTCACCACACTATAAAAAGATGTTGAGACTCTAGAAAAAGTACAAAGAAGAGCAACCAGGATGATTAGGGGACTGGAGACTAAAATATATGAAAAGCAGTTACAAGAACTGGGCATGGTTAGTGTAGTGAAGAGAAGGATCAGGGAAGATATGACTGCAGTGCTCCAATATTTGAGGGGTGCCACAGAGAGGAAGGGGTCAAGCTATTTTCTGAAGCAGGGGTCTCCAACCTTGGCCACTTTAAGACTTATGGACTTCAACTCCCAGAATTCCTCAGTAAGCTTTGCAGAATTCCTCAACTTTGCTGACTGAGGAATTCTGGGAGTTGAAGTCCACAAGTCTTAAAGTGGCGAAGGTTGGAGACCCCTGTTCTAAAGCACCCAAAGGCCAGACAAGGAATAATTGATGGAAATTGAACAAGGAGAGATTTAACCTGGAAATAAAGCGAAACTTTCTGACAGTGAGAACAATCAAACAATGGAACAGATTGCCCTCGGAAGTTGTGGGAGCGCCATCACTTGAGACTTTCAAGAAGAGATTGAACTCCCCTCTGTCAGAAATGGTGTAGGATCTTCTGCTTGGATGGGAGTTGGACTAGATGACCTACAAGGTCCCTTCCAATTCTGATTATGTATTATCTGTTAGTTAACATAACTGTTGGGGTTGCTTGGACTTGAAACTAACCTTTCTATTGTTTCAGTATTAACTGAATTTTTTATTTGCATGACAAGTACTGAAAATCTACCGTTTACTAAGTATATTACATGACCAGAATCTTTTTATACATTTGTACTTTTGCCCTCATGAAGCAATTACATATGCTTTCTATGAATGAGGATAAATCTATATACATTTTGCCCAAACATACATGCCATTTTTTTAACTTCTGATGCAATTGACATGTTAATATAATTTTAATATAATAAACTATATAATATATATATATATATATATTCAAATCCCAGTAAGGGTATGGCTAGCTGATGAGAGCTAAGTAGCTCGAAATAGATCTATCCTATTATCCCTTGTTTAATTATTTATCAGCTCAAAAACCTAACAAACATATAAACAAAAGACAACAAAACAAATAGCTTTCTGTCTGGATGGTGATGACCCAAAAGACAGAAAAGGACAGCAGTATGCTTTCTCCCTTGATTGGAGCTTACCAGGGTGTTGTAACACAAGTATATACTCATTCCCCTGTCTCAGCTGATCTGGATGAGAACCAGTGGCCTAATGGCAATTACAACTGCCTCACATGTAATATTTCCCTGGTTCAAATCCCAGTAAGAGTATGGCTAGCAGACGAGAGCTAAGTAGCTCAAAATAGATCTATCCTAGTCTCCCTTGTTTTATTATTTATCAACTCAAAAACCTAACACACACACACACACACACACACATACATATACATATATATAATTGTAAAACCTTTATGTACTGGAGTCTTTTCTTTCGTTGACTTCTAAACTTTAAGTTAATCATTCCTTTCCTTTTTTTTAAAGGCAAGAATAAAACTGTTTATACCAAATGTCCTCCAACATTTCTTTACTGTTTTGTTTCACATTACCCATAATCACATAGGATCTCAGAAATGAAATGAAACTTCTCTTTAGAGCAGAATACCACTGGAATGCACAAATTATCTATGGTTAAGCAGAATACAAAATGGCTAGCAAACATTATATTTGGGTTGAACGTGCACTATACAGTTTCTTTTGCCTCCTTGTCCTCAAAAGGAAATTCAAACTTAAGAAAAGGAAATCTGTCATTAACAGAGTGCAGTTTTGTTTATAAGATGGAATGTCTACTGTAATTTAGAGAAAAAAATAGAGAATTGCTCAAGATGTAGCAGCTTATTATGTATTCTGTAATTTTTCTGTTTTAAAAAACTTTCTTGAATGAAAAGCATAGAGTGAGTCTCTGCTTCCTTCGTGACACATGATGATGAGATAAGATCAACAATCTTATTTTCTGTGAACAAAGAGGAGCTGATAATTTGCATAAAGTCTACAAGCTTCTCTATCCAAAGGTTGGGAGTAAATTAAATTAGAAGAACCAGAAGAAACTGATACATAGCAGCATACACTTAAAGGGAGTTGGAAAGCTCCTTCAGTGTGGATTGATTATTTATTAAATTTATATGCTGCCAATTTTGTCATTCAAGGCAACACTGAGTGACTTAATATATCTGTTACATTGTGAGAGATGAATGAGATCAAGCAAATCAATTCACAAAAGTTGTGCTTACCAGGCTAAGACACAAGACCCAGTATTGACATATATATCAATAGCACTTAAACTTATATATCACTTCATAGTGTTTTATAGCCCCCTGTAAGTGGTTTACAGAGTCAGCATATTGCCCACAACAATCTGGGTCTTCATTTTACCAACCTCGGAAAGATGGAAGGCTAAGTTAACTTTGAGACAGCAGGATCGAACTGCTGGCAGTCTGCAGAGTTAGCCTTCAGTTACTGCATTCTAACCATTGCGCCACCAAAGCTCATAAATAACATATATAAAGTCTAAAAAATTATGGAAAACAACTGAACAACCCGAAAAACACCTCTTCTCAAAATATTTCACCTATATACAATTATTCAAGGAAGGTCTGCTTACCTCAACAGTAGAACTGACCCAGAGAGTGATGACTCACAGTAGATTTTTTTTTTGCCAAAAGACATCAACTTGTCTTTCACGTTACCTAATTTGATGTGGACAATTACAATATATTTGATTATCTGATCTTTTGGAGAGAACAATAGTGCACTTAGCTCTGCATCTTTTGAAAAGAAAGCAGTGTACAAGCAAACACACACCTAGAAATTACATACAAGAAATTCAGGATCCCTTATTTAATTGGTATCAATTCCAAAAATGATGGGTATGAGATTTGTTTGTGGAGATCATTCACACAAGATCAAATTTCTGTCACCATATCAGATTTCTATCACCACTCTTTTGTGCAGAACTGTACACAGAGGGGATAAAATAAATCATGATAACAGCCACAACCATATGATTAAAGACATGACAAAGATGTGAAGCATGTATAAATGGAATGGAGTTCAATTGCTTGGTTGTGTCTAACATCTTGACTTTTTTTTGACAAAGAACATTGCAAAACTGGGCCTAAAAGAACCTCAGCCTTATTCCATGCAGTTCTTAGCCTAATTTAAAAAAAATTTCAGGTCATCAATTGAGATTTGCCGTCAGAACAATTTACAAAAGGCAGAAAAAAAATAAAGGAAGTATTAGAAAGAAAAAGGGAGGGAAAGGGGAAGAGAAAAAACTGTAAGGTAGAGGAGATAAATTAAATTTTTGTCCATATATATGTGTTGGGGAAGCATAATTCTATTTTATTCAGTTATTTGTGAAAAACTGAGGTATCTAGGTGCGGTGGCCTAGAGGTGGATTTCTCGCCTCACAATCAGGAGGCTATGAGTTCGATCCCAGGTAGAGACTAATATTTGCTCCTGCTTGACTGTTGGACTAGATGACCTCCAACGCCCTTTCAAACTCTGTTTATTCTATGATTATCTCTGAACATGCATATTTAGATTTCATTCTAAAATGCCAGTTCAGATGTGATTAACAGAGACACAGATACTTCTATATAGGTGTAAATAGGTGTGCCTTAGAAAGATAGAGAAAGAGGGAGAAAGGGATGCTTTGGCACTTATATTATCCTTCTTTTTTTGTAATTTTTGAAAATAGGTCCAATGGTTCCCCTTCCAGGTCCTTTTTTGACACTAGAAATTATCTTAACTGTTGTTCTAAATCCTGGCATAATTCACATAGAAGAGACAACATTATAATCGCTAAACTTTGAACACGTCATCTTCAGTGAATATTCAGCCCAGATCTATTTCAGGTGTTTAAAACATTTATAAATATGGAAAGGATACATCAGATTTCTTTCCTGAAAGGTATTTTTTAATATAATTATGCTTTTAGAGTAATTTTAGTCACTCCTGAGCTATTGAGCAAAATGAATCATAGGCATCCTACATTTTCCCCCTCACTAAAAACACACTTTTGTATTATTTACTTTTTTTTTAGGTAAAAGGAATCAGATGGGACTTTTTAATTTTAATATGATGGATGTAATATAAAACTGCCATCTCATTTTTTTTCAACATTGGTGTTACTGTTTCATTCAACTGCTGGGCTATAGATGACCAAAGCTGATTGCTCCCAAAATATCCACAAGTACATTTTCAGTATTTAAGTTACTACCCAAGTTAAAACAACAGAGTAATATGAAGAGAGTACAAAGTTATCTTCTTTGGAATTTTCCCATTATTTGTTAAAGTTGGATCATCTCAGTTAATTTCTAAAGCCATACTTCCTGCTATAGTAGGGAAGAAGGAAGGAACAAAGAAATATTATTTTTGATAAGTATCTCCATTTATCATAGAACTCTTGTAAGTATTTGCATTTCTTGCAAAAGTATTTCTAATTATGTATGTTTTCAAGTTATTATTCTATGCTTCTCTCTTTACTGGGTGCTTTCAGATACATACAAATCCAAATTGTTTGTGCTATCCTACAATTTTGCATATTGAATAATTCCATGTTCCTAAAAACTAATCCACCGTGTTTCACACATGATTATATATTCCAAGAATGGCTAAGCTAATTTTTCTCTTACAATTTTCTACAGGAGACATCTGACCATTATTTTAATGATACAACCATAGCAACAGACATGAGTAAGCAGAGACTAACCAAAACAGAGCCAATGTCCACCACAGCTTTGGCTGAAGTTTCTCTGATTTCTGGAGTCATCCTCCATTGTCAACTTAAATTAAAGATTACTCCTTTGTCAATTTTAGGAACATAACTCTTTTAGAAAAAAATGATTATTATATATATTCATTACAGAACAAAATGCTTCATGAATAGTGCTCAATTCATATATTATTCAGGGGTCATGAAGTAGATAGTAGATAGTGAAAACTTAATTATAGCAATATCTGAATATAACACATTGTGTTATACTGAGTTGTAAAGAGGATCTCCAGAATTTTAGTTCAAAAATTCTCAAGTTTTACCTGGCACTTTTTGCCTTTATCACTGTGCTGAGACTTTTGTCTAAATCTTTACTCTAAATCTATTTATTTACATTAATTTGTTCTTCACTTCCTATAAAACAGAAACAAGCCTTTCAAACCAGTGGTAGGATTCAATTTTTTTTTTTACTACCGGTTCTGTGGATGTGGCTTGGTGGGCATGGCATGGCTTGGTGGGTATGGCTTGATGGGCATCCTCCCCACTCATGGGAGAAGGTTATTACAAAATCCCATTCCCTCCCCACCCCACTAACCTGGTTTCCAGCTCTGTTGTCTGTGCAGGGCAACAAAAGAAGACCCAGCTGATCAGCTGGGACTTGGGAGGCAGAGAAAAGATGGGACGGGACCATTCAGAGGTGGTATTCCGAACTACTCAAAATTTCTGCTACCAGTTCTCCAGAACTGGTCAGAATCTCCTGAATACCACCTCTGTTTCAAACCATTTTAATGCTTTAAACATAATAATTATGTACCCGTTTACTAGATGGCCATAATGTAATAAGAAAAAGAAGAATTCAATCAAAATAATCATTTTTTTGCTTTTTTAAAAATCAAGATAGGGAATGTAATGTGGAATGGTATTATTTCAACTTTTTGCATAACTAAGAAATGTAGATGAAAGATTAAATTTGCCTATTGCAAAGTGTTCTGTATTATTTTAATGTTTATAAATGTTCCATTTATAGAATGGAGAGCTTGACTACAGATCCAGTTCCTGGCACAATATTTAATGCTTTGAAGAATCTGGAATAAATTTCTATCTATTAGAACCACAGAGGAATTATTAGTCAGTCTGCATCTAAAATATGGTTGCCGTATTTCATAAGAACGTTGACAAATTGAAGCATCTCTAAAGGAGACCAATGAAAATCATAAGATGCCTTATTATTTAGAACCTTTTAATAGACTTTAGGAGAAATAGAAAGTTCTAATAGCCCAAAAACAGGGTTAGAATTTTATGGGAAATATTATGAACTCAATTCTGCATTGAAAATCAATTCTTGCTTTGCAGCATTTTTTTGTTCTGACAATATATATCTCTCCAATCATTTTTTGTAATTGTGTTTTATTTTTATTTTATTTTATTATAAAGCAAATTCAGCATCCTTTATAAGCAATAATCTGCTGGTTAAAAAAAAAAACTTTCTATCCATCCTTTATGAGTATTAGCTGATCAATATTACAGTCATAATTTCTTGAAATACAATTTGTCTTCTATTACATACATACACTTTTTATTCAAACAATGATATTTATTTTCCAGGCTACATTGCTTTCCATTAAACAAACAAACGAAGTTCTTGATTTTGGAAAATGTAAGACTTTCATGCTTTTTCTAAATCATTGTTGCTAATTTTCTCCTCTGAAACAAGATACATTTCTGGCCAATAGTGCTTCTTACTACAGCTTTTAATCTGAAGAGAGAGTAACGCTGATCATCCTGGAGAAGGGCAATCTATATGGTTGCTAAGGATCAACATCAGCTTGATGACACATAATCAATCAGTCAATCAATCAATCAATCAATCAATGCTGATGTCACCCATTCAAAGTAAAATATTGCCAAGTTACAGTTTTTTTCTCACTGATAATAGTTCACATTTATCAAATTTATCTTGATGTTCCTTAGCTGATCAACTGATATCTAAGTGACTGAACACATTTTCTGAACTTTATATCATATTTGTTTCAGTAGTGGCATCAATGTTTTAGATATAAAAAGTGTACTGCTTTATGAATGAATTCAGAGGATGTATGTACCGTATAATTTGAATAGCTAAAGCTAGTGTGTTTTTATGTGTGGATAATAAGCCAAAATTATAAATCTATTAAAAGTTAATACACAAAATCAGAATTCTATACAGTTAGACATATTTGAAAATATATTTAAGTTCATGGCATGCACTAAACAATCATATGTGGAATATGGACAAGGATGAATACACTGTATCTTACTAGGTAGTTCATGCTAGGCAAGCTATGTCCTGCTTTTATAATTGCTTTGATGCTGCTAAGGTAGTTTTATTTTAAAGCCAAAGAAATTGTAATATGTCGGCAGCTGTATTAATAGTTCAAACTACATATGATACTGTTAGGCATACAGAAACCAACATTAATTTTGTTAATCTTTGTAATACCAAAGATTAATTAGTGGGTTTTAAACTGGATTAATAGTCAAAGTATGCATGATATAGAACAGAGTAGAAAAAAATCCCAAAGTTAATCTCATTAATCTCTGGAATTAATTAATTACTTCCATTGTCTGATTTACTTGCAGTAAGTGCTAAACCAGACCATAAGGCAAATGCAAGCTTTTTTGTTCAACTTTGTGATGTTATTTACTTAACTGTAAATACATAATGATTTCATTTGGACCTAGACTGACATTTGTGGGAAGGAAGAAACCTAATATTTTCCCTCACCCACTTAGTTTTATTTTTATTTTTTTATTCTTTTCTGTGTGGGAGGAGATTTTCCTCAAGACAAACTTCAGTTGGCTTTAATACTTACTTTGGTTAAAAAATAAGATGATGATTTAAAAACAAAAGAAAAATAGATGAGAAGTAGTGTCTATTATCTGTGCATGGTAGCATAATCCAAATCAGGTCGCTAGTTTAAGCAACAGCAATCATAGTTAAACATCCAAAATCAGAAACTAAATAGAATATTTAGCAATCAGGTTCAGGTTAGTCTTCACCTCCAATTCTTTGAAAAGTATTCACCCTCTCTTCACTCTTCTGTTTGGCAGGAACCAAACACTGCATTCCACAGTAAGAACATAATACTAACAGACAATCATGGAGGTCCTAGATCATAGCTTGAGTATGCTTTGCTTCCAGAGATCAAAGGGACTTGGTGACAAAGCCATGAGATCTTGTTTATAACAGAATTCTGCAAGACAAAGTCAGATTATCTGTTCATCAGCTGAAGTCTAAATGGGTCATACAAGTAAATCTACAGAACAATGGATAAACAAAATCGGAATGACAAAATAAAAGTTTACAAGTTCAGAATTGAGAAATCTAAATCCCATAGAAGTGTTGAGATAGATCTGAAAAAAGCAAAATATTGATGTTATGTGTTCAAATATTTTTCTACATCAGTAGGATCTGCATGAGGCTCTGATAACATTCATGGCAAAGATTCAAAAATGTCAAATATTTTTTCACAAATCTATAAATCATGAGCTCCTTGGGCTACACTAAATGGAACGTATCTATGAATAATATTTATAGAATATCCTAAATACCTTGTATGAGCTAGGGCTTTGAGAAAAAACTTTTTAAACATGTAATAATTGCTTAAAGAAAGACAATTCAGAATAACAGAGTTGGAAGGGACTTTGGAGGTGTTCTAATCCATCCCCTTACTCAAGCAGGGGATCCCATACTATTCCAGACAAGTTGAGGTCCAGTCTCATTAAAAGCCTACAGTGATAGAGTACCCACAAGTTCTGAAGTCAAGTCATTTCATTGGTTATTTGTTCTCACCGTTAAGAAATTTTTCCTTAGTTCTAGGTTGCTTCTTTCCCTGATTAATTTCCACCCATTACATTAATTTAATTTAATTTAAATTAATTTCTATCCATTAAATTTATTACAATATGCTGAGTTACCTATTTAAATTAATATATGTTTTCCAATCATTAGTGGTTCTCCTCTTTTGCCCATATCTCCAAAATGAGTAAAACAAGAACATTGGAATGACTGAGTCCAGACCAAAACAGTAAGTGATATAATACAACTTAAATCAATTTTAAGGAAAACATTAAACTTGCTTCCTATATATTATAATAATTTTTACTCCCTATGTTTTTAATAATTTTTAGCCACATTCAAAAATCACACCTCAAGACAGCTTAAAAGATTTGGAGGCCACACCAAAGGCTGGAAATTCTGCCTCAGGGTTTTGGGTTGTGCTTGCACGTTCATAGCATTTTATGTCTGCTATCCTATACATACTGATTTGGAGCAGTTGCTTTGAATGCAGTAGGTAGGACTTACTTCTGATTATATATCAGTAGGATTGGGCTCCTGTGAAAACTGGCTTGTCATAACAATGTCTGGAGAGGAAGCTTTATGGAAATGAGCTGCAGAAAATGTTTGTTATTTGCCAGCAAGTCACAACACACACAACCTTCTGCAAGACAAGATCACAACAGGCCAGAGGATGGATTTTCAGCCTTATAGAATAGAATACTTTATTGGCCAAGGAATTTATCTTTGTGTAAATACTCTCAGTATACATAAAGAAGGAACATTCGTTAAGAATCAAGAATCATAATGTACAACACTTAATGATAGTCATAGGGTACAATCAACATCAAATCATACTAGGAAACAGAGGATACAAGCAACAAAGTTGCAGTCACAAGTGGGAGGGGATGGGTGATAAGGAGTGATGAGAAGATTAACAGTAATAGTAGTGTACACTTTGTAAATAGTTGAACAGTGTTGAGGGAATTATTTGTTTAGCAGAGTGATGGCTTTCGGGAAAAAACTGGATTATGCAGGATTGTTAATCAATGTGTCATTATTGTTAATGGGGCCAACTGCTCTTTTTCCTTAGCAAATGAAGGCAGGCCTGCACCTGCATGTGTCAGACCAAGGATACGTATGTTTGCAGTACTACAAAGTTAGAAAGCTCACAAAGATACATGTCTTTTATGTATAAATTGAATGAGGTGTGGAGTGTGTAATGTATGTTTCAGGGTTAATAACTGGAAATGGTATTTACAGGCATGATCCTATATCTTGTTTGAGGCCTCACATACATCTATTTAGGTAGAAATTATACTGATATCCATAAACCAGCTAAGAGCTATAAAGGCATGGAAGCCAGATTTTACATGTGGATAAGCTATTATTCATTTATTGAGAAGATGTTTTGCTTATAGAAAGTTCCAGATTCCAGATTCTACCTGAAATAGTTTTTAGTAGAGCTAGAAACAGCTTTTGACTGAGAACTTGGAGGGCTGCTTGCTATCAGTGAAGACCATAGATAGTTAAACAACCCATTGATCAAACTCAGTACAAGACCATTTCCAATGCTTCTGACTGAACAAGTAAAATAGTGTTATGGGTGTTTTTCATCTGAGGTGTTCTGACCCAGCCTTAGCAGAACCAAGAAACAGACTCCTTGTCACAAAACCCCCCTCTTTATTTAGTTACTGTGAATTCATGGCATTCAAACACAGAAAAGTCCTGGCAATAATCCTTCCAAGGGCTAATTTCAAGAACAGACCTTATTAGTCATTGGATAATTGCTAAGCCAAGAGCTTTCAGTTGCAAAGCTGTAAATTAATTCCTGGCAAGGTGTATGTGGGGCACGAACCATGATAAGCAAATCTTCCAAAAGAAATTCGAACTATTGTCTCCTGCAACCACCACTCCCATTTTGCTTCTATTTATTCCCCAGTGAGGGGTTATTCAGCATCCACATGTGCTCTTCTTCCCAAGTCGGCCCCTGTTCCTCAGTTGTTTTCCTCTCTGTGTGCATACACGCATCTGGAACAGGCACCAGCTGCTTTTTTCCACCACTTATGTCTGATTCCAAAGGCACCTGGGAAATGTCAGACGGTCCTGGCCTTCTCAGCTCCAGACCTGGCCATGTTTTCCCCAACCTCCTAATCGCCCAAGTCTGCCACCAGTTCCACTGGTAGCTGGCGGGCCACAACATGAGTAAACAGAGGCCCCAAAAGCAGCTGCTTCAGGTATATAGCATAGAATTTCAAATAGCTGATCAATGCCATTCTGAGTTTTATATTTGCGCTGGACCATAATCATCAATAACAAAAACAAATTTGTATTTTTTTTTTTAAAAAAAGCCATATTCTTTAGTGAAGAGTCACACTGCATTGGTAGTATCATTTAGAAGACTTGATGGCATCAAAATGACAATTTCCTTTTCTTCTCCACAAACTTTTGAGAACTGGTTTAGCGCAGTAGTTGTGGTGCTGGCCTACATATCAGGAGATTGTGAGTTATAGAATAGAATAGAACAGGATAGAATACTTTATTGGCCAAGTGTGATTGGACACACAAGGAATTTGTCTTGGTGTAAATACTCTCAGTATACATAAAAGAAAAGATAAAAGGAAACAGTCAATATAAATCGTAAGTATACAAGTGACAAAGTTACAGTCATACAGTCACTGGTGGGAGTGGCTGGATGATAAGGAGTGATGACAAGATTAACAGTAGTGCAGACTTTGTAATAGTTGAACAGGTTGAGGGAATTATTTGTTTAGCAGAGTGATGGCTTTCGGGGGGAAAAACTGTTCTTGTGTCTAGTTGTTCTGGTGTGCAGTGCTCTATAGCATCGTTTTGAGGGAAGGAGTTGAAACAGTTTTTGTCCGTGATGTGAGAGGTCTGTAAATATTATCACAGCCCTCTTTTTGACACGTGCAGTATAAAGGTCCTCGAAGGACCTTGAAGGCAGATTGGTAGCAATTGTTTTTTCTGCAGTCCTAATTATCCTCTGAAGTCTGTGTCTGTCCTGTTGGGTTGCAGAACCAAACCAGACAGTTATAGAGGTGTAGATGATAGACTCAATCATTCCTCTGTAGAACTGGATCAGCAGCTCCTTGGGCAGTTTGAGCTTCCTGAGTTGATGCAGACAGAATATTCTTTGTTGTGCTTTTTTGATGACACTTTTGATGTTAGGTGTCCATTTTAGGTCATGTGATATAGTAGAACCTAGAAATTTGAAGATCTCTACTGTTGATATGGTGTTGTCTAGCATTGTAAGAGGTGATAGTATGGGAGGGTTTCTTCTAAAGTCTACCACTATTTCTATGGTTTTGAGTGTGTTCAGTTCCAGATTGTTCCGGTTACACCACGAGGCAAGTTGTATAACCTCCTAAGGTTCTAAGGCTCCCTTAGGCATGAAAAATCAGCTGGATGACTTTGACTAGTCCCTTTCTCTTAACCTAATCCTTTTTACATAGTTGTATCTTCACTGACTTGAGCTGACCAAATTAAAGAAATGCAACAATAATTATTTCAAATAATACAATTAATAATTCCAAGTAAACATAATAAATTGAAAATATGTCCCTGGTGTATTTTGTATATTATTATTTGTAATACTAGCTTGTTAGTTTATTCTTTTGCACAAAGCTTAGTCTATTTAGCATATAGTTCTTTACATCCATCCATCCATCCATCCATCCATCCATCCATCCATCCATCCATCCATCCATCCATCCATCCATCCATCCATGCAGCTAGCTACCTATCATCTCTCTCTCTCTCTCCTCTATCTCTATCTTTTGGTTATCCTTAGCAAAAAAGAATCCTGTGAGAATTTCATTCAAATTGTTCTGCTCTGAAGACAATTTCAAAAGTTGTTTCTTTTCTTGCAAACTGAATAAAAATAGAATGTGAGTGTGAGAAATGCTGGGATAAAAATGGCACAGCACTTATTTTTAGGACATAGAGCTTTTTCTCATAACAAGCCTGATATTTTGGGAATTATAACCTAACACATCTGGAAGGCACAGGTTGGAAAAGACTAGATTGAAGGGAGGGATAAATAAAAACTGGTTATAATTAAAATTCATGCATTTAAATGAACACAAGAGAGTGCAGCTCATAGCCAAGAAAAATGACATTATGTGTAGAAGTGCTATGCTATGTTCCCTCTTTGTTTTAGGAGACAAAATACAATTAATCCTGTTAATTTCCCTATAGAGAAAATGCAGTATCTGTTATGGAAAAATTAAAAAAGCTTTTCTTTTTTAAATCTACACACACAACAACAAAAGCATTATTTTCACATTCCATTTAACCTGTAAAACATAATCAGAAAACATGAGTTTTATATTTATTTATGAATTTAATGTTACAAGTAAGTTTCTTTACCACTATAGACATTTAGTCTTCTGCTGATTATCAGTAACATATGATAATTGCACTAATGAAACATAAAAAGTTTTTAAAAAGTGTTTGATAAGAAATCCAATTAGACAATTTCCTTCTTAAAATAATCACTTTGCTAAGGATAGTGATTATAATACAGTAACTAAAAATGACTTGGCTTTCATTTTCTCTGTTAGCTGTATAAGGATCTAGTGACAATATTTCCTCTTAATGTTAATGGTTAAATAAGTTCTGTAATTTCTGAAGGGCTAAACACAGGGTATCAAAGCTATTTTAGCTGCATTAGGACAGTGTTTCTCAGCTTCAGCAACTATAACATGTATGGATTTCAACAGAATGCTGCTTGGACAATTCTGGGACTTGAAATTCATATGTTTTAAAATTGTTGAGATAATGAAGCACTGCATTAGGACCAGAGATAGTATTCAGCAGGTTCTGACCAGTTCTGGAGAACCGGTAGCAGAAATTTTGAGTAGTTTGGAGAACCAGCAAATACCACCTCTGACTGGAGATTTTACAGTATCCTTCCCCTGCCAAGCCCACAAAACCAGTAGTAAAAAAAATTGAATCCCACCACTGATTAGAATGTAAGTTCAAGGCCACTGCAATCCCACAGAATTTCAATGACCCAACTTTGCATATGATGCCAGTTTAGCTTCCCTTCATAATTGATTTCAAATTGTATCACTTAGTTTTCTTTTCTCTCAATGAGTTTGTGTTTAATTAGAAATGCGTTTTGTATCTCAATAGATTGAAATGTTCAATAGTAACAGATTAAGTTGTGAAAGACATGTTCTATTGATTTTATCTAATAAGTGCAAAATCAGATTCCATGTTTTTAATAGTATACTCATGAAAATGTTATAACTACATGGATCTGTCCTAAAAATGTGTAATTTTGGGGATTTGATTGAATAGTACTATAATAGTTTCACTCTAGCCTCTAATTCATAGGGAATGGAGAAAACAAGAGCAATAGAAAGTACTTTTCGCTGGTAGAGATTGATTTTACTGCATAGTCTGTATTCCTGTCTGTTCTGCTCTACTAAATAACCACCATTTTGGTGGTTTCTGCTACATTTGCATGAAACTTGGTTTCTATAAAGAACTTTGAAACATAAATGATTGCAACATAGCTACTCAACTGTTTTTCTGCTAATCTAGAAAGTCCTTTTTTCACTTTAAAAAAGTTAGGAAAGTATTGGAAAGATCACTATTTGTAATAGTGGCATGGAGAACATGGAGATAATTCAATGTACCCAGTGGGGAAAGAAGTACTGTAATTTAAGTTATTCTTAGGAATCTCTTCCACATTTTTTTTAAAGTGTCATAGTTTTCTGGCCAGGAAATGCCACCCATTCTACAGAAGTTAGTCTATTTTTTCATAAAGCTTTCAAATATATGCTTACGTAGATTATTTGTGAATTTAGCATGCATCTCTCTTTCTTTTGAGCTACGTATCATTTTGTTGCACTAAATATTAATATCAATATTGGCATGTATATTTCCAAAAGAAAAGGCTAAGGTTTCCCTTTCTAGTCATGTTTGACTCTAGGGGACAGTACTCATCTCAGTTTCTTAGCTGACAAAGCTGTTGTTGTCTGAAAACACTTCCATGGTCACGTGGCCCATATGACTATACACAGAGGCACATAGAACACTTGTCTGCTTTCGAACTGCTAGGTGGGAAGTAGATGGGGCATGTAATGGGAACTCATCCTGTTATGCAATAGTCGGGTTTCAAATCAGCTTTTTTCAGTCAGCTTTGCGGCTGACAAGTTCAGAATCTTTAAATGCTGAGATATTGTGTCCCCTTCCAAAAGAAATCACTTAGCTATTTAATCTCTAAAAAATTAGAGATAAAGGTGTTAGTAGATATTGGCTTTTGATCTATATACTAACAGAAATGCATTTCCTTTTTTTAAAAAAAGATAGAAAACAAATATCTTTAAATTATACAACAAGTCTAGTTTCTGGAACAAAGCAGCCTCATTATTATTTAAATATCAATAACTTGGTGTTTACTAATTTACCTTAAGTCTTGTTAAATTACATGTTATTTACATGTAAAAATCAGAACAGGAGAAAAATATATAAAATAAAGCCTTTCTATTATGAATCTATTTCATAGACTCCACATTACTATAATATTGTCTGATTTATGTTATTCAGGTTAAGTCATTGGGCGTAACACATATAAGAAAAACAGATGTAATATTTTCAGGTTTACATGAAACAGATATTATATTTTGACCTTTAATCAAAGACCTCTTCCTGTTATATCATGAAGAATCCCTATTCTGGGTTTTATTTATTTTCTTCTTTTCTTTTTTTGCTTACTTTTTGCTACAAGTTAAAAGTGGTAATGTTCTGCAACTCTTTATCCGTGTTTTTCACACACATTCACACAATCACATCAGTTGATTCTCAAACACAAATACTGGATCAGTTGGCTATACAAATATATACATTGAATCATAATTCAATGTATGATTCTCAGTTGATTCTCAAACACAAATACTGGATCAGTTGGCTATACAAATATATACATTGAATCATAATTCAAGTTTTCCACTTCATAAATAAATACAGAGCAAATATGTTTGCTTTTTTAAAAAAACATAGATATTTGTCAACGCCCAATGCCTTAACCTGAATAACATAAATCAGACAATATTATAGTAATGTGGAGTCTATGAAATAGATTCATAATAGAAATAAACATTCCTATTTATTTCTCTAGAAGTAATGACCAAATTAATATTTTGTATCTGAATTTTATTTTCCATTCTATAAGAAGGAAAAAATAGGCCATTTTTCTCTCTCAAAAATATTTGGGAAAGCTCCCTTTGAACATTGTTATTGTTTCTAATTTAACGTTACATGACAATAAAAGATATACAAAAAATACAAGGAATTATTTTTGAAGGCATGTAGGTGTCAAGAAATAGTAGGATCAGTAGGTATTCAAATTATTAATTATGCTGATGTAGTGTTTGTGTTCATGCATTGCACTAAATCATAATATGCTTCATTGCATTATCTTTGAACCAAACTATTATGAATGTTCATTTGACATTGGTTTTAAACATTATGTGTGAATATAGCATTCTGTTCAAGGCATTTCTTGTTCCAGTTCTGGATACTTGATTTTTCTCACAGCAATGTAATCAGTAACACTTCTACGTCTAGCTCACCAAGGCCCAGTCCAGTCCAGAAACATTCACAGAAATATTTCCCATAAGGTCTATGTAAGTTGAGTTACTCAATCTCAGTGATTACTCAGGTTTGTTCCCTGACACACAAATAAATAGTTCTCAAAAGATTTGACTCAAATTATTTTGATTAGTAGCCTGGACTTATACGAAAACTTAAGAACTAAGTTTTATTTGCATGTCATTTATTCTTTTCACAAGCAGGTAGTTGTCACCCATCAAATATACCAATTTAATACAAACTGAAAAGTCATATACATATTGCTCAGTCTAAAGAGTTATAATTGGATTACTAAGCTTCTTCCATGCCAGCTGCTCCTAACTATACATAATAATGTCACTTGCTACAGTTCCGTGAAGCCAGATTATGATTTGACATTCCATTCACCTCTTTTTCTTTTTAGCAGACTTTGATTCACATATTTTATTTCCATTCACTCAATGTAGTATCTATATGCTGCCATTCAAACCAATGCAGAACACAGTAGAGCAATCAGAAATACTACTTAGAAATAAGTCATACAAGTTGAATGGCAATAAGGATACATGTGTGCAATAATTGAAAAATGGTTGGAAACCAGATTGACCAAATATATCCAGAAAAATATTTTTTCCAGAATGGATAAAGAAAATTCCGACCATCTTTGGATTGATAGTATAGTCTGGTTCTATAGTGTTTTTCTAGAAAAGTAGTAGCCTGCCTGTCATAAACATTTTTGCACATTGCACCTTTCTTGGTGATTAAATCAATATTCCACTTTCTTTATATGCATCCAAAATACTGTAGTTTCCTATAAAGTTTTTTTTTAAACTTACTGGAATGTAAACTTTTATTAGAAGTTTTGTTCTTCTGTATTTCATCTCTCTGTATTATTTAACCTTTAAAAAATTAAAAGGTTAAGAGACTAAAAATGTGGTAAACAGAATTAAACAAATGTTTTCTAAACATCATTTGAAAAAACTTTGCTATCCCTTATCTCTTGAGACACAGAAAAATATACAGATCTCGCTGTCAGCTTCTGCAGCTTGGTTTCTCTGTTCCAGTGCTGTAAACTATAAGCTACTTATATGATACCAGAGGTGATATTCAGCAAGTTCTGACCAGTTCTGGAGAACTGGTAGCAGAAATTTTGAGTAGTTTGGAGAATCAGAAAATTACCAGCTCTGACTGGAGATTTTACAGTATCCTTCCCCTGCCATGCCCACCAAGTCATGTCCACAGAACCGATAGTAAAAAAATTTGAATCCCACCACTGTATGACACACTAGTGTGCCAACTGAGCAATGCTTGAAAAGCAAAGAAAAAAGAAAAAAAAGGTTTCTTTTAAGAATGATTAGGTGAAGCTTTCCAGTTAATCTCGTCCAAAGTGATAAATGTGTATGAAAAGAAAAGACATTAAAAGGGTAAAAGGGTTTGTTTTGGCAGCACAGTCCTTCTTTTGTTCTATGGATTCATTATTTCACCTGGCTCAAGTTCAAGCATCTTCAGCACTTGAATAGCCTGTATCTGCAGGTAAGAAGTATTGAATGTTGATCTTCTGCCAACGATGTTGTGGAGAAGCAGGATAAAACTTATTACCTTCTCATTTTTTTCTCATCAAAACTAAAAAGACACTATAACTGTTTACCTATAAATTGTACATGACTTCCCTTCAGAGAAGGGAAGGACTGGAATAGTTCCCTTTATATATCCTGTCTTGAAGAAATTTCCAGGTAAAGAGAGTCATGTCTATTTAATGCTACTATTCACAGACAAGCTACTATTCAAAGTAACTTCTCAACTCTGCCAGTTCTAGGCTACCATTTATATGATATTTCATACCATTATTTAGGAATGGAAATTCTTTAGTTTAGTTATTCATATGTAAAAAAGATTTAGATGGCTGCCCTTTTTGTGACTCACAACTCTGGCAGCAAACAAAACTAATAACACAATAAAATCCATACACGAAACAAGAAATATCAGGCATCCAATGAACTCTATACTTATCCAGACCTGGGTCCCTATCTTGTTCATCAGTCACTTGCTCTTAATAGTTTTCTGGGAAGTTAAGAGAGTGGGGGGCTGCCAGATCTTAAAGGGATGTATGTTCCACAGGTACCACTGTGTAAAAGGTATGTTTCCTAAGTTCCATTAAATGGAGAAGATCTGCTCCACCCAATACATTGGAATGGACAGATATGCTCAAGGAGAAGTTATCCCACAGATAACCTGGCTATGTGCTGTGCTGACCTCTAAAGATGATAAGCAGCACCATGAATTGTACTTGGAAAGAAACTGGGATCCAATGCAGCTTGCATAACAATGATGTAAATGTGAACAAACTGAAAAGTTGTTGGTACTACTTGAGCTGCTGTTTTGTGCATCAGATACACAGTGGTGGGATTCATTTTTTTTAACTACCGGTTCTATGGGCGTGGCTTGGTGTGCATGGCAGGGGAAGGATACTGTAAAATCTTCAGTCAGAGATGGGATTTGCCAGTTCTCTGAACTACTCAAAATTTCCACTACCGGTTCTTCAGAACTGGTCAGAACCTGCTGAATACCACCTCTGATGCTACGACTTTAAGGACAGCTTCATGTGAACTGCATTGCAATAATCCAAGTGGTAAGTGACTAAGGTATGAGTGACAACAAGCAGTCCAGAGATAGGAGAAACTGGTGCACAAGATTTATCTGTGCTAAGGCTTCCCGAGCTACAGTTCCTCAAGCATGAGGTGCAACTCCAGGAGAGTCCACAGATTACATTCCAGCTCTGACTGGGGAAATGCTCTGCCATCAATAAAGATAAGATATCGCAGACCCAGTTTTAGGAGGCTTAAAATCTGAAGTCACCCAATTTTGATAGACAGGTAACTGAAAAAGTATCAGCCAGTCCATCTTCACTAACCAGGCAATAAGGATAGAAGAAAATGCCAATTCTAGCTAACTCAAATGAAGAATTGAAGACAATTGGGTTTAAGCAGATAAGTAATTCAGAAGCAAAACAAAGAAACTACAAACCATAAAGAAATCTTAAGTGAATATTTAATATGACTATTTTCATTTTCTTAAACTGTCAAATATTACTTCTATCCAATTTGTTCTGAATATTCATTCTCCTTTGTTCAAATTAATACCACTTTGTTCCCCACCACCACCTTTTACAAATAACCTACAATCTCACTGAGAAGATGATCAGGGACTTTTATTCCCCTATATGGCTAAACACAATTATTCCTGAAATATAATGGATTCTTTGTTTCACAGTGAAAAGAAAGGAGAGAAAATACACTGCTCTGAGCAATTGGGAATAGAGTAGCATAGAAAAGTTAGTCAATAAAATAAGTAAAGAAATAGAAAGAATATAAACTGTTATACTTGTCATACAATTACTTGTATATGCTTTTTCAAAAACATACTTAAACAATGACAAAAGGATGGAAAATTGAATATGGATCCATAAGCATGTTCTTAGATCTCAAAATAGAAAGTTATCCATAGTGAATATTCCAGAATAAAAACACATGACTTGAGTTTAAATTATTTTAATGTAAAGTAGTAAATAGCAACAGCAATTATTGATAGTTGAGGTAATATAAATGTCACAAAAGTGATTCTGAGCAATAGCAAAGCAACCTCCCCAAATAATCGAATAGAACCACATGGCTATATGTCTACCTGTTTCCATATTACAAGACCTGTAAGTGGTTAGTAAATAAATGAAAAAAAATCGTAATATTTTTATAAAAACTTAAGGACAAACTGTTCAAAGAAGAAAATTCTAGAATATCAATAGCATCACTGCTAGAGAATTTTTGGAAATATTAGAAAGGAATTTTCTCTACAAGAGAGGGTTACCAAAAGATGTTAAAGTATATATATACTTTATACTTTATACTGTGTGTGTGTGTGTGTGTGTGTGTGTGTGTGTGTAAGGTTTTTGAGCTGATAATTTTAAATAATAAATAAGGGAGACTAGAATAGATCTATTTCGAGCTAGTTAGCTCTCTTCAGCTAGCCATATCCTTACTGGGATTCGAACCATATATATATATTTAAATATATATATATATATATATAAATATATATATATTTGTTTTCGGAGGTTTTCACGGGTATTTGTATGTGGATCTTTGGTTCTTCGGGTTTTCTCCCGCGTAGACTTGGAAATATATCTAGGTGACGTTTCGATGAAGTCTCATTCATCATCTTCAGGCTTGTGTCTTGTTCAAGGCCGAAGACACAAGCCTGAAGATGATGAATGAGACTTCATCGAAACGTCGCCTAGATATTTCCAATTCTACGCGGGAGAAAACCCGAAGAACCAAAGATCCACACATACACACACACACACACACACACACACACATATAAACTATTTGTGCCAGGATTGTTACCCATATTAAAACAAAACAAAAAATTTCCATTAACATACAGTATACAGTATGAGTCCCAAAATTCAAGGAATCTTTTAATTCTCAAGAGACAATGTTCTTGTTTATAGACAGCATATACTTTTCCCTTCCAACTATGATTCAATCATTGGCCAAAAGTAAATTGGACAACATACTAGTTCTTCCAGAAAAGCAAGTGTGAACTAGCTATACAATATTTTAACATAAAATACAAATATACCCTAATAACACAGCCTCCAAAACAATATATTTGTTTTCCTGAAAATATATTAGGAACAATTATATTTAAAAATATTTTCCAAACTGATAAATATAGATGCAGAGTCTCTCAGTTTTGTTGATTGAATAAATCAAACCTGTAGTAGGAATAGAACTATCATAACATTTTAATAAAATAACATTTTTGTGAACACTGTGGCTTAGAACTGGCTTTTTAAGTTGTATTTGGCTTTTAAATGATCTTTGTGCTTACATAAAACATTCTTATGCAAAGCAGTAGAGACACATTTTATCATCTTTGAAATATATCTTTATCAAACTAACAGAAGAACATCTGCCATGTGCTAATTTAATTTCCGATCTTGTGAGGGACCAAGCACTTTGTCTAAAAGCATAATTCAGTAGAAACCAAGAGCAGTGAATGCTTGATTACTTTTTCATTGTTTCATAGTTTATTCAGATTTTAGCATATTTTCAGTCAATTGGTTTATCATAATTTTTAACACTAGTTGTCATTCTAAACCCCCAAACTCAAGATGGATAAATAATAATAGCAATGTAAAAAAAATCACCATTAAACATTTTCAAGGAAATAAAATGAAGAAGAAGTTGCTCAGCTTTCAGTGTAATTGGACTGTTGACTTCACACAGGGTAATACTTCTAAGATGCTTGTTGTTAGAATTATAGCATAAAATACTTGACACTTCAAATTGTGTAAGTGTGGAATATACAATATAATTTTCATCATGTGATACTATGACGGATATTCTGACCTTCCGGCGCGCGGTGAAAACCCTATTTTTTCAACAGGCTGGCCTGGCCCAGTAACTGTATTTTAGTTTTTTAACTTAATTTTAATCGGGGTTTTAATAGTTTTTAATTTGTAACTCTATTTTTGGGTTAGACAGCCGGATCAATTTGGTTTAATTTATTTTAAATTGTATTTATTGAGTATTTATTATGTGTTTTTAGTAGGCTGTACACCGCCCCGAGTCCCTTTTTGGGAGAGGGAGCGGTATAAAAGTTTAATAAAATAAATTAATAAATAAATACCATGAGGACAGCTTCTGATTTATGTCTGTTCCTAGCAGGATTATTATTAAACCATATTCAGTTTAGCAAGCATACATTGACACAGATAAAACTTTGTTTCAGAAAATCATATTGCTGTCATTTACAATGCACTAGGAGGCAGAGTATTTCAGGAGCAATCTTCCTATGGTCTGAATAAGGCAAAAAAAGGGTGTTCAGATGTTCAGTGAAAGATATTCCCACTAATCCTTGATGAATATATGGGTATCTGCAAGATAGGAAGGGCATGGAGTAGGCATGGAGGGCAGGAGTGAAGACAGGAAAATGAAAATGGCAGGCCTAATCCTGCAATGCAATGCAATGCAAGCTGGTTTATACATGTACTGACATAATGTACACAAACAAAAGGGCAGAGTTGTATCACAGTCTTAATCTCCATCTTCTTGCCTGCTTTGTTGCTTATTGTGGATGCTTCAAAGGAAAGGGCTCTTGGATAGCATGTGCTAAGTGACATGTTTGTGATCATGTTATCATGCACCTTAAGTGTTTGTTTCAGGCATTACCTAATTACACTATTTACATGATTTTGATGTGTCATGATTTTAATATCCTTGCAGCTTGTTATAGATGGCATTTGGTGAACCTTATGTATAAATAATCTGATCTTTTACATAGAGACTTTTTAACAAGTATCAGGGATATATCAGTATCTGCATGATGGTATTATCATGCACATGTGACTTTTGCTCTCTCCCTTTCCATTCTAGGTATACCCATGATGTCAGGAGTTACTTGTTTTTGCTCTTCTTAACATGTTTGTAACAAATCACTCTTACAAAACAGCTTCTCAAATAGCTAAGTAATTTCATAGAAATTTTTTTTCAAGAACACTGCAGAGAAAGAAAAAACTATGTTCTTTATTTCCTAGCCACAATGATCACAACATGATGGCAGGTGTGCATTTAGGGAAACCAGTTCCCTCTTTCTTTTTGAGATAGGTGAAATTATTTTATTAAAAGGAAAAAAAGATAATGTAAACACTCATTTTGTTGCTTTAAATAGTCAGACATAAAATTTTCAGTGATAAAAGAAGTCAAAATATAGCATTGTGAAAAATACATGTGATTTAATATTTCCAGTGGAGAAATATAAAAAAAGTCAGACAGACTATAGAATATTAATGGTTTTATTTCTAATTTTGCATAGAAAAACTACATATCTCTGACCATACTGTATGTATCATAGAAATTAAAGAAATTAAAAATATTAACCTGGCAGAGAAATTAAACAAATTAAGAGATGCTGTGCAGTGATCGATTTTGGGCTAAAGTATTACATATGCTTAATTGCTTTCTTTCTTTCTTTCTTTCTTTCTTTCTTTCTTTCTTTCTTTCTTTCTTTCTTTCTTTCTTTCTTTCTTTCTTTCTTTCTTTCTTTCTTTCTTCCTTCCTTCCTTCCTTCCTTCCTTCTTTCTTTCTTTCTTTCTTCCTTCCTTCCTTCCTTCCTTCCTTCCTTCCTTCCTTCCTTCCTTCCTTCCTTCCTTCCTTCCTTCCTTCCTTCCTTTCTTTCTTTCTTTTCTTTCTTTCTTTTTCATTTATTTATTTATTCATTCATTCCATGGTTATTCCTGCCCAATCTTCTATGATTCCCTGTTTAAGGCACATTGCAATAGTCCCGTGGATAGTTACTATTTCCATATTCTTTAACTCCAGGTAAGAATGCAATTATTGCACCAGGGGAAGCTGGACAAGGCTGCCACCAAGCCTAACCATAATTCCAGAAGAGGCCCAAATCACAAGCCTGTTCCAGAACAAGCATCAAATATACAAACAACAATTCTATGTTGCTTAGTTTCCATTTGAACCTGTCCTCTCCTATCCACATACCCTTTTAGAAACCTGCATTATAGACAATGGATTTCCCGTGGTAAATAATTGTCTATACTATCTTTTCCAAATTCTTGTATAATAATTCCTTTGTCAGAGCCTTAGGAGAGCTGCATTGCTATTTTACTTCCATCTTGGTTGCTAGCGAGTTTTAGATTTTTTTAAAAAACAAATACTTCCTCGCTACCTAAGTACAGATTCTTAGACTTGCCTCGGTTGTGTATTGGGTATTTGTCAACCCAGTTGGATACTGGGTTGAAGACTTGACAAGTAGGCTGCTGAGAATGGCACGATAGATTTTAGTTCAGCTA
Source organism: Bungarus multicinctus (assembly GCA_023653725.1). Classification (NCBI taxonomy): domain Eukaryota; kingdom Metazoa; phylum Chordata; class Lepidosauria; order Squamata; family Elapidae; genus Bungarus; species Bungarus multicinctus. The sequence continues at coordinate 44,791,697 of CM042849.1, read as the reverse complement.
CATTCTGCCCATTTTAGATTTCACAATGTTTTTGCAAAATTTCTTGATCTTGACTCCATAGCAAATAAGCACCAATTCATCTAAGGCAAAGAAATGTTAACATGTGATCTTCAGAAACAAGGTGAATTTAGCACTTTGTATACATTCTTCAACTATGAAACCCTCTAGTTTGAAATATAATTTTATTATAATTCTGTTTGGGGATTATACATTAATCACATGAACATTTTCCTATTTAAACCTTTTGCCTCTTTGCCAGAAGCAAATGGTAAATTCTTTACCATTAATAAAGTTCCTTAGAACATTTGAATTTTTTCTCAAAGCATTTGAAACTATGAGTCAGTTGTGGTTCCTTTGTCCAAACATGTACTACATAATTTTGCTGTACATCTTATTATGCCTTTTACCTGGCCTTTCAGAATACTCATTGATGTGGCATCTTGCAGGAAGTTAGATTAGATACATTCTAAATTTGTTTCCAAATATAAGTGGTAGGAGAAAAAAATTATAGAAGGCCACAACAATGAGACAGTGAAGTGTATTGGTTGAAGTTTTAGAAGAGGACTCAAAAGATTCAGCTCCAAGTCCATTTCTTCAGAAGGAATAACCAGTGTTTCTTTGGAGCAGTTGCTGTCTCTCTCAGCCATATATATCTCATAGGGCAGGGCTGTCAAAACTCCCAGCCTGCAGGTGGGATGCATCATGTGCTGGCCACACCCATGCCCAGTTTAGTGAAGGAATAAAAAGTCCTGATATGTCATGTAACATCACCATGATGCTGCGAGTTTGACACCCCTGTCATAGGGGTTTTTGCAGAGGTAAAATGGAAAGAGACCCCCTTGTTCATGTTGGAGATAATAGGATATAAATGTAAAGAACAAGAACAAAAAATATGTCAAGGTTGTATTTTGTTTGCAATTCAGATTGAAAGTAGAAGAAAATGTTTGACATATTATGACATATTTTAAGAGCAATGCAACACTACCACATTCCTGCTTTTGTCTATACATAGCTGTGATTTGACATGCTGAATATCATCTATTTTCAAAAATAAATAAACACAATAAAAAAACCAATCAAAATAATTTCATTCTTGATTTTTTTTTCTCCTAATCTGTCTGGCCTCTTATTAAATGTAAAATACCACTTTTAAAAATTCTGTTCACAGATTAGTAAGTACTAAGAACTTTAGAAATGACTGTCTTCATCTTAGGTCTTCAAGCGCTTTGTGTTTCCTTGGATGATAAGATGCTCCTCAGGCATGTTGATTCTGGACAATAGTAATCCTTAGAGAGGACAGTTTTGAAGTCGTGTACCTTTCTTATGGTTGTCTACACTGTGGAAAATGTGGCCTTGGCTCTGTATACTGCTTAACTTCAAATCCCACAATCTCCAGCAAACAGACTCACTGAATCATTAGAGTTGTCATTCAACATTTCTTGAGGGTAAAAACTTAGTAACTTGTACCGCAGGGCTGCATGCAGTATTAATTCATCCTCTTTTTCTGGTTCTAGAAATTCCCTCACAGGACACTTTTGTCTTTTAGTTTCCTGTCATTTTGAAGATGAAAACACATAAACAATAATAGTTTTAAGCTAAAGTAAAGGTTAAAGCATTTTTCCACAACTCTTGCTCAAGGGACACAGGTTTCCTGAAAACAATACAGAAATGGTTTTCTTACAATCTTGGAATGACCTGGTTGCTTTCTATTCAGATACTAATCTGTCCAACCTCTACCTAGATTTTGTTTATCAATAAAGGAAAATATTTGTAAGGGTTGAAATGAGAAGTCCTTGGTGCTTTCGGAGATTTTTTTTTTTTTGTAGATGTTAACATTAATCAAACTAGGTAACATTATCAGTACTACTGGATTTTATTTGTTTTTAGATCAATCAGGTCACCTATCTACCCATGGCAAAATAAAGTTAAATAAAACTTGTTCTTCTTCAAATATACAACATGGCATCATGTCACTTTGGCTTATGTTTCACTGTGCTGTGTTTCTTCCGGAATCATCAATTTCACTTCCACACGACCAGAATTCTGTCCAGTCCTGCTCTAAAACACAGGTAAGATCTCATATTAAGACTTACCTTGTGGCGATAGGGGCGGCGAAATCTTCGTATTTCTCCGCCCTTATTGCGTCGGCAGGAAATCGGCCTGCCGCCCTGTTTAGAGTGACCCGCTCTCTGCTCGAACCGAGAGCGCGGGATGACCTCTTGCAGGGTAGAGCAGAGGAGTTTTCTCGATTCCTGCATGATAAAATCGCTCAGATCCGGGAGGGGCTTAACTCCAATTGGATGGTCCCAGGGGAGGTGTCCGGGGCAGGTCTTGTGAATGTTATTTGGGGAGAGTTCGATCCTGTGACCGCCGAGGGTGTGGACAGGTTGCTGGGGGGTCTGAATGCCACCACCTGTTTATTGGACCCGTGCCCTTCCTGGCTGGTTTCGGCCGCCAGGGAGACGACACGAGGCTGGCTCCGGGGGATTATCAACGCTTCTCTGAGAGAGGGGTCGCTCCCGACCGCCCTGAAGATGGCGGTGGTGCGGCCCCTCCTCAAGAAGCCTTCCCTGGATCCAGCTGTTTTAAATAACTTTCGTCCAGTCTCCAACCTGCCCTTTGTGGCGAAGGTTGTTGAGAGTGTGGTGGCACGTCAGCTTCCTCAGTACCTGGAGGAAACAACTTACCTCGATCCGTTCCAATCGGGCTTCAGGCCTGGGCATAGCACTGAGACGGCATTGGTCGCGTTGGTTGATGATCTCTGGAGGGCTCGCGACAGAGGGTTCTCCTCTGTCCTGGTCCTATTAGATCTCTCGGCGGCTTTCGATACTATCGACCATAGTATCTTGTTGCGACGGTTGGAGGGGTTGGGAATTGGGGGAACCGTCTTTCGATGGTTCTCCTCCTTCCTCTCCGACCGTTCGCAATTGGTGTTGGCGGGAGGGGAGAGGTCCACCTCTAGGCCCCTGGTTTGTGGGGTGCCTCAGGGGTCGGTTCTCTCCCCTCTTTTGTTCAACATCTATATGAAACCGCTGGGCGAGATCATCCGTGGTCTTGGGGTGAAGTGTCATCTCTATGCAGATGACACTCAGTTATACATCTCCACCCCGGACCACCCCAACGATGCTGTGGGGGCTATGTCCAGGTGCCTGGAGGCCGTGCGGGATTGGATGGGTGGGAACAGGCTCCGGCTCAACCCATCCAAGACCGAGTGGCTGTGGTTCCCGGCGCCCCGATATAGCCAGTTGACTCCGTCGCTGGCTATTGGGGGGGAAATTTTGCCCCCCACAGAGAGGGCTCGCAATCTGGGAGTCCTCCTGGATGTGCGGCTGTCGCTTGAACACCATGTCGCGGCCGTCTCCAGGGGGGCATTTCATCAGATCCGTCGGATCTACCGGTTGCGGCCCTTTCTGGATCGGGACGCCCTGCGCACGGTCACTCAGGCCCTTGTCACCTCTCGCCTGGACTATTGTAATGCCCTCTACATGGGGCTCCCTGCGGGGAGCACCCGGAGACTCCAACTGGTGCAGAATGCGGCCGCGCGGGTGATCATGGGGGCGTCACGTAGCGCCCACGTGACGCCTCTCCTGCGCGAGCTGCATTGGCTGCCAGTGGCTTTCCGGGTTCGCTTTAAGGTTCTGGTTCTGACCTTTAAGGCGATCCATGGCATTGGACCAGGTTACCTACAGGACCGCATCCTACCGGTGATCTCCAGCAGGCCAGTGCGAGCACACAGGGAAGGCCTTCTCCGGGTTCCGTCGGCTGCCATGTGTCGCCTGGCGGTCCCAAGGGGTAGGGCCTTCTCTGTGGCGGCCCCTGCCCTCTGGAATACTCTGCCACCGGAACTGCGTACCGGCATGGACCTGAGGTCCTTCAGGCGCGCGCTGAAGACCTGGCTTTTCGAGCAGGCCGGCCTGGGCTGAGAGAGGGTTTTAATGTGTCTCCATTAATTTTAATTTGGGGGTTTTAAGGGGGTGGGGTGGGCTTTTTATTCGGCCAAATATCTAATTTAATCTTTTTTAACTTTTGTATTATTGTTGGGGTTTTAGATTGGCTGTACACCGCCCTGAGTCCCTAGGGAGAAGGGCGGTATAAAAGTTAAATAAATAAATAAATAAATAAATAAATAAAATATTTCTCGAGGGTTTTGTATCATCTATAATATTGGCAGAGTCAAATGATACATAGATACAAGACAGTGTATAAAGATTACTTGGTGGTAGGAAATATGATATCAAGTTGTTTTTGTTATTATGTTATACCACTTTTATCATGTTATGATTACTATTGAATGAATAAATAGCAATAGGGATTCCTTTTAAAAATATTTTAGTTAAATCCATGATCTGTTTTTAACTAGATTACTGAAATAGCATGAAAGAATTTCTAATAAACAAATAAGCAAGGAATAAAAAATATACGAAGTTTTATTTTTCTATAAACAATGATTTTCAGAAACTTATATGCTCATGCTTTTACTGGGGAATATTATGTGAGTTGATAGTATACACAAAATAAATTTAATGGAGCTCCTTTGGCATTAACACTATTGTAGGAATTGGAAGTGCATCCAAAGTTATTAAATCAAAGCATTCATACACACACACACACACACATACACACACACACACAAAACACACACAGACCGACAAACAGACTGAGAGACAGACACACACATTCAAAATATTTTCCTTCCTTTTTCCTTATTTTTCATGCTGCTAATTTTCCCCTTTTTGCTTTCCTTGTTCTAGTGAAATATTCTTGTGGACTTATATCTCCAGTACAACATCTCTAGTAGTTTTGTAAAATGTAAAATGCTTTATATATCTCTTTAGATATTTACTAAATTGCATGACTGTTTAAGCTGTTTTTTACAAGAAACATTTTTTTTTACAAAGTTTTAGAAGATGGGTTGTTCAAATATATATAAATGAGAATTCTAATCTGCTAGAGATGTGATACTTAGAGTAACAAGTTCTGACAGTTTATAGTGAAATTATTAATCCAGAAATATTTTATATATAATTATTTTTATAAATGCACTGATCTATTAATTATGATAAAACAATTTTTACATATGTATTGTGCAGATGTTTTAAACATGCTTTTTCTTTGGCTTTGGATCAGATAACTATAGCTGGAAATTTTAAGTTGTGGATCCTTTATTAGATAAAAATACTATCCTAACTCAGTTACAGGAAAATATGTGACTATGTTACATCAAGATTTAATTTGTGGATATGTGATGACTTTTGAATCTTTCATAACAGGAATATTGCTTTTTTCAGTTCCTTATCAGAGTTGTTCATGACTGGATTATTTTATTTATCTCTGTTCTTAGCAGAAGAAATTAATACAAGTAATAAGTATTATAACAATATCAGATTATGCACCTGTAAATTTATTCATTACAATGACTGTATATTTTTAAAATGGTTTTAAATATACCTTTATTTCCCTACTTCTTTTTTTAAAAAAGGATAGATACAAAGATCTTTTGTGGATTTACTCAATATCTGGAATGCCTTTGAGGTATACAATTGTGAAAAATATAAAATAAGCAATTTTATAATATTGCTTATGCTAGACTGGAAAAAGAAAAATGAATAACTTGATCAGGGAAATGTGGAAAAATCTTAAGGAGTTTTGCATAAATTTGCAAAATACAGAACACATTTATGCAAAAGTTTTAATGAATGCTAAATAGGAACTTTATGTACTTAAAAGAAAATATTAACAGTTCTTTAAGGCAAAACTGCTGGGACAGAAATGGAAGACCTGGTAAATTATCAATTTCCCAGCTGAAACAATTTCAACAATATAATACTATCCTTACTATCAAGGACACCAAAAATATTTAATAATAGTTAATAAATCATTTTTTAAATAAAAAAATTGATTCTCAATTGTATGATATTAAATCAAGAAAAACATTTAATCAATTTTCTATAATATTTTATATTATGCATTATCAACTGTCTAAAGCTGTCAGTTATTTGTATTTCCAATAATTATTCACATTAAGGAGAGCAATAAAGTTCCCATTCTATTCCTTAGAGTTCCTTATCCTGTTGGATTAATGATAACCTTTTAAATCCATTTTTTCAAGATGTTTCAGTAAACCTTCTATTAGCTGTTATTTGAAAGCTGTAAAAATATTGATGACTATTCAAGCCATTGTCTAATTTCCGTATTAAATGTTGATACAAAAATATAGATTGTGATCTTAATATGTAGATTTTAAATAGTATTGCCTACAATTATACATGCCCAATCTGGCTGTATATCACTGATTCTGATAAATGAGATGACAGTGAATAAAATGAAAGATTCCATCCCAGGCATTGTTTTCCTCAAAAGATTTTAGAAAATAAAATTAGGTTGTAAATACTCTGAACGGTGTCCAATATTAAGCTTTCCTGTTTGAAAACTCTAAGAAGTGAACAGACTGCATCAATTAAGATAGGATGCATAGAAATTTGAGCATTGTTAAGGAGAAAATGGGGGATACAAAAGAAGTATAATTATTTGTTCATAAGATTAGTTTTTTTGGAACATCGGGATGGGCTGGACTCCAGTTGGGTGGTCCCGGGGGAGGTGTCCAGAGCAGGTCTTGAGACGGTTATCTGGGAGGAGTTCGATCCTGTGACCGCCGAGGGTGTGGACAGATTACTGGGGAGGCTGAATGCCACCACATGTTTATTGGACCCGTGCCCTTCCTGGTTGGTTTCTACCTCCAGAGAGGTGACACGAGGCTGGCTCCAGGGGATTGTCAACGCTTCGTTGACGGAGGGGGCGCTTCTGACCACCCTGAAAACGGCGGTGGTGCGGCCCCTCCTCAAGAAGCCTTCCCTGGACCCGGCTCTTTTGAATAACTATCGTCCTGTCTCCAACCTTTCCTTCGTGGCGAAGGTTGTTGAGAGTGTGGTGGCGTGTCAGCTCCCTCAGTATCTGGAGGAAACATTCTATTTAGATCCGTTCCAATCGGGCTTCAGGCCTGGGCACAGTACCGAAACAGCATTGGTCGCGTTGGTAGATGATCTCTGGAGGGCCCGTGACAGAGGTTATTCCTCTGTCCTGGTCCTCTTAGATCTGTCAGCGGCTTTTGATACTATCGACCATAGTATCCTATTGCGGCGGTTGGAGGGGTTGGGAATTGGGGGCACCAGTTTTGCGGTGGTTCTCGTCCTTCCTCTCGGACCGCTCGCAATTTGTGTTGACGGGGGGGGAGAGGTCCACCCCTAGGCCCCTTATGTGTGGGGTGCCTCAGGGGTCGGTCCTCTCCCCTCTTCTGTTCAACATCTATGTGAAGCCGCTGGGAGAGATCATACGTGGTTTTGGGGTGAAATGCCATCTTTATGCTGATGACACTCAGCTTTACATCTCCACCCCAAGCCACCCCAACGATGCTGTGGAGGCTATGGCCCGTTGCCTGGAGGCTGTGCGGAACTGGATGGGCGAGAACAGGCTTCGACTCAACCCTTCCAAGACCGAGTGGCTGTGGTTTCCGGCGGCCCGATATAGTCAGCTGACTCCGTCGCTGGCTATTGGGGATGAGATCTTGACCCCCACAGAAGGGGCTCGCAATCTTGGTGTGCTCCTGGATGTACGGCTGTCTTTGGAAGATCATATTACGGCCGTCTCCAGGGGGGCTTTTTATCAGGTTCGCCTGATACGCCAGATGCGGCCCTTTCTTGATCGGGACGCCTTACGCACAGTCACTCATGCCCTGGTCACCTCCCGTCTGGACTACTGTAATGCCCTCTACATGGGGCTCCCTGCGGGGAGCACCCGGAGGCTTCAACTGGTACAAAATGCAGCCGCGCGGGTAGTTATGGGAGCGTCGAGATACTCCCACGTGACGCCCCTCCTGCGCGAGCTGCATTGGTTGCCGGTGGCCTTCCAGGTTCGCTTTAAAGTACTGGTTTTGGTCTTTAAAGCGCTCCATGGCATCGGACCAGGATACTTACAAGACCGCATTCTGCCAGTAGTCTCCCACCGACCGGTGTGCTCCCACAGAGAGGGTCTCCTCCGGGTCCCGACGCCTTCTATGTGTCGTCTGGTGACCCCGAGGAACAGGGCCTTCTCTGTGGGGGCACCCGCCCTCTGGAACGGGATGCCCCCTGGACTACGAACGACCAGTGACCTGAGGGCCTTCAGACGTGACCTGAAGACTTGGCTCTTCGAGCAGGCTGGCCTGAGCTGACTCAAATGGGATTTTTAAATGGGGTTTTTAGATTAGTTGGGATGTTTTAATTTATTTTAATTGGGGGTTTTCAGATTTTTATAGGGACAGCCTAGGGTTTAATTCGTTTTTAACTATTTATATTTGTCTACATGTATTTTAGTTGGCTGTTCACCGCCCTGAGTCCTTCAGGAGAAGGGCGGTATATAAGACCTAAAATAAATAAATAAATAAAATCCAAGGACTACCTCTATACAATCATTTGTGACAAAGATGGTACCTGCAATGTAGATTCTGAAATGAATGTTGGATTGTTTGACTGATTATATACCATAAAGTTATCATCAAAGTCTTAATGACCCCACAGATAGATTTTGTCATTGCCTAATGTTTCAGGTCTTTCAACAATGCAGTTATCACCACTGCAACTGAGTCCCATTTACTTTGCAGTTTATTTTCTTCTTCCCTTTCCTTACATCTTTCCCACCATTATAGCTTTCTCTAGAGAGTTATGGCTTCACGTAAGGCAGTATGTCCAAATAAAAATAAATTGAGCTTGGTCATTTTTGTCTAGATGCCCCTAAATACAGCCATTGTGTAATTTTAGGGCATCCTTTTCTATGCTGTGGTATAGGCTTGAAACCAATCTGAAGTGAATTGATAATGAATGCTATCAGATATTGCCTGCTTTTGGTAACACTTATAGTTGAAACAGATTCACTTGTTTGGGCCAACTGGACTAACAGCTTAATCAAGAATAACAAAATAGAGATGCACTGCTAGCTTTTTTGAAACAAAAAATGAACTAGGACAATTTTAACCCAGGCTTAAACCATGCCACAGCATAACCATAAAATGATCACTATAACAGAAAAGACTAATTTGCCTGGTTGGGAAGGTCTACTTAATCAGCAAATAAGTAACCATTGCCACTTTTCTAACTATTTACCTGCTTGCCTGTGCAATAAATTGAATATCCATTAGACTCCAGTCTGTGTTCATTTCTTTCTATCATTCCCCAAATGCAATGAAAAGGGGAGTGAAATGTGTGTTAAACTGACCACCCAAGGGAAGAAGCTGTGGAGAAAAAAGAAAATAAAATCAATTGCCTAGTAGAGAAAGACATCTGTAGAAGGTCAACAAAGGTTGTACTAAGAACTTCAAGAATTCTTTAAAATTGTTACATGAGCAGGAATATCAGACTGGAGTGTCTTCGTGTAAGAAAATGGTATGAATGCTTGAACAGAAGGGCTTTCTGATACTATGCGTGATGAATTACCAACCACTTATTTTCAGAATATTGACACTCTTGTGAAATGAAAATGCAGGAGGACTCATCTATTGATGAGCTAAAGAAAAGACCCTGAAGTTGCTAATACTTTTAAAAAACATCTCCATTGACTTTTCTAGTCCACTCACCTTAACAATAAAATATTTATGAATATTCCAAGGATATTATTCATAACTGAGAATGAAATGAAAACAGAAATAAGTAAACAGATTTATTGCTTTCAACAGTTAAAAATAAAAATAAATTAAAAATACAATACTAACTGCATTAATAATCACATTTTTTCCACATTTTTGTCACTGATATTTCATCACAAGGTGCAGATAGACAGTTTTTTCCTCCTGCTATGCAATCAGATTAAATATGAAAAAACCCAGTTCAAATCCATAGTTAACTGATAAATTTGCTAATAATCTTCAATTAATCACTGTATTTCAGCATATCCAATCTTTTTCAAAGAGGTTATTGTTATTATACCACATTTATCATATACTAAGAGTCACTCTACGAAGGAGTCAGAAGTGATATTTAGTAGTTTCTGACCGGTTCTGGAGAACCGGTAGTGGAAATTTTGAGTCGTTCAGAAAACCGGCAAATACCATCTCTGACTGGAGATTTTACAGTACCTTCCCCTGCCCCGCCCACCAAGCATATCCACAGAACAGGTAGTAAAAAAATTGAATCCCACCACTGGAAGGAACGATTCTAAATATTATAGATAAATAAGTTTTGGGGAAGAACCATTCTCAAGTTCTTTAAAAGAAGAGATATATATAAATGAATAAACAGATCTAGTTTTTTTTGTTTGATTGATTGATAGACATCCCAAAACATTACTTGTTATTAGGAGTATTTGCAGGGCAGTCAAGCTGGCATTAATGATAATGTAATTGAAGCTCTGACTATTTTTATGTATGACACCCATAATCACTTGTTATGCTAATATTTGTTTATTAAATAGGCAGATCTGCTTCTTTCTCTACTGTTGTTGATATGAACCAGGAGGTAACATTTCAAATTGTAAAATATTGTACCTTATATTCTGATTATACAGTAACTTGTTATGAGTTTAACTTATTTTATTGGTTATTAGCAGTGGTGGGATTCAACATTTTTACTACCAGTTCTGTGGGCATTGCTTGGTGGGTGTGGTGTGGCTTGGTGGGAGTGGCAGGGGAAGGTTACTGCAAAAATTCCATTCCTTCCCCACCCCATTAACCTGCTTTCTAGCTCCGTTCTCCTGTGCAGGGCAACAAAAGAAGACCCAGCCAATCAGCTGGGACTCGAGAGGCAGAGAATAGATGTGGATGGAGCCAGTCAGAAGGTGTTATTTGCTGTTTCTCTGAACTACTCAAAATGTCTGCTACCGGTTCTCCAAAACTGGTCAGTCAGAACCTACTGAATACCACCTCTGGTTATTAGGATATGTTTTTTGTTTTAATTTCCATCCTGTAATAAATTTTATTATTTTTGGTTGATCTTTGATCATAATACCTTAAATTGCACGGAGTTTCTTAATCATACCTTGCAAAAACCTACCCTTGACATAGCTTCCAAGACAACTGAAACAGTGATGACAATGCTTTCTAGGCGTGTTGCATGAATAAAATCATTCAGTCAGGGATCATGTAGTCAGTTTATGTCTGAGAGTAAATATAGCTGAAAGTAGATATTGTGATGCTTCCTAATAGGCAAATAATTTAGTTGTTTTTCAATAATATGTGAGGAATAATCCCTGAGAAAAACCTGAAGGCTTGTACGCTAACGGAAATATTTTGGTTTGTTCTGCTAGATTCATCTAACATTCAAATGCTTTGAATACTTTAACTCTTTTACTTGCCCAGCATTAGCATTAAAAAATATACTATTTTGAACATGACAAGCCATTGACAGATCCATTTTCAACTAATTTGTCTAAATTTACGTGATTCACCCAGCAAGAGAGCTGCTTATTGAAAAGTGGTTCAATAAGTGTTTTTATTCGATAAGTATGTATACTGTTGGAGTATATTATTTGAAACTTCTTGTTATATAAGCTAACCTTTGTAACTCTGCCCTTCCTACTGTATAGTTTTATCTAATATCTTCATTACTAATAGTCTATTTCTGTCTAAGTCAGCTTAATTCAATCATAATCTTAAAAGTTAGCAATGGTCATGCTCTACCAAGTTTATCCTATTTTTATATTTTTTAATACGCTGTGTTGGAAGCACATTGAAATGATGTACATGAATGAATTTTAGCTTCAGATGCATTTCTGAATATATTAAAATGACAATTACATTCCTTTATAACTGATAATTGTCTTGTTAAAATCTGGACAAATTATTTCCTGGGTGAAATATTTCTTGAGCTTCTTTCAGTCATTTTGCCACTGTTTTTGTTCAAAATAAGTGCTGAAGGTTCTCATGTTCAAAACTGCCCTTGTTTCTATTTCCTTCATTCTATCTAAGGGATTTTCTGGGCCCAAATTTTGTATTCATGGGATCTCATGCATGAGCATGAACAGATAATATTAATAATATATGTGCAAGAAAAACAAGGAAGCAAGCAGAACATCTTCCATATTTTATCTAAGGGACTTTCATCTTGGAGACTGAGAAGTTCAGGAATTCCAGTTCATCCCAAGCCCTCCAGTTCCCAGCAGTTTTCCATAGTCGAAGAAACATACTTTATCTACAAGGAGAAATGAAAGCATCATTATGCACCTGAGACACAGTTAGTGTCGGGAGATTTTTTTTTAAAGTAACCTCACCCTAGGGAGTTTTTCTTTAAATTAAAAGCTTGACAGATGATAAATGTTTCATGCATTTTGGAATGCAATGCACTAAGTACTGTTTTATCAAGGATAAAGTGACTGGGGGGGGGGGGACTCAGGTAAAAAGCGTTTTAAAAAATAAGGCATGGAACCAGGCTTGTCTTTTCCGAATAGAGGTCTTCTCCACTACATCTTTGTTCCACTGCTATTCCATCATTATATTAATTCCATGTGTCTTATTTAGATAGCCCAAATTATAACCACACTGAAGCTAACTTCTAGGCATCTTTCAATCTAAGTATACTGAGACAACGCTGTTACTTTTGCACAAACCTTTGTATGATACAAAGAGTATTTGCTATCAAAAATTTTCTTTGAGACTAAAATGTTTCAAGTCTTTAGCAAAATTCCCATCTCATCTTTGTGGATAGTCTGTGCCTTTATCAATCTCTGGTTCTTTATCAGAGGTCTGGGAATTTGAAGCTCAGGATCTTAGCTTTTCCTACCACTATAGTGAAGAGAGTCAGGTTTTATTTGCCTTACAATACTTCTGCCCTTATAAGGATAATTGATTTATAGTTGTATCAGTCATCTTTTTCTCCTATTCAAGCCAAATCTTGTTCCTACTCTTATGTTGAACACAGTTTGATCTATATTAAATCAAGGTTTTAGAATTCTTTGTCTTGAATGCCAGTCTCTACAATGAGGTGGCACTAAGTAACACTGAATTTGGCTGACTTTAGAGCTATTGTATATACATGAGGTTTCACATATGTAATTTTGGAAGATAAATTTCTTTCGTTTTGAAATTTTATTTGAGGAAGAAATTGTTCTACTATTGCTTCTCTGTAGATAGAAAATAAGAACAATGACTGATGATCAAGCTAAACTTGATGTGAGACAAAGAATTATTGACATAGATTGTTAATCAGAACAGAGCAGGATAACAAGAGCAGTCTACTTACAATGAATGGATTTATAGTTAACAGGCAGCTAGTAACTTAAATCAGCATATTGTGCTGAAATGTCATAGAATATCATTAGCATGTTTTAATTTACTCCATTTGGCATTTTCCTAAGGAAGATATTTAAGTTACTAGTTTATATTTATGGAAGCCATGTCCATGTGGCTCTGGGATGATTAAAACAGCAATTCCACATTCTAGTCTACTGCAATTATTATGAAGATATTTATATAGAATATCTACCTGGCAAAATATTAAGATCAGTCCAACATGGGGTATTATCAAAACTTGGCATAAACTAGTTCTGACAATAATTCGTTAAATTATTTGAGGTCAAGTGATCATATTAGTGCATTTTTTTGGTCTTTTCAACAAACCTCCCTTTGAGAAAAGCAGCAGAAAGTCCAGACTATGGAATGAAGATTAGACTGGCCTATTTAAAGGGTGTGCAGTGTAAGTCTTTTTCCACCCCATTTCTTTCTCCCTCATTTTTCCCCTACTACATTTTTTCTGTTTTGTTTTTTTTTCAAATTATGGCCCTACCTTTTTCTCTTTATCTATTCTTATATAGTCTCCAAGTCATTTGTCTTCTGTTTTTTTCCTTTCTTCCCACAGCATAGTCTGCAATCATGCATATTTGGAGTTAATGTTTCATTTCAGTAAATATTTTTTTCCAAATAAACATATAAAGAATTGCACTACTAAAGAGAGTGGTAGACAGATTAATGTTGGGTTGTTATTCATTATATTGTTGAATACCTAGCCAATCATTCCTATTTTTTTAAAATATGCTTCCCTATTTTAAACTTTTTCTCTTACCCTCCCCCCACTTGGCCTGGTCCTTTGCAGTGCATACTTTTTTCATTAAGATTCACCTCTAAGGAAATGGACTGTCACCTGGAAAGAAAAGTCCATCTTCTCCAAGTGGATTGACCCATCTAGGAAAACTTGATATGAGCCTTGGATCAATAACTGAAAGACTTCCACATTGCTGACCATGGAATTTGTGTGTGTGTGTGTGTGTGTACAGTTTAAACAGCAATCTCAAATTGGGAGTTGAGGAAAGTGGATTAAAGTGGCCTTTTCAAGAGGTGAACACTGTAATCAATCTTAGGATATAATTAAAGAATTATGCTATTAATATTATTTCTTGTAGCTGTTGTCACTTAATACTGTTGATTCTGGAAAAATAAAAAATCCTACAGGTTTCAGGAACCAGCTTAAACTGGGAGATGATGCCACTGATCCAACTCATTTTATATTGCTTAGTTTTATAAAAAATCAATAATAACATAAAATCACTTTCGAAATTACATAGATTATTTTGAGTGAATGTCATATTTGGCAGTTATTGATCACTAGTAGTACAATTTGGAGCTAGCTCATATTGTGATTGATATCCGATGCACATGGTACCTTTTGTTTTTATACATGGTCAGTGATCAAAACAAGATGTGATTGGAATTGAATCAGAAAGTTAAAAAGCCAGGTATCAAACTTAGAAAAGTCCAGCCACAAAGTTTATGATGCAGAGTTATGTGAAGGTATTTTTTAAGTCAAAGATAATTTGATTGAATTACTGTACTCATTAAAACTAAGTTCTAGTATCGAATCTTTGAACTGATGCTTAATCAAGTCAGTTAACATTGAATCCTTTCAATTTTGATTTGGAGATTTCATAATCTGATTTTGCCGAATTTCAAATTTTATTGCAGCTTTCTTGTATTGGAAAAATCGAGCAAAATGTTGTGTAGTGGGATAGGATCAATAATAGTTATCAATAATGTTTCTTATCTCCATATCTTGCCTATCGCAACGTTTGGGGTGATAATACTTTTCCTCTCAGTCTTTTTTCCTAAACTTTGTTTAGGCATATTTGTTTGGACAGAGAGCAAGACACAGAATTTTAATTGTTCTTTCTTAAACCTAATTTGTGAAACTATTGTGGACTTATATTTTTCTCTTTTGGATCTGTGGTAGATATTTTTCTCTCGGCAGAGCCATGCTTGACTAATCATGCACCCACTCCCAGCTATCTGGTATTAGCATGTGTCATCCATTACTTCCTAAATGCACCCACTCCCAGCTATCTGGTATATCCTCTTCCTTCTAGCAGCTAGTTGCATCCGTCTCCAACCATTTCATCCATGCTTATGCTGGTCAACAGCTAACACTTTTAAATAAACTTGCTTCTGATTCAATAATGCTTGACCTCAATGATTATTATAACCTCATGTTCCATTCAACTCTACATCACTGGTAGACATCCATTTATTTCTGCCCAAATTCTGGTGAGATATGCTTCCCTTGCTTTCCCATTACTCAGAACCTTAATATTCCTTTCCCTTCTTTTATTTATAAATGTCTAAGTGGAAATAATCAGAATATTGCTGCTTAGTTTCTATGATGCTGAAGGATCATTTCTTCTGTGCTACAAGTTTACATTGACTTATAGGAATGTTGGAATAAAACCATAACCTTTTTCCTACTGTTTACCATAGCCTTAGAACAATGATCCCACCCCTCTCATTAGGGGTGGGATTGGAGTGGGAAGAAAAGATTAGGGCTAATATGAATGATGTAATGTGGGAAGACAGTGTCTAGGCATTCAGTGTGCAGAAAAGAAAGCAAAGAGACAAGGATGAATGTAAAGGGAACAATTCTTGAAAGAAAATTCTGGCATTGGTAGACTGTTCCCTGCAAAGAAGGAGGCAGATGCCATATTCCACTTATTGCCACTCTATTAAAGCTTAGACTGGAATTTCTGAAGTTGGCTTAAGAAACACCCAGGAGCAGCACAGCAGACAAGCAACTTAATACACTTAGTGTCTGTATTCAATATAGTTCTCAGCTCTTAAAGTCCCCCTTTATTCTCTTTAATTCTGTTTTAAGTTACACCCAAAGCAAAACAATCTTTTACTTGTCTGAATTTGTGTGAAATATATCGCTTTTTTATTATGTGAGTGGATAACGTGTTTACTGTTGAAATGTTATGTATATAATGCAGACAGTTCCTTTACACCATAGTGTGCTATATACACAATCAAGTAGCAGATAAGTCTCAGGAAAGGCTAGTGAGACCTGCCTATTAGTTTGTCAATGTTTAAACACTTCCCATTGCAGCATATAATCAGATAGTTATCAGATGGAATTATGAATGTCAAATTGGTTGAAATGATACATTATCATCTTCAAATCTAAATTTTGAATTGAATCATAATAGTTGTGAACCTCAGATCAGATATTGAATGATTTACATACTTCTATTGAGTTACAGTATTAGCCTTCCAACATGTTTCAGGTATAAAATTTCTGTTTTAGATATTTTTAGTTATCAGTGTAGTTTGTAGAAACTATTGATATTTATTTATTTATTTATTAATTACATTTATATACCGCCCTTCTCCCTAGGGACTCAGGGCGGTGAACAGCTCGTCTAAAAACCCCACAAATACAAAAGTTAAAAAGTAATTAAATATTTGAATCAGCTGCAGACTAAAATTAGGAAACCCCCCCCCTACCCTTAAAACCCAATTTAAAGTTAAAATAGAATAGAATAGAATAGAATAGAATAGAATAGAATAGAATAGAATACTTTATTGGCCAAGTGTGATTGGACACACAAGGAATTTTTCTTGGGGTAAATACTCTCAGTATACATAAAGAAGGAACATTAGTTAAGAATCAAGAATCATAATGTACAACACTTAATGATAGTCATAGGGTACAATCAATATCAAATCATACTAGGAAACAGAGGATACAAGCAACAAAGTTATAGTCACAAGTGGGAGGGGATGGGTGATAAGGAGTGATGAAAAGATTAACAGTAGTAGTAGTGTACACTTTGTAAA
The DNA here is from genome assembly GCA_023653725.1 of Bungarus multicinctus. NCBI lineage: Eukaryota > Metazoa > Chordata > Lepidosauria > Squamata > Elapidae > Bungarus > Bungarus multicinctus. The sequence continues at coordinate 44,774,644 of CM042849.1, read as the reverse complement.
TAGTTCAACAGTGTTGAGGGAATTATTTGTTTAGCAGAGTGATGGCTTTCGGGAAAAAAACTGTTCTTGTGTCTAGTTGTTCTGGTGTGCAGTGCTCTATAGCATCGTTTTGAGGGAAGAACTTGAAACAGTTTATGTCCAGGATGTGAGGGGTCTGTAAATATTTTCACAGCCCTCTTTTTGACTCGTGCAGTACACAGGTCCTCGATTGAAGGCAGATGGGTGGTAATTGTTTTTTCTGCATTTTCTGTATTGATACAACAATAATGATATGTCAAAGAATAAATCTGTGAATTGGAATGGACGGTATGGCCATATGATGAAAAGTACTCTGAAACCCCTCTTTTATTTATATTTCAGCAGAAATATTTCCATTCTACATTAATTAAGGACATCGTGCTTTATTCTTTGCTAGTATGCCCATTATCAAAATAGAATGTACAAAATATTCTCTACCACTGCCAAATCTACTCTACTGTTGCTTTTTTTTTTATTTCTAAGTAGAACATAGAAGGAATAGACTAGTGGTTATCTTGTTCTTCCTACTCTATTCAAGTGATATATAAAAACTATAATGCAATGAATTTTGTTATGTGTTACCTACTTGCTTGATTTCTTTTATTATTATTTTAATTATTGTTTTCAACTGATTAAAAACTATGAAGTTTAAATTGATAAAAAAGTCAGACTGGTTACTAGGAATAGAAAATAGGAATAGAAAAGAAAGCATTACTATACAAGATTTCTCACTTACAGATAAAAACATATATCATCAATATTATCTATAATTAACATTCACTACTACAGTCTGAAACAGTGAGTAAATACCTTGCAGCTGAAAAGATTTGCTGAACATTTCACTTTCACATTTATAGTAACAAATTCCAAAATGAATTATCTTCTGACTGTGTAAATCTTTTTGCCTTTTACTTAAAATTTTCTTGGAGAAAGTCACTTTTTGTGTGAGATGGGTGGCAATAGAAATTAGGCAAACAAACAAACAAAATATACAAACATGCTAGCTTGTGCAGAACCAATTACCTGGAGAATTTTTCTCTCTTACAGTGAGGAATTAACAAATTGACATCTATTTTGTTATAGATTATTTTTCTCTTTTTCTTCTTTCCCATGACCTCTCCTAGAAACAAATTCAAAAGCCAGTACTGTTTTTTTAAAAAAAGAAACCTTCCCATATCTCTGTCTGAAGCTTGCTGTCTTTACACTGTCTACGTACCCCACACACACACCCCTTAAAAGGGAAAAATGTACAACAGATGCCTTATGAATTATGCATGCGATTAAAAGACGCCAATTGCCACATGTGTATTTTGAAACTGAATAATTCATAGCTGATCTGGTACAACTGCAGTGGGACTGCTTCACATGCATAGTAAAAGTCATTTAGATGAACAGAGTTAATTTTCGTTTACCCTTAGAGATACCCGAAGGTCCAGCCTCACTGATACCTGGCAAATTACAATGCTTTTTTGCAGTCAGCAGAGGGCACTTGGAATAAAGTTCTTGATGGTGAGAGGCATACTTGTGTGAATTGCAAACATGGGTAGGTTTACTCAATGGACAAAATGACAGTTAACCTTTGTGTAAAAGATGGCCAAAACTGGAAACTTTGACTGATATTCAAGTTTTGTATGTGCTATTTGATTTGAGAGATCTTATGCAGAGAGATCTTGTGCGAGCCAGGAACACAAATAGCTTTTCAGAGTTCTCCACTGACTATGTGAATGGAAATGACCAAATAGGAACTGAATCCTGATTTCTTTCCTTAAGTAAATTATGGAAAATCAGATAAGCTGCAGATGACAAGGAAAAACATGGTAAAATGAAAAGATGAACTATTTTCACATTACTCTGTTCTGTTTTCTAATTAAATAAAGGCTGGAATATCAAACTTTACCCATAAAAATTTCTCTAAAAAATCTCTACAGAAAATTCTTCATCAAAAATAAATGAAAATTAGAAGGGGAAAAAAAACCCATAGGATTTTCTTTTTATATTTGGCATTAAACCCAGGTGCCAAATAGGGAGATGCATTGCATAAGGCGAAATTTGGCAGTAATGAAGACAGTATTTTTTGATACCCATGACATAAGATTTTTCTCAATTTAAAATAAAGTATAGCTAGACTTGTAAATCAAGTACAGTCCCAAAACGATTTCTTTCTGAAGACATAGCACTTTTCCAGATCTTTGTACTGGCTGTGATTAGAACTTTCATTTCCCACTTGTTGGAAAAATATTGGGGGCATAAGGAAAGTAGCGTTTTTTGGCCAGGGGATGCATATTTTTGCTTTTTGAAATTGCACGGGGGTGTTCAAAAGCATAGCAGATGTCATAATGATATTACTGAAGTGAGTAGGAGTTTTCCATGAGCTTTCAAAGGTGCTCATTGCAAAATAGATGGCATAATTCCAGCAGTTTCATTACTAGTTGCAGAATAACTGTCAATTTTGGTTGCATGATTTGGGCCAAAGAGAACTTGGAGGCCACAAAAGTAGAATTCAGCACATGTTACACACACAACACTCCTGTTTTAAAGCATTTATGATGGGAAGCGGCTGTACTCAGAGCCTCACAAAGAATCTTTAATGAGATCACAAACTCAACTGAGCACAAACTCAATTATAATTACTTCTTAATAACCATATGTAAAATCACACTTTTAATTAATTTATTTTTATTGCATATTAACACATATCTGGACAGTTTAGTGCAGTTTGGCTCAGTTTGTAAATGACTATATTGGACTAGAAATAACTAACATTGTGAAAATTGCCATATTCAACAGATTGCCCGTACATTTTGCTCACACATTTTTTTGCTACCCTGATATTTATTAGTCATCTTCTAATTTTTCTACAAGAGTCATTACTAATATAGGTACTTTGAACTTCTAATTTTTTCCAGACTTGGCATTAACAGAGTTTGGATATGATAATTTGTTTTTAAAATGTCAGCGTATTTTTTTTGTCCTAATAGCACAGTTCTTGAGTAAGAGAAAAGTTTTGGGAGATATGACATTCTTCTGCTCCATATTTATCTGGATATTTCTGTCTGTTTGTCTGCTTGCCATCTCTCTCTTATCTATTTTTCCTGGGTCTCATCCAGGGGTGGGATTCAACTGGTGTAACAACTGGTTCAGTGAGTGTGCAGCATAAAATGGTTATTATAGTATAGAAGTAATCATGAACTGTAGCAAGGTCATAGTATTCTATGAAAATGTTTTAAACATTTTGCCTAGAATTTTTCTTCAAAGTGAAGTTAATGTGGTTCATTTATGGCAGGGGCGTCAAATTTGCGGCCCATGCTGGCCATGCTCATCCCCGTTTAATGAAGGAGAAAAAGTCACAGTATGTCATGTGATGATAACATGATGCTGTGAGTTTGACAGCCCTGGTTTATGGCATAAAAATTGTGACTGAATGTAAAAAAATAAATTGAGAAAACACAAATTAATTAATGAAATGAATGAACTAAGGATAGTATGTTGTATGGCTCAAGCAGCATTTAGCTAGTTAGATCAGGGAGAAACAAGAAATACATAGTTTTCTTTAAGGTTTGTTTAAAGATAGGCTGGGTAAATACAGAATCTTCAAAACTGTAAAAGGAATTCTCCTCGACCTTATTTATACTGGGTTAATTAACTCACTATAAAATTCTATTCCACGATTTGAAATATTTCTTCCCAACTTTCTCGGGATTAAATTTTCATTTATGAGATAAACTGCCAAATGAATCATCACTATCTCTTCAATATTTTGTCCATTCTCCCTTCCATTCTTTTTTCAGCCTCTCACTAACCTTTAAAGGGTGTCTGTGAAACTCAAAGGAGAACTAAATGTGTGGCAGATATGAATCAGAGACCTTACCTTATGAAGTAGAGTTGTTGAATTTACATAAAAAGTTAGAATGAAGGCTTAATATGAATGGAAAAGCTATTAGGTGAATCTGAAGTTTTGTGTAATCTTGAGGGTTGTGAATGCAAGTGAAATTAGGAATCCATAACTGGTAATAGTTGTATGTTCTGCTCCAATGAATAGTGATATAGAAGAACTAGGGCTAAATTTTGAAATAAATGTAATATACAGAAGAAAAAATAATAGATGATGTGAATAGATGAGTGGGAGCAAGATGAGGGAGCATAAAAGTCATTGGGCAATTTAGAGATCTAAGATTGAATGAGGATTGTGAATGTTGCTGAGTATCTGCTTAGAAAAACTATTTGTTTCAAAGATTTGGTTAAGTCTAGGTTCACTGAGGTATGAAGATGGTAAACAAATGAATATAAATTTCCAGCCATGATTGATTGTGTTGTTTATGATAAAATATGGAGGAAATTATTGAAGGATACAAGGATGATTAGAAATTTGGAATGTGGAATAGAGAATATCTTGAGAAAAATGGCCACAGAAGAAAAGTTATAAAAATGAAAGTAGAATTTTTTTATAGTTTAGATCAATTTACTGCGATAAATCAACTGTAAAGCTAGACAAAGGTAAAAAAAAGAACAGGTAGGAAAGATCTCCCCCTTAAAAAAATAAAAACAAGGGTTAAGAAAATATGTAAATAGATAAGGAAAAACATGATGTGACAGAAAGCAGGTAATAATGATGATTCTACACATATTGACAACAATAGCAATTGTGAAAAACCTGGCTACTTTCAAGGTATTTCTGTGATTCATTAGTCAAAAAGGAATGAGTTTTTCCCACATCATTGTAAACCATAGACAATTTAGCAGTACTGGACTGACAGAATGAGATGCAATGAAGCACAAGGCAAGGTGAGGCAAGACCAGCAGAGGAGTCCAGAAGTGTTAGATATTTACATATGCACCTCTAATTGGCTGGTCCGCGGCGGCGGGAATTTAAAGAGCCATCACAGGTTGTAGCCAGGAGCAGCTCTGCTGTAAAAGGAGCTGCCACAGTTGAGGCTTGGTTCTGTGCAATGCAATAAAGAAGCTAAGCAGTCGGAGCCTCCCGCGTTATCTCTCGCCCATAATTTAACAAGAAGAGTCAGCATCTGAATCTGAGCACTACCAATCAGCTGGTTTAAGTTGGTTCACTCCTTACGATGCACTAAGAGTAGGCACGCAAGCACTGAACAGAATGAATTAGCAATTTAGGCTGACATTGTTTCTAGCATTTGTAGATTTCTCTGACATTATATGCCATACACTAAATAAATAAACAAATATGACTATCTATTCCAGGGTTGTCAAACTTGATTTCATTGAGGGCCATATCAGGGTTGTTGTGTTTAACTTTGAGGGATGGCGGGTAGGTAGGACGGGCATGGCCAAGTTGATGTCATTTTTGTTAGTGGTCTGAGCACTCTACCAGAGAAAATGGGCTCCCGAGATCTGTTTTCAGCTGCGACAGCCTCCTGCAGCCCTCTGCCAGTGAAAACAGATATCAGGGGCGTCGCAAATGTCTCTCCCAAGCTCCATTTTCAATGGCAGAGGCACTGCAGGATGATCCTTTGCTGTTTCCAGGGTGGCCTTGCAGGCCTTGAATTTGACACCACTGGTATATTCCAATATATGCTGTAAATTTATACAATTCAAATATACAGTTAAAAACATAAAACAATATGTGGCTACCTGAACTAAATCTTAACAACAAAAATGCAATAGACATCCTTTAAATACAGGCCTGGGGTACCCTAGAGGAATAGGTGCCATATGCATCTCTGGGGAGATGTTATTTCAAAGAGCCAAAACAGTGAAGAGAAGTTGATGATGACTTTTCCTGTTCTTCTCTATCAAAAGCCCCCTATCAGGTTGAAGAGGATGGCTGGGTCACCAGTTTAAAGAACTGAGATACGAGTTTGTTAGCTAGTTTAGAGACATCAAATTGATTTCCCACCCACAAGTTTGACTTATAGAATTAATACAAGCATTTAAAAAGTGTCTTGTTTTACTCCTATCTCAGTGGGAATTAGTGCAGAAAAACACAACAAAGACTTTGTTTATTTTAAACTGAGGGATTTTCATGTTGTTTCAAAATGGAATACAGGTGTTCTTTCAACAGGAGAAGCTGCCAAATTTACCAAAAGTCTATCTTTGGAATTTGAATTGAATATCTTCTTTTTAAATAAACAAAACCTTGAAATTCTTTGTTGGGATATTAGCTGCTACCATGTCCTAAATGATTATATACTGTATATTTGCTGGAAAATAGCAGCCTTATCACCTTAAACACAGACTAATGGCGGCTATAGTCTTTTGAATAATCATATTTTTTAAAACTCCATCTTACTCAACAACTCATTCTGAGTTGAACAAGCAATATCTGCAAAAAGTAAGAAAATTACTTGTCAGAGCTTCTGTTAATGACATTTTAATTCTACTGTAATAGTTGCTGGATGTTGGAGTGCTGCTGGACCACTTTTAATAGTGGCTATTCTTTGCTTAACATATGCCTCTACTTCAGTCTCACCAACCAATTATGGACGTTGTTCACTGGCATAAATATTCAATTCATTTATTCTAAATGAGGATGTATTTGGGATATTAAGATGAAATATAGAATCGTACCTATATTAATCACTATAATTATTCCAAGTTTCAGTTTACTTCAGTTTAGATTGTTACCCAGAGAATAATCATTCCAAGATCTGTATCCGAAGTTATTAAATTATATGATTTAGAAAGTTAGAAGGAATCGTGTGTTCTACTTCATTGCATCTACAAGATGAAGCAGGTCCTGGAATCAAAATAGAATGACTAGCTGAAGAAAAAATAGATTAAATTTCAATTTTAAAAAGTCTCATTTAGCAGGCTTTGAATGCATTGAACAATGTTTCTGTTCATAATTTCCCCCAACTTCTATCCCAACAGCAAACTTAGCTGGTGCATCTAGGTAGTCATACATAGAGGAGAGACATTTAAAGATATATAAATATTGCTAGATAAGTTATGGTTAATATTTAATTTATTGAAAGTAATGCAAATATGTTAACATAAGTGAAATTGACTGTTTATAATGTCCTCCATGATCTAGATGACTGAGTATCTGCATAGAAATTTGGTCAAGATTGACTAGAAACGGGATTAAATACAAGGTAAAATAGCCAGTAGTAAAGAAGTACTTTGAGATGTCTTGGTCACAACAATATATTTATGTTTATACTCTTCATTCAGGATCTCAAGAGACTACAAAGTATTCCCTTTTCCCATATATATGAAGAAAAAGTATATATGAAGAAAAAGAGAAATGGGTAGTAATAGCCAAACACAGAAAAAGCTGCAGTTAATTTGTGAAATCCTGGAGAGAAAACGAGAAAGAAGTTTAAATTTCAAAAGACAATATGTATAGAAGTGATATGGTATAACGAACATGATTTAAAATGGGTGAATGGGTATATGTAGAAATGGAATAGATATTGTTAGTGTGAATTAGATTTAGTTAGATTTCATTTTCATTTACCCAACCTCTTGCTTTCTTTACCTTACTCTTTCTTCTTTATACCATGTGCTATTCCAAAAAGTAAGAGCATGATAAGGGAGCATGTTTCAGCATCTGAAATGAAAATGAAAGTTAGAATACTATTTATCTTTCTGAATATTTTCATTTGTCATACCAATAAAGCGATTTACAGGAATGAGTTGACGGAAAGGGTATCAAAATCCTTGCAGGATAATGCTGTTGTCATAGAATCAGTTTGCAAGACATTGTCATTTTAAAATAACTTTGCAATAAAAATGTAGATGTTCATTTTTCAGATGGGTGCTTGATTACACAATCTTAATACATTTTTAAGGTTTTCTTCATTAATCACAGAACACAGATTATAAATAGCATCTTCTCTCACAGGACTGAGAATGAAGTTAATGCCAAATATATCAGACTATCTCTTTCTCTTGAAAACAATCTGGATTTATTTTCTTTCTTTCTTTCTTTCTTTCTTTCTTTCTTTCTTTCTTTCTTTCTTTCTTTCTTTCTTTCTTTCTTTCTTTCTTTCTTTCTTTCTTTCTTTCTTTCTTTCTTTGATTTGTCAATCATTTATAAGATAACAGGTATAAGTATATACATAGTTATGAATACATGAAATGGATACATATAAGAAAATAAAAGAAACAATAGGACAGGGACGGTAGGCATGTTGGTGCGCTTATGCACGCCCCCTACAGATCTCTAAGGAAAAGGGTGAGGTCAATAGTAGATAGTCTAAGCTTAAAGTTTTGGGGGTTTGGGGAAGAAACTACAGAGTCAGGTAGAGTATTCTAGACATTGACCACTGTGTTGCTGAAGTCATATTTCCTGCAATCAAGTTTTGTGTGGTTAACCTGAGTTTGTATCTATTGTGTGCTCTTGTGTTTTTATGGTTGAAGCTGAAGTATTCATTGACAGGTAAGTCATTGCAATGTATGATTTTATATACCATACTGTTTCATACTGTATACTGTACCATACTGTACCATTAGACTGAAGACGGCGTAATTCAAGGTTTTCTAGGTCTAGAATTTCAGGTCTGGTGGCATAAGGTATTCTATAATGAGTAGAGGAGAGGAGATCTCTTCTTGTGAAATTATTTATTTGTTGAGATTTGAAGTTGCCATTTGTTTGACATAGTCAAGATCTTTTTGAAGGGTATCAGTATTGTCTGTGGTATTGAACAGCTTTACATCATCAGCGAAGACAACACAGTTGCTCTTAATATGATCACAGAGGTCATTTATGTGGAGCATGAAGAGAGTTGGTCCTAGAACACTGCCTTGGGGGAAACCACTATTGGCAGGTACAGAATTTGATAGGACACTCCCAATTTTGACCATTTGTTGTCTGTTTGACAGGACTGCTTCTATCCAGTTATGCAGTTGTCCAGTGATACCATAAGATTTTAGTTTTAGGAGTAGTTTGTCGTGTACCACTGAATCAAAGGCTTTACAGAAGTCTATGTAGATTGCGTCTATTGTTTTGCCCTGATTGAGTTGTGTAGTCTGTATGTTTTTGCAGTGTAAGAGTTGCAGATTATAGGATAGTTTTTTTCTGAAACCAAATTGTTTATTAGAGAGTAGGTTGTTTGTCTCTAAGTGAAGGATAATGGATTGGTTAATAATTGATTCCATGACTTTACAGGTGATGCAGCATAAGGTGATTGGTCTCTAATTTTCAATTAGGCTTGGGTTTTCCTTTTTGAAGATGGGGATGACCATGGCTGATGACCATAGGTTAGGCAAGGAGCTGGTCCTGAAAGATTTATTAAAGATTATGCTTAAAGGTTCTGCTATGGCAGTGGATAGCTTTTTAAAGAAGTAAGCACATATTCCGTCCGGTTCAATAGATAGAGATGGTTTTAGATTGTGTAGTGCTTTTTCAACATTGTCTTCTGTAAAATCAATATGTATTAGATCATTGTAGTTTTCTGTGGTTTGGCTAGGAAATACTGGGCATGATCCATTGCTGTTTATAAATACTGAGCCAAAGAATGTGTTAAAGATGTTGGCTTTAATAGTGTCATTGTTGCAGTCTTTACCATTAGGTCCTATCAGGGATGGGATGGACCTTGAGTCTTTTAGTTTGTTGTTTACAAAATTGTAAAAACCGTGGGTGGAATTGGTGTGTAGAAGGTTTAATGCGATAATTGGTGCATTCAGTCTTTATCTGGTGGCATAAATTTTTGTATCGGCTTTTGAAGTTGGCAATGTGACCAGATTTGTTTTTCCGCCATAGTGATCTCTTTTTGAATTGAAGTTTCCTTATTGTTATGGGTAATCTGTTTTTTTTTGGGGGGGGGAGTTGTTATTGGTACATATAGTTTGATGATTCTTTTGACTTCAAGTAAAAATATGTTGTAATGGTCTTCAACAATATTGCATCCAGTGAATAGAGATTTCCAATCAAGGGATGAGAGATCATTGTCTATAAGATCATAGTTGCCTTTTTTGAAGTTATAATTGGGGATTACATCATTGTGATGATTTTTGTGTGGGCGTATGTTGAGACAAAAGTCAATCATATTGTGGTCACTGTTAGAAAACGGTTCTTTACTTTGTATTCTGTAAATTAAATTCAAACTATTGCAGAAGATGAGATCGAGGCACTTGTTAGTCTAGTATTGTTGGTTACTAGTTGTTCCAGTCCCAGATTTGTAACAGCATTGTAGAAGGTTGCATGTATGGGTTCAGTTGTACATTCATTTAGGGTCCAGTTAATATAAGGTAGATTAAAGTCACCAAGAAAGATAAATTATGTGGGCAGGATGTTGCCCATGTTAGTAGTGAATTTAGCTTGTTTACATGTTTGATGTCATAATCGGGTGCTCTGTAACATAATAAGAATCAAATTGTGATATTTAAGAATAGTTTGCAGATGATGGTCTCAGGAAGAGCAAGCTCATGGGTAACTTAGATGTTTTTTAGATGTAAGGACTTTTTATAGAATATAGCAACACCACCTCCTCTACAAATGTCACGATCTGATCGATAAACATGATAGTCTCTTACTGTGGTAATGGAGTCAGAGAGAGATGCATTGAGCCATGTTTCACAGACAAATATGATGTCGAATTTAGCCATATTTAGTAAGAGGAGAAATTCAGGTATTTTATTCACAAGGCTTCTTGCATTGAGTAGCTTGCATTTAAGGCCAGCTGTAGTTGGAATTGAGGTAGTTAGGGGCATGCAGGCCTAGTCTTGGGTGATGGTGGATTGGTTGAAGTAGGGTTGTTGTTGAAGGTTAAAGCTGAGTTGTGGGTTGTGTGACTTACTTTTGATACAGTCAGCACGGTAGTCAATGTACAGGTCCTTCTCTCCATTGTCTGGACATTTTTTGAGTTCTGTGAGGAGTATACGGGAGCAGGGACGTTGCTGTATGGTTAGGTCAGGGCAAGAACGGAGGTTCTTATGGTTGGTGTTGCTTTTGGCAAGTGAATTTATAGTATAAATGAGTTTACATTTGCTTGATTCATTTTTGTAAATGACCCTGCAGAAGCGTGGATCACAGAGCCGTCTCTGTTTTTGAGCTCTTGGCCAATGCGGGAAATGTCAAGTATTTCATCAGGGGAGATGCTTGATGCTTGATAATCACTGATGATGTTTCAGAAAGCTGTGATGTCATCATTGTCATTGATGTCCTCTAGACCAAATAAAATGGCATTTGGACATTTCCGTTCACGCTTAACAGCTTCTCTGATGAGGATTGGGATATCATTATTGGACTACTGTAACGCTCTCTACATGGGGCTCCCTGCGGGGAGCACCCGGAGACTCCAACTGGTACAAAATGCGGCCACGTGGGTGGTTATGGGGGCATCACGAAGCTCCCATGTGACGCCTCTCCTGCGCGAGCTGCATTGGTTGCCGGTGGTTTTCCGGGTTTGCTTTAAGGTTCTGGTTCTGACCTTTAAAACAATCCATGGCATTGGACCAGGTTATCTGCAGGACCGCGTTCTGCCGGTAGTCTCCAACAGACCTGTGCGTTCCCACAGGGAGGGCCTTCTCCGGGTGCCGTCGGCTTCTATGTGTCGTCTGGCGGCTCCCACGAGTTGGGCCTTCTCTGTGGGGGCCCCCGCCCTCTGGAATGGTCTGCCTCCAGAGATACGCATTAACACGGATCTGGGAGCTTTCATTCGTGCATTAAAAACTTGGTTCTTTGAGCAGGCCAGCCTAGGCTGATATAGGATTTTTAATTTAGTATTACTTTTAATTAGGTTTTTAATATTTGGGTTTTAATTAATTTATGGGGGAAGGGCATAACTTTTAGACAGCCAAAATTATTTAATTTGTTTTTAACTTTTGTATAGTGTACTGGGGTTTGTGATTGGCTGTGCACCGCCCTGAGTCCTTCGGGAGAAGGGCGGTATATAAATATTACAAATAAATAAACAAATAAATAAATTATTTGTCTGATTTATGTTTTTTTGCAGATTGAATTGTGGATTGGGTTGTGGTTGTTGGGTAGAGATGTGGTTTGTAGCTATTGGATGTTCAGGTTTTTGTGTTGTGTCTTTTTTTTCAAGGTTGGATAATCTTTCTTTTAAAGCGTCCAGAGATGCTACTATGGTGTCAAGGGATGTTATTCGTGTTTCTGTGGTATCAACTCTTTCAAGCAGATCCAGTTTGCTCTCTTCTTATGGACTCTTCTAAGGCAGCATTGATTAAGAAAAGAATCATTCCTTCAAATAATTATATACAAAATACAACAAATTTTGGAAAACTAATAATCCCCCCTTTTTTTAGTTTCTTCATGCACTGGTTGTTCAAAAACTAAAAATGATATGGTAAACTTGAACTACAGATAACCTATTAAAACTCCTTAAATAGGGACAATTTATAAGTAATTCATTAATTTAATCTTATACTGTTTTTCTTAGACTACAACAGAAAGACAGAAATGTGTACAATTTTATGTGTATGTCTGTATATAGATGTAGAGAGAAATAGAGATAACAATAGTAAAATTTATTTCATTACCAGAAAAGGATCTCGCAGATATGGATTATAGCAGCAACATTTAGACATATATCTCGCCAGTGATGGGATTCAAATTTTTACTACTGGTTCTGTGGGCATGGCTTGGTGTGTGTGGTGTGGCTTGGTGGGCGTGGCAGGGAAGGATACTGCAAAATTTCCATTCCCTCCCTACCTCACTAACCTGCTTTCTAGCTCTGTTCTCCTGTGCTGGGCAACAAAAGAAGACCCAGCCAATCAGCTGGGACTTGGGAGCAGAGAATAGATAGGGGTGGGGTCAGTCAGAGGTGGTATTTGCCAGTTCTCTGAACTACTCAAATTTATGCTACTGGTAAAGAACTGGTCAGAACTTGCTGAATACCACCTCTGTATCTCACCATAGTAATTTACAGAACTTTCTGGGCAATTTACAATGTAGAAGCATTATTTGCATATTGCACCCAACAATCTGGGTCCTCATTTTACTGACCTGAAAGGATGGAAGACTGAGTCAACCTTGAGACCCATCAGGTTCAAACTCCAGGCTGTAGGCAGAGTTTGCCTGCAATGCTACTTTTTAAGCACTCCTCCACCAGGGATTAAATAGGTCTGTAACATAACAAAAACAGTTTTATTTAATGAACTGCTAAAGTGTTCCATTTTCACAAAGACACATGAATATGTCAGTTTATTTTGTCATAGGTCTGCTCAGCTTTGGGGTTATCGATAAGAATTTTAAAAAAAATTAATTTGACCTCAAAACTGACCTCATATTTCTCATTTGCATGGAAGCTCATCTGCTGTAGAAGCTAGTATTTCCCATTCTTGAGAAAATTACTTCCAGGCCGCCCCCCCCCCCCCATCGAAGGAAGGCGGACCAAATACGATGGTACCGCCCCAGGCGCCTGATGGATCCAGATAGGTTCCTGACGTAGCTTGGGCCATGTCCCGATGTTCAAGCACACAACTCGGTTGAGGACCTGGTCGCCACCTGGGATAGGGTGGTGGCTGGGGCCCTTGACCGGGTCGTGCCCTTGCGCCCTCTGACCTGGCACCACTCTCACTTGGCCCCTTGGTTTTCCAAGGAGCTGAGGGAGATGAAGCACCGGAAAAGACGCCTGGAGAGTATTTTGAGGACTACTCGCTCCGGACCCGACCGAACACTATTGCGGTCTTACATTAAGACCTATTTAATGGCGATAAGGGTGGCAAAGCATTCTCACTTTTCCGCACTTATTGTGTCCACCGGAAATCACCCAGCCACCCTGTTTAGAATGACCCACTCCCTCCTGGAAGTGGGAGGGCGGGAGGACCCTTTACAGGGACGGGCTGAGGACTTTTTGAATTTCCTGTTGGATATAATTGCTCAGAACGTGGATGGGTTGGACCCCTGAATGGGCAACTCTGGACGAAGGGTCGGAGGCGGAACTTGGGGAAGTCATTTGAGAAGAGTTTGATCCTGTGACTCCCAAAGACGTGGACAGGATGCTGCGGGGGCTGAATGCTACCACATGTTTATTGGATCCGTGTCCCTCCTGGCTGGTGTTGGCCACTCGGGAGGGGACACGAGGTTGGTTCCAGGGTATTATTAATGCTTCCTTGAGTGAGGGATATCTGCCCACCGCCTTGAAAAAGGTGGTAGTGAGACCCCTCTTCAAGAAACCGTCCCTGGACCCAATTTTGTTATCTAATTATCGTCCGGTCTCCAACCTTCGCTTTGTGGCGAAGGTTGTTGAGAGTGTGGTGGCATGGCAGCTCCCCCAGCACCTGGATGAAGCTGTCTATTTGGATCCATGTCAATTGGGCTTCAGGCCCGGGCACAGCACGGAGACGGCTTGGTCACATTGGTAGATGATCTCTGGAGGGCCCATGACAGAGGTCATTCCTCTGTCCTGGTCCTATTAGATCTCTTGGCGGCTTTCAATATTGTCAACCACAGTATCTTATTGCAGCGGCTGGAGGGATTGGGAGTGGGGGGAACTGTTTTGCGGTGGTTCTCCTCCTTCCTCTCTGGCCGTTCACAATTTGTGTTGGCGGGGGGGCAAAGGTTGGCCCCGAGGCCCCTGGTTTGCAGGGTACCTCAGGATTGGATCTCTCGCCCCTTCTGTTCAACATCTATATGAAGCTGCTGAGTGAGATCATCCGTGGCTTTGGGGTAGAGTTCCATCAGTACGCTGATGATACTCAGCTGTACATCTCTACCCCGGGCCACCCCAATGAAGCCGTCGAAGTGATGACCCGGTGCCTGGAGGCCGTGCGGTGTTGGATGGGGAGGAAAAGGCTTCAGCTCAACCCATCTAAGACTGAGTGACTGTGCTTCCCGGCACCCCGATACAGCCAGCTGGTGAAATTCTTGCCCCCACAGAGAGAGCTTGCAATCTGGGTGTCCTCCTGGATGTACGGCTGTCATTGGAGGACCATATGTGGCCGTCTCCAGGGGGCTTTTGGTCAGGTCCTTAGGATCTACAAGTTGCGGCCCTTTTTGAATCGAGATGTGCTTTGCACGGTCACTTCCGCCCTCGTAATCTCCCGCCTAGACTATGCCAATACTCTCTACATGGGGTTTCCCTTGAAGTGCACCCGGAGGCTCCAGCTGGTGCAGAATGTGGCCGTGCGGGTGGTGTTGGAGGCTCCTCGGGGCTCTCATGTTACAACGCTCTTGCGTGAGCTGCATTGGCTCCCGGTGGTCCTCCAGGTGTGCTTCAAGGTCCTGGTTACCATTTTTAAAGCACTCCATGGCTTGGGACCAGGATATTTGCGGGACCGCCTCCTGCCATTATCGGCCTCCCGTCAGCCAGTACGCTCCCATAGTCTGCCTCCTTGGGGTGTGTCCGGCTGGACGGCTGGCGACCCCCAGGGTGCGGGCCTTCTGGTTGGGGGCACCCTTCCTCTGGAATGAATTACCACCAGAGATGAGGATCATCCCTGATCTCCTGACCTTCCGGCGCGCGTTGAAAACCTATCTATTTCATCAAGCTAGTTTGGCCTAGGGGTTTTTAGGATTTTAATTTGGTTTTTATCTAGTTTGGCTTTTAAACTTATAAATTTCAGCTTTTATATTTGGTCTTTTAACTGTTCTTAATTTTGTAATGTTCTCTGCATTTTAATTTGGCTGTGCACCGCCCTGAGTCCTGTCAGGGAAATAGGGCGGTATATAAGTACAATAAATAAATAAATATTGCCATCTTTTATATCTGTATTATATCTCTTACCTAAAAAACCTCAATAGAACCATATTCATCTCCAAAATAATAGAGCTAATAGATGCCGAATTGAGAAAAACTCCCTTAGATTACTGGTTGTGAGAATGAGGAATTAATAGCGCTAATGAATCCTTTAAATCCTTCAGGTCAGTGATGTGTTTCAAATATTTTTACCACCAGTTCGGTGGTCGTGGGCTTGGTGCACACACACACACTTTGCGCATGCATGCTAAACACACACTTTGCGCAGGTGCAGTGGCGTTTTGAGTCACCTCCTGCAATCCTGCACTCTGCCTGATGCTTCAGTAGCTGCCACGTGGCAATTGCTCTGCCACACAAAGCAACTGCGCTTCAAAAACAGGACATAAAGGTCGGTATGAGAGCTTGGGTGGGTAGGAGGGCCTATCACAGAGCATAGAAGAGAACTGGTTCGGTTTTCACTGCTCATTGCCACTCAATGAGCTCAGCCGAACCGGGCCGAACCAGTAGAATACCACCACTGCTTCAGGTATGGGAAAGCCAAATTTTTACATGAATCTGTCCAGAATGCAGTTCATGTGATAGTGAACTGTCATCAAAGGATTTTCCAGCACAACTCCATTCATAAAAGGTCACTGGGTAACTCTGGATCAATCATAATCTGTCAGCCCAACCTAAATCTCTGGGATGGTTTGTTTGTTTTGTGAGAAAAGAATGGAGATCATGATGCATAGCATAGCATAGCATAGCATAGCATAGCATAGCGTAGCGTAGCGTGGCATGGCATTGCATAGAATAGCATAAAATAAAACATAACATACATTATAACATAACATAATATAACATTTTATTAATTAATAACCGGATGTGACAACTGTTGCTTTATAATAATTCTTCCTGAATAAATAGGCTTCTACTGGCAGACTGGGTTGGAAACAGTCAGGCAGCATACAAAAATCCACAATGAAGAATTTTATTCTAAAAAAGTTGAGAAGCCACTATAAAAGAATTCTAGAGACTGATGTACATTATGTGAGGCTTATTTATCCTGAATTACTGGTCAAATTCTTCCGGCCTTTTCTCTTATGAAACCATGCAAGAGGATTCCTTTATTAGGGAACACCCTCTCTCCTTTCCTGTCTTGTTTTGGTAACAGACCAATCTGATATTAAGTTGTTTTCCTCAGACTGTGGAAGAGCTAACTGTCATCCTGGTATTGTAAAGTTATATTATGGATAAAAATGGACACATAAAGCTGTAATACTCCTATACCTAGAATCAGTAGTAACTGATTAACTCCTGTTTCTCTCCCTTTTGCACATTGTATAATCAAGCTGAATTGTATTTCTGCAGTGTATCATAATAATCTGTGTATTGGGGCCTTAGAGTTCCTGAGCTCCTTTGTCATGCATCGGTATTGTAAATACGATGTATTCTTTCATTGTGCCATACCAATACTGAGTTTTCTATACTTGAAGAGTCAGGGCAGAAATCCATTTAAAATAAAATCTTCCAGTCAGTATTAAGATATTTTAAAGTATACTCTTCAGAGCAAAAGAAAGGCCAGTTCATTCATACTAGAGTGCTATATAAAATTGGAGGTACATGCCAGTGAAGAAAACATGGACCATTCTTCGATGATACATGAGAAATAACACATATCTTAACATGAAATAGCTCATGATAATTTAAATATTCTATTTTTAATAACTGAAACTATCTCTCAAATAAATCTTCTAATAGTATATAAATATAATTTACTTTTCTTTTAGAAAATATTTAATAATATTGTGACTTAATGTGACATTACACCAAATTTGGAACATAACTTTTTTGGCAGCTTTTTGGCAGCACAAATATGCTAAAAAGCTCATAATCAAACTATCAGGATCATAAACCCAAAAGTATCAAGAAGAAGAAAAAATAGTGTGCATCTCTTTTCCAAGCCTGTTACATTAAAATCAATATTTTAATATAATTTTTTTACAATTCTTTTTGCAAAATAGAATGTCAGTTCTAAACTAATGCAATAAGATATGCAAAAATATTTAATCTAAATAGTTTGTTCTCAGAATTATACTGTATTCTAAGAAATATGCCATGACTTTAGCTTTTAAGGGTAATGGAAATAAGAATATAAATAGCTACCGTAATTTAGGCTGCAGTAACTTGTCAGGCAACTTAGTGATTTTTAACTAGCAAAACCCCAGATGCATAAACATCTTAAAAAGATTCTAAGCTTCGTCACCATGAAGTCATGGCCATAAAATATTTGGCAAATTTTCTTATTAAGGAGCTCATTTTCACAAACAAGGCCAAATTGTTACCCAAATCTCATAGTTCTTGAGATAGCTATATATAGTGACATGGCTATATGGAATAAAAGATTGGTTTTGATGCCAGTGCCAAAAAACACTTTATTAAGACTAATGGCATATTTTTATAAGTCTCATGTGACATATACTTCGTAGGACTGAGTCTTTCCTCAATTTTCATAGAGGATGATTTACAGTATATTGTATATTATGAAAAATGACATATCTGTAGATAGATCAAGATTAGTTTGTTTCCCTAACTTTTTTCTTTCTTCAGCCATTCCTGGATCTATACTATTTCTTGCTACTTGGAAGGTTAAGTTACAAAATACAGTAGGTGGTTTTAATCATTATTTTTTATATTTATACTCATAAATATACATTCTTTATAATAGCAACCTGTAATAAAAACAATGTACTGGAAAGCAAAGCTTTGAGAGAGTTTTCAATTATAAATTAACTAACAATTATCAGTTGATATTGATATATCATTCTTGCAGTTGTATATATTATTGACTTTATTTTCAATGTTTATAAATGTAGCAAATAAGGCAAAAATAGATTTTTATAGCAAAAATAGATTTTTATGACATAAGTTCTGAGAATACATTGCCAAGAACAAATTGCTTTTAGCGTTGTTACATTATAAAAAGAAGATTATAATGCATCAAACCAAAATGTCAAAAGATGGACATTTTATTGCCAATCCAATAGTGCAAGGTAAAGTAAAATATCTCTAGTTTTGCATTACTTGGAATTTATTTACTTCTTGATACTGTGTTTGTTTACCCAGCAATAAGTCTGATATTGTCACAGAGTTTACTTTCATCCAGGAATGCATAGACTGCAGTTGTAATGTAGTTTGGTGGTGTGAAAATTGCAGTAAAACAGGCCATAAAGTTTCATTCTGCCTGCAAATAGGAAAAGGCAATGAAAAAGATAAAAGTTAATAATGATGTCTCAGGTATGTGGATCACAGCAAAATGGGAAGGAGTAACTAGTGAGAGTGCATTATACTGTACATGTCACTCATACTGTGCCTAGAATGAACCTGTGGTCCCACTGAATTGCACTTCAATGGAAACTGATATCCAGCTTGCTAACAAAGTAGGGCTTTACAGAAATGTCCTTGAAATAGTCTAGCTTAATGGAGAGGCTTCTATTCTTACCTATTTTTTTCTGAACGGATTTCTAAATATCAAGTATCTAGCACTTGGCTAGTGAACATGTGGATTGTAAATATAGTTACTGCATTTAGCTAAAATGAAACAACCTGAGTATATGACAATCTTCCCACAAAGAAGATATGATAAAATAAAAATCACATCTACATTAATTATCATACCCTCATAGCAGCTCTCCCATTTTAGAGGTAAACAACTTAGAAAACTGTGTAATTATTCTTTTGGCAATTGTGTCTCTGTTTAACACTTATGGAAATTATTCTTGTTGATTGCGTTACTGATAGTTTCCTAGCTTAATTTTTCATAAAACAATTATTACATACATTGTTATTGCTTACAGAGTTCTGTCAACTCCTTAGTTGATTAATCATAAAAGCTTTTATTAATTTATCAATGCATTATTTTGATTAATCATTGAAGTCAGTACCCGATGTTTCCTCAAACAATGTTTCATTTTATGACATATCCTTTGTACGGGTAAGGGGAATAACCATGTTTTAAAAATGGGAATCCAGACTGTGACCAAATCTCTTATGCTTGGAATATTCATATCACATGCATGATAATGACTGTGCTGTAGTCACTGCAAAAGACCCTCATCTTTCCTGCTTTCTGAACATCAAGAATTTTAGGACTATTTTCCATCCTGAATGAAAGCAACAAAATATTAGATAATTTGGATAATTTGGCTATGATGGCAGATAAAAACAAGACTACTCATGCTTTTTCTCTTGACTCCCAACTTTGCCTTATTTTGCTATATGGGAGGATAATATGACTGGAAGGAAGACATGATAAAGTAGAGCCAGGCTTGCATTTTTCTTCTCTCTCGCTCTGTCTCCCTTCCTCCCTGATTCTCCCCGCTACCTATTGTAAATTAAAAGGTCTTACTAATACTACATATATAATATGTATACTATGTATAATATGTATAATACTACATATATAAAATTTATCGAAAAGCTCTGCCTTTTTTTCTTACAGTTACCTTTTTTGATGAACAGTTTTGACTTGCAAGCCAATTGCTTTGGCTTAATATGGCTCTGTTTTTTAGCAAATTGGGCATTTTTTTTCATTTTTGCTGAGTGTGTTGCAGGTTTGCAGAGTTCACTGACACTTTGTCTTATTTGAATGAGTGAAATGATGTAATCACATAGGTAGGTGTTACCTTTTAAAAAATTTTTTCACCTTTTAAAAATTTGGATTTCAAGTCTTTACTCTGTCAGTTGTGAATTCATAATGCCTATAGAGACATGTTGGATTTTTTCTTGGATACATCTTATTTCTATATCAGTAACCATACTCGGGGTTTGATCCATATTTCTATATCAGTAACCATACTCGGGGTTTGATCCATAGTTATATTACAGGCAGAAGTAAGTTGCTCCGGTTCTCCCCAGTTTGGGTGAACCCATAGCTATTTTTATGGCCATTTTGGTGAACTAGCAAATCCCGCCCCTGGCTGGGTCTGCCCATCTGCCCCGCCCCTCTCCTGAGTCCCCATGCAGCCCATTTTGGATGCCAGGTAAGTGCAGGGCCTGCATGGAGGCTCGGGGAGGGTGAAAAACGGGCCTCCGGGAAAGGCTGGAAATGTTTCTGGCCTCCAGAGGGCCTCCAGAGCCCGGGAAGACCATTTTTATCCTCCCAGAGGCTCGAGGAAAGCCTCTGTAGCCCGGGGAGAGTGAAAATGCGCCCCTGCTATGGTGCAGAAGGCAGACTATGCCACGCCCACCAGAGCCATACCCACCCAGCAATTGGGCAGAGAATTGGTTGCTAAAAGTTTTGAGCCCATCCCTTATTGCAGAGGTGTCAAACTCATGGCCCATGGGCCAGATGTATCATGTGCTGGCCCCACTCAGTTTAGTGAAGGGAAAAAAGTCCCAATACTTCAGATGACATCACCATGACAATGCAAATTTGACGCCCTTGTTATATTGCATCAAATATGCAGGGACTTTTTGTATTATTATAATAGCATTGGTAAATAGGTCTTCACTGAAGTGATAGTACATTTGTGCTAGGAAAATAGATAGGTTAGATTGACATGAGTATTATTTTAAAAGTATTAATATTTATATGAACATGGAATATTAGGTATTTGTTTCCTGATGAAATTAATGCAATATTTGGAATGAAGTTAATCAATTGGAATTGGCTATTTTCAAATGTTCTGGACATTTTAGATAGACTTGGTAATTCAAGTATATTTATAGATTTTTGGGAAGTATATATTTCAATCTACATGGGTTTTTTAGTGAAAATATGGATATGACTGTACATTAGTGTCAAAAATAACAATGGTTTTTCATTAAACAAAGATTTTATACTTTAGCAAACTAGAGAAATAATTTAGAATTATTTTCATTTCCCTTATTTATTTATTTTGTGTAATTGGAAAGAAAAATAAGGCAACACTGTTACCAAAAGAACATTTTATCCCTTATGAAAATATTATGGCATCAGTGTTCTACCTTAGAGATGAAATTTTGAATATTTAAAAATAATCCTTAGTGAACACACAATGGAATTTCACTCCACAGATTGCCTTTGACTAGACTTACATGGTGCTAAATCATTAATTGGTGTTAATTGAATATGGTTTTAAAGAAGCAACATTTTTGCTCCTTCGGCAAACAAAAATTTACAAATTATAACTTAAGGGATATGTGAACCCATCTATTTTCTGAGGTCTTAGTAGATCTATATTCTTATATGTAACTATTTATATTTCTTTAACTTGCTGTTCTGATACCCTATTACTTCAGTGGGAATTAATCAGCATGTCTCATTTCTCCTTGGCTTGGCAACTTTTTAATGCTTAAATTTTCCTTAGCTAGAAATCCAAATTCAAGAAAAATATCTGAGTTTTATTAAGCTGGGTTGGGCAGTCCTTGAGAGTACATTAACATTAACATCATAGTGGCATCAATTAGGAGATGGTTCACCTTTTCAAGCAATAGAAGACTGGAGGAATGGAGTAGAAAAAATATCTTGCTATTATTACCCTCAACTGACAAAAGGAAAAGAAATGATGTAAAGAAGTAAAGAAAAGATCAGTAAGAACATAAGGAAAAAAGGGTAGGATCCCTGGCTTTGATGTCCTAGAGATATCTGACTGATACAGAATTTAATTTTTGTTTGAAGAAACTTCCTTTGATTTTAAATGATGAGTAGTGATTTAATAAAAGAAAGACTTTTATCACCAGTTAGCTGTTAGTTATTATTGTAATGCATTTCCTGTTGATGTTTTATTGAACTACCAAAAACCCTGTTGGTTAGCTTCCAGTAACTTGGGGATTCATTTTTTGGTGGTTGCTCCTGTAAGCGCAAAATTTGCTTTAGACTCTATTATTAAAAAAAACAAAACTAAAAAATCTTGGACCTATTTTTGTCTTTTGGGTCTTTTGGGAAAGGAAAATGTATGGTGAAGGATGATACAGAGGCATTTTAAACAAATAAATATTGCATAAATGAGAACGCCCTGTTATAAAAAAATCTCAAAGTTATTTTTAAAAGACTCTAAAAAGATTTAATAAACCTTAAATTTTTCAAGAATAGAACAATAAAACAAAATGTCACCATATATTATAATAAATTATGATGCTTTTCATTTATCTTCTCTGAGATCATACCTAGTAAAAATATTTCAGGTTTTAATTCAAATTTTATTTTTGAAATTTTCTAGATGTTTTGATGAACTTCTTTTAATACTTTAGGGTACTTTTATATATTTTATTTATTTATTTAATTTAATTTAATTTATATACCGCCCCCACTCCCAATTTGGGACTTGGGGTGGTGCAGAGCCCAGCTAAAATATAAATATAAATATATAAATACAAATATAAAATTTAAAATAGAATTAAAAATGAATTAAATAAATGGCCGAAAGATTAAAATTATAAGCAATTAATAAAAAACGGTAAAAATTACAAAAATTAAAACCATCCAATCGTACTAGGCCAGACCGGCTTGCTGGAAAAGATAGATCTTCAATGCATGCCAGAAGGTCGCAGGTCAGGGATAGTCCGCATCTCCGGGGATAACTCATTCCAAAGGGAGGGTGCTCCCACAGAGAAGGCCCGCACCCTCGGGCCGCCAGCTGGCATCGTCCAGCTGATAGCACCCCAAGGAGGCCCACCCTGTGACAGCGCACTGGTCAGCGGGAGGCTGATGGTGGCAGCAGGCGGTCCCATAAGTACCCAGGTCCCAAGCCATGGAGCGTTTAAAGATGACCACCAGCACTTTTAATCACACCCGGAAGGCCATCGGAAGCCAATGAAGCTCGTGCAGGAGCGGTGTAACATGGGAGCTCCGAGAAGCCCCCAAAATCACCCGCGTGGCCGCACTCTGCACCAGCTGAAGCCTCCGGATGCTCTTTAAAGGGAGCCCCATGTAGAGAGCATTGCAATAGTCTAGATGGCAGATAACGAGGGCAGAAGTGACTGTGCGAAGTGCGTCCCAATCCAGAAAGGGCTGCAACTGGCAGATCTGTTGGACATGATAAAAAGCCCCCCTGGCGACGGCCGTTATATGATCTTCCAATGACAGCCGTACATCCAGGAGGACACCAAGATTGCGTGCCCACTCCATGGGGGGCAAAATTTCTCCCCCCACAGCCAGCGATGGAATATGTTGGCTGTATCTTGGCACAGGAAACCACAGCCACTTGGTCTTGGTCGGGTTGAGTCGAAGCCTGTTTAAACCCATCCAACTCTGCACGGCTTCCAGGCACCGGGTTATCACTTCAACAGCTTCGTTGGGGTGACCTGGGGTGGAAATGTATAACTGAGTATCGTCAGCATACTGATGGAACTCTACCCCAAAACCACGGATGATCTCACCCAGCAGCTTCACATAAATGTTGAACAGCAGGGGTGAGACCACCGACCCTGAGGTACCCCACAAATCAAGGGCCTCGGGGTCGACCTCTGCCCCCTGCCAACACAAATTGCAAGCGGTTGGAGAGGAAGGAGGAGAACCACCATAACACGGTGCCTCCCACTCCCAACCCCCCCAACCGCTGCAATAAGATACTGTGGTCAACAGTATCAAAAGCTGCTGAGAGATCTAACAGGACTAAGACAGAGGAACAACCCCTGTCACGGGCCTTCCTGAGATCATCCACCAACGTGACCAACACCGTTTCCGTGCTGTGCCCGAAGCAAACATATATGATAAAACATTCTTTCTTTGTTGTGGCATTTACAATATGTATTGATTTATGCATTTTGGCAATCGTAGCTGTAATTATATCCCATCTTTAGAAAATTTAGTACCAATTTTCCCTCAGAATGTTGCTTGGTATAAATTTTATTGATTCCCCTCCCATTAATCTTTGCTCCCATGTATTGTTGTCTCTTTGAAATTTTGCATCTATTTTACCATGAAGTTTTTAATTTGCTCTTTCTGTGTATCATATTTAAATAGCAATTTGTAAATATTCTATAACAAATGATCTTGATTAGGTTCAAATATTTCAAATTATTTTGTCTTCTGAAAATCCTTCCATTTACTTTAAAATGGCTTTTTATTTTCTAAATATTTGCAAATGCACTAATCAGGCTAGCCATTTTCTTTCATTAAGCAATTCTTATTGTGTTTTATTTCTTGTGGGCAGATGTATCATGTTGGTGCAATCTGATTTTCTTTATTGTAATTATTTTTGAGGAAGAAAGCATTTGATGGTAATACTAATGGTGAAATCTTTACTCTTATTCTTGATTTTAGAGAATTTTAAAATATAAAGACTTTCTCATATAACACATCTCCACAGAATCTTGTTTTGTTTGGCTTCTTTATATCATTTGTTATCTATTCCCTGAAGTTAAATGAATGCTATTATCTTTGCTTTCTTTTCTTGATTCTGTATCCAGAAAAAACATCGAAATTTTTTGATTATTTTCGTCAATTGTTTGTAGTTGCTTGCTTATACTACATCAGGGGTGTCAAACTCGCATCATCATGCTTGCATCACATAACATATTGGGACTTTCCCCCTTTCTCTAAACTGGGCGGGGGTGGGGATAGCACGAAATGTATCTGGCCCACAGGCTGCGAGTTTGACACCTCTGTACTATATCATCTGAATAGATTTCCAGAGCAAATACAAAAAGTAAAGGCCACTTCTCATGCTTGTACTAACTGAAAAGCTTGCAGAAGCAATCATGCTGCCAATGAATTTCCTTGTGACTCTCTAAATATGCAGAAATTGGACTTGAAGAAGCAAGATATAAAGGGTATTAAGGCTTTGAACATTGGTATTGAAGAAGACTCCTGAGAATCCTAGGATTACTCAAAACCCCAAACAAATGGATCATCAAACAAATCAAGTCTGGCCAACAATGTTCAAGCTCAAAATATCATACTTACTACCACATTATGTAAAAATGCAACTCTGGAGAGAAGTCCGCAATATTAGGAAGTGTGCCAAGAAATAAAATAATGACTAACAGCATGGTCAGTGGATTCAGTTGCAGCAGTGTTGGGTGCACTATTAGAATGACTAGGTTTGGGGGCCGTTTCTCCTGGAGAAAATTTATCAATGTGGTTGCTAAAAGTAGACACTAATTTCAATGTACATTATCTGTCTATTTATTCTTTCCCTCCCGCTTCCTCTCCCTCCCTCTCTCTCTCTGTCTCTTAATATCTATCACCTATCATCTGCATGTCTGTCCATTTGTCTGTCCCTCCATTCATCTATCCATCTATATCTATATCTATAAAACGTCAAATCGAACTTTTCATATGAAAAGTTTCAATATGAAAAAAACTCTAACCCTTTAAGCTAAATATTCTGGTCTCCTATAAATGTCTCTATAGTGAGGGCAAAAGGTATAGACAAAAATTTACAGGTTGTCCTTGACTTATATCCATTTGTTTAGCTATTGTTCAAAGTTAAAAGAGCTCTAAAAACAGTTACAACTCATCTGTGCTCATGACTATTGCAATATACCTATGGTCATATGATGAATATTTGGGTGCTTGGCAACTGCCATGTATTTATGATGTTTGCAGTCTACTAGAGTCAGGTAACTACCATTTGCAATTTCAGCCAGTCAAGCACTATCTGGACAAACATGTAGTTTCCACCTGTTAGTGAACACTGAATGTGTTATTAAAGAGCTTTATATAACACAGCCATTCAGTGAACCTCATTTTCTTACTTTTTCCTTTCTGTGCACATTAGAATAAGCTGATGTCTCAGAAACAACTTTACAGGTGAGCTCTATTTCCATTGCTTATTCTAAAACAGAACAGTTTTTCCTTCCTCTGATGAGTGATGAAGACATACCTAAAAAGTAAACACAGAGGTTCATCCCTATATTCCTAAGCAAACAAAGCCAAGTATAATGGCTCTGGTTGCTCATGTTTTCCCTTCCATGGTCTTTGTTCTTAATTCCATCTCTTCCACTTGTCTCTTGCCTACAATTAAATTGCAAAACTCTGCCTGCTGATGACACCATTATTCCATTTGATGATACCATTACTCCATTTAATAGCAATCTCATAGAAATAAGAAAGCGTGGAGAAATACAAATAGTATTTATTAAAAGCCTTAAACGAAGAATTTGAGATTTAAGACCTTCAGGATTCTTTAGTGCAGCCATCTTCAATATGTTCACAAGACACTATAATTCCCAGGAATCATTTTATATCCCTTTATTCTTGCTCACAGAAGATGTGGGATTTCTGTCTGTTAGCTGTACCTAATAATAGAATTATTGTACTGTAATTGTTTGAGTTGCAGAACACAAAAATATTATTTATATGACCTATTTGAATCCTAAATTTATTCAGCTCAAATCCTGAGATTTCGTCTTATTCTTATTAATAAAATTTTGGAACACATATCTGGAAAACAGCATATTTTGAGTGCACATTACTGCTTGTACAAAATTGTTTTTTTAAAAAAAATTTGGGCCCTTTCCTTATTTTTTCCAACTGTTAATTAATTCTTCTCATGCGAAATATTTCTATATTTATGTGTTGACTATCATTCTTAGAATTTCATTCTATCATCTTTTAGTTTCATTTATTTTATTTTTGGTCCTTGCTTGCTTCTGTGTTATTGTGAAGTATTTTTTCTTCCTTCAGTCCTTCCTCCCTCCCCCACCTTTTTATGCACGCTGCATGAAATAAGACATTCTTTTTTAAACCTTTGGTGTGATTTTTATCCAATCAACCTCCATGCCTATATCATTATCTCTTTTTTTTAAACCTCTTACTCTGTTATTTGGCCTACATCTATCTCAGCTTAGTCCTGTGTTGCATTTTGATTCTTCTTCCCACAGTTGTTTTCCTTTCTCTGTCACTTGGCTTCAAAACATCAGTTACAGTGGAAAGTCTCTTCAACATACCACTTTTGGTTTTAAAGCAAGAAAATATCCTTGTTTATATGGGGAGTCATTGCCAAAAATTGCCTCTTTGTGCAACGCACATTAACCAAATCTAGCTATGAGTAAATGCTTCTTGCTAAGAAAAGTTGTTCAGCTTTTTGTCTGTCAAGTACTCTAAGGTCTCGTGAATCCAAATAGCAAACATTGTAATGCACTGGATCTCAAAACCCTGTGAGACTGTAAACAAAAAAGTCTGCCAAGCATTTGTAAATGATTGTGTGACAATCCACATCTAAAGTTTAAAAACCTATCAAAATGCTACAGAAAGAAATGAAAGTGTGAATTGGAAGGAAAGATATATTCAGTAGGCATTTGATGACAGGATTCTAACATGAAGGCACCCTTTATAGATATTTATGATATTGTGAGGGTAAAAAAATTGATTTTATAATTCTTTTGTTACTACCAATAACGTTCTTGTTTCCTCCCGAGAATGCCTATACTCTTGACTTTGACTTTGTGATGAATATTTATTCACGTTAGGACCCCAAATAAATAAACAGAACTGAGAATACGTCCTTGCAGACACACAAACACATGTTGGTTTCAGAAACTGTGGCCTCATATTTAACATAAAAATAACCTTTTGATTTCTGCCAGAAAGAAATTCAGAAGATGGTTCCAATTGCCAAGAGAAAAAAAGGGAAAGGCAAACTGCTCAAAGCAGATGTTGAAAACCTAATCCAAACCACTCCACTGACCAAACTGTCTTGTGAAAATGTACAAAAAACTTTAGCAGTTAACCAGAATACTCTCTACCAGAACCAGGAGAAAGACAGAATCAAGAATCTGACTCTCAAGCGCCATGGATCTGATGATACTATTTTAACACACACATAAATAAATAGAATGATAGTTAGTAAGGGAATAGAAACAAATGGTTACTATGTCCACTTACCTTCCAAGATGAATATTAGTCAATCAAATTTATGATTACCAAGTCTTACCTGGTATTGAAAAAGCCTGCTTGGAGCTTGCTAGCAGAGTGTTTATATATGTTGATAGCAGATAACTGATAATCAGAGTTGGAAGAACCTTGTATGTCATCTAGTCCAACCCCTGCCCAAGCAGGAGATCCTACACCATTTCTGACAAACGGCAGTCCAATCTCTTCTTGAAAGTCTCAAGTGATGACACTCCTACAACTTCCGAGGACAAGCTGTTCCATTGGTTGATTGTTCTCACTGTCAGAAAGTTTTTCCTTATTTCCAGATTAAATCTCTCCTTGTTCAGTTTTCATCAATTATTCCTTGTCTGGCCTACAGGCGCTTTAGAAAATAGCTTGACCACTTCCTCTCTGTGGCAGCACCTCAAATATTAGAAGACCACTATCATATCTCCCCTGGTCCTTCTCTTTACTAGACTAGCCAAGCCCAGTTGCTGCAACTGTTCATTGTATGTTTTAGCCTCCAGTCCCCTAATCATCCTGGTTGTTCTTCTCTGTACTTTTTCTAGAGTCTCAACATCTTTTTTATAATGTGGTGAACAAAACTGGATGCAGAACTCTATGTGTGGTCTTACTAAGGCTTTATAGAGTAGTATTAGTACCTCCCTTGATCTTGATTGTATCCCTCTGTTAATGCAATTTAGGATTGCATTAGCCTTTTCGGCTGCTGCTGCACACTGCTGGCTCATATTTGGTTGTCCACTAAGATTCCAAGATCCCTCTCACAGTTACTACTATTGAGCCTGGTTTCACCCAGTTTACTTTTGATTTTTCTTGCCCAAGTGTAGGACTTTGTTTTTTCTACATTGAATTTCATTTTGTTAAATAAAAGTGTTGATCTCTTAACGGCAGATTCCAATTCTATCTGGAAGAAAAAAAAGGATTTGGAGATTGCAGCTTATTCACAGAACATATGCTTTTCATGAAGAATATAAGGGCCAGTTCCTAGCATATCCAGGTTGTCAAGATTTGATATTTAAAGATCCTTTGTTAATGTAGAATAGTAATACACAGGCCAAAGCCCAGGAATTTATGCAGTCACTAAAAGCCTCAGAAATAGTCCTCCAAATTCCTCCAAACTCTTAGATGAACTGTAATTTATTAAATACACATGGAACAGTCACATTAACAATGCTGAACTAATTAATTTACATTATTTTCAAATATATATTTAACTGAATCAATTTTAATTTTTGTCCCAATGAGCTTCTTCTTTGTAGAGCTTTTGAAGAGCTTTCATATCCAGGAAAAATTTGCATAGTTTGGTGTGGAAAATATAATAATACTATAGATGAACAGATGGACCTTATATACAGAAGCTTTATAAATCACTACTTGCAATTTACTACATAAAATGTATTAATACATAAAATGGTGTCTGATTTCTTTAAATGTTTCCATCCTAATTTAAGGGAATTGAAAATAACAGATTCCGTCTTTATAGATATGGAACTGGTTGCTCACTTCTTTACAGTAAAAATAATTTCCTCCCTCCTCCAAATATACTATATGACCGTGATGGTGAACCTATGACACACATGCTGGAAATGGCATGCAGGCCCATTTCTGCTGGCATGCGAGAGGTCACCCGGAACAGATCTACTGCGCCCCACCAGCCAGCTGATTGTTAGGTATCTGCTGCGCATGCGCGGGGGGAAACATGCATGTGGGAGATGCGTGGGAATATGCAGAGGGCAAAGTGCATGCAGGGTTGTGCACGCTTGTGCAAGGGTGGGGTGGGTCGCATGCGCATTGCATTATGGGTACAGGCATGCATGCACATGCACACACACACTTTTGGCAAGTGACAAGAAAAAGATTAGCTATTACTGCTATATGATGTCAGATTAATCCAATGCCTTGAAGAGTGGAGCAGAATAAACTGTACATAAGAGGACTTTGTGAAGCTTTGCTTTGGAGATTTCAGTTAAAATAGATCCCATCAACTCTCCAGATTGGATAGTAGTAGCTGCCCTTTGTGCTATTATTGGTCGAAACATAGATTTGTAGGAAAGGAGAATTGTCCATCTGTAATCCTTGAACTGAGGAGATAGCACACATCAACTGATAGGATCAGTTGCTCTACGTTTACTTTGGTTTTCATACCAGTAGTAATGAATCACCAGTTACTGTGACTCTTTTCTTTGCTGTTTGTAGGATGCAGCCATGTGCTCTTTGAGGTCTGGAATCCACTTTCTTTCCCCTTTATTTTGTAGAATCTGTATTTTTTCCATTGGAACACAGCTTATTCCTTTGTCTTTGTATTGGAGCATTTCTGTCATTTTCTATTGTTGTTTGCCATTTTTTGTAGATCTGGTAAGTATTAATCTTTTTTGCCTAGGCACTTTTCAATCTCTTTTCCCCAAAGATTATAACAGATTTATATTTGCTGCTAATATATGTCAAGTTATTTTAAGGCAGAAACTTAACATGCCACAAATGTAAAGGTCATGACTGCAGATTATAGCTTTTATCTTTACTTTTATTACTTAAGGTATCAATAAGAGGCTTAGTGGGAAAAGTTGTTAATAGTTAATCCACTGAAAAATCCTGTCCATCTTTGTGTGTTCAATGGCTTCCTTATTTTCCTCTTATACTGTAGTATCTGCTTGTTCAGCAGGTTAGTCAGTTTTCACCTATAATATAATGAACACTGAAATTGTGCAGTCCATTCTGCTAACTATTTAAGCATTAGCTACACCAGCTGATTGGAGTTATGGTTTAACAACATCTGGAAAATGATTAGCAGTTGTGGCATATTTTTACTGAAAGTACACTAAGTACAAAAGGACATACATATAAATTACTTATATAACCTCATGTAGTGTCTGAAGACTTCTATGGAGCTATAGGCATCATACTCAGTGTTAATATTTATGTTCAGTCATTAGCGGATATTGTCATACATAAAGCTGGTAAGAGAGGAAACAGCAGTTTTGATGCTTGCAAGAACAGTTATATCAATCTATCCTAGCAGTTTCCCATGGTCTTTAAGAGAATGGCTAAATATTCATTGACTAAGAAAGGCAGGATGAATAAGTCTAACCTGAAGCATAGAGCTATTTTTAGACTTTAATTGGCATATTATGTAATAAGCAGTGCTTATATGTGCTTATATGACTTCATTCTGTCTGTATTAATCTCCCTTTGTCATGACTATGAACCTTCTTCTAAGAAGCACATTCCTGAATATGGCTTAAGAATCTGAAGAGTAAATATCTGTATGGCCTAAAACATGATAGAGCTTAAGTTTAATAATATCTTTCTGCTGACTTGTGTTGTGATGTAAGTTCTGTCTCTTTAGGTGTGCATGCAATGTGTGCAAAAAAAAGGATGGGTACTTATATCATTCTGACCCTTTCCCACACCAAAGGATGCATTTGAAGTCCAACTAGAAGTTTTACATGATCTCCTATGCTGTTGTTTGTACAACTCCTTATTCCATAGAACTTTATGGTGTGGCCAAATGACATGTAAAAGGATCACCTATGTTTTCATGACTTTGTATATGTTTATCATGTTCAAGCTTACTAACATATGTTGAATTAAATAATAAAATATTTCTGAATTTCTGGTATACATTCTGAATACATATTTATTTAGTTTATCAAGCATGCATTTGATAATATTGATAATATAAACATGATTATTAACACATGAAATAGATATGAATAAAAGGGAACACTAAGACACGGGCGGTAGGTACGTTGGTGCACTTATGCACGCCCCTTACAGATCTCTTAGGAATGGGGTGAGGTCAACAGTAGACAGTCTGAGGTTAAAGTGTTTGGGGTTAGTGGAAGAAACCACAGAGTCAGGTAGACTATTCAGGTAGAGTATACCATATTCTGTGATGATACTAGATGTAGGGACTTCATCTGCTGATATAGCTAATATCATTAATAAGCTATTATAATTAGTGCAGTATATTTGAACAAATTTATATGAATGTAATCTCTTTTTTAAAAAAACATTTAATGTTATTCCCTTGTTGCAGTTTAATTTCTCCTAATTTTGACAGATGTAAAATTATTAGTGTAATGATAGAAATCTCAGGGATGCCTGCATTGGGTTTCCCCACCCCTGAGATACCATATCTGCTTCCTTTCCTTGAGGTCCCTATAGCCACCTCCATCCCTCACCATGCAGAGGGGAGCTGCTTTGCCTTGTCTGAAGCCTGACTTGGAAGGCAAAACTGCTCTTCCCCATCCCTCTGCATTGCCCTTTTAACACTTAACCCTTCATTATCTGTTCTTCATCTCACTGCTCTTGTTCCTCCCCCTTCCTTTTAAAACTTTTTTCACAAGGAAATATAGACACTACAAAGCACAAATGGTGGCTCATTATCCTATTTTGAATTAAAGACAGAAGATGGCGAAAATGCTGATTTGCCAAGGTCAGCAAATGGCTGCTCCATGTAGCCCAGTAAGAATGGCCTATAACACTGAATTCTGTGGATCTCTGGAAGTAAAAAAGGCATTGTGAGGGACAGAACAGGGGGTGTAAAGCAAGCTCAGTCTACCAGGGACTGGGCAAGGCAAGGATGGGTGGCGGGGAGAGATAGGTGGATATGGTTCAATGTTTCTGCAAAATTAGGAAGCTGCCCTGTGCAGATGACTAGATAACTTTTTGTAAAATTCTTATCTTCGAATCATGGTCATACATGGCTTTTGGCAGGTCTGTTGTAAGACTGAACTGTCACTAAATGATCTGTCTTACTTCAAGGATTACCTGTATATTCTAGTTGTGAGTCACATTTTATTTTTTACATGCATGTAAATGTTTGAACATAATCTACTTTTTCTGAATGTGTTTAATATCTGCTATACTGTCTATGTGCATATATCATAAAAAAATGAACTCAAGCATAATACATTACTCATAAATAGTTTTAATTTATATTGGTGAAATTATTGCACTAATCTTAAAATTGTTTTAATTTATTCTGGTGAAATTATCTTGAAACCAGTACATAAGCTGAAAAGAGAGATTGTATTGCTTAAAGCATTTAGCAAAGCATTTATATTTATCTGTTTAGTTCAATATCTTCTGATGTATGAGAAAATTGCAGGAAAACTGGAAAATAGAGGCCTCTGTTTGCCATAAGAAATGTGCATTAATTTAGTCAGCTGCTTCAACAATTGTATTATAATGTTTGCAGCCATGTTTATAGGGATTAATGACTAATGAGAAGGATTAATGGCCCTGGGTAAATATGAAAGCTATTAATCCAACTAGTAATGAAATGTACTGAAATGAAATTATTATTGGTCTTATGGCAAGGGCTTCATTTTAAATTTCTCCCCTGTTATATTTTTCTGTTGTGGTTCGGCAACATATGGACATTGTTGCTTTCACTATGGCATCTGTGTAATATCACAGATTTTCAATTTACAGCTTTAACATTTTGAATATTTGAATCATTATTTTTTATTATTTACAGGCATGTGGACTTTTATCCATCCTAACCCAGGTCTTTAGCCTAGGCATCTCCTCTTGTGCCTGGATGTAGTTCAACATCTCATAGTGCTGATCCTTTAGATTGTAATAACAGCTCTTCTGCTTAGTAATGGACAAAATAACATTATTATGGTCATACATATCTGTAGTAACCCATCCCATCAAGATAAGCATTCAATTTATTGTATAAATTTATTGTACCAGTATAATTTATTGTAGCCCATAAGTCTGCAGAAGCTGTTTTTCTCTAGTTTTTAAAAGTTAATCTAATAACAACAGAACATCTTAAGGTAAAGGTAAAGGTTCCCCTTGCACATATGTGCTAGTCATTAGGTGCTAGACTCTAGGGGGAGGTGCTCATCTCCATTTCAAAGCCAAAGACCCCACGCTGTCTGTGGCATGTGGCCAGCATGACTAAACACCAAAGGTGCACGGAACGCTGTTACCTTCCCACCAAAGTGATCCCTATTTTTGTACTTTCATTTTTTACGTGCTTTCTTACTGCTAGGTTGACAGAAGCTGGGACAAGTAACGGGGGCTCACCCCATTATGAAGCACTAGGGATTTGAACCGCTGAACTGCTGATCTTTTGATCGACCAGCTCAGCATCTTAGCCACTGAGCCACCACGTCCCTTAATAACAACAGAACATCTCAGGGGTAAACTATTTCCATTCTTACTTGACCTCTCTCCAAAAGTCCTAACGTGCTATCTTCGAGAGAAAGGAGATTGTGGGTGAGATGGGCAACAGTGCTTATCTGTAATGGTAGGCTGGATTTACCTTGGAAGATGAGGGAATGGGAGACATGCTGCCTAAAAATCAGATAAGAGGAGAGGGGCTGCATAATGGGCAAAGAAATAAAATCAGAACGGATCCAACTTAATCATATTGTAAAAAGACACAGCAGGAGATCCGTAGTTTCAGACTGTCAAGATTCTGTTAATGTGGCTTTACAATAAATCAAATTAGATCATCTGGTTTTGGTTTCTGTTTGGTCTACCTAGAAGGTCTGATATTACCACCCAAAGCCTTCCTGGTCTCACAGAATGTTAAAAAACAAGTTCCCCTCTCTTTCCACAGAAAACAAATAGCATTGGGAAAAAAAAATGCCAGTGTTATTTATCACTTGAAGGATTTTGCCATTGTTATCTCTAATTTTTGAATACACATGCACATACATGCACAAAATATTTAATTTTCCTTTTTATATACTAGAATTATATTATTTTATTAGACAATCTTTAACAGGGGTGTCAAACTCAAGGCCTGCGGGATGAATTCAGCCTGTGGGGTTCTTAGATCTGGCCCACAAGACCACCCTGAAAACAGTGAAGGATTGGCCTGCAGTGCCTCTACCTAGAAAAATTGGCTCCCAAGCTCCATTTTTGGCTGCAATGGCCTCCTGCCACCCTCCCAAGCTCTGTTTTTGCTGGCAGAGGATTGCAGGAGGCCGAAAATGGAGTTCAGGAGCCCATTTTAGCTGGCAGAGCACTCAGGCCATCATAGGCACTCCTGACAAAGTGATATTGAACTGGCTACACCCCTCCGCCCCCCCCCCCCAAGGTCAAACACAACCTGATGTAGCCCTGAATGAAATCGAGTTTGACACCCCTTATCTATTAGATTTATATAGTATTTTGGTGAAAATTTCAAGGTGGCTTACCTAGCAATCATCCTATTTGCTCCCTTGAGTTATTTGTTAAAAATTGTAAAAGTGGGATATTAAATAAATAAAATAAATAAATATCTATCAAAATCAAGGGATACTGTTCTGGATTGGATGTTTTTATATTTGAAATACTTACTGTTCATTGGTCTGAATTCCGGCGGGAGATCCTCCTCCTGTCATTGGCTGGTGAGGCTCGGAGAGCCTTTAAAAGAAGGGCTACCGCGCCTCCCAGCATCTCCGTTTTCCTGTAATAAAGAGAAAGAGCTGCCTTCAATAAGAGTGCCTGCCTCGTTATTGCCGCCACCAAAACACTGGCGACGAGGATGGGATCGAGACAGCACTTTTAAAGAGTGCAAGTAGCGGCGGAGATCGAGCGGCACCATGTCCGGAAACAACGCCCCGCCGGAACAATTTAACCCGGCAAAGGAGGAATGGCAGACGTATGTGGACCGTTTCCTCATGTTCCTCGAGAGCAGCGATCTGAGCGGCGTATCGGAACATCGGAAGAGAGCGGTTTTCCTGACCCACTGCGGCCAAGCTGTATTCCGAATGGCGAAAGCACTAGCCTCACCGATCGATGTTAAGACGTTAACCTGGCCCGAACTGGAAAAAATCCTGCGAGCGCACTACGCCCCCACAGTTTCCTGCCTAATTAAGCGCCATGAATTTTACCTCCAGAATCAAAAAGAAGGTGAATCTATCGCCGACTTTGTGGCGGACTTGAGAGACATTGGGGGTGAATGCGAATTCTCGGATTTCAACGAAGCCCTAAGAGACCGGATTGTGTTAGGGTTAAAAGATCCAATAATACAGAGCAGACTGCTAAACCGACCCAAGATAACGGTGCAAGAAGCTATAGAAGAGGCCACCGCAGCCGAAGCCGCTCAGAAATCGGCAGCAAAAATGAAAAAGATTAACCAAGCTGCGCACTACAACTCCAAAGAAGCAACCAGACCAGAGGGGGTACGAGAAAAAACCTCAACACACCATGAGGACCTGGAAACCGAGTCCAGTAGTGAGGAAGACGAAGTTTGCCACCTAAAGACCGGTAGAGGAAAAAAAGAGCGGGCAAACAGACGGTTTGATTTTGAATGCAACCGCTGTGGAGGGAATCACCCCAGATCAGAGTGCCGTTTTATAGATGCAATATGCAGAAAGTGTGAGAAAAGAGGACACATCGCAAAGGTATGCAGAGCCAGGTCCAATTACAGTCCAAAGCGAAGAGGAAGCCCGCCCCCAAGAGAAAGAGAGAGAGAGAAAGAAAAGAAGACAAGCAGCCGTTGGAGCCAAGAAGGAAGGAATAGGAGATACAAAGAATCATCTTACAGGAAAGAAGAAACACACCAAACAGTCATAATTGGACACTCAAATACGAAAAATGTGAAGAAAGTCCACATTACAGTAAGAATTGAAGGACAGGACTGTGAAATGGAAGTAGACTCGGGATCATTTCTATCCATGGTCTCGTGGGAAACTATCAAAGGTTTGATTCCAGATATACAACGAAGCGAACTGGAGAGACAGAACCTAACACTAAAAGACTACCAAGGCAACAAGATTCCGGTCGTAGGGGTTGGACACTTTCAGGTAACCTTCAAGAATCAAACCGAGATTCTACCCTTAACAATTGTTGACCGGAATAGACCAAGCCTTGTAGGATTGGAATGGTTCGAACTGCTCGGAATCGGGATGACCGGTATCAACCATATCACAGATGCAGACTGGGAGGCAGACCTCATTCAAGAATTCCAGGACCTGTTCAGTGGAGAATTAGGCAAGTACCAGGGTAACCCGATATCTTTCAACCTAGACCCTAAGGTAGCCCCAATTAGATTAAAGGCAAGGCGGGTACCTTTTGCGTTAAAGCCAAAAATAGAGGAACAACTAGATAAATTAATTAAGCAAGGGGTCCTCGTACCAGTTGACCATGCTAAATGGGAGACCCCTATAGTCACCCCTATCAAAGCGGATGGGTCGATTCGTATCTGCGGGGACTATAAGGCGACCCTTAACCATGCATTGCAACAGAGCGCATACCCCGTTCCTGTCGTACAACACTTGCTACACTCTATCAAAGGCGGAAAAATCTTCGCTAAACTCGATTTGGCCCAGGCTTACCAGCAACTGCCTGTAGACGAAAAAACAGCTGAAGCTCAAACGATCGTCACACACCGGGGCGCGTTTAAATGTAACCGCCTTCAATTTGGCGTTAGTGTGGCACCAGGCATTTTCCAATGTCTCATGGAACGCCTCCTACAGGGAATTCCAGGAGTCATTCCATACTTTGATGATGTCCTGATCGCAGCTAAAAACAAACTACAACTGCGAGACCGCCTAAGAAAAGTCCTCACCAAATTCACTGAATCAGGTCTCAAAGTCAAAAAAGATAAATGCACATTAATAACAGACAAAATAGAATTCTTGGGATACCTAATTGACGGCGACGGCATCCACCCGACAGAAGGAAAAACCCGTGCAATCAAAGACGCCCCCACCCCAACGAACAAGAGTGAACTGCAAGCCTTCCTAGGGTTAATAAATTTTTATCATGTTTTTCTACCACAGAAAGCCACGGTAGCGGAACCCTTACATAGGCTCCTGGACAAAGACACGGTTTGGAAGTGGGGCAGTCGGGAGGAAACAGCATTTAACAAAATAAAAGACCTAATCACTTCAACAAAGGTACTAATACAATACAATGAGACTCTACCATTGATATTAACGTGCGATGCATCGCCTTATGGGGTCGGAGCTGTCTTGAGCCACCTTTTACCTGATGGCAGAGAGGCTCCGATTGCATTCTATTCCAAAACATTATCTAAAAGTCAAAGAAATTACAGTCAACTGGACAAAGAAGCACTAGCCATAATTTCAGGTATTAAACGTTTCCATGAATACCTTTATGGCCGACTATTTTCTATAATTACCGACCACAAACCCTTACTAGGAATTCTGGCTGGGAACAAAGCGACTCCTAACATTTTATCACCCAGAATGACAAGATGGACAGAATTCCTTGCTGCATACAATTACACTTTGTCCTACCGCCCGGGTCCGTCCATCATGCACGCGGATGCACTAAGTCGTTGCCCGTTACCGGACAGTGATCCTGACCCAACACCCAGCACCTCAACATTTTTGATTGAAACCCTACCCGATTTTCCGATGACAGCAGCAGACATCGCTCACGAAACCGCTAACGACCACCTACTGCATAAAGTGAGTGGGTGGATTACAAAGGGTTGGCCAGACACTAACCTACAAGACAGGTATAAACCTTTTAAACAAAGACAAACGGAACTTTCCGTGCTAAAGGGCTGTATACTTTGGGGTGATCGAGTAGTTATTCCACTAAGACTGCGGGACCCAATTTTGAGACTATTGCATGAAGGACACCCCGGGGTCGTTAAAATGAAAAGTCTAGCCAGAAGTTATGTTTGGTGGCCTGGGTTAGACAAGGACGTTGTTGACTGGGTTGCGGGTTGCCAGCCATGCCAGACATCCCGGCCCTCACCCCCGAAGGCACCAGTCACTGAGTGGGATGTACCCAGGGGCCCATGGTCTAGAGTGCACATAGATTTTGCGGGTCCAACTAAGGGCCATACCTTTCTAATCCTGGTAGATGCTTACTCAAACTGGCTTGAAGTAAGCCTAATGCAATCTACCTCCTCCGAGGCTGTCACACGACAACTCGGAAAATGGTTTGCCACTCACGGGTTGCCAGACGTCCTAGTTTCAGACAACGGACCTCAATTCATGGCTACAGAATTTGAGGGTTATCTCGCCAGCTTGGGCATACGCCATGCCCTAACTGCGCCGGCACATCCGGCAGCGAATGGACGAGCCGAACGCATGGTTCGGTTCACCAAGGAAACACTCTATAAGTTAGGCCAGGGCCCTATACAAACCCGCATTGACAAATTATTATTTATACAACATACTACACCTAGCAGCACTACCAACAAAACTCCAGCCGAACTACTTATGGGGAGAAAATTACGCTCCCCTTTGGATAGACTACACCCTACATACTCCACAGACAAACCACTAGACTCTTCCAGCAAAATCCGAACATTCCAAATTGGAGACTTAGTTTACGCAAAAAATTTGGTAGGACACCCTTTATGGGTGCCAGCCACCATTACACAAAGCACAGGACCACGATCGTACCGGCTTACCACTTCTGACAACAGAAGTTGGAAGCGGCACATCGACCAACTTAGATCCCGCACCCTTACCAGACCTTGCGACTTTCCTGGGGGGGAAGGGGATCAACCACAAAGCAATCACGAAACAATAGACCCAAAACCAACCAACGATCAACACACAACAAACCCACAAACAAACAATGACGACCTAACTTACACACATACACCCTCAAACCTAGCTCCGGTCGAGTTCCGCAGCTACGCACCTGAGCCTGGGGAAATTCCTGATGAAACATCTAACGGGACCGACGATAATCCAAGCCGAGGAGGGAGCGACCTGGCCATCTCAACTAGTCGAGCTAGGCCCGCTAGGAGTGACTCGGCCGGCTCGACCTTCCCGAAGTTTCCCAGGCCAGAGACGGGAGGAGCAACAGGTCCTTCCGCACCAACCAGCAGCGACGACACTACTGAACCGCGCAAGTCCAGTCGGACCCACAGGAGCCCCGCCTATATACGCGATTACGTAACATAGGCGCGGCTCCTGATTGGTCGGACTGGACCAAGAAGGGAGGGGTGTTCTGGATTGGATGTTTTTATATTTGAAATACTTACTGTTCATTGGTCTGAATTCCGGCGGGAGATCCTCCTCCTGTCATTGGCTGGTGAGGCTCGGAGAGCCTTTAAAAGAAGGGCTACCGCACCTCCCAGCATCTCCGTTTTCCTGTAATTATTGTTTTTTCAGAGAATTGAACTATTTTTCCTTTAGAACTGAAACCAAATCTCTCACCAGGATTTTTGCTTCTTAATAATTGCTAAAATATTGTATTATCTTGTGAGCAGAAAGGAAGAGTTATTTGCTCAACAGCAGCATGTTTAATAATATCAAGACCCAGAATATAATCTAACAGATTTCTGGTGTCCTTTAATTGAATACATTCAGTTTTATAATTTCTGAGCCAAGGGCTGTTAGCAACCCATCCATTACTACTCATGACCAAGAAATCGCTTGTTTTCATTATACACACAGCTCCAGATGCAATCAGCTAGGAAAAAAAGCACCCGTCATACAGATACACACAAGAAGACAAAAATAATGTGTTTTGATTTTATGGGATTTTAGGGTAAGACAAGGTAGCCAGACAAGCAAAAAATGTTCCCTTATCTTAGAAGAAGCTGCTACACTTGGGTGATAAATGGAATCAGTATCTTTTTCTAGTCTCACTAGAAGCAGTGAAACTGAATACATAACCACATTTTTCAATGCTAACGAACTACTTGAAAAATCAGGCTTTAAATGCATTCCTGGCTATCTTATATTTGTGCTTATCTAATCCAACAACCATTAGATCATTAAGTACAGTCAATTTCCTCTCTTATTTTTTTCCACAGAAGTATTTCTTCTTTATCCTAGAAGTACATTTTAAATCCAATTGGAGAGATGTAACATGTTCAAGTCTATAGATTGAATCTACTAACCTAGGATAAAAGAAGCAATTTAGACAGCAAAGGTCAATTTAGACAGCAAAGGTCCCATGCCAAGTCATTGTTCATTCAATATTTAATGATAATCACAGTTAAACATTTTATGGAATTGTCTGTATGAAATAAGAATGGTAAGGGAACATTCTGTCTGTGGTAGCCTTTTCACAATCCCAATTGTTCTTCTGTTTTCAAGAATGAAAGCCAATCCCTATTTAGTTAGAAAAAATACCCATGGAGTTTAGTAGGAATGACTTTCAAGTTTATTATATTACTATATAACTATACTATATCTTTAGTTCTGTGGCTGATCACTGAGCATTTGCAATCTTAAATTGATTGAGATTCAACCCAATTTGCCAGTCAGGTATACTATCAATGATATATTAGTATGGTATAGTTTTATCATGGCAGTTTCATCATAGTAGTTGCCGAATCTTTGCTTCCAAGAAGAAACACAATAGTCAAATCAACCATTGGATGATTTTTTTTTTAGAAATCATCAAAACATCAAAAACATTCTTCACAAGAAACCCCAAAATG
Source organism: Bungarus multicinctus (assembly GCA_023653725.1). Lineage (NCBI taxonomy): Eukaryota > Metazoa > Chordata > Lepidosauria > Squamata > Elapidae > Bungarus > Bungarus multicinctus. The sequence continues at coordinate 44,732,907 of CM042849.1, read as the reverse complement.
AAAAAGATGTTTTTTCCATCCAAAACAATAACAACAGCAGTCTTTGAAATAAACAAATGTAGGGTTGAAATCACATTTAGACTTCACTATTATCAATCTCACAGATGCAGAAAAATCCATATTTGAGATTAGCCCTTAGCACAGCACAGGTTAACTGAAGTTGCAAGTACTGCAGTTACTAAACTTTACCTGTCATGATTTATTTGTTTTGTTATTGTATCCATTGAGGCAGAAATATCATCATGTTTTTTATATATCAGACAACAGAAAGACCTATCTTACATAATACCAGGCAATAATGGTAAAGAAGTTAGGACCATTTTTGAAAACAGTAATATTAACATCTTCTAGAAAACATCCAATTAGATAAATTAAATTTACTCTACAATATGCTTAGTAGAAAAGAAATATCTTCTTTTTAAAAAATCCTCCCACTTTGGAGTGAGCAAGAGATTGATTGGCTTGTCTTATCCCTTGCAAAACTGCTATACCATCAATTCTTGGAAATGTGCCAGATTCCAACAAAACCTATAAGATGTTGCCCTGAACTCCTGCTGTTGGAAAGCATCACTCAAGGGGCTTACAATTTGAAACACAAGCTTCAGATGCCAAATGTTTGCAGTTTTCTATTTAAATTGGGTGTTTGTTTCTTTGGCTGTATAAAATAACTGTAGCTCCCACTAATTAATTTTACTGTGTTTAAAACAAACAACTAAAAAGCAATATTTATATAGATAGATATAGATATAGATAGATAGATAGATAGATAGATAGATAGATAGATAGATAGATATAACTAGCAGTCCTTATAATGACACAAAATATCCATTGGATATACTGGATTCACTTAATTGCTATGTGGTTTGATTAATGACCATTGTTAACTCATTTAACAACCATTGGGAAAATGGTCATAAAATTGAAACACATGGTGACTCACTTAATGGCTGCAATGGCTTATGATCAAAACTCTGGGCTCAATAGGGTTGATAAATGGAGGATTACCTATACATTTTACACGTGTTAGATTAAGGTCAAAGAGAAAGAAATAAAATATTCATTTTAAAGCTGGAGAAAGGTCTTCCGTTCTCAATAAATAAAATCTCCTTACAATAAGACTTGATTTTATTGTGATTTTATAGGTATGTCTTGGCAATGGCAACAATTATTATGAGATTATCTACATAATTGTCTTTTCAAGGCATCTATATGCGGCCAGAGTTAAATATAAGTTATGGAATAATCAAAGATTTTTCTTTTCTCTTTTTTTGCCCTTCCTTCCAAGATGATATAAGCATAGTCCAGTAACATATCAAGAAGCTTCTTGCCACATTAGAATAGAATAGAATAACAAGTGTAAACCTTGGAAGTCTTCTGGTCAAACCCCCTGCTTAAGTTGGAGACCCTACACCATTTCACACAAATGATTAATCCAATCTCTTCTTAAAAACTTCTAGAGTTGGAGCATTCACAACTTCTGGAAGCAAGTTGTTTCACTGATTAATTGTTCTAATTGTCAGGAAATATTTTCTTAGTTCCAAGTTGCTTCTCTCCTTGATTTGTTTCCACTCATTGCTTCTTGTCCTGTCCTTAGGTGCTTTGGAGAATAGCTTGATTCCCTCTTCTTTGTGGCAGTCCCTGAGGTATCGAACACTGCTATCATTTCAACCCTAGTTCTTCTTTTCATCAAACTAGACTTATCCAATTCCAGCAACCATTCTTTATATGTTTTAGCTTCCAAGTCTCATAATCATCTTTGTTCTTCTTTGCACTCTTTCTCAACATCCTTTTTACATCATGGTGGCCAAAACTGGATGCAGTCTTCCAAATGTGGCCTTACCAAGGCATTATAAAGTGGTCTTAACTCTTCACATGATCTTGATTGTATCCCTCTATTTATGCAGCCTAAAACTGTGTTGGCTTTTTGGGAAGCTGCTGGCTCATATTTAAATTATTGTCCACTAGGACTCCAAAGTCCTTCTCACAGTTACTACTATTGAGTGAGCTACCACATATACTGTACCTGTGCATTTTATTTTTCTTACCTTACTTTTTTCACCATTGAATTTCATTTTGTTAGATAGCACCCAATGTTCAAGTCTGTCAAGTTCCTTCTGTATCATAAGCCTATCTTCTGGAGGTTTGGCTATTCTTGCTAGCTTGGTATTGTCTACAAATTTGATCCAAATCATTGATGAAGATTAGCAATTTTAAAGTTAGAATGATAATCCCAGCTGCTGGTAATATATGCCATGGCTTTTCAACTATGCTCATTACCCATCATTTAGCAAGATTAACCTGATGCTAATCTTCTTCTATCTTCATTTTTATCAGTTACCTTTTATAACTGCCAATTATAAATCAATCCTAGCAAACGTAAAACCTACACTTGCCTTCCCAATACAGTACAGGACTGACATAGGAATCCAGAAAAGGAGGAAGCAAAGAAATGTATATTATAATACAAATTTGACCCACATGCTTGTGGAAGGCATCAGGATGCTAATATGTAAGGATACAATTTGTCATTCTGACATAATCTCACTTTGCTGTAAAGGCCTAGTTCTTGCCTGAGGCAACAAATAATGTGGCAACTTCTATACCATATATAACAAACTGGATTGACAATGAATACTTTTTGAAGCTGGACAACACAATAGCCTTCACTGCATACAGAACTGTTTCCAATATCTGCTTTTGCATAATTTCTGTCATAATGAGCAGAATGACACTCTATACATTCTGCTACATTATACTGTATAGCTTGCCCTGGGTTTATATTTCTCAGCAACTTTAAATAGTGTTACATTAGTACGTTAAAACTTTTTTTAAAAAAATATTGAATTTGACTATGTTGGCATATTAGTAAATCACAAGCACTTTACAAAATTATCTCTGCTTCTCCCTTTCTTTCTCATAATCCCTTTATTCATTTTTCTTTTTATTCACTCAATTAGATTTAGGTATCACACAACCCCAAAATCATTTAGGCAACACCCAAAGTGGAAAATACAAAATACAGCATAAAGCATGGAAGATCAGCATTTGTACAAGCAGCACTCAGGTTTACCTCTAACAAGGGGACTCTACCCCAAGGTCAAGTTTTCAGCGACCTCAAGGACACTGTCACAATGGGAGTCACATTAATTTCTGAGCAGATCTAATTTCAGAATGCAAGTGCCATGAAAGAGAAGGCACACTTCCTGGATCCTGACAGCTGGCATTGTTTAATTGAGACCTGGAGCACATTAACACTATAAATGCCTACTGGATCAGTAAGCCATGGCAGAAATATTTAATGATTTCTTATAACCTGATCTATGCTATGTAAGTCTTTACAGGTGATTAGCAGAACCATGAATTGCACCTTGAAATACACCAATAATCATGCAGTGGTATCACATGGACATATTGAGGAATGTTCAATACTGGAGATACCACTGCACTCTGGACCAGTTAAAGCTTCTGGGTGGTGTTAAAAGGAAATCTCATGTACAGAATATTACAGTTGTCAAGTCATTAGGTGATTAGGACAAAAGTGATGATCTGAAGTGACTCCCAATCAAGTATTTGATGCAACATGTACAAGATGCACAAGATAAAGTTCTGCAAGGCCATTTTGGCCACTGCTGCCACCTCTTCAAGCAGGAACAGTGAGTCCAAGACAACTCTCAGGATTGTTAAGTATTTAGCAGAGAATCCTTGGTGTCAATGATTAATACAGCAGACAGAAGTAGTTGTTCAGACTGTAGTAGTGAGTATAGAATCACACAAGCACAGCAGTTGAAGTGCAAAGTCTTTATATACAGTGTTGTAAGCACAATCCAAGTTTCATTCCAATATCATACATAGTTTATCCATCAGTAGATTAGATTACTAACCGTTCTTGTTCAGTAGATATAACAGCAATACATCATCTTCAATACATCCATGTATCAATGGATAAATATAATTACAGAGTTGAAAATACTTGCCAAATAATTGAGTAACATAGTAGAAGCCTAGCAAACCAGTAGCAGCATTCCTGTAGCTCAAACAGACATTCTAACAGTACTCTAGCCATGTGCAGTACTCTAGCCATGTGCTCTTTGGCTTCTTACTACTACTCCTACTTACTACTACTCCTGCTTCCTGTAGCCAATCAGCATCGTGGCTACAAGATAGTTCTGAGTCATTTCTGACTTGCAGCCATATATTGTAAACCAATACAGTTAAGTTTCTTAAAGAAAACCTAACAGGGATTACAGACAAATCTTCAATAGGGAAAGTACAATTCTATTCAAAATTAAAGATGAAAAATCTAAGGGGTCCTAGTTTTCACAGCCATGCTATTTTGACAGGATTAAATTAGTTGGTTTTGTCCATGCAAGTCTGCTAAGTCTTCAGGTACTGGGACAGAACAGGACAGAATATAACATACAGGTATGCAGGTGTGGCGTGTTTGGGTCTTTTCCCGTGTAAGATTGAGAGTATCTTGGTGACGTTTCGACGAGGTCCGACTTGCCATCTTCAGGCTAGTGCTTTCGCCTTTGTGCTTGTGTGAGCAAAGCATGATCGGAGCTGCCGTCTCTCTATAAATACTGGTGGGTAGGTGTGGTATGCTGGCTCTGTTGTAAGCGGGCTGGTTGGCTGTGTTGTTATTTCTTAATTGGTTGATGGAGTTGATGTTTGCAGATTGGTTGGTTTTTTCCTAAGGACATATGTGACTGAGGTATTGGCTGTGTGTCTATAAGCCTCCTGTGTTGTAATGACCTGGGTAATGGGCTGTGTGATAACCTTCTGAGTTCTATTGTTGTGACATCCTGGGTCTTGTGTTGTAATCTCCTGGGTCATTGGCTGTGTTGTAACATCCTGAGGTTTTGTGGTGTAACCTCCTGAGTTCCGTAATGTGATATCCTAAGTGGATATCACATCACAGTCAGGAGCTTTCCTAACTCACTCTGGAATCAGTGAAAAAACAAAAACCAACCTATTTTCAGTTTTTGACTTTGACTCCACTGGGCTGTAATCAATGGTGGGATTCAGCCAGTTTGCACCACTTCAGGAGAACCGGTTGTTAACTTTCTGAGCAGTTTAGTGAACTGATTTTTCATTAGGGCAGAGAACCGGTTGTTAAATTGTTTGAATCCCAGCATTGGCTGTAACTCTATTTGTTTGGACTTTTTGAAGAGTGATAATTAGAATAAGCTTAATGTTATTGATCTACTCAATATATAATGAAGATGTGGTGAGAGCTATGGTAATGAAAATGGCATAATTGTATTGAATAAGATTTCTAAAAGATGTGACTTATTATGAAACATTTTTTTCACAAATGATCTTCAAATACCAGGAAAAATCTTCCAGATCTTGGATAAAACAGATTCATTCCAGACATGCATCAGTATTTTTTTCCATAAGGACTACTTTGGAACATATAACAACATTAGTAGTATTTATAAAGACAGAATGATAAAATCCATTATTTTTTTCCCTGAATTTGTCACAATCTTGTGCATTTAATCATTGAATATAGAAAGAGAAAGAGACATAATCTGTCAGCTTTCCTGAAATTTAAGTAACACCGAGTTCTTTCTCTTCCTGAACTGCTCGTATAAAAGTTAATATTACCTTTTTTTTTTTGGAGAAGACTCATAAAATATGGAAAGCAAACCAATGGATTATTGAAGAAATCAACCTTGAGTTTTTACTTGAGGCAAAAATGACCAGGCTCAAATTATTCTACTTTAGACACATCATTACCCAATCTTTTAGAAAAGATTCTAATGTAGGAGATGATGCTAAGAAGCCTGGAAGGGTGGAAAAGTCAAGCATGGAAATCTAGTCCTGCACAACCCTAAAAGGTCTAGGTCCAACCTTCCCTGCTAAATTCTTTGGAGCCTTACCTAATCGTTCTCAAGTGTAAGCTGCCAGACTGATGAGGTTTCTGTATTATAGTTAGAACATAATAAAGTGATTGGTTCAGGATATGTATATGTGGCTTTTTTGGTCATGCCTGGCCAAAGGTGAAAGGAAATCATGATCATCAACATCCTAAAGGTGCTTTTCAAAAGCAACTGGACTTTTTTTCTTTTTGTTTTCTTTGAAAATATTTCATTTATCAACCAAGAAGCTTCTTCAGTTCTGACTGAATAGTGGGGAATAGAAGGATTTATATTACTTGTAGTCATCAGGTTATTAGCACTCTGAAGGTCAGTTGTTAGTCTCTGACAGTCATTGAGACCACTTGGGAATTTATTTATATCCCAGAGTCACCTGGACCAGAGTGCAAATGGGCGTGAAATCTTCCTGGGACTGCTGAAAGATGAAAAGCACCTTTGGAACAACTATGATATAGATAATTGGGAATTTTCATAGACACCATCACCATCATCAACTATCATTTGTGGAGAAGCAATACTTGCTTACAATTGTGGAGAAGCAAACTTGCTTACAATTAAAAATTAAAGAAGTTCTAACCAATATTGAGGTCTAAGGCAGATGCACCTGATATTTTTAATAAGTAAAATCAGTTATTAACTCTTTAGCATTAGGTCGAGATTCAGTTTATCAATTTTTGTTTCTATAGCATTTATTTTTCAAAAGACATATTTATAATTTAAGATGAATAATTATTATTAATAAGAATTTTTCCATGTGTTAGACTAATAGTTCAAGAGGATCATAGGATGTTGCACTAATAATAGCAATAGCACTTTTAGTCTAATATAATGCTTCATAGTGTTTTACAACACTCTCTAATCAGTTTATAGAGTCAGCATATTGCCCCCAACAATCTAGGTTATCCTTTTACTGACCTCAGAAGGATGGAAGACTGAGTGACCCTTGATCTGGTCAGGGCTGAATTCCTGGCAGGGACAGATTTAGCCTGCAAGTACTGCATTCTAACCACTGAGCCACTATGGCTCCTAATAAAACTAATTCAGGCATGGTTTGGTCTCTTAATGGCTGTTTGGAAGCACTTAGAAAAAGATAATTTTTTGGTGACTCTGGATTTTTTAGAATGAAATATCCATATAGCTTTGGAGAAAATGACATCTGCTTAGCTAAGGAGAAAACTTATTAGAATTAGCTGGGGAGTACTAATATTAGATGTAGACTTAGTTGAAAATGAATAATATTATTGTTTGAAGAGCAACTCTGTATAAATAGTTGTCATAGAATCCTGGAAGATATAACTTATGCATATACTTGTTTCACTGTACTTTTTATATTTGTAAAAGAAGCAGATAATATAAAGATTATGTAAAGACAAATAACATACATGTGGTAATATTTTCTAATCCAGAAAGAAAAACATTCCCTGTCTTTAGAATTTCTTCCACTGAATTGCGGAGAGCCTAACAACATTAAGAAAATTGGAACTAAGTCATTATATGACATCTTTCCCACTGATACATTCTGTATGACACAACAGATGTAATTTCATATAAAGGGAAGCTGTAATACTGTTGAACTGTTAACAGGCTAATAGCATTTTTAATGATGATCAGATAATAAGACTCAGTGACATTTTCTCTAAATGTAGCTTCCTGTTGCGGTTTTATGTAAATCATTAGTTATGAATTGAAGAGCTAAATGGCAATAGCCAAGCATTTTGTAAAAGTTAAATGTTAAGTTATTTCTCTCTACTTGGTCCTCATTAATATAGATGAAATGATTTATGAGAGAAAGCAAAAGTGTAACTACAAAGTTATGGTTTGAATTGCACTTTAATTGGACAATATTTCTTATTTACAGTAAGAATAGAATCAATGTTTAAGGTGTTAAGAAGATCCAGCATGTTCTACTTCTAGGATCTTATCAATAATGCATGCTAGGATCAGAATCTGTATGATAATATCCATTGCTACTATTGAAGCAGCTCTCTAAAACTGAATCTGAATCATATCATATGTAGTTTAACTTTGGGACACAAACAAATAAGTTTATACTGGTACTAGCTTCATTGCAGACAAGCAAAATAAGTCATTGTAGGAAGATGGAATCAGGGCAAAATGTATCCATTTGAAAAGGAAACTAAAAGAAATCATGCATTTATTGCTTATACATTTGCCAGCATCAATTTTCTAATAAAATGTTAGTATTCCTGCACTTTTTATTCAGTTTTGTCAAATAGACTTGACTGATTTCCAGTGAAATGTAACAAGAATTCCATTTTTAAAAAGAGAGATATCCATTCAGATCGCGATTCAACCTTTAATCACTCCATGTCCATAATCCAAAAGGCAAAATCAAGATCTGAATCTTAGAAAAAGTGTACACAACAACAAGAAATAACCAATCAAATTATTGCTTGGGAATTTTGTTCGGAAAAAGACTTGGCACAATGAAGCTGTTTTGTACTTAGATCTTTTCACAGCAGACCAAGTTTGAAAATATACCTGCAGGTTGGTCACACATATTTTCAATAGCAGCATTTAGTGATTATTGAGCATATTTTAAGACTAAATTACAGCAAAATCCCAGTGAAGCAATCTTAGAGGCAGTACTTACATGCATTGCAAAATTTAAGCTACCAGGAATGCATAGAAGTAGATGGAATCAAAAACTATCTGCCCATCCTATATGAAAACATGGAACTCATAACTCTCAATAATACATGTAAGGACAGTAAATACATGGAGGAAACACCCTAAGGTTTACTCTGGCTCATTGAATATGCCAAGAATTCAAGGTAGAGAACGAATGCATACTTACTCAGATAAAATTCTATTGAATTTGGCGGGGATAACTTCTAAGTAAACATATCCAGAAATTAGACACAAGCAGTCATAGTCTGAGCTTCCTATTACAAACTTAAAGGCTGTCAGGAAGTTGATTTCTTACAAAGGTCATCATATATAGTCACCTTCATTTATATATACAGTCTAAATGTTTCTATTTAGAAAATTATAAATACTTATAACTAAACAAGTGTTTAAATGAATTGAGTTTTATTTCCATTTTGGTGGAGAGTATATTAATATAGTGGCTGTATTACTAGGTAAATTAATTTAGATACTTTGTGAATCTAAGCCTATGCTGTTTTTAGTTTGTCATGTAAACATATTAAGGAGCTGTCATCAATACTAGGAAATAAATTGAAACAGAACAATTGTTGATTCTCCTAAATAATATAACCTGATGCTATTGGCCTTTCCAGTTTTATAGAGACTATCTTCTAGAGATTTCAATAGTGTAAAAAAATAGTAGGTCTTTGCTGTGGTCCAAATGCAGCTCAACTATAGTTTTAATATCCCTCAAAATTGTCTAAAAGTTATAATACTATGGCTCATCACCACTGTCTGATTTTGTAACATTTCAATATGACAAACATAGTAAGTTATCATGATACATTTTCTTGAATTGAACTGTTTTTAGCTTTAGATAATCAAATATGGTTAGGGGGACTTGATCTTTTTAACCATGGCATAAGCTAACTAACAAGTTTTTATAAGATGATGGCCTATATGATATTCTGTGGCCATCCTCTCATCTCCAGCAGATAACTAATGCAATTTAAAGTCATCTGTAGCTGTTTCAGTTTTTTAAGAAAAATTTTCACAGTTTTGATTTTATTTTTTTTGTCATGGACTAATTATATGCTTCCATTGTCAATGTTGCTGACATTGGGGCTGGAAACTGATTACTTCTAAGATACTAAGAGCATCTTGGAAGCATAGCAAAGTTGTTAGAGTTTTAACATTCATTACCATGGAAGGAAGCTAGATGAATGACAGGATTTAAGTAGCAGCAACAAAAGTAGGATAGGATTTAGCAATGGAGACAGGAAAAATTATGCTACAGTAACCTGAAATTAAGGGTGGATATTAGGTTAGTAGTGGTGAGAATAAATTTGATGGAGTATAGAAATCAGTAAGATTCAATCATTTCTGGGGGCCAACTTTATAGAAAAGAGAAGAGCTTGCTGGATGAAGGGTGATTTACCCATGTAATTCATATTATTAAACAAACCAGAAACTTTCAAAGGAGAACACTCCCACACAGAATCCTATGAATGGCATTATCAAGACACCAGAGTAACTTAGCACTGGAACATGGAACATTTCTACACTGCTGATTTACAGCAGCACTAGTCATTGCTGTATTTATATATCACTAATATAGACAGGCTTTATATTGTCACAAGAATGACTGGATGATGCTATAAATTCCTAGTGTGGACATGCTCATGCTATTGCCCTCCAACCTGAAAGAATGTCCTATTTCAAAAATGTCACAAGTAGATAAAGATGATCCAACATTGTTTATTAGGACTTCAGAAAGTGTTTTATAAAATTTTTATTCCTGGACAAATATAGAACTCATGGGATAAGAAGAGAAGTCCTCTTTGTGATCGGTGCTTGATTAAATACTAGAACACTGAGAGTAAGACTAAATTGTCAATTCTTTATGTGTAAATATTAATGGATATGTTTTGTGTCTGGTATTTTAAAAAACTTTTTGTTCACATTTGATCTTTATTTAGCAGTATGATGAGATTAAAGAATTTGAGCTGACATCAATGCAAAAAGGCACCAAAGAGCTAAAGTAAATTATTTTAGTTCAAAACTAAAATAAAGCACATTGATATAATTAATCAGTGTTTACATTGTTTTTCCACAAATATTCTATTCTAAACAAATATTCTAAACAAATGGAGGAATATATGTCCACACATATGAATATACACTGGCAACTCAACCTTTCCCTGAATACTGATGAATGACAGCTTCCATTATAAATTAATAAATACAATATAAATGTATAAATTATAGCATCAAATTCCAAATCATAAATAACAAGTATTTATTTGATTCACTGTCTAGTCAGATAACTTTCCTTAGATGTAATAAGAAAATGATATACAGGAAAGAAAGCAATAAAAGTAAAGATTCCAAATCATGATAAAGTTATTAGCTGTCTCTGAGACAATTATTATTTTGCACTAGTGTTCCATATTGCTGGCAATGCCTTCTAGTTCCTTTCCATTCCTTGGTCAAAATTTGAAGTCCCGGCCACTTACCCATAATGTGTATTTAAAATAGTTGAATTTATAAGTTCTACCTGAACTGTGTCAAAATAGGCTGGAAATAAAGCATCCAGAGAACAATTTATTGGAACTAGTAAATTCTGTACCATCTAGTCCTAACTTATCCCTGCTGGCAACCCTAACATGTTCAAACAATATTTCAATAAAATAAAGAATAGCAATGCTAAGTTCACTTTTATGTGGCTTTCAAATGTAGTCTTGTTCATGACATTTAGGAAGTATATTTCTCTTCCAAAAATTCAAGAAAATAATTCCTCCCACATCACCACAACATCCAGATATGCCACAGTTGCCTTTTTTGTAAAAGACGGGTGGCCTTCAGCCAAAATGTCAAAAATAAGTGCAGTTTATTATTGAATGTTAAAGGAAAATTACAACACACACACACACACACACACACACACACACACACACTTACTTCTAGGTTGTTGTAAAGATGTTGATAATAACAGTAACTCATGGAATTTTATTGATCTCAGTGGAAGTTTATAGCAAAATTGAAAAAATAAAATTCAACATGATGTCTTTGATTCTGTTTCTTTCTTTTTTTTCCCAATTCTAAGAATGCCCATTACAATGAAACTTCAAGCGCAGTGTCTGATATTTGTTTCTTCGTCCCTTTTTCTTAGTCTCTCTTATCCTGCATAGATAAACTGTTTAAATAACTCTTTACCGTTAAATTATTTTTAGAACTAAGAGCCGGGGTGCAAGACCTATTGCAAATCCAAATATTTTCTTGAAAACAAATTTAATTTTTAGAAAAAGTTCATTTGACTCTTAACGCCTCTGCGACCTCTGACCCGGCACAGATCCCACTTGGCTCCGTGGTATACGGAGGAGCTATGGGAGATGAAGTGCCGGAAAAGACGTCTAGAGAGCATTTGGAGGGCGAGCCGTTCTGAGTCTGACCGAACACAGGTAAGATCTTACATTAAGACTTACCTTGTGGTGATAGAGGTGGCGAAATCTTCGTATTTCTCCGCCCTTATTGCGTCGGCAGAAAATCGGCCTGCTGCCCTGTTTAGAGTGACCCGCTCTCTGCTTGAACCGAGAGCGCGGGATGACCTCTTGCAGGGCAGGGTAGAGGAGTTTTCCCGATTTCTGCATGACAAAATAGCTCAGATTCGGGATGGGCTGGACTCCAATTGGATGGTCCCGGGGGAGGTGTCAGGGACAGGTCTTGTGAGTGTTATCTGGGGGAAGTTTGACCCTGTGACCGCTGAGGGCGTGGACAGATTGCTGGGGGGTCTGAATGCCACCACCTGTTTATTGGACCCGTGCCCTTCCCGGTTGGTTTCGGCCGCCAGGGAGACGACACGAGGCTGGCTCCAGGGGATTATCAATGCTTCTTTGAGAGAGGGGTCGCTTCCTACCGCCTTGAAGATGGCGGTGGTGCGGCCCCTCCTCAAGAAGCCTTCCCTGGATCCAGCTGTTTTAAACAACTATCGTCCAGTCTCCAACCTTCCTTTCATAGCGAAGGTTGTTGAGAGTGTGGTGGCACGTCAGCTCCCTCAGTATCTGGAGGAAGCGACTTACCTCGATCCGTTCCAATCGGGTTTCAGGCCTGGGCATAGTACCGAAACTGCATTGGTCGCGTTGATGATCTCTGGAGGACCCATGACAGAGGGTTTTCCTCTGTCCTGGTCCTATTAGATCTCTCGGCAGCTTTTGATACTATCGACCATAGTATCCTATTGCGACGGTTAGAGGGGTTGGGGATTGGGGGAACTGTCCTTCGATGGTTCTCCTCCTTCCTCTCCGACCGTTCGCAATTTGTGTTGGCGGGAGGGGAGAGGTCCACCTCTAGGCCCCTGGTTTGTGGGGTGCCTCAGGGGTCGGTCCTCTCCCCTCTCTTGTTCAACATTTATGTGAAGCCGCTGGGCGAGATCATCCATGGTCTTGGGGTACGGTGTCACCTGTACGCAGATGACACCCAACTGTACATCTCCACCCCAGACCACCCCAACGATGCTGTGGAGGCTATGTCCCAGTGCCTGGAGGCCGTGCGGGACTGGATGGGCAGGAACAGGCTCCGGCTCAACCCATCCAAGACCGAGTGGCTGTGGTTCCCGGCACGCCGATATAGCCAGCTGTCACCTTCGCTGGCTATTGGGGGGGAAATTTTGCCCCCCACAGAGAGGGCTCGCAATCTGGGCGTCCTCCTGGATGTATGGCTGTCGCTAGAATATTATATTGCGGCCGTCTTCAGGGGGGCGTTTTACCAGGTCCGCCGGATTTACCGGTTGTGGCCCTTTCTGGATCGGGACGCCCTGCGCACGGTCACTCACGCCCTTGTCACCTCTCGCCTGGATTATTGTAATGCTCTCTACATGGGGCTCCCTGTGGGGAGCACCCGGAGACTCCAACTGGTGCAAAATGCGGCCGCGCGGGTGATTATGGGGGCGTCACGTAGCTCCCATGTGACGCCTCTCCTGCGCAAGCTGCATTGGTTGCCGGTGGCTTTCCAGGTTCACTTTAAGGTTCTAGTTTTGACCTTTAAGGCGATCCATGGCATTGGGCCAGGTTATCTGCAGAACCGCATTCTGCTGGTGATCTCCAGCAGACCAGTGCGTTCTCACAGGGAGGGCCTTCTCCGGGTGCCAGTTGGCCACTATGTGTCAGTCTGGCGGCCCCCAGGAGTAGGGCCTTCTCTGTGGGGGCTCCTGCCCTCTGGAATACTCTGCCACCTGAGTTACGCACCAGCACGGACCTGAGGGCCTTCAGGCGCGCGTTGAAGACCTGGCTCTTTGAGCAGGCTGGCCTGGGCTGAGATAGTTTTTAATTGTCTCCTTAATTCGGTTTTAACTTGGGTTTTTAATTTAGGGGGGAGGGTTGTTTTAATCTAAACAGCCACTATTTAATTTCTTTTTAACTTTTGTATTGTTCGGGGTTTGATTTGGCTGTATACTGCCCTGAGTCCCTAGGGAGAAGGGCGGTATATAAATGTTAATAATAAATAAATAAATAAATAATTTAACCAGAAAGTTAGTATTGGAAATATACAAACCAAGTTCATTAGTCATCCACTTAGATGGAACTCTGTGCTTCTTCAATTAGGAGAAGAATTCATCAAGCAATCAACTTCTTGTTTGACTTCACACAAAACCTACATGTAAGTAGCCCAGGGTTAATGTCCAAATGTTTATATAGATTACCATAATGTTTTTCTACAGTGCTCGAGAAGATATATATGCTAATTCTATAACTAAAATTATGAGTGGACTCTACAATTACCCCTATTAAAGAATGGTACCTGATTCCAGACACAGCGTAAAACAATTAATACATTCTTTTTCCTATGAAATTTAAAATCAAATTGGATATAATTCCATAGTTTAACTATGAAAGGACGTCTTTCTGTTTGCCTGACCTATATATACTATCCTTCAAGCCCAGTATTCTCATACTGACAGATATAAAAACATTTGCCTCTTATCAATCTCCATACCAGGCATAATTTCATAACTATATAACTCACTATCATTTTATTTCTTTCCCCATACTAAAGAAATCCGTGTTATTGAATTTGAGGTTTCCCAAACATAAAACCACCCTTTTAAGTTATTTGTATCTCTGGGCTGAATTTTAATTGAGGAAAAAAGAAATGTAACAGATATATTTAGTTTTTGACTAATGTTCAGGATTTAGGAAAGGATATATTTATTTTGGGGTGGGGTTTTGGGGTGGGGTTTTGGGGGGAGATTCGAGTTTATCTGTGTGCTTATAATGTGACATTACAATAATTGGGAGATTATAACTGAGTCTTCTGTCTCTAGCATTTTATTTATCAGCAAGTCATAGTCTAGCTAGTACATCGTAGTAGAAAAATATTAGATATTGTTTATATTAAATATTAGATACTATGTTTCATTTAAAGTAATATATGCTCTATTATAATCCCTGTACAAATATTTTATAATACCATGTGCTCATAGCATTGCAAAGTCACTTTTATATGTTCTACTTTTAAAATAGTTTTTAAACTTCTTTTCCTTATTCATTTTTTTCATTGTGATGCTTTAGTGACAATGAGGTTGATGATCACTAGAAGCTGATATCTTGCCCATTTCCTATTGAGCTCTTCAGGCCTCCATGAGGAGCATCTTTTGTGCACTGGGCACTGCCGTCCATGGACATTTTGGTTTGGATCATAGGGGAAATTGGATACTTCTCTTACAGATATACATCTACATTTGGAAAACATCAATGAGTATGATTATTATCATTATTATATTCTTTATTCATTAAACATGAAACTCAATCAACTGAACATTCAAAAATGCATCACAATTACCATTGTCTGATGATAATGGTTGATATGGATTGCTGTTGTTGTTATTATTATGAGAATATACACAGCAAACTAGATAACCATGCTGGGTTTCATATCACAAATCACTAGTCAAACACTTCCCAAGTGTTTAGGACTGCGTATTGTATCGGCGGATTATGTGAGCAGATCCCAGTAAGCTGGCCTTCTGCAGCTGACCAATGGTGATCTTGTTGGTGCCAATTGTTTTTAAGTGCTTGCCTAGATCTTTAGGCACAGCACCCAGTGTGTTGAGTACCACTGGGACCACCTGCACTGGCTTATGCCAGAGTCTCTGCAGTTCGATTCTCAAGTCCTGATATCTGGTGACTTTTTCAAGTTGTTTCTCGTCGATTCTGCTGTCACCAGGTATGGCAATGTCGACGATCCACACTTTTTTCTTCTCCACAATCGTGATATCCAGGGTATTGCATTCCAAAATTTGTCAGTCTGTATTGGGAAGTCCCACAGTAGTTTTGCATGCTCATTTTCAACCATTTTTTCAAGCTTATGATCCCACCAGTTCTTTGCTACAGGCAGATGAAAGTTGTGACAGTGGACCATCTGAGCGACTGTGTTGTGACATTGTTTGTAGTCAGTCTGAGCTATTGTCTTGCAACAGCTCAGTATGTGATCAATGGTTTCATCCACTTCTTTGCAGTGTCTGCATTTGGGGTCATCAGCAGATTTTTCTATTCTGGCTTTGATTACATTCGTTCTGATGGTTTGTTCTTTGGCTGCAAGAATCAGGCCTTCTGTTTCTTTCTTCAGTGTTCTGTTGGTCAGCCACAACCAGGTCTTTTCCTTATCTACTTTTCCTTGGATTTTTTCAAGGAACTGTCCATGCAGTGCTTTGTTACACCAGCTATCATCCCGAGTTTGCCTCACTGTTTTTCTATATTGATTCTTGGTTTGCTGCACTTTGAGCAGCTTCTTCTTGTTGACCTCCATCAAAGCTGGTTCAACACTGTCTTTCACATAATCTGCCAGAACATGCTTCTCTTCTTTGACTGTCTGCTTCACTTGTAAAAGTCATCTGCCACCTGCTTTTCTGGGCAAATATAGCCTGTCGATGTCACTACACGGGTGCAGCGCATAGTGCATGGTCAACAGTTTTCTTGTTTTCCTATCCAAGCTGTCCAGCTCTGCCTGTGTCCAGTTTATGATCCCAGAAGTATATCTAATGACAGATATGGCCCAGGTATTTATAGCCTTGATGGTGTTACCGCCATTCAGTTTGCTTTTTAGATGTTTTCTGACCCTTTGTGTGTATTCTTTGCTGACTACATTTTTCATTTGCCCGTGCTTGATATTATTCAGCTGCAGTATGTCCAGGTATTTGTAGGCTTCAAATTGGTGGCACTTGATAGTTTGTCCATTGGGCATTTCAATTCCATCATTTTCTACGATCTTCCCTTTCTTCAGTGCCACTGTGGCACATTTGTCCAGGCCAAACTCCATGCTGATATCAGTGCTGAAAATTCAAACTATATTGGTCAGTGACTGGATTTCAATTTCTGATTTTCCGTATAACTTCAGATCATCCATGTACAGCAGGTGAGAAATTTTCTGTGAATTTTTAGCATTTTGATAACCCAGGTTAGTTTTCTGTAAAATTGTTGAAAGGGGGGTTCATGGTGATGATGAACAGCAGAGGTGACAAAGAATCACCCTGGAAAATCCCTCTTTTGATGTTGACAGTCCGTAGCTTTCACTTCCAATAACAGTTCTGTTTTCCAATGCTTCATCGCATTTGCAGTAAAAGTACCAATGCACTTGCATATTCCGATGACATCCAGGCACTTGATGATCCATTAGTGAATCAAATGCTTTCTTGTAGTCAATCCAAGTTGTATACAGATTTGTTTTTCAGATTTTGCAGTTCTCTAAAATCATTTTGTCGATCAGGAGCTGATCTTTTGTGCCTCTGCTTCCTCGTTTGTTTCTTTTCTGCTCTACTGGCAAGATGTTATTTGCTTTTAGATAGTCCTGGATCCTGTCAGCTATGATGCTGGTCAGAAGCTTGAACATGGTTGGCAGACACATTATTGGCCTGTAATTTGCAGGTGTTGACCCTTTTGTTGGATCCTTCTGTATCAAGTAGGTTTTCCCAGCTGTTAACTATTCACTGATGTTTCCTGTCTGCAGCATATCATTGAATTGTTCAGCCAGGCTGGTCAGGTATTTGAGCCAAAAGTCATGCAGTTGATCATTGCCAGGCGATGTCCAGTTCTTGATTTTTTTTCACCTGTTGCTTATCATTTCAGTAGTTATTTTCAGTTGGTCCATTTTGTTCTTGGAGAATTTTGTCTCAAAGTCTCTGATCCACCAAGCATTTTTGTTTTAACATTTCTCAGCGTCCAACAGGTCTTTCCAAAACTGAGTAGCTATCATTTTTTCCAGGTTTTTCAATTTTCGTATCCCCCATCTGATTCAGACTCTGACAGAACCGTCTTTGGTCTGATTGGAACAATTTATTTTGTTTGGGCTGGATGACTCTGGCTTTGTATCTTTCAATTTTTCTTGCTGTTGCTGTTATCTGCTGCTTCACTATTATTATTATTATTATTATTATTATTATTATTATTATTATTATTATTATTATTATTATTATTATTATTATTATTATTATTATTATTATTATACTACACAAAATGACAGTATACATAGCAAACGAGATAACCATGCTGGGTTTTGTATCACAAATCACTAGTCGAACACTTCCCAAGTGTTTAGGACCGCGTGATGTATCGGCGGGTTATGCGAGCAGATCCCAGTAAGCTGGCCTTCTGCAGCTGACCAATGGTGATCTTGTTGGTGCCAATTGTTTTTAAGTGCTTGCCTAGATCTTTAGGCACAGCACCCAGTGTGTCGAGTACCACTGGGACCACCTGCACTGGTTTATGCCAGAGTCTCTGCAGTTCGATTCTCAAGTCCTGATATCCAGTGACTTTTTCAAGTTATTTCTCATCGATTCTACTGTCACCAGCTTTGGCAATGTCGATGATCCACACTTTTTTCTTCTCACAATTGTGATATCTGGGGTATTGTGTTCCAAAACTTTGTCAGTCTGTATTGGGAAGTCTCACAGTAGTTTTGCATGCTCATTTTCGACCACTTTTTCAGGCTTATGATCCCACCAGTTCTTTGCTACAGGCAGATGGTAGTTGTGATACAAGTTCCAGTGGAACATCTGAGCGACTGTGTTGTGACGTTGTTTGTAGTCAGTCTGAGCTATTGTCTTGCAACAGCTCAGTATGTGATCAATGGTGTCATCCACTTCTTTGCAGAGTCTGCATCATCATCATCATCATCATCATCATCATCATCATTATTATTATGATTAACTATTTGCCCATGACAACCCTTACATTAAAACCACATTTAAAACAATAAAAACTAACACAAATAATCAAATAAATTAATATAGTAAAATATAACAGAATCAACTTCAACTCCCACTCCCCACCTCGTCAACAGCAGATCACATGAGCCATTTAATGGGCTCCATCCCTCTCTGGGTTCCCCAGCCCGCTGGCATTCACGCCTTCTGGAAGAGTATTAGAGGGGCCATTCTAATCTCTGTGGGGATGATGTTCCAGAGAGCCACCACAGAGAAGGCCCTTCTTCTGGGTCCCACCAGGTGTATCTACCTCAGGGATGGGACCCACAATTATGCTGGAAATAACACACACACACACACACACGCACACACACGCACACCTATATGTTCAAAAATAGTTGGAGTGACAGATTATGTTAGCTTTGTCTATGTTATTTTTCACAGACAACTTAAATGTGGGCTAAAATTTCTAAAAGTTGGCTAAAATATCTGTTATGAGACATTATTCAACTCTATTTGCCTACTAGATTGAGCAAATTTAGATCCCAATTGACCATAAGTACCACTGAGTGATTTCAGCTAATCGCTTCTCCTGTCAATCTAAATCACAGATTGAATTGTTCAAACTAATGTTCAGCTTCAGTTCACAAGAGTTTAATGATCATTTATTCCATCAGCACCAATTATTCCATTCCATTTATTCCATCAGTGCCAGTGGTAGGCAAAGTGATAGATATAAAACAGTTCTTGTAATGGTTACCTTAAAATGGTTTCCAAATGACTGGTGAATTATATTTGTCTTGTATGAGTTCCTTCTATCCAGAGTAGAAGTAAACTTACCCCAAACCCACAAACAGATGACAGCTACTGTGGCTTCCTAGCAATTAGAATTTAGAAACAAGGTGCCACACACCCTTTTTCACATCTCTGGTCCCTATTAAATTTTTGTTGCAGGTATTAAATAGCATTATGTAACTAGCACAATTGTATTTAGTCATTTATGAGTTAACCATTATTTTTTAAAATTAAATTGATATTTACTATTAGAAATCAGAACAAGAAAGAGAGAGAGATACAGAGAGAGAGTGGGGAAGAAAAAGAAAGGAAGGAAGGAAGGAAGGAAGGAAGGAAGGAAGGAAGGAAGAAAGAAAGAAAGAAAGAAAGAAAGAAAGAAAGAAAGAAAGAAAGAAAGAAAGAAAGAAAGAAAGAAAGAAAGGAACTTGCAGAGAAATCAACCCCCTTCTAAACTTTTTAATATCATCCTTTTTTTTACCTTGGTTTAGTCCATACATATATAGATGGTTAAATATTCTTCATTGTCCCAGCAAGCAAAACAGACTGTCGTGGGAAGGGAAGTATAGTATGCTATACAAGAATTCTCGTTGTTTTGATAATATTCTATTATCATTTCTACTCGTACACAATCATTTTTAAAGACTAAAGATTGAAGTGAATCCTGCTATTGCATGCTTGGTACATGTGGATATGCTTTTAAATTTTTTCTTTTTCTATTCTGCAAATAGAACAAGAACAAAGTGAAATCAACCGAAGTCAAATAAAAAGAGAGAACTGATATCTGGACCATTGTAAATGAGTATATATTGGCTTAATCATTTAATTTAATGATTGTATATTATTTGCCCCATCATATTTTTGCAGCTGTTATTAATCACTTGGGTGGGAACTTTGCTTTTCATTTTTCTTTTTTTCAGTGTTCAGACCATGTTGAATAGCTAATGCACTGAAAATAACTTCTAGTCCAGAAAAGCTTGGAATATAAGAGTAACTTTTTCTCCTACCATTTCTTCCATTGCTTGCTTCTCTTGACATGAATTAGACCATACTATACAGAAAATATGTAAACAAAATCTGTGGAAAGTTTAAAATAGCTTTCCTGAAATACAGTATTTATTGAAGTGAGATACCTAGAGAACCAAAACATACTATTTCAGGCAAATTGGTTTGAAAGGCCTTTCCATATAAACCACTCTTAAACAGCTCTAGACAACTGCTTCTGATGACTAAACTTGAAGAACGGAAGTTCTGCAGTCATCTTGTGTGAGTGGCTAGGAGTCTAGGGATTCCCACCAACTTTGTATACAATGTTCTGCAAATCTTTTTTAATCACTTTTGGAAATAAATTTCCAAGTACAAAGAATATCTTTTAAGTCTGATGACACACACTGGGTAGTTTACTTTAATCTTAGTAAAATAAGTTTTAAATTTAAATTTAAGGATAATTTAAAACCTGGGGTTATATTTTGAATAAGCAGCAAAATGGTGGTTAAATTGTTGATTTTGGAAAGTTGTAACTGAACTAAGGGGCCAAATGGATTGAAATAATAATTTGAAATTAACCATAAAAATTATTTCAATGGGAAATAATGTTGTTTTGAATTTTTAAAAGAAAATATGATAGTATGGCAATCTGAACATTGGACACTAGAGGGAAACAGAAGAAGTAAAGGATTATAATGAAAAAAAAAACAACTAAATTTGATTTACTAATATAGATTGGAGCAAAAATGTTTGAACAATGGATGTATTGGACAATATTTTTGAAAAATGGTCCCAGAAATTAATTTTAGTAGGGCTTGCCTCTGTAGATAGATTCTATATAAAAGATGTTATGGAAGAGGAACTAGTTTTACCGGACAAGACTAAGACTGAACTGAACATGGATTTAAAAATTACAAGCTATATGCAACAAAGAAAAGAAAAAAGAAAAGAAAAGAGAAAAGAACAATATTTTTCAGTAGTTGCAATACTATGCATAATTATCTAATTAAATTATTATTCTAATAAATATATAGCATGTTTGTAATATATTTATATAACTCTCATTGTTTTGTCACTTAAAAAACACTTTCTGTATTTTTTTTATAAGAAACTATAAACTATAAGAATGATACAAAAAATTGTATTTAAAACTGAAATCAGTTGATGTCTTAATAATTATGAATACATAAATACATAAATGGCAAATCAAAAGAGTGACTTGGATAATTTTCTTGTATTATATATACAAAAGAGATTTGTTTAAGTCTTGATTTTGTGAGAAGATACAAAGAAAAATGTAAAGATAACAAGCTAAGAAAGATCAAGAGGGCTAATAACAGAAAGAACATAAGGAGAGTTTATGTGGTGGAATATGCACTCAGTGGTGGAGGTTTGGCAACACAGAACTGTCCCAGAGGCCCTGATTTAAAAGCTTGCACAGTCCTGAGCTCTTAAGGGAGGGGAGAAGAGGTTTCTGACTCTGTCAGGATATGTCCAGTAGTTAAGGGTTATAGCTTAAATTTGGCCACATTCTGACCATTGGGTTTTACCAGGTTAAAATATACTTCCTATAACTCTTAATGGACTTTTTTTTGACCAAGATTGAACAAGGAGGTTTAAATGACCTGCTTATGGATAAGAGATGAGATATGAGATAAAGAGATCATTTATTATATTTTAAGATAAGGAGATAAATTGTTAAAATTGTTTATACTTGAAGGTAGGTGTTTCTTCTTTATATATTTATTTTTCTTTGTTATATTTTTACTTTTTCTTTCTTTTTTTTTTTTGTTATATTATTCTTTTTTCTTTTTTTCTTTAAGACCTAACACTTAAGTATTAAATAATGAGATGATGGCGGCTATGGAAGCAATGCCCCTTTGCAAATAAATACTTTGTGAATAAAACTACTGCAAGTAAAAAATGTTTTCAAGTTGTCCTTGAAATTGAGAGATATCGTGTTAGAATCTGTATATGCAGCATCTATTTTTGCATAAAAATATAATACAGGAAATAAAATGTAGCTGATGAAAAAGTCATGTCTTTTAAATTTAGTTTACTCTAATTTGAAATTGGATAAATATGACAATAAAAATGAAATTTCAACACTATTCTTTTTAAACATGTTATTTCCCTCCATTTAAACAAAGCAGAACAACAGACTGAGCTTGATTTCTGATGGCTTCAGGGACACATCTATCTTGTTTCCTTGGCAGCAGTATACTTTTACTGCTTCTTCCTAGTGGTGTTCAGTACTTGACTTTGCAAGTTAAGAGTTATAAATTCAAAACTATTAACTATAACATTTTTTAATTTTACAAATACCCCAAGGTGAGAAACATACCTAATACTCCTTCCTCCTCCACAACAGCTTGTGACATGGATTGAGAGTGAGAAATAGTAAAAATATAACACATCTTCAGCATCATAACAATATTTTCTCAAAACACACACACAAAATGCTGGACTCATCTTCTATTCTGGCCCAACCAGGAAAAAGCCAGGTATTAATAGCCTCCTGGAAGGCAAGAAGAACCCTCTATATCTCAGGGGGAGATTGTCCTGATTATGTTAATGGATCATACATAATTTCTTAAAAAGTGTTCATTTCCCCTAAGATTGCAAAAATGTGGATATTGTCTAGATGGCAACAAAAATGAAGAGCTTTCTGTTTCTGTTTGCTGTCATCTAGTGGCCTTTTCACTTTCTGAAATCCAGATCTGTAGCTTTAAATACAAATCTACAACGTTTCTATAAATCAATCCTTCTCTCTAAAAAACTTTGAAGCTGTTTTGCCTAAAGTAAGTATTCTGAGAAGGAACAACACAAACTCAATAGTTTTCCTTTCAGCTAATCAAAAGGATAGGCAAACAATCTCAAAGATACCCCTAAAAGATATTTTGGTTCTTCCGCCATTACTAAATTTTATCCTAACTTGGACAGTTTTTTTTTTACTCCTATATATACTCTCAGCCTCTGATGTCAGGTTTGAGCACTAAATTGTTCAATAAATTGCTATTGCAAACAATGATCAAATCTGGTTAATTTAAAAAAACGGGTCCTGCACCTGTAGAAAAAATGCTAGGAAATTTTAAAAAACCAGATCATGACTGGATGGAATGTTGAAATAATATAAACAAACATAACTATTTGTTACCATTTAACCAAAGAATCAAGTTTTAATTTATTTATTTAATTTGGGAGGGATGTTGGGAGACAGTGTTGATTCCTGGTGAGTGCTGGTGACTAGTTGCCACACTGTGGTGGAATGTCTCTCTTCTGGATTCTCAGAAGAGAGACAAGTAGAATGAAGCTTTCTCAGCTTTGTATGTGTCATATCTCCAAAATTGTAAAGACACATATAGTTACTTCTAAGCAGTTTGTTTTATTCTTCCTCAACTATAGTCAGAAATATTACAAAATTCAAAGCAATTACATGCATCATCAAATATATATTCTGAGAATTGCTAGGGGTAAGATATCTTAATGCTTAATGCTCTCCCAGATTTCTCTCCCAGGAATCCAGACTACATTCCACCACAGTATAGTTGAATTAAATCTTAAGAGAAAGAATCTGGATAAGAAAAATAGGTGGACAGAGAAGGAAAGGAAAGATGCTGTTTGTTGGATTTTGAGGATGACTGACTCCAAAAAGACTCTTGTGTTATTTACAATATTTAAACAATAAATAATTTTAAAAGAAACACAGCCACATGGACAAAACCACATAATAACCCTCACATCTTCCAGATCAATGCTGTAGAGAATTGTGGAGAAGACTGAAGTAACAGAAACATTAATTACTATCTTGAAGTAATAAGTTAAGCTCAAAAATACGTTGAGAAAAAAATAAAACATAGAGTTAAAAAACAGAAACTTATTTTACAGGGCAAGATAACTTTTTGGAAATGTGGAAAATAAGTCTTTAGCAAAGTTAGTATCATTTTTACTCCTCTGTACTATCCCAATTTTCTTGGTGGAATTAGTCTATTAACTGTTCCTTAGATAACTCTGTGACATCCAGGCTAAACTTTCATCACACAAACCCCAAGAGCTAGGATTAGGATATGATATGTGCCTGAATACTAATTCATTGTACGTAGCCACTTGCAGAAATCTAACAGTGATGGCATATTGCTAATTTGAGTAAAATAAAACCCACTAAAGGAAACACATTGCTCAATTTCTATGGCACTGCTTTACAAATAATCTATTTGATTATAATCAGACTTCAGATTTTTCTTCTTTTCTTTTTAACAGCTCTCATGTGTTGAGATACAGTAGTACAAATCTGGGATTGATTTGTTTACCTCCTGGTAATCTGATCCTTTGAACTGTGTTCTGTTGCTTACAACTCAAAACAGTCTTGATATTTGAAACAATCCTTAAAAACAACACTGTCTTCTCACAGTGAATGCTAAATAAAATAAATCTAAAACAAGAGCAAATTTCTTCAGAAATGAAATGAAAAGCTGAAACTCTTGATTTTTGCCTATAAATCTACAGACTCAGGGTTTATAAAAGCTTCATTTCTAATCTCAATCTGTTGATAATGTGATTTAAAGATTAATGAATAGCAGTCTGATGCAACAATAAAACATATTACATTCATATTCTGTATTTTTAAATATTGATTTCCTCTGAATAACAATTAGAAATAAGTAATAAGTAATGGTAGTAATAATAGACAGAAGTAATTCATTGATTATTAACCTATTCTTGGATATAAAAGAATTTAAAATTGATAATAATAAATAAGCAGGACAGAAAGCAGGACTAAATCTCGAATATGTCATTGAACAATTTTCAACAGACTTTCAGAGATTTCTAACTCCTAATCATTTTAGGCGATTTATTACATACCATCAAATCATTGTTGTGTTTTAGTGATCATACAGATTTTCTCCATGAAGGTTTACCCATCTATTCGGTGTCCGAAAAGTGCACTTATGAGTAACTGAGTCCATTCACCTTGGTCTGCTTCTACTCTTCTCTTTCCTTCTAGCTTTTCCAGCATTAAATTCTTCACAGAGAGCTGGGTTTTCACATAATCAATGTGTCCAAAGTACCCTGACCATTCTAGATGCAATAAAACATTTCTTCCTAACAAATGCTCATTGTAGCAACATAAAAAATTTCAGATCACTTTTGTGTGTAGGGCAGCTGGCACTCTTAATACTGTTCTGTTCTAATATTAAGAACAATATTCTACTTGTGGGTGTTTAAAGATAGACGTATCTGAATGTTATCCATCAAAAAAAACTGCATGATCTTTTCACTTTTAATATACCTTTGGTTAAAATAAAAGAGAAAAGAAAAGGCCCAAATCAGTAGACTATTTATGCCACATATAAAAATAAATTTGCAAAATGGTCAACCTTATATAGGTAGTCCTCAATTTACAACAGTTCATTTAGTGACCCTTCAAAGTTACAACAGCATGCAAAAAGGTAACTTACGATCATTGTTTGCACAATGAGCATAGCAGCATCTCCATGGTCACATGATTTATATTTGGATGCTTGACAACTGGTTCATTATGATGGTTGCAGTGTCTCAGGGCCATGTGACCACCTTTTGCAACCTTCTGTCAAGCAAAGTTAATGGGGAGGCCAGATTCATTTTACAACCATGTTACTAAACTCAGCAACAACAGTGATTCAGTTAATAAATGTGGCAAGAAAGGTTGACACAAGGCAAAATTCACTCAACAAATGTCTCACCTAGCAGCCAAAATTTTGAGCTCAATTATGATTGCAGATCGAGGGCTACTTGTATCATATCCTGTTGTGGAACTTGCAATTCCAGGTAGGCAGAGAAGAAATAAGCTGAGAAGAATGCAAAGTCTGAAACAAGGAATAGCGAAAAATGCCATTATGAACAATTAAAGAAAGTTCTGTTTTTTTGTTGTAACAACTCCCTTATACATAAGGAAAAGATACATTCGTTAAGAATCAAGAATCATAATGTACAACACTTAATGATAATCATAGGGTACAATCAACAATCAAATCATACTAGGAAACAGTCAATATAAATTGTAAGGATACAAGGGACAAAGTTACAGTCCTACAATCACAAGTGGGAGGGGATGGGTGCCAAGGAGTGATGAGAAGATTAGCAGTAATAGTAGTGCAGACTTTGTAATAGTTGAATAGTGTTGAGGGAATTATTTGTTTAGCAGAGTGATGGATTTCAGGAAAAAACTGTTCTTGTGTCTAGTTGTTCTGGTATGCAGTGATCTATAGTTTATTCATTTATAATATAATATACTAAAATATATACAAAAGCAAATAGTAGGAAAAATAGGGAAAGGAAAAGTATGGAAAAGGGGGCAAAAAAGCCACTGACTTCTGACTCCCTTTGCAGTAGAATAGGGTAGTAACATCAAACCATAACTCTTTACTTTTACATAACATTTTAAATTAGCCAGTTCTATAACAACAATTTACCTAATCAGTAAAAACCAAAATCAAAATTTTATTTTATTTTCTACTTCAAGCACAAAGTCCAGAAATAGTTTCCTGATCGAAACAAAAGTATTTGTGTTTTTTTCCTTGATCAAAGTAGTCAATTTAGCCATCTCTGCTAACTCCATCAACTAGTATTCATACTTTTATGGTGATTCCCAGAGAGATATTACTGTACTAAATTACTGTACATTGTATTAGTTCAGGATCTGCAACACAAAATAGTAACTACTATTAATTATCTTTGAGAGCTGATCAAGCATTGGGGACTGAGCACCACTGATAAATAAGACCCCTTATATAGATCCTATTAGACTTTTCTGTTTGCAAAGTATTTGATTTTTCATACAACTCAAGAAATCAATTGCTTTTCTCCCCTTTAGAGGGAGCAAAAAAGAAAATAAATTCCATATCAACACTTTTCTTAATAAGTTTCTGCCAAATGTTTCTTCTAGAGAACAATAGTAAAATATAGCTCTCAATTAATAAAGGAGAATATCTGTAGCTCAGAGTTGAAATGAAGATTTTTTCATGCTGTCTGAATTTGCTTGTTTTCTTGTAGACATTTTATTATCCAAATTAGGCAACATTATCAGTGCTAGTCACACTGAACTCTCAACCTCAGCAATCTTAAGAAGTGTAGATTTCAATTCCCAATGTAAGACATTGGGAAATTCTGAGATATATAGAGGTTGAACAATTCTACTTTTGAACAATACTTGTACACTGCCACCAACCCAAATTGGAATCTACTGAAACAGGAAAAAGTCATATATGAAAACTGCTATGGTAAGCCTTCATAATATAAGATTCTTTGGCTTTAGTTCCTATCTGCTATTTTCATGTGATGATGTAATGATGGTTTATGCTGAATTATGCTTTTGATCTGCTAAGCTCAACTTTTTCTCATCAATGTTTTTTCTAGAATTGCCAAATCTTATACCCTGTATGTGGCTGGCAATTATGCTACAGTTCAGAAACTATATAAAGGTAGTCCTTGACTTGCTATCTGTCATTTACTGACCATTCACTCTTCCACAATTAAATGACACTGAAAATATATCCACTGTTGTACTTTATTTTTGCAGAATTAATGCAGCAGGGATGAGAAATTTCTGGTTCAAGTGGATTTCCTATATTGCTAAGTTGTACAGCTTTTTAGATTCTTTCTCTGATCAAATCCCCTGGTCAGAGAAGCCATGAAAAGGTTGGAGGCTTAGCTGGAAGTCTTTTTCTAGCATCTAAAATAGTTCTCAGGGGTCTTTTGTATGGCTTAACTGTACAGTTATAACTAGTTTGGAAAAATCACTGTTGGTATGTCATTAAATTGAGCTTGATTTCATATGATTTTTGGGTACATCATTGAAGAACTTTGCTATTTCCTGCATTCATATTTTTTTCTAACTTCCCAATTTAATCAACAATACTGGAATTTCCAATTGTCAAATGTTAATCAAAAGCAATCCTGTTTAGGTTTTAAAATCATCTAATGCAGGGGTGAGAAACCTGATTGCATTGAGGACCATATTGTGACGTACCGGGATGTTTTTTGCCTTTGTGGAGCTGGAGTGTGCGTGGTCTGCACAGGCTATATCTGACCCATAGGTGCCAGTTTGACCTGCCTGATCTAGTGGGAGCAACAACTACGGAGGCATTTGAAAGTCATTCTAGTTCTCACAACTAATGTGAAGTAGAAAAAAAAAACCTGATAAAACTTCAGTTCATGGAATAAATGCTAGGGAAAGATTCAAAGACTCTAATCCTTCACACATAGTTGTAATGTTCACCTAAGTATCAATTCAAAATTTGAGGGCCAGAATATAAATCTATGTAGACTTCTGAAAATCTAGGAAAATTTTGAGGAATGTTCTAATTCAACTTTCAGATGGACCATCTCCAATGCATAAAGATGAATTGAATTTGTCTATCATGCATAGAAAAATCCCTATTTGTTGGTATGTACAACATAAACACACACACACACACACATACAAATTTAATATATCATATATTAAACTTTCCTTACATAATCCTAGCATTTAGTTTTTCTGTTAAGTTGAAAAATCAATCACTGAAAATTTTGTTCCTAAACAAAGAGAAACATCCCTGATATATCTGAACTTGACTGGCTCCTGTTCCTCAAATTTTCCCTACAAATCAAAATTTCCGTAGTTTATATAAAAAAGGCTCCCAGTGCTCATTCTTGAGTTTAAAACATTTTTGTTGAGATTTCAGTCTCTCTCTCTCTCTCTGTGGTGTGTGTGTGTGTGTGTTTCCCATTTTGTGGTCGTGACTGAAATAACAAACTAATGCTAGACTATCAGCAAAGAGTGACTGAAAATCAGATCATGCTACGATTTCAGGTCAACCTGCTGTTGCTACAGGAGAGAAAGATAAAGTGTTCCAGAGCAAGTGTACTTTCCTGCTGTCTAAGGTATAAACTGTTTTTCTACTTCCAAATCTAAATGTGACTTTTTCTTCTTAGCTTCCTCTGGGTAGATGCTGGCAATTGATTATTTTCTGCTAAGGCCAGTTCAGATTAATCTAATCTAATTTGATAGCATGCAAAACTGAGCAGGCAACTTCTAAAATGAAACAAAATGTCATGGGAAAAGGAAATAAAAGTATGAGACCTTTGACAGAAAATTTTCTAGGCCCATCTCTTAAGACATACTTTCCACTTGGTAAGATAAGGTACTGCTTATTCCTATGGGACCATTGGTTTTATCAAACCAGCCAAGCTGTAATTATGCGCTACATTATTTCCAAATAGAATAAGCTAACCATTATATTATACTCACACTGGGTGCCACTTAGAAAATCCATTGACAATATTTCCCTCAGTCAGTTGCAAAAAGTCAAACTGCTTGGAAGCCCATGTATACTACCAGATACATTACAATATCCCAGATTCTTGGAGAGAACCCAATGCATATGTAGACCAACTCTAGCTAAAAACTGGCAGTTGTAGCTTCACATTGTTGTAAACAGATAATAATAATGATTTAAAAACATGGATTCTATCTGGCTCTCAGGAGGTCTGAGCAGCTCACAACAGCCAGAAAAAGAAATTACATTAAAATCAATCAAACATACAAAAATAAAGATAAAAAATCAAGCACGATGCAGTTTGCTTGCTTCAAACTCTCTCTCAGCAAAGGCTTCAATGAAAATAGATCTGAAAATGAAGCTGGAAGCCATGTGGAAAGATCTTTAATCAGGTAGGAGGAAGATGACAAGTGAGATGGTGGTTTTGAAATATTCTCTTGATATTGTCATACAAATTCATGCTGAGAATTATCACTTCAGTCCTGTAGGATTTTCCTGCCATGATCCCCCTTTGGACTATGAAGATATTTTAAGCAGTTGATATGACCATGCTGAAGTATTTTCTCTCTCTTTACATTGACCATGCAAATCCTTGATACATTCCTGAGCAGAGGCTAATGAAACAAGCATGATACAAGTGAAGAAAAAGTCATGCTGAATTTGATTAAAGATGACTAATAATTTAACGTGATTCGTTGTGCTATAATGACATGGAAGACAGCAAAAAAATCTGGCTGACTTTTAATCATCAGTTGTTCCAATGATGAAAGTATGAAACAAAATGTAATTGTTTTGGGTTTATTTCAGAACTGGTATTTAGCAGGTTCTGACCAGTTCTGGAGAACTGGTAGCGGAAATTTTGAATAGTTCGGAGAACTGGCAAATACCATCTCTGACTGGAGATGGTACAGTATCCTTCCCCTGCAACGCCCACCAAGCCACGCCTACAGAACCGGTAGTAAAAAAATTTGAATCCCACCACTGGTTTATTTCAAAAAGGGTGATTATGGAATAGACCAAACAGACACACACACACACACACACACATACACACAAACACAAAATTAATGCCCTAGACAATTTTTACAAATTGTCATCTCCTTCTAGCATATCAGACTTTAACTTTAAGTACTCTAAAATACATTTGTAAAGTAAGAATATGCTGGCTTAGGACATACTTAATAAACTTAAAAAAACCAAGTCATAAAATAAAACACTGGCATTTTTTGGCAGAAAAGTGATGACATCTACAAAACCATCGAACTTGAACATACTTTTATATTAAATGACCAGAAAAACGAAACCAACAGTTTCAAGTTGTGGTTTTATCTACTATTAAAAGCTCTGTAATAAGCAACTTCCAAAAGCAGCAGAAAATCTAATTACAGCAGACTCTTCACAACAACAGCTTCTATTTGCATGTCCCAAACCACAGAAGCAGATAATCCACATTGTCCTACAATGGTCTTTTTTTGGTCTTTATCTTGCTTTTTTGATGATGCATTGTTAATTCTTTGAGCTTGTCATCAAGCCTAGAGCAAAACAACACCACAGGAAAAAGACAAAACCTTTCATTTGTTTATTTATTTTAGTGCAGTTTGAAAGCAATTAGATGGCAAAAGGAACTGTATTATGATTTTGCACTTTTGCTTGCTATTATATGTACCCCTCCAATGTCCCTTCAACTTTATTATTCTATGTTCTATAATATGATTCTATATAGTTGCCTGAATCAAATATATCAGTATTATTGTTGTATATGGATTCTCAACCATGGCTGAATTCAGAGAAACAAAGCAGAGTAAAACTTGCAGGCAGGAGACCATGATGAAAGTCTAGAATGGTAGACTGGATTGGAAAATTAAAAAAGGTTGCAGAAGGTGACAATGAAATATCAATTCTGTCTAGCTGTCATGAGCACAGCACTGATGTGTTCTCACAGACATAAAGAAGATATTTTTATCATAATACATTACGTTGCACAGCTAAATTTTTAGTTGATTGCTTAGTCATATAGATGAACATCTCTTGGAAATCTTCCCCTTAATAAGAGATACACCAATAATGGCAGGGTTCATTTTCATGAATATTCATGAGAAGATTGGAGCAGATTAAATAATAATAAGGGCTAAACTTTTGTTTAAGAAATGAGATTTCAGGGAAATAATTACTAGATAGTGGAAATTCAGTTGCAATTCTATGCATGCTCATCTTGAATAAATGCAATTGTTTTCCATGATATCTAAGCAAAAAATATAGGATTGGACTGTTAAATATATAGCTATTTGAGGCAGACTGGATATTTCCAAAAAGTCTTATCTAATTTCTGTTCCGCCACCCCCCACCGCAGGGAGGCAGAGCCATATAGATTGTTCCGCCCAGGCGCCTGATGGACCCGGAGCGGTTCCAGAGGGAGCTTGGGCCATTTCCTGAGTCTCTGGCTCACAGCTCGCCTGGAGACCTGGTGGCCACCTGGGATGGGTTGGCCGCCGGGGCTCTAGATCGAGTTGTGCCTCTGCGACCTCTGACCCGGCACAGATCCCATTTGGCTCTGTGGTATACGGAGGAGCTACGGGAGATGAAGTGCCGGAAAAGACGTCTAGAGAGCATTTGGAGGGCGAGCCGTTCTGAGTCTGACCGAACACAGGTGAGATCTCATATTAAGACTTACCTTGTGGCGATAAGGGCGGTGAAATCTTCGTATTTCTCTGCCCTTATTGCGTCGGCAGGAAATCGGCCTGCCGCCCTGTTTAGAGTGACCCGCTCTCTACTTGAACCGAGAGCGCGGGATGACCTCTTGCAGGGTAGGGCAGAGGAGTTTTCTCGATTTCTGCACGACAAAATCGCTCAGATTCGGGAGGGGCTCGACTCCAATTGGATGGTCCCGGGGGAGGTGTCCGGGGCAGGTCTTGTAAATGTTATCTGGGCGGAGTTCGATCCTGTGACCGCTGAGGGCGTGGACAGATTGCTGGGGGGTCTGAATGCCACCACCTGTTTATTGGACCCGTGCCCTTCCTGGCTGGTTTCGGCCGCCAGGGAGACGACACGAGGCTGGCTCCAGGGGATTATCAATGCTTCTTTGAGAGAGGGGTCGCTTCCTACCGCCTTGAAGATGGCGGTGGTGCGGCCCCTCCTCAAGAAGCCTTCCCTGGATCCAGCTGTTTTAAACAACTATCGTCCAGTCTCCAACCTTCCCTTTGTGGCGAAGGTTGTTGAGAGTGTGGTGGCACGTCAGCTCCCTCAGTACCTGGAGGAAACGACTTACCTCGATCCATTCCAATCGGGTTTCAGGCCTGGACATAGCACTGAGACGGCATTGGTCGCGTTGGTCGATGATCTCTGGAGGGCCCGTGACAGAGCTTGTTCCTCTGTCCTGGTCCTATTAGATCTCTCAGCGGCTTTTGATATTATCGACCATAGTATCCTATTGCGGCGGTTGGAGGGGTTGGGGATTGGGGGAACCGTCCTTCGATGGTTCTCCTCCTTCCTCTCCGACCGCTCGCAATTTGTGTTGGCGGGAGGGGAGAGGTCCACCTCTAGGCCCCTGGTTTGCAGGGTGCCTCAGGGGTCGGTCCTCTCCCCTCTCTTGTTCAACATCTATATGAAGCCGCTGGGTGAGATCATCCGTGGTCTTGGGGTGAGGTGTCATCTGTATGCAGATGACACCCAATTGTACATCTCCACCCCGGACCATCCCAACGATGTTGTGGGGGCTATGTCCCGGTGCCTGGAGGCCATGCGGGATTGGATGGGCGAGAACAGGCTCCGGCTCAACCCATCCAAGACCGAGTGGCTGTGGTTCTCGGCGCCCCGATATAGCCAGCTGACACCTTTGCTGGCTATTGGGGGGGAAATTTTGCCCCCCACAGAGAGGGCTCGCAATCTGGGAGTCCTCCTGGATGTACGGCTGTCGCTTGAATATCATATTGCGGCCGTCTCCAGGGGGGCGTTTCATCAGATCCGTCGGATCTACCGGTTGCGGCCCTTTCTGGATCGGGACGCCCTGCGCACGGTCACCCAGGCCCTTGTCACCTCTCGCCTGGACTATTGTAATGCTCTCTACATGGGGCTCCCTGTGGGGAGCACTCGGAGACTCCAACTGGTGCAAAATGCAGCCGCGCAGGTGATCATGGGGGCGTCACGTAGCACCCATGTGATGCCTCTCCTGCGCGAGCTGCATTGATTGCCGGTGGCTCTCCGGGTTCGCTTTAAGGTTCTAGTTTTGACCTTTAGGGCGATCCATGGCATTGGACCAGGTTATCTACAGGACCGCATTCTACCGGTGATCTTCAGCAGGCCAGTGCGTTCGCACAGGGAGGGCCTTCTCCGGGTGCCGTCGGCCGCTATGTGTCGTCTGGTGGCCCCAAGGAACAGGGCCTTCTCTGTGGTGGCCCCTGCCCTCTGGAACACTCTGCCACCTGAACTTCGTACCAGCACGGACCTGAGGGCCTTCAGGCACGCGTTGAAGACCTGGCTCTTTGAGCAGGCTGGCCTGGGCTGAGATAGTTTTAATTTGTCTCCAAACTTTGGATTTTAATTGGGATTTTAAAGTTGGGGGGGTGGGTTTTTATTAATTGCAATCAGCCAGTATTTAATTCTTTTTTAATTTTTGTATTGTATTCTTGGGGTTCGGATTTGGCTGTACACTGCCCTGAGTCCCTAGGGAGAAGGGCGGTATAGAAATTTTATAAATAAATAAATAAATAAAATAAATAATTTAAAATCAGCCCAGTAGAAGATTTCTCCTTGACAGGTCAACTTGTTCTCATTAATTATGTTTTTCAGTTCACCTTTACACAATCTCCAATCATGACATTAATCTGCTTTTCCTGCAGACATTGTATTTTCTCTAATCATTTTGTCTATAGTCATCTTTTTGGCATTTCAGAATTTCCTTTACTGAAAATCAGGACCTTCCTATACTAGTTATCCTCTGCTTTGTAGGGTTTTTTTTATTCTGTAAACAAAATCTGCCTGATTTTTATTTATTTTTATTTGTATTACACATCAAAGTCACAAAAGAATCAGATATACTTTAATTATTGAAGCAAACATGGCTAAAACTACAATCCTAGGAATATTTATTTGTACAAAGAACTCTTGGGAAACAGTGGAGCTAATATGCAAAAACTTGTATAGAATTACACTTTGAATCTGCCACTGTCATGGCTGCATATCAAAATATCCAAGCTTCATGACTTGCAGCTAGACATTATCATGAGGTTCATAGCCAGAGACTTCAACCAGACTCTCGATATTTAAACAACCAAATTCTCATACATGAATTTGCTGATCTCCTTCTCTAGTTTTTGTGGGAGAAAATGAGTAGATATAAGTGGGAAACAGCAAAACTCAGTGATAAATCTTAGGATAAAGTTTCTAGGGCAACAACACAATAGGAAAGAGTATCATATTAAAAATCTTGCATAAAAATAGCTGAATCTTGTACGAAACAAATAACTATTTGTTGGTACCCAGATCAACCTGTTCTTCATTTAAATTGGTGTCTTGAATTTGTAGCCAAGTAGATTTTATTGTGGTACTGGATAGTGGAGAACTGTCCTGAAAAAAATTATTTATTTATTTCTGTCTTTATTATTTTTATAAATAAATCAAAGTGGCAAACATATCCACACTTTTCTTTTCCTATTTTCTCCCACAACAACAATGCTACACAGTGGGCTGGGCTGAGAGAGAGAATGACTGGCCCAAAATACTATGGACAGCCAAGAAAAAATGGATTATTGAGCAAATCAACCCAGAATTCTACCCGGAGGCACAAATGATCAGGCTCAAATCATTGTACTTTGAACACATTATGCAGAGACTCAGCTTCTAGAAAAGGCTCTAATCCTGAAGGAAGAAGGAAAAAGAAGATTATGACCTGAAACAAAATGGATAGATGTTGTGATTAGCCGGCAGCAGGTGTGGACAGCTGAGGAGAGCGAGAACTAAGATGAGGGTCCAGGACCATTAGGAAGTAGACTACTGCCTTCGGAGATTGTGGGGGCTGGCAGCAGCGATCAGGAAGTTCCCAAGGAGCCTGTGCTAAATACGCATGCATGCAGGATTGCTTGCAGGAAAGAGCAGCTACAACAGCACGTGCGACTCAGGAGTAAGGCTGTCAGGTAATAACCCCTCCTTCAAGAAGATAAAAGGTAGCTGTGCAACAAACGTTCTTTGTAGGAAGCAAAGACATTTTGAAACTCATCCTCATGGATATTACAGTTGGTATTTGAAGACTCTTGTGTTATAAACTATTTCTTATCTGTTGTTTTTTGGCAGTCTTACAAAAATTTGGCAAGGCTCTTTCTTGTTGGAGCTAATTAGTTGGAAGCAGCCTTTTATCTGTGAAGAAACAGGATTCTTAGCTGAAACATTAAAAGGTTGTGCTGTTACCTTTGTCTTGTATTTGCTTCCTTGGAACCAGGTTTGGGTCAGAACAATGGACCCAGTTTCAGTGCACTGTTTGAAGACCTAAAAGACCAGTTAGAATAGATCATTATAAAGAAAATCGATGTGGTCATTAGGAGTTAAAGACAACTTGATGGCATGTAATCAATCAATAAAAAGATTTTGATGAATAGATTAAAATTATATAAAGTAAGAAATGTTACTATTTTTCTACTTCTTTGGTGTTGGGTTTGGTTGATTTTCCACCATCATTCAACTAATTTTGGGGTTTTTTTTAAGCATACAGCTGCAGTATCTATTAAGGTACATTTGTTTTGTCCTTTGGATGCAGAAGATCCTGTAGAACCAGTCCATATTACTATTATTTCCAGATTGTTTTCTAAAACTGTTCTTGAAAATAAATCTTGCAAAATCCTGCTATACAAAATGTATAGCCTACATTTTGATATCCTATGGTTAATATTCTAAGTGTACACACTGACAATATGTTTGTTTTCAAGTTCAGTTTAACATGTTGCTGTTTACTTATGATATTCTTTTTCTCCTGGTTGCTATGCTTCTAGAAAGTATCATTTTCTATTGTGCCTTATTCTTTTAACATTTTCAAATGGAGAGTTGCATATATATCATAAAAACCTGTCATGCAAAGCTTCACAATGTGGGTAGGGATAGCTAATGGCAATGCCTGCCCTAAGTTAATTATGCATTTGGCACCAACACTTCTATTATTTCAGTTTGATTTTCCTGCCCCCCTGTCATGATGGCCACATGACTATGGAAATGACTTTGGAAAATGCTTTGGCTAAGAAATGGAGATAAGCATCACCCCCTAAAGCTGGACATGACTGGACAGTGGAAACCTTTACCTTTACAATTAGATTTATTTCAATTTGTCCTAATTTTGAGCTCGGAATTTGGCCCTTGAAAGTAGGGGAGACAATATTTAGAGTAAGTGGACTAAAAAAACGTCGAATTATTTTGTAAAAAAGAGGTGCCTCCTGTGTTAGTTAGCTGGATGGCCTCTCAGTCTTTCTCCTTTCTTTAAGACTGCTCATTATTAATTATTATCAGTTTGTGCTTT
The DNA here is from genome assembly GCA_023653725.1 of Bungarus multicinctus. NCBI lineage: Eukaryota > Metazoa > Chordata > Lepidosauria > Squamata > Elapidae > Bungarus > Bungarus multicinctus. Next base: position 44,695,647 of record CM042849.1, on the reverse strand, counting down.
ACTTCAGATATATAGGTGTCTGTGAAACAGAGTTTTATTTGGTTTTTGTTTTTAAACTATTTAAACTACCTCCTGGAGTATTTTGGACATCATAGCATCATCACATTCTTTATTTTAACACTTGCATTTTCCATTGGGGTTTGAGATTTGAATTTTTTTAAATTGTTATTTTAAAAAATATGTTTGTGGTAGTTTTGGGAGAAGTCTTCATAATCAGCTATGTGCTGATGTGCTGCATACCTCCCTAACAAGTGATCATGTTTTAACAATATAAACAAAAACGAGAAATACCTGAAATTTATTGCATTCAAGTAAAGTAGCTGAATAACAAGTATTATTTTAGGTCACTCTAGTAAATAAATGACTACTTGCAGATATTAAAGTATTTATTTTAAGCAATAATGTAAATATTTATGATCAGTAATGTGTCTAGACAAATTGATAGATGTGTTCCATACACACTACATGTATCTAAGCGTGTAAGACAGCGGATGTATCTTAATGGAGATCTATATGAATGCCCTCCACACATTTCTGACACAAATTATGTGTCAGCAATTTTAGACAAACACAAAATAATATTTATATTAGTAGAAGAGATATTGCCTAAACTAAAGCTACTATAAAAAGAGGAAAGTAATCTAGTTCTGTGTTAACCTGAATATACGTTTAGTTTTAAGTTTGCTTATAGATCTTCCCAAAATTTATTGTTCAGAAGATAAACCAACTCCAGTCTCTTTGTTTTGCCATATCTCCAATCTTAGCTTCAACATTTATAGCTCTGTACAAATACATATGCATTACATATTCTTTGAAAACAAACACAAACTGAATTCCTATTTCTTTTCCCATTGGAAAATCTTGGGGATAAATTGGGTTTGAAAGCTCCTCTTAAAGCAATGGCTTCCAACTGAGGTGGCTTCCTTTGTCTCTGCTGTTTCTGTCAGAAGGAAAACATAGAGAGAAACAAAGCTGACTGAGGTTCTGTCTTCCAGGACAATATAATATCTCCCTTCCATCCTTTCCTACTCAAACTCCTTTTAGAAAATATCTTTCTGCTTCTTTTCCCTTTTTCTGAAAGAATGAGCTTTGAAAAAGGAATTCTCCACAGGATATATGAGAAATAGGACAAATTCAGCCTGGCTTCATACTCTAAAGCACCTCTTCTAACTGGATTCTTTAGTATTGTTTATTGTTTAGAACATACTTTTATTTTATTTTGTATTTATTAATTTATTTTTTTCCTACTAACTATCTGTTTCCATAAAAACTGTGGTGTTATGATAATAATCAATAATGAATACCCTTTATTTTTCAGTGACATCTCTTCATTTTTTTGGTCTCTGGAGTAAACTTCCTTAATTCTCATATTGGTATAACATCATAAAATCACCATATAATTTGTTATCAGCACCATATGTGTGTAAACAGGTCTCTGGAGCACAGTTGTAGAAATGATAAAGGTTAGGAGAGAGGCATTTTGATGAAACTGCATAACAAGCTGATATTTAATGTTGCTAAGTGTCATTGCTTCAGTGGCGTGGGTGTAAAACTTTGCAAACCTTTTTTTAATGAGGCCCTTTATAGATTAGAATGAAGACAAGCTAAAAGCAGAAAACAAATCAGTTTTTTAAAAATATCCCTGTTAAAATAAGCCATGACTTAGCACAATACGCGAACCAGCTAATTTCTTCAGCTTGAGTGAGGAAATGATTGTGTAAAACTAGGGGTAAACAACCTAGGCAGCAGAAATCCAGATGGCTGAAAATGGCAACAAAGATAAATTTCTTGGTGTCATCTAGTATGATCAGGTTATTTTCAGCAAGGTGAAGTATACCTCATATATCATCATCATCATCATCATCATCATCATCATCTTCATCATCATCATCATCCAGAAACAACTTGTTCAAACTGTAGTTGTGTGAGATTGCCAGGTGACAATGAAGAGAGATAAAGAGAAAATCTAGGCTTATTTCCAGCATGCCCAACCCATTTGATTCCATGGTATTTATTTTCAATGGAAAAATGCTTTCTGAGTTCACCAAGGTGAAGGAACACAATGAATATATAAATAAATAATCTTTTCTATTTTCTGGTTGTTGCAGTTTTATGGATTAGGCACAAGGTATAACATCAGTCAGCTATTGTGATGGAACGTATATCTGCAGGAACAGAGGAGGAGACTTTTGTCAATACAAAACTCTTCCAGAAAGAGGCCCAAATTAAGTGCAATCCTGAATTGGATGCTGAGAGAAAGGTTCAGAGCAGCCATCCCTTAGAATATTTCAGGATATATCTAGCTAGCTAGACATTTAGTTTGGCAAGATTCTGTCCATTAGTGTAAGCAAATAAAGGAATAACTCCATTGGAACTTGTGGCCGTATCTCTGGCCTTGGGCTAGGCAGCCATAGACTGTTACTATGTTTCTTTGTTGATTTATCAAATTTATTTGCTTCTCATCTCCCAGTTCAGCTCCTACAGCATATTTATTACATTTTGTATAATTAGGTTCATAAAATGCTTTATTATGTTTCATTTAAATATCAACAACCACACAACAAAAGGCAAATAAGCATGTTATTGCTTCACAGAATTTCATAATCAATAATAACCATGGATATTACTATATAATAAACTGTTGTTTTTCCTATAAAATGAAACATTATTCTAAAGACCTTTTCTCAACTTCTTCTTGTCCCCTCCCAGATTAATCTAAAAATGCCACCAACCCATTTTTAAACAAACAAACAAACAACAAACAAACATCATTGTTCAGTGCTTAAAGTATTGTTTATTCAAGTTTGTAAAGTGCTATACATCACTAACTTGGATTAATTTACTTAGACATTTACTTCATCATCAGACAATGAATGAAATTGTTCATCTTTGTCAGTGCCCTTACACATTTATCCAAAAGCTAAAGAGAAAAACCAGCAACAATCTAGTAATTAGAAAATTCAAATTCAAAGGGAAAGACCTCATTATCTCAAAGATGTAATGAAATAATATGAAATAAAATAGTATGAATCAACCATAAACCCAAATTACCACATAGTTAAAAATAACTAGTTTTAATTATCATGGTTTTAGCTTAATGGAATGTCATCATAGTGTAATATAGACCTAGGCATTCTACAGCCCATGGGCAACATCCAGCTCTTTGGTTCTCCTTTTCCAGCCCATTCTGTCAGCAGTGGTCATACTGGTTCACCTCCACAACAGTTTCAGTTTATGTGGTCTCTTGGAAAATTTAATTGGCAATCCCTGGTCTAATAAATAGGACACATTTGAGTATAAAGTGACTGCACTGTGATGGATATTAAAAGAGGGGACTGATTGTCAACCCAGAAGTCTCTGAGTTCTGGCTCAATGCATCATTTTCCTCAGTTTGAAATGTGTCTTTCTGAATGTTTAGCTGACTAAGAGCTCAGTGTACAATCTCTGCCCTATGATATCTCTCCAATAATCTTGCAGAATACATAAATAGCATCTAAAATATAAATGAAGCTCACTTGTATTAGTTTGATTTAATACAGCTGACACCTGATCTTTGCCTTTTGCACCTTGTCATTTTAGTTAGTTGTTTTCTCTTACCTTTACTTTCACTATGCAGGGAAGGTAAACAAGAGGAAACCTTTTTTCACTTATTCCTACTTCTGCTGCATTTCTAATCTATTTTTAATCTTTTTAAAAGACTTTGACACTTTTAAGAAATATCCATGTGTGTTTGTGTATCCTTTGATAAGAATTGAACAAAAAGACTCAAGTTGGTTAAATATGAATAGAATAGGAGAGGTGAAGTGAGAAGAGGAGAGGAGAGGAGAGGAGAGGAGAGGAGAAGAAAAGACATCATTTTGCCAAACATGATTAGCTACACAAGGAATTTGTTCTCCAGAAGATCTCAGTGCACATGCACATTTGTATTATGATTATAATAATAATATTATAAGAACTGTAGAACTGAATCAACAGCTTCTCGGCCCATCTGAACTTTCTAAATTGACTCAGAAAGAATCCCAAAACTTGAAGGACTCTATTGCTGATACTGAGTTGTCAAATAGAGTAAGAGGTGGTAGTATTGGAAATCTCTCCTAAAATCCACTCTCATCTCTATAGTTTTAAGCATGTTCAGCTCCAGATTTCTCCAGCTGCATCACAGGGCCAGTTGTTCAACCTCCTATCCATATGCAGATTCCTCACCATCTCAAATGAGACCAATTACTGTTGTATCATCTGTAAACTTCAGTACTTTAACAGAAAAATCCTTAAAGATGCAGATATTGTATGTATTTTGATCTAGCTTATTAACTATTCCAACTGAGAAATATTTTGGACGTTCGAAGCAGTTATGTGTAAACAGAAATCAAAGATGTTATCTTCAAATGTAATCTTTTCTGAAAGTTGGAATGAAGAATGTTAAATTAAACGTTTTAGGAGCAAATAAACTTTAATGGATCAGAATTGACTTCAGTCTTAAATAAGAAAAAAACATAAAAGATGCCTCAAACAGAAAAAACAATAAATAAAAACAATAAATAAAGAGAAATAACGAGAAAAGGAAAATTAGGATTATATTTGAATTCAGAGCAATTATTAGAAAATTTACAGCTAATTTAGGATACTAATCAAAAAGTAATTTAATAGAGGCATACAAGGTTAAAGGAAGATGTAAATATTCTATTGAAACTTTTTGAAAATACAATTATACAAATATTGTGCCTCTGCGACCTCTGACTCGGCACAGATCCCATTTAGCTCCGTGGTTTACAGAGGAGCTACGGGAGATGAAGTGCCAGAAAAGACGTCTAGAGAGTGTTTGGAGGGCTAGCCGCACTGAGTCTGACCGAACACAGGTGAGATCCCACATTAAGATCTACCTTGTGGCGATAGAGGCGGCAAAGCGTTCGCATTTCTCCGCCCTTCTTGCATCAGCAGAAAATGGGCCTGCCGCCCTGTTTAGAGTGACCCGCTCCCTGCTCAAGCCGAGAGCGCGGGATGACTTCTTGCAGGGTAGGGCAGAAGAGTTTTCCCGATTCTTGCACGACAAAATCGCTCAGATTCGGGACGGGCTGGACTCCAATTGGGTGGTCCCAGGGGAGGTGTTCGGGGCAGGTCTTGAGAATATTATCTGGGAAGAGTTTGACCCTCTGACCACCGAGGGTGTGGACAGGTTGCTGGGGGGGCTGAATACCACCACATGTTTGTTGGACCCGTGTTTCAACCGCCAGGGAGGTGACACGAGGCTGGCTCCAGGGGATTATCAACGCTTCGTTGAGAGAGGGGTCGCTCCCTACTGCCCTGAAGATGGCGGAAGCCTGCTCTGGACCCGGCTGTTTTAAATAACTATCGTCCAGTCTCCAACCTTCCTTTTTTAGTGAAGGTTGTTGAGAGTGTGGTGGCACGTCAGCTCCCTTAGTACCTGGAGGAAGCGACTTACCTCGATCCATTCCAATCGGGCTTCAGGCCCGGGCATAGTACCGAAACAGCATTGGTCGCGTTGGTCGATGATCTCTGGGGGGGGTTGACAGGGGGTTTTCCTCTGTCCTGGTCCTGTTAGACCTCTTGGCGGCTTTTGATACTATCGACCATAGTATCTTATTGCAGCGGTTGGAGGGGTTAGGGATTGGGGGAGCTGTCTTGCGATGGTTCTCCCCCTTCCTCTCCAACTGCTCACAATTCGTGTTGACGGAGGGGGAGAGGTCCACCTCTAGGCCCCTCATTTGTGGGGTGCCTCAGGGATCAGTCCTCTCCCCTCTTTTGTTCAACATTTATGTGAAGCCGCTGGGGGAGATCATCTGTGGTTTTGGGGTGCGGTGTCATCTGTATGCAGATGATACCGAGCTTTACATCTCCACCCCGGGCCACCCCAACAATGCTGTGGAGGCTATGTCCCGGTGCCTGGAGGCCGTGCGGAATTGGATGGGCGGGAACAGGCTCGGGCTCAACCCGTCCAAGACCGAGTGGCTGTGGTTTCCGGCAGCCCGATATAGTCAGCTGACTCTGTTGCTGGCTATTGGGGGAGAGATTCTACCCCCCACAGGGAGGGCTCTCAATTTGGGTGTCCTCCTGGATGCACGGCTGTCCTTAGAAGACCATATTGTGGCCGTCTCCAGGGGGGCTTTTTATCGGGTTCCCTGATCTACCAGTTGCGGCCCTTTCTAGATCGGGATGCCTTACGCACGGTCACTCATGCCCTTGTCACCTCTCACCTGGATTACTGTAACGCTCTCTGCATGGGGCTCCCTGCGGGGAGTACCCGGAGACTCCAACTGGTGCAAAATGCGGCCACACGGATGATTATGGGGGCGTCGCGAAACTCCCATGTGTCGCCTCTCCTGCGCGAGCTGCATTGGTTGCTGGTGGTTTTCTGGGTTCGCTTTAAGGTTCTGGTTCTGATCTTTAAAGCGATCCATGGCATTGGACCAGGTTATCTGCAGGACCGCGTTCTGCCGGAGATCTCCAACAGACCTGTGTGTTCCCACAGGGAGGGCCTTCTCCGGGTGCCGTCGGCTTCTATGTGCCATCTGGCGGCCCCCAAGAGTAGGGCCTTCTCTGTGGGGCCCCCGCCCTCTGGAATGGTCTGCCCCCAGAGATACACACCAACACGGACCTGAGAGCCTTCAGACGGGCGTTAAAAACTTGGCTCTTTGAGCAGGCTGGCCTAGGCTGACACAAGATTTTAATTTTGTCTCTTGTTTTTAATTGGTTTTGAATATTTGGGGTTTTAACTATTTTATGGGGGAGGGGTAAAGTTTTTTAAATTTTTAAACAGCCTAAATTATTTAATCCGTTTTTAATTTTTGTACAGTGTATTGGGGTTGTGATCGGCTGTGCACTGCGCTGAGTCCTTCGGGAGAAGGTCTGTATATAAGTATTAGTAATAAAATAAATAAATAAATAATAAATAAATATCATTGCATGATTTTATATGCCTCAGTCATTACTCCAGCTCATTTTTTTCCAAACAAAAGATTCCAAACCTTCTTACCTTTTTCCATAAAAAAAATTCAGATCATTTTGGTGTCACTTTCTGAACTTCTCAAATGTAGTGACTCTATTATTCCAGATGCACCCAACTACCTAGATTTGTTGAAATCAATATCATTTTAATATATTTCCTAGTACCCCAATAGGAAGTTTGCCTTGTCCATAACTGCTGTATAATGAGACAATATTGGGGGACTATAATCTTCAAATATTTACTTTCCTGTGACCAGCTATGTTGTTCTTAAGGTGAACAACACTTCATTCATTTGGATGCCTTGGTGTGAAGTTTGAACGTAGAGACAAATAAGATCTTATATATGTATTGACTGCTCTGCTGCTCAACAAAATCTTTTACTGAGTTTATGGGCTGCCAATAGGCTGGTATTGAAAACCTTTTGCCTTTTAATATGGAAAATTTCAGTCTCCATGATCTCAGTGCAGGGTTAAAAAAAGTCAAGAATTCATGACTTGTGCTTGTCCAGATAGTCTGAGCATAGAGTAGAACTTGATTTTGCCTTGCAGCAGTTGATGTATGAACTGGATGTGGAAAATATTAGAATGAAATTTGTGAGGACAAATTTAAAATGATTGGTCCCATTTTTAGGATATAGGACGATTTTGGAAGGTACTGAAGAGATTTTCCTACATTTCCATAGTGGTGCAGTGGTTAGAATGCAATGCTACAGGCTGACTTTCCCCACTGCCAGGATTTCGATCTAGTGTAGCTCAAGGTTGACTCAGCCTTCCATCCTTCTTAGATCAGTAAAATGAGGACCCAAATTGTTGGGCGGGCAATATGCTGACTCTGTAGACTGCTTAGAGAGGATGTAAAGCACTATGAAGTGGTATATAAGTCTAAGTGTTATTGTTATTTCTGGTAGTAAGTTTCATTAACACCTTCTGAAATCAGGAGATGACTAGATACTAGTGGCATTTCTCTGCCTGCCATTCATCATGGTTTACTGAAACCTCCAGTACAATCAATATAAAAATAAATATGATTAAAGCTGGACAAGAGTCCATCTTTACGTCAATACTACAAAAGCAAGGGTAACAAAGCCACAATGCTTTCTATCCTTACTGCAGCAGCATGCTACCATATGGAGGAATTGTTGAAGATGACCCATTCCTTCTAAAAAAGAATGCCTTCATGGCCATCTGCAGGCAGTATGCAGTTGAGTGCACTTTATGGATAAGGTAATGCTACTTCACTTGTCAGAAGCCCTTCTTGGACATGGCGATATTACATAACTCTTACTCTGTTTCTAGCATTTCTAGCATTTCCTTCTTGGGGAAAGGCCAGGAGAGGGGAGCAATTACAGACTGCCTTAGAAGATTACGTTATTTACAAAACTTTAGTTGAAATTCAGGCCTGAGCATGGAACAGCAACAACAATTCTATCCCATGCCTATGGATCCTTACTACCTTTGGACTCTTAAACAACAGTTGCAATGGGCGAATAGGCCACAATATAAATCAAATAAATAAATACTAGGAACAAGGCAATCTTTTAGGACCATTTGTAAGATTCTGGTATCATAAGCATTACCCTGGTTCTATTTCTTCATACAGACAACTCCATTGATGGATGTGGGGGAGGGAAAAGGAGGCCGGCATGATAGAGTGCCAGAGAATTTGATGTTCTACTTTCTATTCTTCAATATTTACATAAAATTCTGAGATATGCCATCAGTCAATTATAGATAAAATATCATTGATAGCTTCCTAATGATAAATGAGTAGAGGCTCAAGGACAGTTTTGTTCCTCTGGGAACATCATTTTAAAATAGCAATAGCAACAGCATTTAGGCTTATATACTGCTCCATAGTTGCTTTACAGCACTCTCTGATTGTTTTACAATTTAGAGCATTATTTGTACATTGCCTTAAACAAAGTGGGTCCTTCTTTTATTGATTTCAGAAGAATGGAAGAATGGAAGGCTGAACCAGCCTTGAGCCCCATCAGGATCAAACTCCAGGTTGTGAGCAGAATTTGTACTTTAACCATTGACTATCAGGGCTGCTTAGACCCTTCTTTTCTCTTTCAGGTGAATTGGGTTCTAGCTAGTTAGTTCCTTAATTTCAAGAGGATATAAACATTTTACAGATGTATAATTTATACCCAACAGGATATAAATATACCAGTTTTACTTCTTATTTAGAAACTATTTGACCTAAAAGATAACTTCTGTATTATACTTTTAATTTGGAATCCTGATTTACTCACACCATTGCCAAACTCATCTTGACTCTCATTAATGGGTATAATTGTCCTCTCATGAAACAATTGTAAATAAATAAATAAATCCCATTGCTTTCAGTAGACTTAATGTGATATATTAGTAAATAAAAATGCATAGGTTTGGTATGACATTAAAATTGAAGGAATAACCTTTCTTTCTGATTTTATTCTGATCAATGATATTTGCAGAAGGCATACAATGATTATGCATGAAATTTCAACCTTACTTGCCCATGAGATCTTTGCTGCTTTTATTTTTGTTGGAAACATTTCCAAGGAAATTTTTTTTCTCCATTGGTGTAAGCAAAAAACATAATAGCATTCAGTTCCATCTTTCTTCATAGCTTTTCTCTTGTCATATGGAAGATATCACTGTCATAAATTTAAAGTCATATTTTGACCAGACAAAGTGTCTCCAATCTTATTTTGGATAGTGCTCCATTTGACACACTTACTGTAACAACAAAAATCTATATATTTTAATTGGAATCATTTGAACAGTAATTTAGGTGACACTCTACAGATGTGAAAGTTGGTATCTAGTATTGTCAGGCTACAAGAGGAAAAAAATGCAAAAATATATTGCTAGTCATGCTGTCTAGGAAATCTGAAATACTGTAGCACGTGATGCTAGATCTTTATACTTGTGACTATTTTAGAAAATGTATTAGTTTTTTCTTCTTCTTCTGTGGTGTAGAACTGTATATGAAAAATAGATAAACCATAATATTATTTTAATATATCAAGTTACTTGTTGCAATGTTTTGTTATTCAGTGTTCCTCATGGAAAATCTGTACCACACATGGCTAACACTAGTTTGAATCTTTAGAATTAGAATGTCAGCTTCTTTGAGAAAAGTACTGAATAATAAAATACATTATTCATTTGTGTGTACTCTAGTCAAGGGGAATTTGTACAACTCTGTGCTTTATTTTCTGTTCACAGTGAAACAACGAAATTTGGACAAAGTGTAATGGCAGATGAGGATTACCTAAACATCTGAACATTTCATTTTAATTCAGGCAACTGAACTAAATCTGTAAATCTATATTATCCTCTGGTTTTATGCACTGCCTTGAGCAGAACAACACGCCTTTCCTTAATGAAAGTTATGCATTTGGAGGAAAATGAAATCCTTACATGTTCTCTCTGTTCCAACCTCATATCAAGAGCTCTGCATCTATTTTCTGTAAGAGACACTTTTGCAGAACAGTACTTGACTAATCATTGTTTTTATCCCTTGAGCTATGTAAATGGCATACTGTTACTCACTTATGTTAGCAAAGTTACCTAGTGAGCATAGATTAAAGTGAGCATAGATCAAATCCAAGTTTAACATCAGAGCAACAGTCAAGAAACAAACAATACACATAGCACAATCAAGAATCTGCCAAACTAGCTAACAATAAACAGCTCAACCAAAGAAACTCCAAGTCCACTCCCACCAACACTGACAGTGCAAATCACTAGAACAGGGGTGTCAAACTCATGGTGTCACATTGTCATCACATGATGTATCACTATTTCCCCACTTCACTAAACCAGAGGTGGGAGTGGCCAGCATGTGATGCATCCAGCCCATGGCCATGAGTTTGATATTCCTGCACTAGAATATAAATGGAAAGCAAATCCCACTTTTTATTAGCACTGATGATGTTTGTAAGAAAACAATCAAGCTCAGAGACCCCTCATTTTAACCCTGAGCTACAAATATTCTACTTTAAAGTTACCTTTCACTCCCATATAGACTGTGCAGATTGAAATACCCCTTCCATAATGAGTATATCAAACACAGTATTGTTAAAACTAATATTACACATTTAATATATGTTATTAAGCCTAAACTACATGACAGCTAAATTTATAGCATACCAAAGTATGTGGCCCTACTAATTCCACCAGCTATCAGATTTACTAAATACTCTAGATTCTCAGCTTTTCATATTTACTTGTGTTCTGGATTGGATGTTTTTATATTTGAAATACTTACTGTTCATTGGTCTGAAATCCGGCGGGAGATCCTCCTCCTGTCATTGGCTGGCGAGGCTCGGAGAGCCTTTAAAAGAAGGGCTGCCGCGCCTCCCAGCGTCTCCGTTTTCCTGCAATAAACAGAAAGAGCTGCTTTCAATAAGAGTGCCTGCCTCGTTATTGCCGCCGCCAAAACACTGGCGATGAGGATGGGATAGAGACAGCACTTTTAAAGAGTGCAGATAGCGGCGGAGATCGAGCGGCACCATGTCCGGAAACAACGCCCCACCGGAACAATTCAACCCGGCAAGGGAGGAATGGCAGACGTATGTGGACCGTTTCCTCATGTTCCTCGAGAGCAGCGATCTGAGCGGCGTATCGGAACATCGGAAGAGAGCGGTTTTCCTGACCCACTGCGGCCAAGCTGTATTCCGAATGGCGAAAGCACTAGCCTCACCAATCGATGTTAAGACGTTAACCTGGCCCGAACTGGAAAAAATCCTGCGAGCGCACTACGCTCCCACAGTTTCCTGCCTAATTAAGCGCCATGAATTTTACCTCCGGAATCAAAAAGGTGAATCTATCGCCGACTTTGTGGCAGACTTGAGAGACATTGGGGGTGAATGCGAATTCTCGGATTTCAACGAAGCCCTAAGAGACTGGATCGTGTTAGGGTTAAAAGATCCAATACTACAGAGCAGACTGCTAAACCGACCCAAGATAACGGTGCAAGAAGCTATAGAAGAGGCCACCGCAGCCGAAGCCGCTCAGAAATCGGCAGCAAAAATGAAAAAGATTAACCAAGCTGCACACTACAACTCCAAAGAAGCAACCAGACCAGAGGGGGTACGAGAAAAGACCTCAACACACCATGAGGACCTGGAAACCGAGTCCAGTAGTGAGGAAGACGAAGTTTGCCACCTAAAGACCGGTAGAGGGAAAAAAGAGCGGGCAAACAGAAGGTTTGATTTTGAATGTAACCGTTGTGGAGGGAATCACCCCAGATCAGAGTGCCGTTTTATAGACGTGATATGCAGAAAGTGTGAGAAAAAAGGACACATCGCAAAGGTATGCAGAGCCAGGTCCAATTACAGTCCAAAGCGAAGAGGAAGCCCTCCCCCAAGAGAAAGAGAGAGAGAGAAAGAAAAGAAAACAAGCAGCCGTTGGAGCCAAGAAGGAAGGAATAGGAGATACAAAGAATCATCTTACAGGAAAGAAGAAACACACCAAACAGTCATAATTGGACACTCAAATACGAAAAATGTAAAGAAAGTCCACATTAAAGTAAGAATTGAGGGACAGGACTGTGAAATGGAAGTAGACTCGGGATCATTTCTATCCATGGTCTCGTGGGATACTATCAAAAGTTTGATTCCAGATATACAACGAAGCGAACTGGAGAGACAGAACCTAACACTAAAAGACTACCAAGGCAACAAAATTCCGGTCGTAGGGGTTGGACACTTCCAGGTAACCTTCAAGAATCAAACCGAGATTCTACCCTTGACAATTGTTGACCGGAACAGACCAAGCCTTGTAGGATTGGAATGGTTCGAACCGCTCGGAATCGGGATGACCGGTATCAACCATATCACAGATGCAGACTGGGAGGCAGACCTCATTCAAGAATTCCAGGACCTGTTCAGTGGAGAATTTTTTTTTTTTTTTTTTATGCCACAGAAAGCCACGGTAGCGGAACCTTTACATAGGCTCCTGGACAAAGACACGGTTTGGAAGTGGGACAGTCGGGAGGAAACAGCATTTAACAAAATAAAAGACCTAATCACTTCAACAAAGGTACTAATACAATACAACGAGACTTTACTATTGATATTAACGTGTGATGCATCGCCTTATGGGGTCGGAGCTGTCCTGAGCCACCTTTTACCTGATGGCAGAGAGGCTCCGATTGCATTCTATTCCAAAACATTATCTAAAAGTCAAAGAAATTACAGTCAACTGGACAAAGAAGCACTAGCCATAATTTCAGGTATTAAACGTTTCCATGAATACCTTTATGGCCGACTGTTTTCTATAATTACCGACCACAAACCCTTACTAGGAATTCTGGCTGGGAACAAAGCGACTCCTAACATTTTATCACCCAGAATGACAAGATGGACAGAATTCCTTGCTGCATACAATTACACTTTGTCTTACCGTCCCGGTCCGTCCATCATGCACGCGGATGCACTAAGTCGTTGCCCGTTACCGGACAGTGATCCTGACCCAAAACCCAGCACCTCAACATTTTTGATTGAAACCCTACCCGATTTTCCGATGACAGCAGCAGACATCGCTCACGAAACCGCTAACGACCACCTACTGCATAAAGTGAGTGGGTGGATTACAAAGGGTTGGCCAGACACTAACTTACAAGACAGGTATAAACCTTTTAAACAAAGACAAACGGAACTTTCTGTGCTAAAGGGCTGTGTACTTTGGGGTGATCGAGTAGTTATTCCACTAAGACTGCGGGACCCAATTTTGAGACTATTGCATGAAGGACACCCCGGGGTCGTTAAAATGAAAAGTTTAGCCAGAAGTTATGTTTGGTGGCCTGGGTTAGACAAGGACGTTGTTGACTGGGTTGCGGGTTGCCAGCCATGCCAGACATCCCGGCCCTCACCCCCGAAGGCACCGGTCACTGAGTGGGATCTACCCAGGGGCCCATGGTCTAGAGTGCACATAGATTTTGCTGGTCCAACTAAGGGCCATACCTTTCTAATTCTGGTAGACGCTTACTCAAACTGGCTTGAAGTAAGCTTAATGCAATCTACCTCCTCCGAGGCTGTCACACGACAACTCGGAAAATGGTTTGCCACTCATGGGTTACCAGACGTCCTAGTTTCAGACAACGGACCTCAATTCACGGCTACAGAATTTGAGGGTTATCTCGCCAGCTTGGGCATACGCCATGCCCTAACCGCGCCGGCACATCCGGCAGCGAATAGACGAGCCGAACGCATGGTTCGGTTCACCAAGGAGACACTCTATAAGTTAGGCCAGGGCCCTATACAAACACGCATTGACAAATTATTATTTATACAACATACTACACCTAGCAGCACTACCAACAAAACTCCAGCCGAACTACTTATGGGGAGAAAATTACGCTCCCCTTTGGATAGATTACACCCTACATACTCCACAGACAAACCACTAGACTCTTCCAGCAAAATCCGAACATTCCAAATTGGAGACTTAGTTTACGCAAAAAATTTGGTAGGACACCCTTTATGGGTGCCAGCCACCATCACACAAAGCACAGGACCACGATCGTACCGGCTTACCACTTCTGACAACAGAAGTTGGAAGCGGCACATCGACCAACTTAGATCCCGCACCCTTACCAGACCTTGCGACTTTCCTGGGGGGGAAGGGGATCAACCACAAAGCAATCACGAAACAATAGACCCAAAACCAACCAACAATCAAAAAACAACAAACCCACAAACAAACAACGACGACCTAACTTACACACATACACCCTCAAACCTAGCTCCGGTTGAGTTTCGCAGCTACGCACCTGAGCCTGGGGAAATTCCAGATGAAACATCTAACGGGACCGACGATAATCCAAGCCGGGGAGGGAGCGGCCTGGCCATCTCAACTAGTCGAGCTAGGCCCGCTAGGAGTGACTCGGCCGGCTCGACCTTCCCGAAGTTTCCCAGGCCAGAGACGGGAGGAGCAACAGGTCCTTCCGCACCGACCAGCAGCGACGATACTACTGAACCGCGCAAGTCCAGTCGGACCCACAGGAGCCCCGCCTATCTACGTGATTACGTAACATAGGCGCGTCTCCTGATTGGTCGGACTGGACCAAGAAGGGAGGGGTGTTCTGGATTGGATGTTTTTATATTTGAAATACTTACTGTTCATTGGTCTGAAATCCGGCGGGAGATCCTCCTCCTGTCATTGGCTGGCGAGGCTCGGAGAGCCTTTAAAAGAAGGGCTGCCGCGCCTCCCAGCGTCTCCGTTTTCCTGCAATAAACAGAAAGAGCTGCTTTCAATAAGAGTGCCTGCCTCGTTATTGCCGCCGCCAAAACAACTTGGTTATTGGGAAGATGCCAATTTTAAATTATAGCTTATCAAAGTGGCTGAATTCAGTGACTATGGTTGAGATTCACCATTAATTAGAATCTGATTAGAGAGCCAGTTTAGTGTAGTGGGTAATGCATCAGATTAGAAATTGGGAAACTGTATCCACCTTAGGCAGAAAGTCAGTAGGGTGACCTTTGGCCAATCACTTTCTCTCAGCCTTAAGAAGGGAGTAAAGACAAAACTACTTATGAAAAACCTTGCAAGAAAACTGCAGAGACTTATATAGGGAGTCTCTGAGAATCAGATACAATAAGGAAGGGGGAAAAAGTGTGGCTGACATATAATTTTTTTCTGAAAATAAAGTCCAAAATGTATCTTAAGTCAATACCATTGTTACAGACTTATGAAAAGGAAGCTGTTATTTGCCACTCCAAAATCATTTTGCACTGTGAAGTGCAAAGCAGTTTATTGAGACTGATGTTGCCTTCTTTAAAAAGTTGCCAAAGTTTAAAGATGCTTCCGTACAGATGCTCTGGAAGAGGAAAGAGGAAATCAAGCCTGCATTACTGCTGAGGTCATGAAGTTTACATGGACAGCATTTTATGATGGAACATGGAAAGAGGCTTTAGACATTCAGCTTTGGCTCTGGCTAGGGCAGTGAATCACTGAGTACAGTTAGTTTAGTTGAAACATACATTCTTTTATATCTTTTCCTAGATCATTCTGTTCAAAAATACAAAGGTAGGCTGTACATAAATATTATAATAAGACACATTCTAAAGTCATTTTCAACTACTTAATCACTTCTAAAAATACATAGAAACACAGAAAGAAGAAAGTGAAAGCAATTTGATTAAGAAAATCCAAATCCAAAATCCAAATCTGTCTATATGTCCGTCCAACCATCCATCCATCCATCCATCCATCCATCCTCTTCCCTCTATCCTCTACCCCAGGGGTTCCCAAACTTGGCTACTTTAAGACTTATGGAGTTCAACTCCAGAATTCTTCAGCCAGAATAGCTGGTTGGGGAATTCTGAGAGTTGAAGTCCACAAGTCTTAAAGTTGCCAAGTTTGGATACCTCTGCTCTCAATCAAGTTTACATCAAATAGTATATATAAAACCAGAATTAAAGCCATTTACAATTACAATAATAGCATAAAATCTGAAAAGAAAAACTGATAATGGATTATTTTGGATTTGAAGCTCAGTCTCCAACCTAAAATAATTACAATGGTTCTCTAGCCATGAAGAATGTAGCCAGATCCATAGTACTTGTTTTATGAAACTGTAAGAGTCAGTTATAAAGCTGATAAAGACTAATAGCTAACTGTGCTTTCTGAACCAATGACTTTGCAAAAACCAATGTAATACGGATCTTTCTGCAAATACTGATTTTAACTAATCGCTGACCTAACCTTTTGCTTGCTTTTTAAATAATCAAGATGTATTCCTGTCCTAATAGAAAGTGATTTAATTGTACTTTCATTGAATTAGACTTAATAATTTCTATTTGCTACCCTTGAGTTTGAAAAACTCAAGAAACAATGCTTTGTTTTTCTGAAACTTACGTTTTCCTCAATACTGTTGACATAATTTGTCATCAAAGATGGATTCGATTTTAAGTCAAATTTTAGTTAGCTTGCTGAAAGACTATGGATTACTTAAAACCTTCTAGAAAAATACAGATCTTGGCAACAGAATTTCCTAGATTCCTGGCATATTTACACCTGGCAAATAGAATCAAAGGAAAAGCAGTGGTTAAAGATATTGAAAACAATACTGTGTATGGCGTACTATTTGAATAATAGTAATTGTGCTGAGAATAACACAGAATGTTTCTTAAAAAAAAAACTATTTCTCGCCCCTCCGCCCCCTCCATGACAGTTTAAAGTGAAATTCAGTGTGGGAAGGAATCTTTTTGGCAGTATAAGAAGAATTCCAATGAATTATAAATACATTCCAACAAAAATATACTAATCACATCTTAACCATTTATGAAAGCATTTTCTATGCATGGACAATTCATTCAGTTAAATGCTTATATCGTTAACATTATTAAAAAAGAACAAAATGCCAAAATGAAATGAAAATGGGACAGAACCCAATAAAGGGAAGGAGGGAATGTGATTTGAAAGGCAAAAAAGATTGGGAACACTTAAAAGAGAGAAGTTCATTTAGCAACATATCTTTAAAATGGCCTATTTCTGCGGTTCCTTATATTTATTGTATCTGGGTTGTTTTTTTTAAATAGTATTATTAGCATCGATCTGGGAAACAAATATAAGCAAACTTGATTAAACTAGAAAATTAAACTAAGGCTTGTGATAACTTTGTGTGACAGAACTTGCATAGTTGCAGCTGGTTTTCAAGTTAATTTCCATCATGGATCTAGCTCTTTCCACTTGGTTCGATTTCCTGATATGTCTGCAAATGATATAATCAAATATACCCCCAAAGTCCTTGCACTGGGTACAAGACTTGTGAGCATGTTAGGAATTCAAATTGCATCAACAGAAGTTTACAAATGTTTGCAGCTGATGGAAAAGAAAGAAATGTATTGGGCCCTAGAAATCTATAAATCACAGCCTTGCTTCATTCATCCACATTACCTCATCCACATTACCACAAAGGAGAAAAATGTGAATAAATAGTATATCAGCCCTCCCACGTTTGGTTGATCTCCAACCTGCATAGACTTCAGTTACTTGTATTCTGAAGAATGGCATGCTGAAGGTTGGGAAGTTGATATAATCATATGTGGAAGGCAATCAAATTGAAGAAAATTATTGTAAAATATTCATGAATACGTAATAGCCTAGTTATATACTTATTACATAGCTTAGTGAGATTTACCACAGAGAAAACAGACAACACAGCTTAATGAAGAACAAATAGTTATTTTGTGCTATTGAAAAAACAGAAAGCACCTTTGAGTGGTTAAACGAGAACTTCTGCTTTAAAAGATTTGAGTTTTAATGTGACAAATTTTCTTGTTTTGTTGTTGTTTGATTACTAAATCATGTCCAATTCTTTACAACCCCATGGACCATAGCACACCAAGCCCCCTTGTTTTCAATGTCTCCTAGAGTTTTCCCAAATTCATGTTCATTGTGTGGGACACTAGTTTTATAATTACAAAGTTGCATTAATGTGGGTTCCAAGTATGTTAATATGGCAGTTATCTTCATAGAGATCCACTGTGGGATCAGCATATCAAATAAAAATATTTTGTATTGGGGAAAACAAACAAAAATGTTTAGCTGTGTGATGTCATTAAACAAATGCTGTGACTCAAATGTTGTGTCAGACTGCAGGATGCAAGTCCAAAATGATGGCAATTGTTGGATGATGCCATAATGTACATGTCATAATTGAGCATCAACACAGTTTACTGAATGTGTTATCAGTATTTGTTGGACTATTAAGGGTGGGGTTTTTAATGTAAATATTAATGTATCCACATTAAAGGACCTATGAAAAGTAGGAAAACTACACAAAAAACCAACAATTTTATTTGTCAAATACATGACAAATCATGTGGTTTCAAAGGTGGAGAATCATCTGCTCATGGTCAGTTTGAATGTCAGATGCTGTAAATATTTTATTTTCAAGAAAAATGAATGAACACACACACACACACACATGCATATGCACACATATACACACACCACTACTTTATATATAAAAGCCACTACACTATATAAACTATATAGTATGGTTTGCCCCATCTTTATTTTTTACAAAAATTGATCAGCAGTGAAGCATTGTCTGTTTTAATAGTTTCCAGCACACTTCATAAAAGCAAAATATTTTTTTGTTGATAAATTCAATATGGGTGCTTGGATTTTTCGTTTAGACTATATTTCAAATTAAGATAACTTACATATTTACATTTCTTGCAAATATTAAATGTAAAGTTAATGCAGTTATTCTCTAGGACCCTCTTCTTATTTTTACCAACCTGCCTTCCACGGAGGACCTGCATACTGCACGAGTCAAAAAAGAGGACTGTGAAAATATTTACAGACCTCTCACATCCTAGACATAAACTGTTCAACTCCTACCCTCAAAACGACGCTATAGAGCACTGCACACCAGATCATCTAAACACAAGAACAGTTTTTTCCCGAACACCATCACTCTGCTAAACAAATAATTCCCTCAACACCGTCAAACTATTTATTAAGTCTGCATTACTATTACTATTAATCCTCCCATCCTTCCTTTCACCCATCTCCTCCCACATGACTATATGACTGTAACCTTGTTGCTTGTATCCTAACAATTTTTATTGACTGTTTCCTAGTATGATTTGATTGCTTATTGTACCCTATGACTATTATTAAGTGTTGGATCTGATGATTCTTGACGAATGTATCTTTTCTTTTATGTAGAATCCCACTTTTGGGAGAGAGGCGGTATACAAATCCAAAAATAAATAAATAAATAATGTACACTGAGAGCATTTGCACCAAGACAAATGCCTTGTGTGCCCAATCACATTTGGCCAATAAGGAATTCTTTCTTTCTTTCTTTCTTTCTTTCTTTCTTTCTTTCTTTCTTTCTTTCTTTCTTTCTTTCTTTCTT
This sequence comes from Bungarus multicinctus, assembly GCA_023653725.1. Classification (NCBI taxonomy): domain Eukaryota; kingdom Metazoa; phylum Chordata; class Lepidosauria; order Squamata; family Elapidae; genus Bungarus; species Bungarus multicinctus. The sequence continues at coordinate 44,675,810 of CM042849.1, read as the reverse complement.
TCTTTCTTTCTTTCTTTCTTTCTTTCTTTCTTTCTTTCTTTCTTTCTTTCTTTCTTTCCTTCCATCCATCCATCCATCCATCCATCCATCCATCCATCCATCTATCTATCTATCTAAGTTCTACAGCTTTTTATAGCTATCCTTGCTTCTCATATTTCCCAACATGGAAAAAGTCACAAAGAGACAAAGATATTCTATGATCCCCTGGTATTTATGTAATCCACTTGGAAGGAATGTACCTTTAATTTAAAACAATTTCACTCAGAATTGTTGAAAGATTGAATAGAAAAATGTTATAAGCAGAAACCAATCTAATACAATTTTCAATTTGTTTGCTTTTTCATCTAGATTCCAAATTCTTAGTGAAAGCGCTCTTGGAAATCCCTTCTCTCAAATATGAACTCTTGTAATCCACTAAATATATGAAGGCTTTCATACATGTATGTTATTAACGTTACTATAGTATAATTTTTATTAAACAAATTTTGTACAAAGATAAAAGATAAACATGAAAAAATAAAAGTAAAAAACATAAAAAGTGTTGAAAGTGAGAAAAAAAATTAAAGAAGTAATATTCTTTACAAGTCGTTATAATCATATTCAATGCTATTTTCCTCTTCAAAATTATATTACATATTTCCTTTCTTCCTATATATACAGCCCTTTTAAATGCGTAGATACATAAATCATCAATTCATTTTTGTCTATTTTCTGCAAAAAGATCATGAGGGGTCAACTTTTATAGTTGTTATTAATTCTCCTTATCAAACAATTTATGCAATCTCTGCCATTTTCATGAGACACTCCTGCATTGTGAGTATTTCTGTATTCTTCCATCTTTGGACATGTAATCACCTTGCTGTCATCAAAACAATGCAGGTGTTATATACACTTGAAAGGTGACCAACGAGAAATGACAAAGATAAAGACCCTCTAGTCATCACTCTTAAAGCCAGAGGTCTCCAAACATGGCAACTTTAAGACTTGGATTTCAATTCCCAGAATTCTCCAGCCAAGTGGCTGGAGAATTCTGGGAGTTGAAGTTTACAAGTCTTAAAGTTTCCAAATTTGGGGAGTCCTGCTTAAAGCTAAGACTACAGCTTTTCAGATATTCTTTTTCTTGTCTTTATGTCAGACACTGGTTTTCACGGTTTTTGCCTCTTGCCCATTCACACATTTTCAACAGTGTCTTGTTCTGTTGTAAAATTCCAAATTATAAGGATTTTGTTTATGTATGTTTTAAAGTGAATTAAGCAACCTATGATCTGCTGGTTCATTTCTGCAGAAATATTTCTTTACCTGCTTTCTCAATGTCTTAAAAAATGGTATAGTGTCTGAAGTACTGTCTTCATTTGAGATATTTAGAGATGTACCTGCCTTGAAAATAGCTGAGGATGAACTAGATGTGGCACATACATTTATTTATTTATTAGATTTTTTATACCGTCCCCTCTCCCAAAAAAGGGACTCGGGGTGGTGTACAGCCAGATAAAAATAGAAACAAGATATAAAAATTGTACAGTTAAAAGCAATTTAAAATGATTAAATTAATGGCCGAGTTATAAAATTATCAAAATGTATAAAAACAGGTAAAAATTTTAAATAACAAATTTAAAACCCCACAATTAATTACTGGGCCAGGCCGGCCTGTTGAAAAAAGTGGGTCTTTACTGCACGCCGGAAGGTCTGAATGTTCCTTTGGATCTTTCAGACATATTGCCAGATTCTTCAATGCCTTCAACAATCACAGATTCTATTTTCATGGGAAAAGCTAGGATACATCCAGAGATGTATTGGCCTTGAACATAGCTGATGTTGAGCTGTATAGCACCGTCAGACATCAGCACAGGAAATGTTTTATGGCATTTGGTATTATATCATAAATTGCTTTATGGTAATGTTTATGTCATAAAATGTTTTATAAAACCTGACAACTTTCAATTCTTGGAGAGTCATGGATCACCGAAGTGCATGCATTCTATAAGTTTCCTCTTTGAGATACATTGCACTGTTTTGCCCAGTTAAAGGTTTACAGTAACCAGAATTTTAACAGTATGTAGATGGAGAGATAGAGGGATGGAAGGAAGAAAAGAAGGCAGGAAGGGATGACAGACATTTGTTTTTGTTAGTTAAAGAAGTCAATCCTCTGAATAAATTTTGAGATGAACTTTATTTTAGAGTATTGCAAAATATTAGGTACTACCTGCAAGACCACTTTCTGAATTTTGTACACTTATTTGCAGAAGAGAGTTATCAATGAATGTGTAATGCAATGCATTTATTTCTTGTACTCCTGTTTCACCAGGAAATTGATCACCAGTCAAGGCCAAGAATTGGATGTATGGCAGGTTTGCAATACTTTACAAATTGCCCCACATTTTTGCATACTTTTTTTCTCACAGATAAAAGTTAGTTAATTAAGATTACATGCCAGAAACAGATAATAATAATAGACTTGGTGACTGTGAAATTGTCTACCAAGTCATTGTTCCAGATGACTGAAATAAATAAACAAAGTCAGAATTAAAACATTGTTATGTGTATTTGCTGGAAGTGGTTACATATATGCCACAGTTTTTAGGACGTACATATTTCAAACTTTATTTTGATCATAAGATTCAGTTTTGAGATATTTTGATGTTTTTATTTTGAAAATTGCCACAGGATAGGAAAAGGGATGATGTGATTGCAAATTTCAAGAAGGGAAAAAATCCAGGAAAGATCCAGGAAACTAACAGACCAATTAGCATGATACCAGTATCTGGGAAAATCCTCAAAAATATCATCAAACAGCAGATTTGTGAGCACCTAGACATGAACAAGCAGTAGATTTGTGAGCACATAGATGTCAACTTGTGAAGCTTTCCTAACCTGCTCCCAAGTTACCATAGGCAAGGAGATGGGAAATTGCACCTTGCAGCTGCACAGAGGAATTCACATCTCAAGTCAAAACAAAATCTATCCTAGATGCCTGAAGTCAAGGCCATCCCCATGGAGTCCTGGAACAGGCAGAGAGACTGACTCGTATGACCCGTGAAATTGCTTCATCGGGGAATGTGACTGGTGACACAACTTGGGGGCAGGAGGCAACAGGATCAGAGGCAAGGTGCAAACTGGGTGAAGTCAGAGCTGGTTTCACATGGAGCTCCTAATAAACAACTGGATTTTTCTTGCTAAATGGCTTCAGGATCCTACTTTTATTAGGGCACTAGTCATAACCTTGACATCAAGCCATTTCTCCAAAAACTAACCAAAAATAATCAGGACTCCTGAGCCCCAGACTGTCCATCTTCTCTCCGATACCTGGGGTGCGTGGAGAGAAACTCAGGCCACCATGGCAGAGGGTGCAATCTCTGAAGAAAGCCTGTTCCTGGCAACCGAGACGGATGCAGGTCCTGCTCCCAGCCAGGGAACTCCAGGAACCAGCAGCCCAATCATAACCGAAGAACAACTATCCCTGACCATGGAAACTGAGACGTCCAGGATGTCCGTCTCAGCAACCGAAGGAGAAAGGGATGAGTGTGGGTGGAAAAAAAATCCCTAAAACAGCCAAGGCTGAATTTTCTTACCCTAGCTCTGGTTGGTTGGGGCAACCCATAAGCAAGCTAGAAAGATTGAAGTGGATGAAAGAGTGGGAAGAGGTTAGAACCCCAAAATTCCTACTTGGGACCCAAGGTGAATCCTTGGAGTAACTGAGGGACAAATTCAACTGAGCCTCCTTTCACGATGAAGGGCCGTCATGCCACCCCAAAGAAAGGGGGAAAGAAATGGGGGGTGCAATCTAACTCCTGGAGTTGTGGATACTTGTCATTGGATGTTTTCAAGAAAAACTAGACAGGCATTTGTCTGGGATGGAATAAATTTCCTGCTTGGTCAGAAGGTTAGACTGGAAGACTTCTAAGGTTCCTTCCAGCCCTATGATTCTATGTTCCTATAAGATCTTAAGTCCACTCTTGTCAATGGAAAGTACTGGAAAGGCTATCAACAACATATTTTTTTGGGGGAAAATAGGAAGGACGGGGTACCAAGTAAAAAGTCTGAACTCCTGAACAAAAGGTAGGATATATATCTAAGGAATTTGTATTAAATACAGTTTTTGCTATGATATTTTTAATCTATCATTTTTAAGAATAAATGCAGTGTTGTCTTATAAGTATGAGAATGAAGAAGTGTCTTTCTTTCATTTCCAACCCTCTGCATTCATCTACTTTGCAGTACCTAAGATGAAGACATATACTTGGAGCTGCCATTTGAAAGTGTTAGTCAAAAGAGAAATTATTTTAAAAAATAAGGGAACAGTCAACCATACCTTAAAAAGAATTTCCATGTCTTCTCATGTGATCCCAAATGTAACTGTTGTGGCATGCAACTGTTAATTTTCTCTTTGAATCTTCAGTATTACGGAGGGCCAAAGAGGAAAATAATCCTAGGATGACTGCTAATTACCAATTAAAATGAAACTTACTGTACCCCATTAGTACTGGTTTAACTTGTTGAAATATGTTCACAGAAACCTAATTGCTAGTGCATAGATAACACTGTTGTCAAACTGCGGATGTGTGATTTACAGTCCTATTAAAAAGCAGCAGTGCATAAAATCCAAGCGGTTAGCCATTTTTTGGAGTTATTCTGCATAATGCACTTGTTCAAAAAGAATACTATTGCACTTGCTAACCTGCTCAAATAAAGAGTTCTCCTGACATTAGCAATAGTTTGTTTTTCCCTTTTACATGTAAGAAAGAATCTCTGAAGAAGAAATTTGTGAAGTTCATTACTTTTATGTAAGAATCCATGTCAGTGTTTATCAACTGGAACAACTTTAAAATGTGTGGATTTCAATACCCAGGATTTTGGAAATTGAAGTCCACACATCTTAAAGTTGCCCAAGTTGAGATTTATTTATTTATTTATTTATTTAATCGCACTTTTATACCGCTCCCTCTCCCAAAAAGGGACTCGGGGCGGTGTACAGCCTACTAAAAGCATACAATAAATACACAATAAATACGATTAAAAATAAATTAAATAATTAAATCCGGCTGTCTATTCAAAATTTAAGTTAAAAATTAAAACTAATAAAACCCCAATTTAGAATTAATTAAAACCAGAAAACATAGTTACTGGGCCAGGCCGGCCTGTTCGAAAAGCAGGGTTTTCACTGCGCGCCGGAAGGTCAGAATATCCGTCATAGCCCGTATCTCCGGGGGGAGATCATTCCACAGGGAGGGCGCTCCCACAGAGAAAGCCCGAACTCTCGGGGCCACCAGCCGACAACAGTCAGGCGGCGGCACCCCAAGTAGGGCCACCCTGTGGGAGCGTACTGGGCGGCGGGAGGTTGTTGATGGCAGCAGGCGGTCCGGTAAGTACCCAGGTCCCGAGCCATGGAGCACTTTAAACACCATCAGTACCACCTTGAATCGAATCCGGTAGGCCACAGGAAGCCAGTGCAGCCTGCGGAGAAGTGGTGTTACGTGCGCGCCTCGAGGGGCACCCACGATCACCCGCGCGGCTGCATTCTGAACTAACTGCAACCTCCGGAGACTCTTCAAGGGGAGCCCCATGTAGAGAGCGTTGCAATAATCCAAGCGGGAGATAACGAGGGCGGAAGTGACTGTGCGAAGTGCGCCCAGATCCAGAAAGGGCCGCAACTGGTAAATCAGACGAATCTGATAAAAAGCCCCCCTGGCAACGGCTGCAATATGTTCTTCCAAAGACAGCCGTACATCCAGGAGGACACCCAAGTTGCGCGCCCTTTCCACGGGGGTCAAAACCTCTCCCCCCACGGCCAGCGAAGGAATAAGCTGGCTGTATCTGGGCGCAGGAAACCACAGCCACTCGGTTTTGGCCGGGTTGAGACGAAGCCTGTTACGACCCATCCAACTCCGCACGACCTCCAGGCACCGGGTCATCACTTCGACGGCTTTGTTGGGGTGGCCCGGGGTGGAGATGTACAGCTGAGTATCATCAGCGTACTGATGGAACTCCACCCCAAAGCCACGGATGATCTCACCCAGCGGCTTTACATAAATGTTAAACAGCAGGGGCGAGAGCACCGACCCCTGAGGCACCCCACAAAGCAGGGGCCTTGGGGACGATCTCTGCCCCCCCGTTAACACAAATTGCGAGCGGTCGGAGAGGAAGGAGGACAACCACCGTAATACGGTGCCTCCAACCCCCAACCCCTCCAACCGCTGCAATAAGATACTGTGGTCGACAGTATCAAAAGCCGCCGAGAGATCTAACAGGACCAGGACAGAGGAACAACCTCTGTCCCGAGCCCTCCAGAGATCATCAACCAACGCGACCAACGCCGTCTCCGTGCTATGCCCGGGCCTGAAGCCCGATTGGAGGGGGTCAAGATAACTCGCTTCATCCAGGAATCGGGGAAACTGACGGGCCACCACACTCTCTACAACCTTCGCAACAAAGCGAAGGTTGGAGACGGGACGGTAATTTAATAACAATGCTGGGTCCAGGGACGGTTTCTTGAGGAGGGGCCGCACCACCGCCTCCTTCAAGGCGGTAGGTAGAAGCCCCTCTCTCAAGGAAGCGTTTATAATACCCTGGAACCAGCCTCGTGTCACCTCCCGAGTGGCCAAAACCAGCCAGGAGGGGCACGGGTCCAACAAACAGGTGGTGGCATTCAGTCCCCCCAACACCCTGTCCACGTCTTCTACAGTAACAGGGTCGAACTCAACCCAACTGGCCTCACCGATATCCACCCCCGCCCCCCCGCCCGGAGATGCCCAGTTGGAGTCCAGCTCGTCCCGAATCTGAGCGATTTTATCCTGCAGAAAACTAGAAAACTCCTCAGCCCGTCCCTGTAAGGGATCCTCCCGCGCTTCCCTCTCTAGAAGGGAGCGGGTCACCCTAAACAGGGCGGCTGGGCAGTTTTCCGCGGACGCAATAAGGGTGGAGAGGTAAGTCCTCCTCGCCACCCTTATCGCCACTAAGTACGTCTTAATATAAGATCGTAGAAGTGTTCGGTCAGACTCAGAACGGCTAGCTCTCCAACTACTCTCTAGGCGTCTTTTCCGGCGCTTCATCTCCCTTAGCTCCTCAGAAAACCAAGGAGCCATTTGGGATCGGCACCGGGTCAGAGGCCGCAAGGGCACGACCCGGTCAAGGGCCCCAGCAGCCACCCTATCCCAGGCGGCAACCAAGCCCTCAACCGAGTCGTGTGTGAGAGCTTCGGGAAATGGCCCAAGCTCCATCAGGAACCTATCAGGGTCCATCAGGCGCCTGGGGCGGTACCATTTTAATGGCCCCGCCTCCCTGCGGTCAGGGGGTGCGGAACGGAAGTCGAGCTTCAGGAGCGAGTGATCCGACCATGACAGGGGTTCTACAACTATATCCCCTATACCCAGATCACTCTGCCACTGATCAGAGACGAAAACCAAATCCAAGGTGTGACCTCCCATGTGAGTAGGGTCCCGAATTAACTGGGTCAGGCCCATGGCCGTCATGGAAGCCATGAACTCTTGGGCAATCCCCGAGGTACCGCCAGCAGATGGCAAGTTGAAATCCCCCATGACCATAAGCCTGGGGGTCCCAACCGCCATGCCAGCTATAACCTCAAGGAGCTCAAGCAGGGCCGCTGCCGCATAGCAGGGAGCCAGGTATGTGACCAGCAAGCCCACCTGAACCTTGGAACCGAACTTCACAAAAAGGAGCTCACACCCGGTCGTCTGAGACACAGTGGCTTCCCTCGGACACAGATCCTCCTTAATAACCACCGCAACCCCCCCTCCCCTGGGCCCTCGGCCGATGAAAAACCCGAAACCCAGCTGGACACATCTCCACCAGGGGGACTCCCCCCTCCTGGCCCAGCCAGGTCTCGGTAACTCCCACCAGGTCCGCACCCCCCTCTCAGATCAGATCATGAATGAGGGGGGCTTTATTAACAACGGACCTGGCGTTACATAACATCAGCTGAAGGCCCAGGGCCCGATTGCTCAAACCCCCTGGGGAACGGGAGATGACAAGGGGGTCGGAGCACGCCACAGCAAGCAAATAGCGAGGGCGCGCTCCCGACACAAAATATGGCCCCCTACAACCGCCAAATCTGCCCCTCCCGCTCACCGTCTCAATGAATTTAATTCCACCCTCCCCGATGACCCCCCCCATCCTCAATACAGAGCCACCCGGATTCCGACTCTCCCGGCCACGCTCAACCCCCGGCCTGGTCCCAGTCTCTGGCGAGTTGTCCCCCAACTCCCGCCCGGACCTACCTAACCCCCTTAAAAATCTAAATAAAAATTTATTAAGAAACCCCTCCCTCCTACGTTTCTTAAAACCCCACCATCCCTCCGGATCCCATAATCCGTCCTTGAGATGGGCCCTCGAGAGAGTGGAGGGCCATTCCCGAGACAGGGGGACATGTCTCAGGGCCCATAGATCTCTCCTCGAATAAGACAGCGTCCCGGGCAGGATCTTCTCTTGTCGATGACCAGCTTCAAGTCCAGGCCGCCCCTGCCGCCTCCAAACAGGTGAAAATCGTGGGGGCAATCCTCCATCCTCGGCTCCAGCTATAGGGGCAGCTCTCCGACCCTGACTTCGATGACAGCGACGGTCTCCAATATCGGCTGAAACCTTTACAACGGGGGCTGCCCATCCCCCCCCGGGCCCCCTCACCACCCCTGCCACAGGTGGGGAGGACCCAAGAGGGGGAGAACTCCACACCCCGTCCAGATCGCCGAACATGAAGCCGCCAGACGCCGAGCATAGTCCTCCGGCACATAGTCCTCCAACGCCGCTTCCCCGCGGCACGAGTCGATAGCCACTGCCGCTGGGTGCAGCGCCAGGCCTGCCATGCCGTGGCCCGGGCGCCCACCCCCCCACGGGTCCCCTCACCACCCCTGCCACAGGTGGGGAGGACCCGGGGGGGGGAAAACTCCGCGGGCTGCCAAACACCGGGTCATCAGGTGCCAAGCCGCCATATGCTGAGCCACCAAACGCCGCCGAACGCCAAGCCGCCGAGCCACCAAACGGCGGACATAGTCCATTTGGCGCAGCGCCGGGTCTATCACGCCATGGCCCGGACGCTGCCCACCTCCCCACGGGTCCCCTCACCACCCCTGCCACAGGTGGGGAGGACCCGGGGCGGGAGAAGCTCGACGAGCCGCCAAGCGCCGGGCCGTCAGACGCCGAGCCCAAGCCCTCAGAGCCATCGAGAGTCACGCCGCCGGGTGCCGAACGGAGGCCGCCGAACACCACACCGCCAGACGCCAAGCCGCTGGACGCCGAGCACCGTCCTCCAGCAACACACCTCGGCTGCGGGGGCTGCCCACCCCCCCACGGGACCCCTCGCCACCCCTGCCACAGGTGGGGAGGACCCGGGGGGGGGGAACTCATCGCCCCGTCTGGCTGCCTATATTTTATCTATATAACAAAAGTTTTCTTTCTGTCCAGTTGTATTCTGCTTTTTTTTTCTATTTGTGACATTTAGTGATTGGGGAGGGAAGCATTTTTGATAACTGGTTTATCATTAACTCCTTCTTAAAGAAACTGACTGGTCCATGTTTGTACCTTAAGTATGTCCAGAACGCACAATCTCCTGGTTTCTAGTCTGATGCCTAAAACCACTATTCATGAATCATGGTAAAAAGGTAAAACACAATGGAACAAATTGGAATAATTTTCAAGCAGAGTTCATAAAGCATACTATCTTAGGAAGGGTCCAAGTCAGACATTATTTGGCCTCCCCCCCAATCACTATATGCCAGAACACAGTGACTTTTTAAAGCTCTGCATCCTGCCCGAACTTCTGAAATAGTGTTTTGTTAAGACATTATCTGATATTGTAAATGGTCTGTGTGTTGCTTGTAGATCACCAAATCCACTTTCTGTAGTTGTTCCAGAACCTCCTGAAATTGTTCTGGTGAAATTAACAACATTTGATAAATAACAGCAACAACAGCAAAAATGGTATTGGCAGAATGCAAAATAATTTTTTTATTAGACCTATTTACCCATCTATATTAATTCTTTTAAAAGAATTACACAAAAGAGGAGAGATACAAAGAGAGAATGCACTCTGTTTATAATATTCTGTCAAGAACCTGTCTCCGGTAAGCCATGCTATAACTTTAAATACATCTTCAACAGGGAGGTCAATGATCACAATCATCAAATCACCCCTGGAAATAATATCTGTTGAACTAGTCATATGGATTCTCCTACAAAGGTGTCAGAAAATTCTTCAGATATGTGCTTTAAATAACTGTGTGTTCCCTTTTGAGATGATAAGGAACCAGAACTAGGAACCATGAAGATTAATTTTATGGTAAGATTTGTGAAATACAGCATACATATTAGATTAATACAAGGTAAGATCTGAATGTATGTACTAATGTCTGTAGGAACAAAAAGGATATCAAATGGAATCATTGTATTTAGGGATATTCCAAAGAGAAAGTGTACCTTATGCTAGCTTCTTTTAAAAGTAGATAAAAGTTACACTCTTACTACTAAAAATACATTGCATTTAATTAATTAATATAATTAAAATACTAGAAAATCAGAATGAAATACAGTAGCATTTGGATACTAAAAGGAAGGAAGTTCAATTCTGTACAATATACTATTAACTTATTTGTATATGTAAAGTTGCACAGGTTGATTTTAATAGCATCTCTCCTGATCACACTTTGTCTGAATTCTCTCTATTTATTGATCTCAATTATTCCAGGAATGTACTTCTGTGATCAACTTAAACATTGGGCTTCCATTGAACAATTGAACTGTTAGAAAGCATGGAAGTTATAACACACTAGAATGATGATTGCAGAATGCCTAATATTCTCATATTCAGGAATAACAAGATACATATACTGTATAACAGCCAGATTACTAAGGAAATTCTGCATTCTGCTTGCAATAATTTTAATATTTGTTTTCCTCACATAAAAATAGAACTGAAAAAAAATGGAGAATTAACATTATGTACAAATAATTTGTAATTTAAAAAAGAAGAAGCTGCTAATCTTTCAATCTGATGGGCAAAGCTGACTGATCTAAAACAGAAGAATAATTTTTTTCCCCATCTGGACACAAATTTCCAATCCGCTAGTTGATTCCTTCTGTCTGAACTTATCCAAACTTATTCAGATTTTTCAATATTTGTGCCAACATGACTGCAGCAAGTAGGAAAAACCTGGTTAATGAATCATAAAACTATAGGAAGTTGCTCAAAGCCCTTCTGAACAGTGCTTTTCAGCTATATCTACTGAGATTTAAATAGGCTAAAAAATCAGATAGTTTTAAAAATAGTCCTTTTATGGCAGAAAAGGGAAACATTTATATTTCAAATGAATATTTCAAGTAGTTAGATCCAAATAATAGTAAGAGCCACATATCCAAATAGATCTTGGGCAGGAAATGTGCAAATGTGATTATGCTTGAAACTAATTTTCAGTTTTATTGTCTACTTATCTATTCTCAGATTATCTTGTTTTCCTTTCCCTAATATTTTGTTGTGGTCCTAGTTTAAAAAGTTAATATCAATGCAAAATGATTATGTTGATCATGGCTTTGTTCCTTTATGTTTACATTGTCATCCATGTCAGCTGATGCAACCAGTGTTTTATTCTTCTAAACCGGGGTAGCCAACTTTTTGGACCTCAGGGACCACCAAACTCATAATTTTAGATCCCAGGGATCACTAACTGGTTCTGTGGGCATGGCCTAATTTGTGGGTGTGACTTGGTGGTCATGTGATTGGCTAGGCATGGCTTGTATGTAAATTTTATAAATATTTATATAAATATTGAATTTTTTATAAAAAAAGGGCAACATTTACCCAAATCAGGCAAAGCAGGCAGGCAGATTGAGTTGCTCACAGAATCACAGATTCATTCAGAAATCTATCTATCTGCCATTGGCTAGCTCAGCCTGTTACATAAAATTTGCTTACAGGCAAACTCACAAAATTAATTCACAATACCATGTATGTAAATATTGATTTTTTTTATAAAAAAGCAACTTTTATCCAAAATCAGGCAAAGTAGGCAGATTGAGTTGCTCTCAGAATCATTCAGTGATCTATCTGCTATCGGCTAGCTCAGTCTCTCAAATTTGCTTGCTGTGAGTCTGCACTGAATTTGCTTGCAAGCAAACCTTCAGTCCTAAGGGAGGTTCATCTGTGCTTAGCTAGAAAGCAAGAAATCCAACCATTTCCTGCTTCCTAGCTAATTTAAATCTCCCAGCATAGCAGAACAGCTGATGGTCAGAAAAAGGAAAAATTGCAACTCAGCAGACAAGTTTGCCGGGTAAGGAGTGAGTGGGTGGGGAGGGTTCTTGCGGGCCATGTGGCCTGAGCAGCCTTGTGTTTCTGCGCAGCCTGGATTAATTGCTTTGGGGGGGCTGCTCTGGGGGTGAGATTTCTCTGCGGCCCATCAAACTTTTCTCATGGCCCACCAGTGGCGACCACTGTTCTAAACTAGTAGCTGAGACAGAATATTAAATGAAGCTGAACTGTGTAATTGCATATGACTGTATATAGTGTACAGCATTTAGAAGGTTCTTCTATCATGACACTGTTTTAAGTTAATATGGACATTTGTGATTGCTTTTTAAAAACCAAACATTTACTATTAGCCACACAGAGTAACCAGAATGAGATGGCAGGTTTGATTATACTGAAATATTCAAATCCTTTGCAAGTGCACATATCCTTGGAATATATTGTTTTCAGTCAGACAAAGACTGGCCATGGAATAAAAATAGATAAGCTTAAACTGTAAACTTTTGTCCATGGTATCTTTATAGCCAGGTTTACACAATACATTATGATAGCAAAAGGCCTTCATTTGTTTCTGCATTGTTAGATTTATGTATCAATATATAGATTTGGTCAAAATAGGACGAGTTGATGTGGAGACAAAGTTTCTTAGATAGGAGCAGAGTAGGTATATTTGCTGAATAAAAACCACCTGCTTTAGTTTCTGAGATTTTCTGATCTATATACTGAATAAATAAAACAGGCTTATAAAATCTGATAGCAACTTGAAAATGCAAAAATATTTGCAATAGCACTATCTGTAATAATAATTACCTCAGGGATTCTTTTTTGTCTTTTAATATCAGTAATAATGAAGTGAATGGTTATTTGTCATCCAGGCTTCACAATCATTCTCCTGCCAATTTCTTGATATTATTTTTACATTTCAATCTTCTGTAGAGACAAACATTTATCCCATAATGTGAGATAGGTGTGGTTACTGATTGTAATAACCTGTTTTGGTACAGATTTCATTTTATCCCAGTATTTCCGTTTGTAAATTGCTATTTTCAATATTAGGTTAATTTAGTTTCCACACCAGTTCGAATCAGTCATTTTTAAAAACTGCTTGGAAACCAATGGTCTCACTAACTGTATAGTTTAAATTGGTGAAATATGAAGTCCATTTATGCTGGACACTGTGTAAACTCTACTGAAATAAATGAAAGATGAATAGAAAGTTTTTGTGGGAAAGATCTTGGGAGTCCTGTCCAACAGATTTTGCCAAGGGGATAGTTAGATAAGAGAGAGCAGAGTCTGCTACTGAATACTCAGTCGGGGAAGAGAATAAAAAGACCTCCCTATTTCTCAAGCTATAAAGGAAACCAGAGTATTGGTGGTAGTGGTGGAGGGACAATTATATTTTCAGACTTCAAGATTCATATCAGCCTCACTTGGTAAACCAGATAGGAAGGATTTTTGCTTTTAATTTGGACTAAGATGCTCACAGTTTCTCAGCTGAAATTGTTGAAGCTATCCGTGTGTTGTGAAATTAAAGCATTTTTATCATATCTTTTCACAGCTTGTATTTGTAGGTGCATTCTACTAGTCTTCTCCTGGTCTGTCCTATATAATGTCTGTTACAGTCCTTAAGGTACTGATGATGCTACCTAGTTGAGTAACGAAACATGTGGAAGCAAACAACTAAGCTCAGAGAGCACAATATATAATTATTTCTCAATTTGTTCTTCCCAGGTATGTGACAGTAAAATCATCTAATGATTATCACAATTTCCACAGGATTTTAGAAAGGTCAAACAGATACCTTTCAATGTCCTTTTTTCAGACATAGCAATGCAGTTACTGAAATGCCATCATTTTAACTTTTGACTTCAACAGAGGACCTTCTACAAAGTTAATTATGACATTCAGAGAGTTTTGATATTCCTTTCAATTGAGTGTTCATTTCTGACTATCTCTCACCTTTTCACAGCAAAATGTTTTTCCAGAAGCATAAGCTGGTCTGTGTGGAATGTTATTTTAAAGTCGTAATGTTTCCAATTTAGAAGCTGAAATGAGTCACACATATCACTATTCCTGAGATTCCTGTGAGCAATATGTACCTAGAAAAAAAGTCGATGGAGCTATTTTATTTAAACCTAGTAGAAGCTTGCATTTCCCCTTATAGCAATGGTTTCCTAACATTAGTTTTTAGGGAATCCTTTCCACATTGTGCCTTTCTGTGGAAAAAAATTACTCTCTGTTGCCAAAGATTCTACCATTTATTCTGCACTATATTCTGATGTCTCAGCCAACATTTATCTACATATTAAACAAATCTAATGGTTGCTTACAGCATTAAAAATATGCCCAAACTATTCTTGTTATAGCAAAAATATGTAATGTTTGGGCTGGCAATTTTGTCTTCTCCCATTTTTAATATTCAGGGGTTTAAAAATATGGCAGTAGGGAGGTGAGGAATGAAAATTGCTACCTTATATTTTCCTTCTGAAAAAAAAAAGTCTGAAAGCAGAACTTTGAAAGTTGAGATGCTAAATCGTTGCCTTTGATCTTTCAAATGTTTTTCAAATCTATAGTTGGCTATATTTTATTAAGAAAGAAAAGTTTATTAAGTATTTGAAAATATTCAGGGTTAGTCATTAAAATGCCACGTTTAATAGAGTTCCCCATTTGGATTATCTGTGTTGCCATGTTGAATTTCCACACCTCTGTTAACAGGTATTTGGAATTTTGATAGTACAGATGAAACCTGTTGTTGATGTATGTGAGACTTGATATTTTAAACTCATTATATAGGGCATTTCTTTTAAAGTTAAAATTATTTTTTCTTTATCTGAACCAGCTTAAATTATTCTTAAATGATGAATGGTGATCTACCTACATTGTTGAATCACATATACAAATATAACAACCAACCAGTTTCATAAAAAGGGCTCTTTTCAGCCCTCAAGCAACTGAAGTAACTTTTTCTTATTTTCCTTTGTTCTGTTCTGTTGGCTTTGCTTTTCTGCTTCATTTTATTAATTGAGCAGGAAAAGTGGTTTACCTCTTCACTGCAATAACTGTCTAACAACAGCTTAAAACCATCCTACATTGTGAAGCTAAGCAAGTATCTGTTAAATGCTTCCAGCACTAGGTAATCCTCATATCCTTTCAGGTAGAAGATTTTCATAGTAGTTTCAATGTATATGTTAATAGCTTGGAGGAATCAGTCTTGAGACAAGTGTATATGTATAATTTACAAAAAATGTAGCTTCCACATTCAGTTTATAAGGAATCCATGCAGCTTAGAAATTGTTGTCATTCTGTTATGTACACATACTATGTGTACATAACAGCAACTGGTAAAGCAAAAGTCTTCCTCTCTGACTTACAATTTAAATTCTATAAGAAGAGATACATAAAAAATGTACTCATATAAATACGCTTGGTTTACTCCTAAGATGAAAGGGACTGTTTTGCTTAAGGGACTTAATGACATATCAAAGCCAATAATTTCTGATGAATAAGCATATGAGAAAATACCCATCTAAATACTATTGGTTATGGCCATCTTTCAAAATTGCTATATTTAAAACATGACACAACTTGTGGACCTAACAAAACGAAGTCTTAAAATCCTATCCCATATAATAGATATGGGAAATCCGCGATCTTCCAAATGTTGGTGAGAACTTCAGTGGCTCTGCCAGTATACTTCTGGATATAACTTAAAGTAAAACTTAAACAATTAAGTTTTGTATTTGCATAGTGCTTAGAGCTCTGTGACTAAATTTGATAATAATAAATATAATAAGTAGATAGACTTATAGTGGGACCTACGCATCTTCAACAATGCATATTTGGATAGAACATTTATGCTGCATGCATGAGCATACCTGTTGAAAGTCCTCTCCTATCAAAAGTTTTTTGTAGCAGGGCATTTACCAATGGTCTTTCTTCATAAGGGCTTCTCTTTTTAGAACAACTTGCCTCATTTCTGGGAGTGAACTTTTCCCTGATTTTTTTAGAAATTGATAAAAATTAGCTATTAATGAAGGTATTCAGAGAAGAATAGAGTACATTTATCTGAGTAAATTGTGGCGTGATTTATCATACTGATGATCAAAATAAATGTTGGTGTTAACATGTGTATTGTATTATTCTGTTATATTGATTTCTTACGGTAAATTTAAATGAATTTATTGTAGACTGTTTAGATTGTACTATGACTGAAGCAGTATATACAGTAAGTTTCAAAATAAGTATTATTGAACCATGTTCTCCAATATCCATCTCCAATTCAGAAGTACAAATTCCCAAATTCTAGTTTAAGGCATGTATCTTGAACCATACCTAACTCTATTGCATCTATCGAAAATTACATCTATGTTTACCTGGAGAAGAATTCATTGTTAAGAAAGATAATGAATGGAATAAATGTTTTTCTTTTTTCTCACATATTATGCAGAATCTTCCCTACAACCGTAAGTGACCTTTTTTAAGTAATATGGAATAGTAGGACTAGTATATGGGCTCAATAAATTATAAAGGGAAAGTATCACCACTGAGCTATCCAATGTAATTTTCAGAGACACTTTGGGATGGAAAAGATTGAAAATGTACCTGTCTCTGATCCCTGATCCCAAAATGTTAACATATAATTAAGGTTTAAAGAGTATAATAAAGCTACAATGTTCTTGTATAAAATACGAGGATACCCAGACTTAAATCTGGGTTTTTCTATTCAGAGATTTCAGTGTTGATCCAAAAGGTTACATGAAAGGGTTGACTATCTTCATAGTAAGGGAAGTATCCTTGTTATGGTTATGTTATATAGTATAATAACAGAATCTTGAAAGTTTGAGAAGGTTTTGATTTGTCTTCCTTTTATACCCAAATTAAATAAGCCAGGTCAATATTGAATTTCTTCTTTGCTCCTTCTATTTCAAGGTTATGTTGGAAGACTTTTTTTCCCAAGTCTGCTTCATAGTTTTTACATCTGTGAGGGACATTGTATAGAGTTTGTATAGATACTTAGGGATAAATAAAAGTGGTGTTACAATTGTAATAAAAAATTCTGCTCCTCATGTTCTGTAGAATTAGATTTAAATACATTGCTTGATCTCTTGTAAATGCCTTCTCAGAACCTATTATTACTAGTGATTGGACTGAGAAGTTACAGTAAGTAGTTTTGAAACTGTGCTCCTCCCCTCCAGAAGGACTTGAGATTATTGACAAAAATTAACTGGGATAAAACACTGTCCTCTCAAATTAGTTTTAGTATTTCAATCAGCTAATTCTCATGTAAGCCTCTATTGATTCACTACCTAATGTCAGCCTTAAACATATGTGTCAAATAAGAGACGCAAACCTTTATGTTAAGAATCTGAATTAAATTTCCTCCATTTTTTACATCCTTATAGGTGAACATTTGTGCACTGTAGATTAGCAGGTTCAACAAAATTTTAAGCAAACATGGGCATAATTACTTTAGATATTATGCTCTTTTTGAAATTCAAACCCTATTTGAGTGAAACCTAAGTTATACTATAATCTCCCTTTCTTTTTGCAAGAGTTTTCTCAATAATAATTTTTAGATGCCTTGCTATGCAGAATGAAATATTATTTCTCCAATAAAAAGAACCCTTTTTCTTTAATAAAAAATGAATCTAATACATCATAGTGAAAATGTTGAACTTTAAGGTCAAATGACACATTGCACTAAACATAAACTACATGTTATTAAAGGCACGTTCCTACTCACCAATAGATAACTATTTGCTTTGAATACTCTAAAAAACAAAAACATTATCAGCTTCTGTTTTGATTCTCTTTCTGGACATCTAAATAAGTAGAAGTAAATAAAAGAAAAGAAAATCTATTTCAATTATAATAAAATCCAATAATATAAATGGGTTCCCCAAATGGGTTAGTCTATTATACTCAGTGAGTTATCATTAAAGAAAACTAAGGTCAGGAAAACATGTTTTAAAGCAATGGTCACCAACCAGTGGGTCATGGCCCATTGGTGGGCCATGAGAAAATTTTGGTGGTCCACAGAGAAATGTCACCCCACACCACCTCCCAAAGCAATTAATCCAGGTTTCGCGGGAACACAAGGCTGCGCAGCCCACATGGCCTGTGGGAACCCTCTCCACCCACTCACTCCTTACCTGGCAAACTTGCCTGCTAAGTTGCTATTTTTCCTTCCCTCCCTTCCCCCAACCATCAGCTGTTCTGCTGTACTGGGAGATTTAGATTAGTTAGAAAGCAGAAACTGGTTGGATTTCTTGCTTTCTAAGATCTAATCTTTAGATCTTCAACTCTGCTTTTAAGCAGAACTGAACCTTCCTTAGGACTGAAGCTTATATTATTCAGTGAAGACTCAGGTAGCTGTGGCAGAAATATAGATCTCTGGGTGAATTCTGTGAGCAACTCAATCTGCCTGCCTCCTTTGCCTGATTTTGGGTAGAAGTTGCCTTTTAAAAAAATAAAAAATTCAATATTACATACATGGCATGTTGTGAGTTAATTTTGTGAGTTTGCTTACTAGCAAATTTTATGAGTTTGCTTGCAAGCAAATTTTATGTGACAGACTCAGGTAGCCGATGGCAGAAAGATAGATTTCTGAGTGAATCTGATTCTGTGAGCAACTCAATCTGCCTGCTTGCTTTGCCTGATTTTGGGTAAAAGTTGCTACTTTTTATAAAAAATTCAATATTTACATAAATATTTATAATATTTACATATAAGCCATGCCCAGCCAGTCATATGACCACCAAGCCACACCCAAAAAATTAGGCCACACCCAGAGAACCAGTTATTAAGAAATTTGAACCCTGCCTCTGTGTGTTTGTGTGTGTGTGTGAGAGAGAGAGGGAGGGGGAGAGAGAGGTTAAATCAGATCTCTCTCTCTCTCTCTCTCCCACCAACATCAGCAAGCCATTATCAGTCAGAATTCATATTAGTGGTCCCAGGGGTGGGATTCAATTTTTTTAACAACCGGTTCTGTGGGTGTGGCTTAGTTGGTGGGCATGGCTTGGTGGTTATGTGACTAGCTGGGTCTGGCCAACTCAACATCACTCACATTGAGGCACGCATCTCCTTGCCTGGCCTCTCATGACTGTGGGGATTCTGCAACAGTCGTAAGTGTGAAAAATGGTCATAAGTCACTTTTTTCAGTGCCATTATAACTTTGAATGGTCACTCCACACAAGCAAGGTACCAGCAAAGGAGGGAAAAAAACTCCAGAGAAGTTCCAGAGACAGGAAGTCAAGTCCTGCCAAGAATGTATTAAGGGTTAATGGGAAGGAAATTTCTGTAAGCAATACCAGAATGTTTCCTTCCTGCCTTCCTTATAGGATTAGGCCAGTAATTTCTTCTAACAACCAGTTCTCCAAACTGCTTAGAATGTTAACAACCAGTTCTAGCAAATAGGTGTGAACCTGTAGAATCCCACCCCTGAATGGTCCCCGGGATTTAAAATTATGCGTTTGGTGGTCCCTGTGGACCAAAAGGTTGGTGATCCCTGTTTTAAAGTGTAATACAAAGGTTTAAGTAGAAACTCATTTATCATTCTTTGACCTGTTCTGCATTTATTCAACAGCTTTTATTTAGAAAGAAAAACAGCAGCAAAATGAGTTTGACAAGTTCAGTATTCAAGTTTATTCTCATTGCCTTTTGTAGAGTTTGATCTGACTTCTCACTCAATGATATCAATCTATTTACAATGGCACTGCTAGGTTCATCAGCGAAGATATACTTCTCATTTATTTTTCTTTATATTCTGCAAAGAAGCCAGAAGACCATATCAGTGATAAATCCAACTATTAGTAATTGGTTTATTATTTATCTTAGTATACTAATTAGAAATAATGCAGAAATAATTGTCATTAGGTTCTGGTGTATAAATTACCATGGATGTTTTATTTCTTTATTGTAGATTTTTATTGTTGTAAGCTGCCAGCAGTTTGGCAGGATTTAATGGCAATCAAACACAACCAAATAAAATATAAATAAATAAATAGTTTATAACAAAATATGTTATAAACTAACAAAGCAACAAGTAATAATTATGCAAAGTATAACTGATTATTTTAAATGAAGAAAGAGAAAAAGAGGTTCTGGGAGTTTCCTAATATACAAATATTTGTACTTTGGATGCTACTGTGCAACTCAAGTAGAAAGTCTAAATAGCATAGATAATATTTTGTAACATTGCAATAGCACAATATATGTTTACTTCATATACCCACATTTAGAATAGAATAACAGAGTTGGAAGGGACATTGGAGATCTTCTAATCCAACCCCCTCCTTAGGCAGGAAACCATGCACAATTTCAGACAAATAGTTATCTAATCTCTTCCTAAAAACTTCCAATGTTGGAGCATTTACAACTTCTGGAGGCAAGTTGTTCCATTGATTAATTGTTCTAACTATCAGGAAATTTCTCCTTAGTTCTAAATTGCTTCTCTCCTTGATTAGTTTCCACCCATTGCTTCTTGTCCTACCCTCAGGTGCTTTGGAGAATAGCTTGACTCCCTCTTCTTTGTGGTAGCCCCTGAGATATTGGAACATTAGTCCTTCTTTTCATATAACTAGATGTACCCAGTTCCAGCAACCATCCTTTATATGTTTTAGCCTTATATTATAATTTCTAGCACTCTTTTATGGAGATGCATTTCACAATGTATGTAGCCTGGCATTGACTATGCATTAGATTGGATTTTTGGTTTGTTGAGAATTCCAGTCAATGTAGCTGTGCATCTTTGGTTTTAAAGTTATTTTCCCTCTTCCTGCTGCCTTCTGGAAATATACATGAGCAAAATATTGAGAAAAATATGCAAAGTCTGATTCTGTATAACATATAGTTATCCAAGATTGCTGTTGTTCCTGAAAAACATGTGGATCAAAAATTACCTATGTTTTATACTTGCAGGCTGTAGATGTTTCTCATTAGCATGGTGGGAAGCAACATAGAGTGAAAAATGAAAAAAAATGAATGCAGTAAAAATTGCTAAAAGAGAATGTGCGACAAAATATATTTTAAATGCCAAGACCTGTATTTCTGAGGGTCATTCATGTATTATCTCTGGTGGTTAATCGTAGGAGCCCCATGGAACAAAATTATCATTCTTGCTTATCAAAAAGTCAGATTTCACTTTGCATATTATGTTATATGTAGTTCACATTAGAACCTATTGTTAGGCTATAAATGTCTCTGTAATTTTACAGTGGTCAAAAAATGGAACTTAGTAACCTGTTTTTCAAATGAGCCTTAAAATGATTGTGAATCTTGGAATGATTGGTGATGTCCAAACTGATTAAACAATCATTTTTATCCAAACCCCACTCCCTGAAGAGAATTATAAACTTGTCTGAAAAACCAATCACCAACCAAACACACAATCAAGTGTGTGCTATTAATCTTTTTTTCTGTAGTCAGATTACTAAAAATATAACTTCTGAAAAAGCAGATTGAAAATGTTTATTCTGACCTTGGCTTTCTATTGATTCAGCTCTATATCCTGATAAGCTTCTATTAAGTATCTCACAATAAACTCCAGTTTGGTATATTTGTCTTCTTAATCTCACCAAATCTATTCTTGATGCTACTTGCAAGTCTTCAGAAACAAAAGCCCTTTCCACAGAAGTAATAGCTTCAAATTACAAAGGGTATCTCTTATCTGTACCTCCATTAAGGAAAAAAAATGACAGTCTAATTTCATATATCAACTGAACGTATGAAGTGCTAATGCTTTGTGTATCACCAGTCTAAAAATGTGGTAGACACTTGGCAGTCCCTCCAAAAACTGTTTCATTTATCTGATGAATAGAAGAAATAGGAAGGAGGTTCTTGATTAACATTTGTATAGCAAAAAATTCAACATGATCTCAGATTAGTGGCTATTGATGAGAATGAGAGATGTGCAAGGCAGATAGAATTTATCATGTTCTAGAAGAATGGCAATATAATTTCAAATAATTGATCTGCATAAAGATATCTATAATCAGAAAGAGGGGATTTCCATAATGTAGAGTCATAATCCATTTGAGTTATTAAAAAGTGCACTAGCCAAATCCTATTATGTTCTATTTAAACATCCTCACATGCTATCAGACAGTTTAAACAGTTGACTTACTGTTAGCAGCAAGTGAAGACCTGCGTAAAAGGATTTAATTTCTCAAGTGCTTGGGGACATTATCCAATTGCCTAATACCTGCTTGACTGACGGTCAAACAAGATAATTGTAACTTGGTATTTGCAAATACCTAAATCTTACTTGAAGTGCTCAGTGTAATCCCTTAATCTGATGAAAAGGGAGTATAATGATTAAAATGAAGAGCTATCTGACAGCCAGCAATTTTTTATTTTTTATTTCATATAAAATAAACAATTGAACTGGGCCCTATCTGCAGGTATTATTTTTGCTTCAAGAATAACAACCAGGGACAAACAGGATAATCAAGCTTGGTTAGAACATGCTAGACTTTTTTGAGATGCATTGTACATGATCTGAGCAATTCAGCATCACTTGCTGAATGTTAACAGACAATTTCTTAGAAAACATGTTATTTTCAGTCAAGCAGAATGACATAAACCATCCCCTTTGTAACTAATGGATATTTTTTTAAAAGTTACTCACTGCATTCTGTTATCTAATAATTAGATGTTTGTTATTAACATATAAAAGCTCATATTGTCAGAAAAACACATAAAACATATTATTGGTACATAAAAATACACATTGTCACTTCAAAGATTCGGGAAATCTGATGATATGACAAACCCCATAGTTTTGTCAATTTGCATATATGATTCCACCTTGAACCAAAGTTTCAGTAAATCACTGCCTATATTATAGAAGAAGAATCATGTTAGTCTGTAGGGACAAAAAAGGAGGAATCTGGTAGTACCTTTTGCAATTACAAATATTTATAAAGACGTTAAAGCTTTTGTGAGCAGAGTAGAGCAACTACACTAATGTAGCATTTTAATCAATGTATTGAGAAGCCACCAGCTATCCATAGCTGTGCCAATGATTTGTATTGAATTGTTATTGTTAAGATGTTAGTGCTAAGATGAAATATTTATGGGTGAGTAAATTATTATGCAGCTTAGTACAAGGAATATTCTTTTTCCATAGATAAATGATAGACAGACAGATAGATACTAATATATACTAAGTAAATAAGAGTAACATCTCATATTTAACTCATGTTTCTTTTTTATTTTCCAAAGAATTTAGGCATACCACTTGCCACAATTTAAATTCTCCCCAGCAAACATGTTAACAAAAATGTGAAAATAGAAGATCAAACAGAATTGATAAATAAAACAGCCTTTAAGTAGTTATAGTGTTGAATCCATGTTTTTGAGAAATGTTGGTAAATAGTGCTCCAACATCCTTGCTGACAGAAATGCTGCTGTTAGAAAGATTGCCTACAGAGTTTAATTTTCACAGAAAATCTGTAGTCTCTTATGTAGCTTGAGTATGAGTCTCTTATGTAGTAGGAGCCTTGGTGGCACAGTGGTTAGTGTGCAGTAGTGCAAGTTACTCCCACTGCAATTTGGCAAATTGAATCCCACCAGGCTCAAGGTTGACTCAGCCTTTCATCCTTCCAAAGTGGGTAAAATGAGGACCCAAATTGTTGGGGGCAATATGCTGACTCTGTAAACTGCTTTGAGAGGGCTGTAAAGCTCTGTTAAGTGCTACGTAAGTCTAAGTGCTATTGCTATTGAACTTCTGGTGAAATAAAGTCTGAATACATGGAATCTAATATTCCAGTTGTGATTGACCCATTGCTTCAGATTATCTGAGTGGTTAGATTTGTGTATTTTCTGTAGAAAGTGAAATAATCACTTATAGCAGTGGTTCCCAAACTTTTTTGGTCCATCCACCCCCTTGGTGCTACAAACTCATTCTCAGTGCCCCCCACCCAGGTGTGGAATTCAAATTTCTGTGGGCATGGCCTAATTTGAAGGTGTAGCCTGCTGGTCATGTGACTGGGTGGGCGTGGCCAGGTGACTGGCAAACCAAATACAAGTGGTCCTCACTTAATGCCAATTATTTAGCAAGTGTTTTAATTTATTCATGGCCTCCCCAGACCTACTTGACCCGTTTTTGCAGTTTTGACAGCTTTAGATCAGGGGTCTAAATCCCACCCCTGCCTATATGTGTGTGTGAGAGGGAGAGAGAGAGATTGGATCAGATCTCTCTCTCTCTCTCTCCCACCAACGCTAGAAAGCCACTGTCAATCAAAATTCATATTAGTGGTCTCCGGGATTTAAAATTATGAGTTTGCGGGTCCCTGGGGTCCAAAAGTTTGGCGACTCCTGATCTAAAGGGGTGAGCTTGAGAGAGGGAAAGAGAGAAAGAAAAGAAAGAAAGAGAGAGAGAGAGAGGAAGAAAAGAAAGAGAAAAGGGAAAGAAAGAAAAAGGGACAGACAAAGAAAGAGGGATGGAAGGAAGGGACAGAAAGAAAAAGAAATAAAGAAGGAGGGAGAGAGGGAGGAGAAAGATGATGAGATATCTATTCTAGTCCAATCACCTGCTCCAGTAGCGTTAGAAGGGTGCGTGTGTGTGTGTGTGTGTTCTCCTTGTAATTTACCAGTACATTTTGGTTTTGCCTTCTTCAGAATTGGCACTGTAATACATTGGGGAAAAGTAATTTTTAGGGTGGAGATCTGATCCAATGGATCCTGTTTAAAGCCTCAACAAAATGTGGGAACTTCCTGATAGTCTTGACCATGTTTCATCCACAAAACCTTTAATAGAAGCCAAAACCTTTGCCAATGTGCTGGCAAAGATGTTTCAATTAGTTCAGTCTAAACTAGGCCCCATTCAATCTGATGCATCAGGTCTCTCTCTCTCTCTCTCTCTCCCTCCCTCTCTCCCTCCTTCCCTCCATCCCTCTCTCCCTCCATCTCAGACTGGCTTTGCTCTACTTTCCTGATGTGCCTGCGGGGCCGGCGCTTCAAATATGGATGGATGGATGGATAGATGGATGGATAGAGAGAGAGGACAGGCAGGCAGGCAGGCAAACAGACAGACCTTTTGGACGGATGGACAGACGGACGGACGGACGGACAGACAGACAGACAATGTGACAGTGGCGGCACTTTGGTAAAGTGGTGGCAGTGGCTTTTCCCAACATTCTGCTGCATTCTAGACACCAGTTCTGGAGCATTACTACAGTCAATGGGTGAACCTGAATGGCCAGTGCCTCGAACGCACCCCTGCTGCCTCTTAGCATACCCAAGGGGGCCTGTAGAGGGGTGCTAAGAGGCAGCAGGGGGGCGTTCAAGGCACCAGCCGGCACTGCAGGCTCACCCATTGACTAGCACAGCTCTGGAGCTGGCGCCTCCAATGTGGAAGTGGTGGCACATTATGTGCTGCTGCGGCTGCATTCGATGTGCCGCCCCTGCTGTCTCTTAGCGCCCCTCTGCTGGATCCCTTGGGGATACTAAGAGGTGGCAGGGGGGCGTTTGAGGCGCCGGCTGGCCCTGCAGGTTCACCCATTGACTGCTCCTGAGCACTGCTCCGGAGCTGGCACCTCGAACACCCCCCTGCCACCTCTTAGTGTTCCCAAGGGGACCAGCAGAGGGGCGCTAAGAGGCAGCAGGGGGGCATTGCATCGAACGTGGCTGCAGCGGCACATAACACTTCCGCATTGGAGGCGCTGGCTCCACAGCAGTGCTGCAGTCAATGAGTGAACCTACAGGGCTGGTGCCTCGAATGCCCAACCACCTCTTAGCACCCCCGTCAGACCCCTTGCCTCTTAGCGCCCCCCTAAGGCATCCCATTGCCCCCCAAGGGCGGTACCGCTCACTTTGGAAACCATTAACTTATAGCAAGATGGGTAACACATAAGAAGAAGAAAAAAATAAGTAAGTAAGTAAGTGTTGGTCAGTTGGTTCCTGGTTTTCTGGACATAATCCATTTATTCATGACAGTAATTTATTTTCCTTTGTCAGTTCATTTTATTATAATGTTATTGTTATTCCTGAGGCCCCAAAAGTCATATTGTTCTCCTCTGCTAATATTGTTGTGCTATGGGAATTTTTTAAATTAATTGTGGCTTGAGAGAGTTGGCAAAAGCATTCATTGTAAAAATCCAATTCTGTGAATTCATCTTTATGAATCTGTCCATGCAGATTACTTTTTGTTTTAATTAGATCAATAGTAATCTTCATTCTCCAAAACTCTATTGTATAAACATTTATTTACAAATGTTTAGAAACTCTGTTGTATAAACATTTATTTATATTATAGACTTCCCAGTCCTGTAAAAAAGGGATAGTTTGGAAAATATTGCAAGCTCAGAACATCTATATTAATTTCTGCATTATCTTTTAAAAAAACCCACACAGTTGTTTTCCTGGACATCATAGATAACCAACAGAATGAAGAAAGACTTAATTAATACCAAAGTAAAGAACATGGATGTAAATTTTAATCATTATTGCACAAGATATTTGTACCCAGACGACACACCGTCAAATGGAAGATGAATCGTATGCACTTTAAATAAAATAAAAAAAATAAGAAGGACTTTAATTACCAAATTCTCTTTTCCTTTTGATAAATATGGTCAGCCATCTCTGTAAGAATCTCAGTTTTGGGTGTACTCAGCTATTTAGTGTCTGGAATAATGTTGACACAAAAATTTTCACAATGCAGATTCAAGTCATCTGTGTTTATTAGGGCAGAATGTTCCTTAAACTTTGGTAATAACTCTTTGACTAATAGAGAAACCAGTTACTCATTTTCTACACAATGGGAGAATGTATGGATGTTCTGAACTTGTAGTACAGCTTCCCTCTTTGTGAGGCATTGAATAGATTCTTAACAGCTTCATTCCTTGCAGATAAATTGTTAGGATTTGTAATTTGATCCTCATTGATCCTATATTCCCTCTGAATCTTCAAACAGTGTTACAAAAGAACTAAACCTCATTTTGCATGTCTCCAAAGCATCATGGCTTCTAAAAATTCAGCTTTTACTAGGCAGAAATATTAAATAAAAGTATATGTTGCTCTGTTATATCTTTCTATAAACTGTTAGTTTACAAGGAAATAATCCTTGAACATCTTATTTGGTCTTGAAGACACCAACGAATCTGATGATATCACCAAAGTTCACAATATCATAAGCAACTCCAATACAACAAACATCTCTCCTGAAGATATCATTGAAATAACCAGAGATGGCCCCGAGTTCAAATACAATGATGGCTCAGCGGCCCCAAGATTTTGTAGAGTTGTTTGCAAAAATGCATCCAGCAACAGACATTCATTCATATAATAAACACCATTGCTAAAACCAATCCTATCCATAACAAACTTCACTTATGACCAGACTTATCCATACTGCAAAAAATCTGTTCCCGTGAACTCCCCACAGAACTCAAAAAATGTCTAAACAATAGAGAGAAGGACCTATACATTGACTACCATGCTGATTGTATCAAAAGTAGGTCACACAATCCATAACTCCACATCCAACCCTACCTCATCCAATCCACCATCACCCAAAAACTAGACATGCATGCCCCTAACTACCTCAATTCCAACTACAATTGGCCTTAAATGCAAGCTACTCAATGCAAGAAGCCTTGTAAATAAAATACCTGAATTTCTCCTCTTACTAAATACGACTAAATTTGACAACATTTTTGTCTGTGAAACATGGCTCAATGCATCTGTCCCTGACTCCATTACCACAGTAAGAGACTATCATGTCTACCGATCAGATCATGAAATCCGTATAGGAAGTGGCATTGCTATCTTCTATAAAAAGTCCCTACATCTAAAAAACATCCAAATTACCCAGGAGCTTCATCTTCTGGAGACCATCATTTGTGAACTGTCTTTAAATATCACATTTCAATTCTTACTATGTTACAGAGCCCCTGATTATGACATTGAACATGTAAACAAGTTAAATTCACTACTAACATGGACAACATCCTACCCACACACTTTTATCTTTCTTGATGACTTCAATCTACCTCATATTAACTGGACCCTAAACGAATGTACAACTGAAACCATACATGCAACCTTCTACAATACTGTAACAAATCTGGGACTGGAACAACTAATAATCAACAACACTAGACTTAACAACTGCCTCGATCTCATCTTCTGCAGCAGTCTGATTTCAATTTACAGAATACAAATTAAAGAACCCTTTTCCAACAGTGACCACAGCATGATTGGCTTTTGTCTCAACATATGTCCTCACAAAAATCACCATAACGACGGGAGCCCCAATTATAACTTCAAAAAAGGCAACTATGTTCTTATAGACAATGATCTCTCATATCTTGATTGGCAATTTCTATTCACTGGATGCAATACTGTTGAAGACGATTACAACATATTTTTACTTGAAATCAAAAGGATCATCACACTATATGTACCAATAACAAGTCCCAAAATCAGAAAAAACAAATTACCCATAACAATAAGGAAGTTCCAATCCAAAAAGAAATCCCTTTGGCAGAAAAACAAATCTGGTCACGTTGCCAGCTTTAAAAACCGATACAAAAATTTATGCCAC
The DNA here is from genome assembly GCA_023653725.1 of Bungarus multicinctus. Classification (NCBI taxonomy): domain Eukaryota; kingdom Metazoa; phylum Chordata; class Lepidosauria; order Squamata; family Elapidae; genus Bungarus; species Bungarus multicinctus. Next base: position 44,647,017 of record CM042849.1, on the reverse strand, counting down.
CAGATAAAGACTGAATGCACTAATTATCACATTAAACTACAACTTTGTAAACAACAAACTAAAAGACTCAAGGTCCATTGCACCTCTGAAAGGACCTAATGGTAAAGACTGCAATGATGACACCATTAAAGCAAACCTCTTTAACACATTCTTTGGCTCAGTATTTGTAAACAGCAATGGATCATGCCCAAAATTTCCTAGTCGAATCACAGACAACTACAATGACATATTGATTTTACAGAAGACTATGTTGAAAATGCACTACGGAATCTAAAACCATCTCTATCTATTGGACCAGATGAAATATGTGCCTACTTCTTAAAAAAGCTATCCACTGCCATAGCAGAACCTCTAAGCATAATTTTTGAAAAATCTTTCAGGACCAGCTCCTTGCCAAACATATGGTCACTAGCCATGATCATCCCCATCTTCAAAAAGGGAGACCCCAGTCTAGTTGAAAATTACAGACCAATCTCTTTATGCTGCATCAACTGTAAAGTCATGGAATAAATTATTAACCAACCCATTATCCTTAGAGACAAACAACCTATTCTCTAACAAACAATTTGCTTTCAGAAAAAAAACTATCCTGTACTCTGCAACTCTTACACTGCAAAAACATATGGACTACACAACTCATTCAGGGCAAAGCAATTGACGCAATTTACATAGACTTCTTTGATTCAGTGGTACATGACAAACTACTCCTAAAACTAAAATCTTATGGTATCTCTGGACAACTTCATAGCTGGATAGAAGCATTCCTGTCAAACAGGCAACAAATGGTGAAAATTGGGAGCGTCCTATCAAATCCTGTACCTGTCAACAGTGGTGTTCCCAAAGGCAGTGTTCTAGGACCAACTCTCTTCATACTCTACATAAATGACCTCTGTGATCATATTAAGAGCAACTGTGTTCTTTTCACTAATGATGTAAAGCTATTCAATACCACTGACAATACTGCTACTCTTAGAAAAGACCTCAACTATGTGTCAGAATAGTCAAACAAATGACGACTTCAAATCTCAACAAATAAATGCTCTGTCTTACATGTTGGCAAAAAATATCAGAAAATGAGATACAAGCTGAATAGTCAAGACCTTTTTGATGATCCAAACTTTTTCAAGGACCTTGGAGTACTCATCTCTAATGATCTAAGTGCTAGACCCACTGTAACTACATAGCCAAAAAGGCATTAAAAGTTGTTAACCTAATCCTACATAGCTTTTTGTCTGGTAATATCACACTACTAAGTAGAGCATACAAAACATTTGCTAGATCAATACTTGAATACAGCTCATTAGTCTGGAACCCGCATTACATATCTGATATAGATACAGTTGAAAAAGTCCAGAAATATTTCACAAAAAGAGTTCTCTACTCCTCTACTCATAGCAGAATACCTTTTGTCACCAGACTTGAAATTTTAGACCTAGACAACCTAGAACTACGCTGTCTTCAGTCCGATCTAAGTATAGTACATAAAATTATATATTGCAATGTCCTAACTGTCAATGAATACTTCAGATTCAACCACAACAGTACAAGAGCAAACAATAGATACAAATTCAATGTAAATTGCTCCAAACTTGATTGCAGAAAGTACGACTTCAGCAACAGAGTGGTCAATGTCTGGAATACTCTACTTGACTCTGTGGTTTCTTCCCCAAACCCCAAAAACTTAAACCTTAGTCTGTCTACCATTGACCTCACCCCTTCCCTAAGAAGTCTGAAGGGGGTATGCATAAGTGCACCAACATGCCTTCCGTCCCTATCCTATTGGGTTTTTTTTCTTATTCGTATCCATTTCATGTATTCATAACCATGTTTATACTTATACCTGTTATCTAATAATCACTTGACAAAATAAATAAATAAATAAAATGTAAGGAAAACAAAAACACATATATAAGATTTTGTAATATCTATCATGTAAAGTTTGTCCCATAGCAATTTTACAATTAAATATTGGCCTTATTGACTTATAAATGCAGATGTGTATTCCTTTTCATAACTCTACATAGTCTAGATCAAGAAACATTGTTGTTTTGGTTTATGGGTAGGTTTTAGTTGTAGAGTAGAAGTAAAGGAAACCATATATCTCTTGTCTCCATTTAACATGTTTAATATTTTAAATCATAAACATGGTTCACAAATCATATTAAGATGATGCATGGATTCAGTCAATTTTTCAAACTTCTTATTTGGATGATAAACTCATGTTTTAAAATTATTTACACCCTTCACAAAATTTTTATTTGTTTATTAACTATTAAGATTTAATTAGAAGTTCAATGATTTTGGCCAGCCTCATTTCAATACTTTTCCTAACATTGTTTTTCTATAGTCAACAAGGTCGTGTATTCTGCAAAATACATCAAGAATTCAGAAACCATAGCTGAGGGAAGGAAGTTACTTCAAGAATGATAGTTGTATGGTATTTTTTAAAAAGAGACACTAATATGCAATTAAGAATTCTAACTGACATATGGCATGTTTATATAAATTACTATTTCATATGGCTTTTCCACAATTTATGATTATATTATCCACACTGACAGACATCCCTGATGTGCTTACAATCTAAATTTCAGCAGTGGTAAAATAAACAGGATGGTAGTATAAGAAGTAACCAAAATACATGGAGGGAATGGCAGAAGCCAGCAGTGCGTATGAGAACATTGTATGGTTAGACATTTCTCTTGCCAAGAAGAATATCTTGGCACTACTGTAATCTCAATGAAACCACTAAGGCTGCCATTAGCTTCATATAGCTTAAAAGCAATGTTGGCACAAACAATTTTTATTGCTTTTGCTTTAGACATCAGCATTTTGCAGAACTGGTCTATAAAGTGATTTCAGGTTCCAGGAATGGGGAAATTATGCTAAATCACATCTAAACAAAACTCTTCAAGATTATTTTACTGAAGCTTTCTGTATTGGATATCTGAACCTAAAGTACATTTACTTCTCTTGCAGAAAGCTGCTTGTTTGGAGATTATTTTTCAAACGATAGCTTGCATGTTTTCCACAGAAGAAAAATAATATTGTTTAAAAAAATAAAGATTATGCCTGAAAAACTACATAGCTGAATCTTCATGGTAGAATGGGTAGTATTTTAGCCTATAAAGTTTTGATGACTAATTTTGGAAATCACAATTTGGAATTTAAGTAAGGTCTACCACCAATCACTACAACCATTTTAAAGAAATTAAGGGAATGAAGCAACTGTCAAATAGATTATTATGCCAGCTTTTCAAAATACTGCAGCCTTAAACATACGCTCTGTCTTATTCTTACCCCAAAATAGTATCATAGAACTATAATTAAAATAATGTTGTTAACTTTGGTGGACCCCCAATTGGCAGCTCTTGTTTTTGTTCTTTATAAACATGTGTTAGTGTAGCCAAATTTATTGACTGCCATTGCTTATGGCTTTTCTTTCCAGGAACAGATTTATGGGAAAGTATTCACAGACAAAAGATTCTTTGCAGAACAGTTTTTAAATTTCATGTTTTGGTTGTACTTTGCCAAAGTTGTTCTTTGCCAAAGAGAAATAATAACTATTTCTGATTTCATATAAGACCAATGGTATTTGTTTTGTTTTCATTTTTAGAAGGCACGTGTGGAAATTATTAGAGCCTTGTAGATCTAACCTGCTCCGACTTGCTGCCAGGACAATCTGCCTCTCCTCAATTATTTTTGAAGATATTGTTGTTGTAGTTGTTGTTGTTAATTGTGTGAAGTTTACCAAAGGAAAAAAAATAGAATTTATTTACATTAATATCACTGGAGACAAAGCTTGAAGATTGGTCTGTATAAGCTTTATACACTAAAGAATTCATAAATTAGTGAAATGAATTAAAATTTAACAGGAAATAAAGGAATCAGAGAAAAGAATAGGGCAAAATCTGTATAATTTAAAATTAATTCAATGCTTAAACGTGTTACTAAATGTAGGATAGATAGAAACTTATTTTTAGAATATGAAGACATTCCAAACACTGATAAAAGACCTTTGTTAACAACAGGAAACTAAATTTCTTTCCATCTTTTTAAAATCAATTCTCTTTGTTGATCTTCTGTCTGAATAAAGTCAAGAGTTCTTCATAAAAAGTAAAATTCCATCACATCTACTGGGTCCCCTTTCAGGTAGACCAGACTAGGAAACCAAGTTATGAATCCTTTTATTATGCAGCAGGGTTTTATTATAGGGATATAGCAACAAAGTTTGCAAGCCTGAATTGTGCTTCTCCCTTCTATCCCTTTATCTTCATGAAAATTAGTGAGGGGCAAATCTGAAATGCTTCTTCAAATTATATTTCTGCCCTGGATTACATTTTTGTTAAATCTAACTTTTGGTTATAAATTTTTCTTCTGCTCCCCAAGGTTATTCCTATTACCAATTACATTTTTGTTAGATGGATCTGTGGAATTGAGAGGCAGGACACAGCAGGAATGGTAAAAATGTCTTTATTGAAGTTTTAAATAAAAAGCCACGTAACCGCGGCTGGTACTGGCTTTTTGTAGCCAGCGCTGTCCAAGGCTTCAGCCACTGAGAGGACTTTTTTCTCCTGCCAGTGGCTGGGCCAATGAGTGGAGTCTGTTAGCCAACTCCACTCAATGGCCATATTTGGTAATATTTAACAATGTTCATGCCTAATTACTATAGTTTTCCTAAGTCTATATTGCCATGTGCAATATAGCAAAAGGGACCACGACAGCACATGACCAAGTTATATGAATCAGAGAATCCTGAACATTGTTATTATGCCAACTCAGGAAATCTAACTCCCAACCTTTTTTACATATTACTTGAGACGTCCAATAAACACAAAACAATTATTTTTAGCAAATCAACCTACTTAAGTCATAAGAATACACTTCTTCAAACCATTCCCCAATGGATATTTCAAATAGATATCCCATTATCAGGATAATAAATATCCTGAGAAGTCATTTCTGAGGCAATAAAATTAAAAGTACTATTACATACTACTACATTACTGACAAACTAACTCCACTGAGTTCACTCAGGCTTATATGTGTGTAAGTAGATATAGGATTGCCATCTGAGTTTTTCTGACTGATGTTTTCCATTGTCTCTAAAGGACAGTGGATAAGTCAGCTTGCGTAGTGAGTCCTTAAATTACTGGTGCTATCTAAGAGCACAAAAGAGCATAAGGACACTCCTCTTTATAACTTTGGCTAAAGAGTTTCACCAGATCCAGAAAACATGTATATATAAAAATACCTTGTATATACATGTATATATACATGTATATATAAAAATACCTTGCAGAGCCTAACATCCAGATCAAGTTATCATATAATAAAGAATATTAAATTATATAATAATCATGCAACCTCAATTATCCAAACAGTTGTCTCCTACATTTAATTCTGATGCCTAATTCCCCTCACTAAGAATGTATTTCTGACCTATCCCAGATTTTCCCCGTTGAATCTAACATCAGTCATTATTCCACTTATCCCTTATTGTTATTTTATTCCTTATCATTTTAAAGCAAGAAAATCCGATCAGTCATAGAAAGACATGAGTACAAGGGCATGAGTACAGATGGGAAAAACTGATCATCGTTGATGGTTTTCTATGGTTTTTTTATTTAAAAAAATTACAGCCAAATTTTGGTGCAGGCTTGCAGTATTTATCTACTGAGTGATAACATAACCATATCAACTGAGTGATAACATAACCATAAGGTCAACAAAGATGATAAGTTTGGAATTACAGCTAATCTATTGAAGGAAGTAGAATACATTTGTATTTTGCAGGCAACTCATAACATAAATGCCATTGTTAAGAGTAAGTTATGACTCTTTTGAAGGGAAATATAACATTTTCATTTTTTATTTTGCACAGAATTTTCTCATTTTCTCACACATATTCTGTAGCTATATTATCAGTGGAAAGAATAACAACACTTGTTCCTTTTTCAATCTTCATTCTTGCCAGATATAAATGGAGTTGAAGAAGAGATGTGCTGTGTTCTTGAACAGGAATTATTGCAGAATCCCTGTGTATTCCCCAACTAAAATTTCAAAAATGAAGAGTCCAATCCTTTTATGTCAACCTACTCTGTATTATGAAGATCTGGTGGTACAGCTTAATCATATATTGCAACAGAGAGCAAATAAGGACTTGCTTTAACTGTGGACAATATGGCATCAAATGTAAAGCAAGTAGAAAGCAGAGTTTTCTCTCATTGCTTTTGAAAAAAAGAACAGCAATTTCTACACTATTGTTTGAGGCCTTTTTGAACCATGCTGTGAAATATGCACTTTCCAAGTTTTCAAGTCATATTATTGAAGACATTTACTATTCTATGACTGCCTTTGTTCTCCCTTCAGATGAATTATCGCATTATTTAAGGGATAACTCTGCTAAAATTTTCTGACGCCATCAACTTTCTGGCATTGGCAAATCCTTATTGTCATTTGAAGAATTGTCTTAGTGTCAAGCTTCAAGCAAGATCAAGGAGGCAAAACTATGCAGTTTCAGTAATGTTGATCTGGAATAAAAACAGGATGTCAGAAACTGTAAGATGAATTTTCCAGCACTATTTCTAGTATGTTAATGGAACTGAGCGTCCTGAAGTAACTTGAAAGGCTTTCCCCAGATTTCTTCCCATCTGAATTAAAGTGCCATTTTTCAGATAAGCTGTCATCTGATTCACCCAATATTTCCTAATGATTTATTTCTACTCTTTCTTCCATTCCTTTCCCAGCTTTACCAGAGATTCTAACACTAGCATCTTGGTCTTTAAGAACATCATTTTGGCCTAATAAAGTAAAAACAGGAAAAACTGCAATGTAAACTATGTATTCTACTTTAGAGACTGATTAATTTGTGTCCCATTGGAAGTTGATTTGAACATTCTGCTTTTTTTTGACCTTCACTTAGCCTAGAGGCTCACATGAAAGTCTGATAAGCATTCATTTCACACAATCTACAAAGCAAATTTCTGGAGATTACCAGAAATTGCATACAAACAGCTCTAATGGCTTTTAAAAAATTACATCAAAAATGTGTATTTCAGAAGTTGGTCCTGGAAGAATTTAATATCAGAGAGTAAAAGACAGGCATGGAATAAAAAATTCTAAATAATTTAAATTAACAGTTACCAAAAAAATGGAGAAAATGCATACAAAGGCATGTGTTAGGAGGCATTATGAACATCAGCATTTACTGACAGATAAAAATGCCACAGTTACTTAATCATGAATTAACTTCACCAATAAAGAAAAATGCACAGTATATTACACATTTTTTTTGCACTCTGCATCTTTTAACTATCTTTTATTCTATTTTGGTGAACCGAAATAGCCCCTGTATTTTTGTTTCATGTTTAGACATAATGAGCACAACCACCATTGGTTCCCATAATAGCTGTTTTATGAGGGGGAAATTGACATCAGATACCCATAACTTGTAAGATATCACCTTGTTTCTATAGTTTCCAACTTGGCTTGCTGGAACTATTACAAATTTGTAATCCTTTCCTTTCAAGATCCAAGGGAACAAAAACTCTTGCTGTGTTCATCATTTCATTCACGTAGGTAGCTTCCTATGTTTTCCTGGTCATTATTTATATTCTGACTTCTATGTATTCTGTATGTCTAGCCTGCTATCTCTTTAACACCTTCACATAATACTAACGTACTCAATTGAGCACTCTCAATATGCTGTAAGATGTGCTTCACTAAGTCCAAACTACTTCGTACAGGATAAGCAAACTTGCCACCTTCTTGCATTTCAGAAAGCCAAGACAAGCTTTTTACTGAGATTATTTGGAAGTATCATCATCTTTACTTGACTCATCATTCTATCCTTCTGAGGATGACCAAGATTGTTGGGGGCAATATGCTGACTCTGTAAATTGTTTAGAGAGGTTGTAAAAGCACTGTGGACTGATATGTAAGTCTGCTATTGCTATCATTACCCTACCATCATGATAACACTCCAAACCACTAGAGATACAATTACTTATATAATTCTGGGCTATCATATATTAGCCATCCAGTCCTGCCTATAAAAATGTGTTCCAAGTTTTCTTTTTTGGCCGATGTTTTAGAACAAAGCTGATCTATTATTTGTCTCTCTCTGTCTATCATCTATCTTGTTTCTATCAAATTGAAATAGAAAAGCTTTCAAAAGTGCAAGAGTCTCTTTGATTTAGCAATATAATAAGTTACACATTTAATCGTTCTAAATTCAAAATTTGTCATCTACTAGATTTTTCCACACCTGATTGCCATAAATTTGGTTTCTAACTATGACAGTTCACAAGCTCCTAACAAGTGTGTATGATTAGCCCCTTGTTGAAGATATTTGAGCATGTTTCAACAGAGACAGGCAAGAAGTAAACAAATAAATAAAATGAATCAAAAATTCCCCAGAAAAGGCAATCTATTTCATCGTTCCTCATTGTCTCTGCTAGGAGACATAGGTAACATAGCTTTCCCATAATTGTGGGTATGTGTGTGTGTGTATAAGTGCATATGTGTGTGTGCATTTAGTACCTTCACTTTTTACTGAAACTGGAGTTATAAAAAAACTAGGACTTCTATACGTTTCTTGAGGTGGAATTTATTCATTCAGGTGTAAGCATATACCAATTGTAGCAGGAAAAAAAAGGTCACCCAGTTTCCCTTAACAAAGGCTACTACGTTAGGCAGCTGTATACTTCATTATACAAGTTTAAATGTATTGAAAGTGTGTCACAGCAAGGCAGAGGCAGGAGTGTATCTAAGAACTAAAGAAATTGGTCCTCTGTTCCATGTAACAGTGTGAGAAACTAAACATTTACTCTTGTGATGTTTATTTATTTATTTATTAGTTAAATTTATATACCCTCCCTCTCCCAAAGGGACTCGGGGCGGTGAACAGCCAGGATAAAAATACACATATGGAACATATATACAATATTACAATATTAAAAATTAAAAGAATTAAATACAATTGGCTCTACTAAAATTTAAAACAGAGGAATTAAGAAAAATTGAAAACCAGATTAAAACTTAAAAACCCCCTAGGCCAGTCCGGCTTGCTGAAATAAATGAGTTTTTAGTAGACGACGGAAGGTCATGAGATCAGGGACGGCCCTCATCTCCGGGGGTAATTCATTCCAGAGAGGGGGTGCTCCCAATTAGAAGGCCCACATCCTCGGGGTCGCCAGCCATCCAGCCGGCCGCACCCCGAAGAGGCCGACTCTATGGGAGCGTACTGGTCGGCGGGAGGCCGATAATGGCAGTAGGCGGTCTCGCAGGTATCCCGGTCCCGAGCCATGGAGCGCTTTAAAGATAGTAACCAAGACTTTGAAGCACACCCGGAGGGCCACCGGGAGCCAATGCAGCTCGTGCAGAAGTGGCGTAACATGGGAACCCCAAGGAGCCCCCATTACCACCCTCGCGGCTGCATTCTGCACCAGCTGGAGCCTCCGGATGCTCTTCAAAGGCAGCCCCATGTAGAGAGCATTGGCATAGTCTAGGCGAGAGGTCACCAGGACAGAGGTGACCGTGCAAAGCACATCCCGATCCAGAAAGGGCCGCAACTGGTAGATCCTACGGACCTGGCCAAAAGCCCCCCTGGTGACGGCCGCCACGTGGTCTTCCAATGACAGCCGCACATCCAGGAGGAACCCAGATTGCGGGCCCTCTCTGTGGGGGCAAGAGTTTCCCCCCCCCCACAGCTAGCGATGGAACCAGCTGACTGTACCGGGGTGCTGGGAAGCACAGCCACTCAGTCTTAGATGGGTTGAGCTGAAGCCTGTTCCGCCCCATCCAACACTGCACAGCCTCCAGGCACCGGGTCATCATTTCGACGGCTACATCAGGGTGGCCCGGGGTAGAGATGTACAGCTGAGTGTCATCAGCGTACTGATGGAACTCTACCCCAAAGCCACGGATGATCTCACCCAGCGGCTTCATATAAATGTTGAACAGAAGGGGCGAGAGCACCGACCCCTGAGGCACCCCGCAAACCAGGGGCCTCGGGGCCGACCTCTGCCCCCCTGCCAACACAAATTGTGAGCGGTCAGAGAGGAAGGAGGAGAACCACCGCATAACAGTGCCTCCCACTCCCAGCCCCTCCAGCTGCCACAATAAGATATTGTGGTCGACAGTATCGAAACCGCCGAGAGATCTAAGAGGACCAGGACAGAGGAATAACCTCTGTCACGGGCCCTCCAGAGATCATCCACCAATGCGACCAATACCGTCTCCGTGCTGTGTCCGGGCCTGAAGCCCGATTGGCGTGGATCCAAATAGACAGCTTCATCCAGGTGCCGGGGAAACTGTTGTGCCACCACACTCTCAACAACCTTCGCCACAAAACGAAAGTTGGAGACGGGACGATAATTAGATAACAAAGTTGGGTCCAGGGACGGTTTCTTGAGGAGGGGTCTCACCACCGCCTCTTTCAAGGCGGCGGGCAGATATCCCTCACTCAAGGAAGCATTAATAATACCCTGAAACCAACCTTGTGTCACCTCCCGGGTGGCCAACACCAGCCAGGAGGGACCCAGGTCCAATAAACATGTGGTAGCATTCAGTCCCTGCAGCAACCTGTCCACGTCTTTGGGGGTCACAGGGTCAAACTCCTCCCAAATGTCTGCCTCAAATTCCGCCCCCAACCCCTCACCCAGAGTTGCCCATTCAGAGTCCAACCCATCCCGGATCTGAGCGATTTTATCCACTAGGAAATTCGAAAAGTCCTCAGCCTGTCCCTGCAAGGGGTCCTCCCGCGCTCCCCCTTCCAAGAGGGAGCGGATCACTCTAAACAGGGCGGCCGGGCGGTTTCCTGCAGACGCAATAAGGGTGGAAAAGTAAGAACGCTTTGCCACCCTTATCGCCACTAAATAGGTCTTAATATAAGACCGTAATAGTGTTCGGTCGGGTCCGGAGCCTCCAAATACTCTCCAGGGATCTTTTCCGGCACTTCATCTCCCTCAGCTCCCTGGAAAACCAAGGGGCCGAGTGAGAGCGGCGCCAGGTCAGAGGCCGCAAGGGCACAACCTGGTCCAGGGCCCCAGCCGCCACCCTTTCCCAGGTGGTGACCAGGTCCTCAATCGAGTCGTGTGTTCGAATGTCAGGACATGGCCCAAGCTCCATCAGGAACCTATCTGGATCCATCAGGCACCTGGGGTGGTACCATCGTATTTGGTCCACCTCCCTGCGATGGGGAGGAGCGGCCTGGAAGTCCAGCCTAAGGAGCGAATGATCTGACCATGACAAGGGCTCAACAGAAACGTCCCCAACACCAAGATCATCCTGCCACTGTCCAGAGACAAAAACCAGATCCAAGTTGTGACCCCCAGTGTGAGTGGGTTCCCTAATTAATTGAGTCAGGTCCAAGGCTGTCATGGAAGCCAAGAACTCCTGAGCAATCCCCGAGGCCCCACCAGCCGAAGGCAGGTTGAAATCCCCCATGACCATCAGCCTGGGGGTCTCAACCGCCAGACTGGCTATGACCTCGAGGAGCTCAGGCAGAGCCGATGTCACATAGTAGGGAGCCAGGTATGCGATCAATAGGCCCATCTGAACCCCGGAACCACACTTTACAAAAAGGGACTCACATCCGGTCGTCTGAGGAACAGTGGACTCCCTAGGTCCCAGATCCTCCCGAATAATTACCGCAACCCCCCCACCCCTCCCCTGGGTCCTCGGCCGATGAAAAACCTGAAACCCGGCTGGGCACACTAGAGGGACACCCCCCTCCTGTCCCAGCCAGGTCTCAGTAATGCCAGCCAGGTCCACACACCCCTCCGTGATAAGATCGTAAACAAGGGGGGCTTTATTCACTACGGACCTGGCATTGCATACATCAGCTGGAGGCCCGGGGCCCGATCATACAAACAACTCAGGGAGCAAGATGTTATGCGTAGCTCCCACATGAAAATTCAATTCTACATGCTAGCAATTCAAGTGACACTTTGACCATATCTCAGATATCTCAAGGCATCTCTATATCTTTCACTGATCCGGTCCGTTATCAAAGGGACACCAATGAAGAGGAGTCAGAATCCTATAGCATGTTTGCTATTTATTTATTTATTTTATTAAACTTATATACCACCCTATTTCCCTGACAGGACTCAGGGCGGTGTACAGCCGATTAAAAATATCACAACAGTACAAAATTAAAAAACAATTAAAATCAAATATATAGTGGCTGGAATAAAAGTATATAAAGGGGAATTAAAAAGATTAAAAATCTGATAACACCAGATTAAAATTCTAAGAGAACCCTAGGCCAGACCAGCTTGGTGAAATAGATGAGTCTTCACCGCCCGTCGGAATGTCAGGAGATCAGGGATGGTCCTCATCTCCGGGGGTAATTCGTTCCAGAGGGAGGGTTCCCCCAACAAGAAGGCCCGCACCCTCAGGGTCACCAGCCATCTAGCCAACTGGCACCCCGAGGAGACCCACTCTATGGGAGCATATTGGCTGGCGGGAGGCTGATGATGGCAGGAGGAGGTCCCCTAGATACCCTGGCCCCAAGCCATGGAGCACTTTAAAGATGGTAACCAATGCCTTGAAGCGCACCTGGAGGACCACCAGGAGCCAATGCAGCTCGTGCAAGAGTGGTGTGACATGAGAGCCCCGAGGAGCTCCCAACACCACCTGTGCGGCTGCATTCTGCACCAGCTGGAGCCTCCGAGTGCTCTTCAAGTGCCCATGTCCATTGGCATAGTCTAGGCGGGAGATAATGAGGGCGGAAGTGACCATGCAAAGCGCATCCTAATTCAGAAAGGGCCGCAACTAGTAGATCCTACGGACCTGACCAAAAGCCCCCCTCTGGCGACGCCTGCCACATGGTCTTCCAACGACAGCCATACATCCAGGAGGACACCCAGATTGCGCACCCTCTCTGTGGGGGCAAGAATTTCTCCCCCCCCCCCAGGGTGCAGGAAAGCACAGCCACTCGGTCTTAGATGGGTTGAGCCAGAACCTGTTCCGCCCCATCCAACACCGCATGGCCTCCAGGCATCAGGCCATCACTTTGTCATCACATCACTATGTCATTGATACATGCAGAAACTTGGTCTCCTGGCTTTGTACTCAATGGCTTTAAGCCACTGAGGGGAGCCTAAATTGATACAGATATAGCATAGAGGCCTATGTTTTGTCCAGTTACAGATAGCCACTAGCAATTAGCTGATTTCTTAGAACAAGTTGCTATTTCACTTTGAAATTAATTCTGAGGATTCTTCTGCCTGAAGATTTATATCTAGCAAAAATGGGAAATGAAGCGGAATAACTGTTATATTGTACTAATTCATAATATCTATCAAATGAGTGCTAGATTCTTTTCCCCCCCCAAGTATTGGGTGGGTTTTTACCCCCGCTTCATTCCATATTTATAGATGGGATAACTGTAAATAAATTGCAAGAAAATTACTTTTTCACTGTTTCACAAAGATTTCCTTATCTAACAAGCACAGCTGTCATACCTTTTATTTACAATACCTATACTTAAAAATGAGGGCAATACTCTCCTTTAATAAATACTTTATGAATGTTAACTAACCTGTAAGTTTGGGACTTATTATAGTGGCCTATACTCATTAATCTTATCCACCGCAAAATATTTCATCATTCTTGGCATAAGTGCCTCTGATGGCCATATCAAGATTAAGTGACTGAACTGTTAAGTCTCTAATTTTCTCCACATTAAAGGTCAGCATCTATCTCTAGTTTTTCACCTTTAACAAAAAAGAATGAGGGAAAAAGTCAAAATAAAGTGTAAAGCGGAGTTAAATAAATATGCTTTCCTAAGCTCTTAACTACATAAACTTAGGAAAGAGATAAAAGTTCATTTTTTTAAAAAAGTATAAAACTTTCACAATTTACCTCTTTTATTGAAAATATTGCAGTTTAATTCGGAAAAAAAAATCAACTTGCCAGCTTCATTTGGTTTATGGTTGCCAAAGCTGATTGTGCAAAGTCTTGTTCATATATTTGTATCAGTTATGATCCAGCTAAATGGGAATCCTTGATTTCAATGGAAGATAGCAAAGGACAGAGTAACTACTTTGGATATGAGTCTGCATGATATAAAAGAAAGAGATATAATAAGAAACCCTAAACTATTTCAGCAGGACTAAATTAGACTACCACTGTATCTAATATTATTTAAATCTTTACAAACAGTGGTTTTTCAGAGATTTGTCCAGATACTCAGACATCATGGAGACTCCAGGTGGATCTAAATTATTTATTTCATACTGTTCTACTCAGGTCCCCAAACTATTAGATGGAATTCCCAGAAAAAAATTACATGTCATTTCAAATCTATATGCATCTTTATTCTAAAATACATCCTAGATGCATATTGTCCTATGCAGACAAAATAGCATTCCTTCATAATTTAAAGGGGATATTCTCAATATCCCATCCTATTCTATTTATTTGGAAATTCCATCCAATTAACACACAAATACACAATAATTTAATCTCTGTAGCAGCAGATTCACAATAACATTGGAAAATGGTGAATCTTCTTACAGCTTGGTTAACAAATCCAGAACAAAAGGGAATCCTTGGTTCAAGTTTCCTTCAACATATAAAGTGAGACACTTTATATGTTGTTCTTGCATTTGTTTTAAGGTTTTATTATTCAAATGTGGGGTACCTAGATTGTTTGGAAAAGCAGTTACAAAGCTATGTACAAAGCAAAGTATAAATAATAACACTATAATGTCTCAATAAAAAGCAAGACACTATAGAAATAGAAATGCCGTATTTGTCACTATGAGTTCAATTAATCTTATCTTGATGACACTACCTTTATAAGTTTCCCAACCTCTCTCAGAAGCATTTAAAGCTGCCAAGTAGGCTGGCTGACACGAACATCTTTTCAAAAGTATAATCTTTTGTTCAATACCCTTTTCATGTCTGATTTAAAGATAAAGAACCAGGTGATATGCTAGGGGATAGCAATATTATGACTTGTTTTCCTTATGGGCTTGGAAGATTGAGCCCTCATGCTCTGTTGCATCTTTTCATTCAAATAAATGTGTAAATGTACTAACTTTTAATTTTGTCCATAACCATTTTTTCCCAGTGGTACAAACTAGTAATTGGATTAAAAGTTTCACATTGTTTATGCTAATTCTAAAAAAAATAGCTACTCCCAAATCACTAAACAACACTGAATACAACTATTCCGTGCATGCAGAACTTCTATGGAAAAAAAAAGACCTTTAGCTTGGGTTCATTAGTCGGAACCTTGACAGCTATTGCTATGTGTACTATATACAGATGAAGTGGCATACAGAGGAATTTAAATGGGAAGAAGGAATGGTGAAAAAAAAAATCAACAAAGGACTTATTTTCTTAGCAACAGACATATTATTGTGAACTACCTTGCTGCATACCTAACTTTTACAAATCTTATTACAATGCATTAAGATTTTTTTCAATCATCATAAAAATAGTTGCTTGTCCTCATTCAGAGTTTTATGTACTTAATAATGTGTGAGAGACATTAAATGTCCAGGCAAGGAAAGCATAAAATCACAGAGGAAGAATCACAATTGCAAGTTAGAACTGGAATCATTAAAAAATACTCAATTTTAAAAAATCTGATATTCATTGCATAAATATAACAGCAACAGCAGCAGCAACAGCAGTCAACAGCAGTCAGTAACAACAATAATATGGCTCTTGCCATAATTCATGCTGCAGATCAAATATTCAGAGTCCCCTAAAACCCATGAAATTGAAAACAGCGCATTGTTAAACTATTCTCACCAGAAAATCTCTCAGAAGATTGCAGAAAACAGCATATTAAAAAAGGCAGGCTTCTACATTCTCATTTAACCCATCTCCTGGTAATTCGGCACTACAACCTGTTTGGAAGAGAAGATCAGAGGACTTTACTTATAATACAAATAAATAGTTGAAGGAGGGAAAGCAAACAATCATTCTGAAGAATGTACTCAACTTTCTGGAAAGCCATCATAGCAATTATGAGAAGTGTGCCATTTCACAGTGTAGAAAACATCTCAGTGAGATGCTCTGCTCTTCCATTGTATAGGGGAAAAATATTTTATCCCTATTAAACAACATCCACTTCACAAAGATAATGAAAAGAGAAATATGCAGCAATTCCAAACCTACTTGTGGTAAACATTGCTAGGTTTGCAGTGGCAATCCAGTGCTACCTGAACAAAAATAAAAGATTATCAATCAATCAAATCCTCAACTGGAGTTTCCACAGAAAAATTTCTGAGTCACTGAAAATGTTTTTATGCTATAGAACATCAATGTGAAGTTACAGAGGATCATTTTATTCATTAAATATTCATTTTATTCATTAAAGTTTGGCTGGACTCCTAAAATAATACTCTGTGTGTGTATGTGTGTATGTGTATGTGTCTGTGTGTACCTATCTGTCTGTGCACACCTTCAAGGTAGTATTGATTTCTGGCAACTGCTTGGACAAGTTCCCTCAGTACATAGTAGGATATATATTGTTTATTATATTACACCAGTCTATAGCTAATCAATCATGAATGCATTCAATATATTAAACTCCAGTAACACTCTTTTCTGAATAGTTATGCTTATACTGTATATATTGCATTATTTTAGTCTGGGTTTTTTACCATAAAAAAAACCAATTTGATTAATCATTTGACAATCAACATATTCATATACATGGCATATATGGTCAATTGTCTTCTTCAGACACCCAAGTTTTGTTAATTTAACTTATTGAATGAATACGAGGGGGAAGGAAGAGAGTGGACAGAAGAAAAGAAGGAAGGTTATTCATGCTCACATGTTGATCCAGAACAGAATGTGTGTGTGTGTGTGTGTGTGTGTGTATGTATGTATGTATGTATGTATTTCTCTCTCTCTCTCTCTCTGTTGTATGTATGCTTGGGAACTCAGTATTTATGTATGTGTAAGATGCATTCAACATGCAAAATCTCTGTAGAACTCACAATTCATTGTGAGTATGTGCATAGGTAATATTTGTAAAGATTTTCTTCTTAATGTACTATTTTTATTAAAAAGTATTTTATTATATGTTAGAACAGTACAGTCCTATCACATATGAAAGTTAGTGGCATTCAGTTCACTGGAAATTATGATATTTATGTCCAGTCAGAACCTTTTCAATTAAATACATATCAATTAAACTACATCATACGATCTTCTTTCCCTGTAACATTTGATTTTTGCTCATACTTTTTTCCAACTGTTTCTTTTATCTGCCAGTACTGCTTCATTTTCCATTTGTTTAAAATAACATAGGATTCTTTCCAACATGATACAGAAAACAGAAATGGAAGAATCTTTTAACAGCTGAAAGTAATCTCTAAAAATTCCAATCAGGTAGCTGCCAAAATACAAAGTTGAAGTTCCACAAAGATGCAAGTTTACTTCATTTTCTTTTTCCAACTTGCTGATGCTGCACATTGGAAAGGTTGCTCAGTGATTAGTTCAACTGGGAGATTCCTGTGGGACTAAAAATAATAACCCCCAGCCAGAAGTGGACATGAACAAGTACATATGTGTATTACTAAGAAGTATGTGCCTGGATTATTCTCATTCAAGCTGTTGCCCTTCATGTATCTCCTTGTATCTTGAGTTGTCTTTCATTGCGAGTAATTCTGGGAATTGAAGATTTAAACCCATCTGAAATGGAATGCACTAAACTGGTTAGGACAAAAAAAAGAAGTGTACCTTTCTTTTCCAAGTGAAGAATCACAGCTAGTTGTCGAATGGTATCCAAATAGAAGTTGAAGCCAAAATCACAAATACAAAGACCTGCAAATAGAAATAGAACAATTGTGGCAAAAGAAAGCAAAGATAGCATCTAAAGTAATAAGTGCCTTGGGTGCAATCTCAAAACAACTAGAGCTCCACTTGAAAACCATGATCATTCACAAGATCATCATTGGTCAAATGCACAAGGCAGCTTCACATAGACGAGTTTACATCCTCTGATGTCTATGGAGATTCTCAATAACAAATCAAGTTGTTTGTTCTCTTTGTTGTCATAGGAGAATGACAGGTCATGGTTGTCACAAAGTTGTGCTTTTTTTCCAATTGCCTTTTGAAAAAAAAAAAAAGCTTTACGTATAGATTATACCTAACAGCACTAACAAGCAATATCTTCCTATTCCAGGTGCTTTAGAAGAACTCTAAAGAAGAAGGAGGTAGAAATGCCAAATCCAATCTAAACATCTGGTTGACTATGCAATGG
The DNA here is from genome assembly GCA_023653725.1 of Bungarus multicinctus. Classification (NCBI taxonomy): domain Eukaryota; kingdom Metazoa; phylum Chordata; class Lepidosauria; order Squamata; family Elapidae; genus Bungarus; species Bungarus multicinctus. The sequence goes on along the minus strand of CM042849.1, from coordinate 44,628,773 downwards.
ACCGTATAATAAACATATAATAATGTGCAGTTAAAAAAGAAAAGTGACTGTTGATCCATGGTGACTTCATGTATCTGAGTAAGAATACAGAAGAGGCTTCTTACAATCATTTTAATTCCATTTAACAAAAATGGAAATAGATTTATTATAATTACATTCCAAGCATACATTTTATAATTTTATTCTCCTATGGCAACAAAGAAAACAAATTTGATACGTCTTTGAGGGCTCAGTGGCAACACACAGAACTAGACTTCCAATATCGAAGTACATGATTCTAATAACATGCTTGAAAATTACAATGCTTTTGAATTAAGCATCTAGCAGGCATGGGAGATGCAGAAGGCTTTCTACAGGATGAAAGGATTTAAGCATTCCAATTGCTGCTGCATCACCATTAAAAGTTCCTATTTCCCTCAATGCCAGAGAAATTTAGAGAGGAAAATAACTCCCCATTGGGAACTAAGGGAAGGCTTTTTCTTAACTCTATTGATTTTAAGTGAGGAATTTACTAGTAGCATTTATTGCAGTGGCAGCTGGAGAAAAAAAAATGTCATTCTCTTCTCCCCTGAATATAATTTCCTTCCTTCTCATTGCTTTTATGTATATAGGTGTTTTAAGAGCAATTTCTTTATATGCTCCATCTTTGGGATAATATGATGTCAGCCTTGCAAGGTAGTCCAAACAAGAAGTGCATCCAAAAATACTGGCTCTAACATGATTGTAAGGTTCTATTAAATGAGTCTTGCAACTATAAAAGTATATATCTTTCCCCTTTATTTTACAGTCCAATAAATTGTTCTGAGACAGTTGTTGTGCTCCCATTCTTTCTGTGGATTCTGTTGCCACTTGTTTGACAATTGTCTAATTTGTGGCTCTTCCTCCTGTCTCCCATGGTCATTCCCACATACTATCAAATCAAACCAAATTGAGTCAGATCATATCAAATCTTTATTATGATCAAAAATTATAAAGGGGGAAGAAATGTATTTGAAAGGAGGGGGGAAACAATAGGTAAGTGTAAGGGAGCATGGCAAACTTAGATCTACCACAATACAGAGCACTCTAGAATAATGAACAGGTCATCTTCTGATAGATTTCCAGTGCTGCTACACAGAATCTGTCAACATTATATGTTGAAGCAGAGTTGGTATCTAAAAGCAGCAGGGAAGGGTCAAATTATCCTGGAAATGCTGAAATAAGACTAGTATGAATGTCTCTGAATTGCAAGCATTAGAGAAGTACATGTTTGGTTACTTCTATGTGTCCAGGATCACAGGAATTGTCTCTTCAGGTTGGAAATCTTCTTGTATCGATCTTTAAGGATAACTTGAGGGAAAGACATAACATTGTGCAAGAGTAAATGCCTTCCAGTAATTAGGTAATTCAGGATTAATTATGTATAACATAGGGCAGGTAGAGTACCTGTTGGATTCACTGGCAATAAAGGTTGAGGCTTGGCTAGGTCCAATCGGCACTCTTATCTGCCACATGCTATTTAATGAGCGCGTTGGCCAGATCATATTCCATACCGAGCAGAAGAAATAGAAAGAAGCCCAAGGATGAGATTTTGGTTGCCACCATCTTTTCTCCTGTGGACTGAAAATAATTTCTCATGGTTAGTAGATCAAGGCCAGGGAGGGGGGGGGGATGGATAGTCTGAGTTAATTGTTGAGTATGGTCAACCCTCACTCTAGTATCTCTTTTTATAATAGTGACATTAGAAACATATTTTGAGAGTGGACCAATCTGAAAAATTTGGTTTGAATAATTTCTAATAGTGTAAAGTTGGAGAAGGAGCCAGCTAAGAAGTTGTGCTATTGGTTTCGCTTCAGATAGATTGAGTACTGCAGGTATAAGGAGGTCACTCTTGTTTTGTACTTCACAGTTGAGTTTCTCTGTGCATTTTCAGCAATGTAGTCCAAAGTCCACATACCATGACAGCTGGAGAGAAGAGAGGCTTGGGCCTTTTGGTTTCTCTTTCTTTCTAGAAGAAAAAAACCACCCAGAGTCATTGGGAGTCAGGCAGTGTAAAAATTTAATAATTTCAAGTCCACATTCTGATTCCAAATGGATGTTCAGTGTAATACTACATACACACACAAGAATTTTTGAATCATAGATTTGATTCTTATGTGATCATCACTAATAGTGTTATCACTGCTGCACAGATAAATAATTCTTTTTGGGGTATAAATAGAAACATCTAGTAGTTTGTATCAACTGGAGAATAGGATATATAATATTAAATCTAGTTGTTTAAAATTATTAATGATTGGTTGGATTTAGCTTCACTTTTTGTGGAATACAATAAAAACAATAAACACAAATATAACAATAACAAATTTAATAGAGGTATTAAATAGAGGACCATATCAGGTTAGGGGATCGCGTACCCGCTGTCTTCAAGCGGTAGCACGCTCCGACCCTCCTGACCTGTCTGGCAGGCCTGGTTGTGCAGAGTCTCGGGCCCTGAGTACCTGGTTGATGTTGTGCAATGCCAGGTCCGTTGTTAATAAGGCCATTCTGATTTACGACCTTATTCAGGAGGAGGGCATGGACCTGGCTGGCGTCACCGAAACCTGGTTGGGCCCAGAGGGTGGTGCTCCTCTGGTGGAGATGTGCCCACCAGGTTTCCAAGCATTCCATCGACCAAGGTCTCAGGGAAGGGGTGGTGGGGTGGCGGCGATTATTAGAGAAATTCTTTGTCCTAGGGAGGCCACTGTTCTTCAGATGGCTGGTTGTGAGTCTCACTTTGTGAAGTGGGGCCAGGGGGTTCAGATGGGCCTTTTGATAATGTACCTGGCTCCCTGCCATGTGTCATCGGCCCTGCCTGGGCTCCTCGAGGTGAAAGCCGGGCTGGCGGTTGAGACCCCTAGGCTTTTAGTCATGGGTGATTTCAACCTGCCTTCGCTTGGGGAAACGTCTGGGGTGGCTTGGGAGTTCCTGGCTTCCATGACGGCCATGGATCTGACCCAATTAGTTTCTGGCCCCACTCACACGGGGGGACACACACTGGACCTGATTTTTGCCTCTGGTCAGTGGTTGAATGATCGTTCTGGGGATCTAGTTATAAAGCCCTTGTCATGGTCTGATCATTCTCTTCTTAGACTTGACTTCTGTGCCGACACCCCCCATCGCAGGGAGGCGGAACCGAGGAGATGGTTCCGCCCCAGGCGCCTGATGGATCCTGAATGGTTCCAGATGGAGCTTGGGCCATTCCCTGAAACTCTGGCTCATAACTCGGCCATAGACTTGGTGGCCACCTGGGATAGGTTGGCTGCTGAGGCTCTGGACCGAGTTGTGCCTTTGCGACCTCTGACTCGGCACAGATCCCATTTGGTTCCATGGTTCACAGAGGAGCTGAGGGGAATGAAGTGCCGGAAAAGACATCTGGAGGGCATCTGGAGGACCAGTCGTGCCGAGTCTGACCATACACAGGTGAGGTCCTATATTAGGACCTACCTAGTGGCGATAGAGGCGGCGAAACGTTCACATTTCTCTGCCCTTATTGCATCGGCAGAAAATCGGCCTGCCACTCTGTTTAGAGTAACCCACTCTCTGCCTGAGCCGAGAGTGCGGGAGAACCTCTTGCAGGGTAGGGCAGAAGAGTTTTCCCGATTTCTGCATGATGAAATCGCTCAGATTCGGGATGGGCTGGACTCCAGTTGGGTGGTCCCGGGGGAGGTGTCCGGGGCAAGTCTTGAGACGGTTATCTGGGAGGAGTTTGATCCTGTGACCGCCGAGGGTGTGGACAGATTACTGGGCAGGCTGAATGCCACCACATGTTTACTGGACCCGTGCCCTTCCTGGTTGGTCTCTACCTCCAGGGAGGTGACATGAGGCTGGCTCCAGGGGATTGTCAATGCTTCGCTGAAGGAGGGGGCTCTTCCTACCGCCTTGAAAATGGCGGTGGTGCGACCCCTCCTCAAGAAGCCTTCCCTGGATCCGGCTCTTTTAAATAACTATCGTCCTGTCTCCAACCTTCCCTTTCTGGTGAAGGTTGTTGAGAGTGTGGTGGCACGTCAGCTCCCTCAGTACCTGGAGGAAGCATTCTATTTAGATCCGTTCCAATCGGGCTTCAGGCCCAGGTACAGTACCGAAACAGCATTGGTCGTGTTGGTCGATGATCTCTGGAGGGCCCGTGACAGAGCTTGTTCCTCTGTCCTGGTCCTATTAGATCTATCAGCGGCTTTTGATACTATCAATCATAGTATCCTATTGCGGTGGTTGGAGGGGTTGGGGATTGGGGGCACAGTTTTGCTGTGGTTCTCCTCCTTCCTCTCGGACCGCTCGCAATTTGTGTTGATGGGGGAGAAGAGGTCCACTCCTAGGCCCCTCATTTGTGGGGTGCCTCAGGGGTCGGTCCTCTCCCCTCTTCTGTTCAACATTTATGTGAAACCGCTGGGAGAGATCATCTGTGGTTTTGGGGTGAAATGTCATCTCTATGCTGATGACACTCAGCTTTACATCTCCACCCCAAACCACCCCAATGATGGTGTGGAGGTCATGGCCCGTTGCCTGGAGGCTGTGCGGAATTGGATGGGTGGGAACAGGCTTCGACTCAACCCTTCCACGACTGAGTGGCTGTGGTTTCCGGCGGCCCGATATAGTCAGCTGACTCTGTCGCTGGCTATTGGGGATGAGATCTTGACCCCACTGAAAGGGCTCGCAATCTTGGTGTCCTCCTGGATGTACGGCTGTCTTTGGAAGATCACATCACGGCCATTTCCAGGGGGGCTTTTTATCAGGTTCGCCTGATACGCCAGATGCGGCCCTTTCTTGATCAGGACGCCTTACGCACAGTCACCCATGCCCTGATCACCTCCCGCCTGGACTACTGTAATGCCCTCTACATGGGGCTCCCTACGGGGAGCACCCGGAGGCTCCAACTGGTACAAAATGCGGCCTCACGGGTGGTTATGGGGGCGTCGAGATACTCCCATGTGACGCCTCTCCTGCGCGAGCTGCATTGATTGCCAGTAGCCTTCCGGATTCGCTTTAAAGTATTGGTTTTGGCCTTTAAAGCGTTCCATGGCATCGGACCAGGATACTTACAAGACCGCATTCTGCCAGTAGTCTCCCACCGACTGGCGCGCTCCCACAGAGAGGGTCTCCTCCGGGTCCCGACGGCATCTATGTGCCGCCTGGTGACCCCGAGGAAAAGGGCCTTCTCTGTGGGGGCACCCACTCTTTGGAATGGGCTGCCCCCGGGGCTACGAACAACCACCGACCTGAGGGCATCCAGACGTGACCTGAAAACCTGGCTCTTTGAGCAGGCCGGCCTGAGCTGACTTCAAATGGGATTTTAAATAAGGGGTTTTAGATTTAATTGGTTGGGGTATGAAAGTTTTAGCTTATTTTAATCGGGGGTTTTAAATTTTTAATTGGCAGCCTTTAATTTAATTCTTTTTTAATTATATTTATATTTGTAATTTATATATATTTTAGTTGGCTGTTCACCGCTCTGAGTCCTGGGAGAAGGGCGGTATATAAAATTATTTAATAAATAAATAATAAATAAATAGTATTTCCCTTATTTATTGTATTATTGTTTCCACAATTTGAATAGTCCCCAACATACTTGATTATGTAGTTGATTACATGAAAACTTGTCAATCAATCAAATAAGATGACAACTTATATTTTCTAAGCAAAGTAACATAATATCCACATGGAATTTATGAATGCACACACATTCTTAAACATCTTGTTTATGAGTTTTATTGGTTTTACTCAATATCTCTGGGCACTTGACCAAGACAAAAGAAATTGTAGGCAATTGTCTTAAAAACCCAGTACTGCCCAACCAAAGCAATACTTCTCAACTTTATTATAAGACTGCAATAGTCATTCTTATCCTGATATTATAATAAGTAACTCTCACAGTAAAGAAAGGCATGTCATTTCAGACATCAGATTTGACAGCAAATTACTGCATATGCAAATACTGCTTTTATTTAAATTGTGCCATAATATTTTGCCAAGAGTTTTAAAGCTCAGAACCTTTTAAGCGAATTTCTATTTTGGATGCAGATGGCATATCATTAAAACCAACTGTAGACAAGATTTGTATATTGTATAAGTTTCCATTTTATATTGTCTTTGCTTTCAGCTCCATCTGTGATCTATTGCACTGGCAGAACATACTTTAAGATAGGATATAGCTTTTGTAATACATTGCCACAACAAAGCTTGATTTCATTTGATGACTTCATGAATAACATTCCAAGACAAACTATGCTGTGGAACAGACAATTGTACCGAGACTAGAATTATGGAATTGATCTAACTGCCTTATTTCTGTATTTAAGCATTTATATGACCCTGTTTAGAGTATGGCTAACACAAGTCAGGCTTAGGAGAGACCAGAAAAATGTGTTCAGGGAGATCTCCTGAAACCATTTAAGCTACTACTGCATCACTTAACATTTAGTTTCCACCTTGGAAAATAACATTATAATGGATGAGAAGTTTTATTTCTTGTTTTTCAGCACTGTTGTTGGATACAAATTCCCAAATCAATTTCTAATATAATAATATAAAGCAAATACAACAACGAGTTGATAACAAGAATACTGTAGTGAAATCACACCTGGAATAGCAATTGTTTGACCAATTAAATCAAAATTAAAACCAATGTTTTATGAAAAAAAATCCAGGAGGATCTATTAATTTGGTAACCACCTTTCATTTCTAAACGGAAGCTCCCACGATCAGCCTGACTTGAATCAGTAGGTCTTCCCCTAATGAACTGTGATGTTGAACAAGTGGAGCTCTTATGTTCCAAGTCAGACCTCTGATTTATGTCAAGCTTATGAAGCTTTTTTTTCTACAGAGGCTGCAGTAGGTAGCAATCTTTCCCATTTAAGATCAAGCAGTGGTAGAAATCCTTCTGTTAAATTTTCTAACCTTCACTTTTCATTTTACATTACTTCAAAGCTTTGGAAAGTAGATCAGTATTTTTTTAAATCCATTTGTAGTTTGTCCTTTAAGAAAGTGCTCATAGCCCCCTTCTCAGCTCTATGACTCAGTGACGGTTCACCTACTTTTTTTGCTAAAAAATAGTCCTAAATTTTTTGATATCTCCACATAGCACTGGAAAATTATGTCGCTATATTTCTACAAAATGTTAGCTAGTCAGCTTTTACAATACTGACATTACATTCCCATGTGAAAGAAAGTATTCTATTTTTGCCCTATGACCCACAATTGTCAAGAAATTATTTAAATCTTTGATGTCATTATATTAAAGTGAATACAAGTCATACTTAATAGGTATGTCCCATGTCCTGCTTCACATCTTCAAAATAACTGTATGCTAAAACAACAACAAAACAGACATTTTCTTGTCACTGTCAATCTGTCTGACATTTAAAGGATGATTTACTCATTGCATTAATATATCCTGTTCCAATAAATTCTTACGTTACAATGAAAAGATAGATTTGAAATATAGAGGAAGTGTAAATACATTTTCATGACAGAATTATTTTAAAGCAGTTAGGTTTAAATTAGTGAAACACATTTGCATAAGTATGCATCTCAAAGAGCACCCAGGAAAGAATTATATTGGGGTAATACTAATTCATGAATATTATGCAGGTTAAAAGATATTGTACATAACATAAATTATAGTGCTTATCAGTATAATATATGAACATAAGTAAATAGTAATAAAATTGTACAGGTCTCTCTCTGTGGGGGGGTGGGGGTATGGGGATGTATGGGGATGTGATGGTATGTGGAAATAATTTGGGAGACTTGAGGAAGAGCCAAAGACTAGATAATTGTGGTGTTAAATCTGTCTCATCTCACAGAACAAAAAGGTACATGGAAAATGTGTCAGAAGCAACTCTACCTAGTTTTCTGGAAAGTGAAAGTAAAGGAGGGGAGAAATGCTTTCAGACTTGCAACAGTGTTAAAGTTCATGGTTAAGGGCTTCTTATCTGAACTACCTGGACAGTAAATATACTGACAGTATATTTATGTAAGTGCACAGCTGGTCGAAAATGCAGCAGTGCAGTTAGTTTTGGGTGTTTCTCATCATGCATATGTAGCATGAACGGCATCTCCCATGACCAATTCAAGGTGCTGGTAATCACCTATAAAGCTCTTCATGGCATGTCATCAAGACAACTTTTTTCTTATTGTTTCTGCTTGCCCCATCAGTTCTAGTAGAAAGGATATACTGTCGGTCTCTTCTATTAAACAATGATATCTTTGGGAGCTTCTTTCTCAATGACAGCACCTGCCCTGTGGAACAGTATTCCCTCAGCAATTTGGATAGCCCCAACCTTGCTAACCTTTCACAAGTCTTTGAAGTGGATGTTTTTCCAGGCATAGGAATCAAGTGAGTAGATCACCTCTATTATTATTGATGGTGAATGTTTATCTTTGGATACTGGGAAATTGTATGTTGGTTTGTGTCAAGATAATATCAAAATTATAAAGTAGCATTATAATGTCACAGCACAAGAGCCATTCTTTACATCCTTGTATGCAGCACTAGAACACAAACATAAAAAAAGTGTTCCAATGTAATGGGATTTTTTTAAAAAAATTATTTGCAAGTCCCTTATCCTCATGATGTTACTAGTTAAATGACTTTGAGGAAGCATTTAGAGCAAATCTTAAAATGTATCCGGGGCTAAAACTCTAATATCGTAGATGAGAAATGAGTTGATATGTCATGGGGAAATAATTTCATATCAGACGAGTGCAACTTTTAGTTGCTGAGCCACATTCTTCCTTGTAAACTTTGGGTTTGCCATTTAGAGGTTGCCAAAAGTTTATATGAAATTGTAATCTTAGTGCAACTGAAAAGAAAAATGATGAATACATAATCAAAGAGTGATCATATGAACTACACTTAAGGTTATTGGTTAACTTAAATCATTACAGATTTCGTCCTCCAAACAAAATGCCTTAAATATAATATTCCTAGAAAAAACTATGTACCCAATGCTAGATAAATGTCAGTAGAATACAGGTTATATAGGCCTTTTGAGTTGTAATGGATTCTGCTGTTATGTAGAAACTAGTATAGCGGCAGCCTAGGAAAGTCAAGAAGTCCTTCTCAAGAGAAGGAACAGGCAATTAGAGGATTAAAAAAGGATTAGCTTTGCCCAGAGGAAGCATGACCTAGACCCTTCTCCACATAATCACTGAGTTCATTAAGAGGGATTATTCTATTGTGTCACCTCTCCATATTAATCTGAAAATGAAATCTACATTTAGCTCTGTCTGTGCTCTGATCCTTTAGACATAGCAAACATTCGGGGATTATTTCATCAGAGGAAGTTTGGGTCAGAGGAAATTAACACTGGTTAGAGTGATGAAGCCTAGATAGATTATATAAGACTGGGGACTTTCAAACTGAATTGTAAGTATTCAAAGTCAAGATCTGGATATCTCTGATTCTTCTTGAGGATACTAAATTTAGGAAAGAAAGTCCACTCTTTCTTACTATTTGTATTCGTAGTACAATAGTCTATTGTAGCAGCTTTGGAAGAGTTTTTTCTTCTTCTTCCTATTTTAAGAAAATTCAATTTGTATTGTCAAGGTCTCCTAATTGACACAGTCTTTGTATGAACCTTCCTCTAATTTATATGGCATTTTATATAAGGGGCTTCCGCTGTCAGTTTATGCTAATACAAATTATCCTGACTGAATTCTTTTGCAAACATATTTTACTGCTGAAAACTCTTTATTTTAAACACAATCATTACTGTTTGTATGGAACATTCAATTGCATTGCTTGTTTTTCTGATTCATAGTGCAGTTGTTTCTGACTGAAGGAAAGCAAACTCTTTATTTAATGCTAATCTCTCTGCAGTTACAATCTTCAATGGAATGGAAACTATTCTAAGTGCAATCCATGGGGAAATTATTTGGCATCTTTTGTTCTAGCTCTGCTGGATTTTGACACACAGCAAGCAGTACAGTTCATTTCCTAGCATCTCCCTAAAACCACAAAGCTGAAACTCATAAGAAGTTTGATTACACCAACTGCTTAACGTATTGCCACAGCATACATTAGAATCCAAACATAATGGAAGCTTTAGTATTAGGGAAGTTTTATCCTCACAAACTTAGTGTAGCCATCAAGTGCTCTAAAATGTTAAACAACAGAAAGAAAATATTCAGAGCATACATAGTAGTTTCAATAATGTTGTCATAGTGAATTTTCATTGGGATGTACTGCAGAATACAGGTAGTCCTTGGCTTAGGCCCATAATTGAAACTGGTAAATTCATCTTTAACCAGCATGGTCATTGAGTGAGACATCACGTGACCTCACCTGATTTTACAACGTTTTTTGTTTTTTTTTTGCTGCCATCATTAAGGAGTTGTTAGGCAAATCACATGGTGATTAAGTGAATCACACAGTTATTTTTAGTAAATTTGCCTTGTTGGAAACTGTAGGGTAAGGTTGCAGATGGAAACATGTCATAACAATGGGGGTGTGATGGTTATAATTTTGAGGATGGATCTTTTTTTTTTCTAGTCCCATCAGATCTTTGATGTTTTATTAAGTGAATAATTGAAAGTTGAAGACTACCTGTAAGTCTGTTTAGAATTGATTGTCATTTAGAATTTCCTTCAGATGTATATCACTATACAAACATTGTCATAACATACAATGAGAGTAAATCATTTACTAAATTCATTTTTCACTTGGAAACATAAGACCTGTCAGAATGTTTACTTTTAAAATTCTTATAGTGCAAAAGCAACTTGTGGGTATGTTAATCCAATATACTAATTTAGTACCATTAGTACATCGTAAATTCAACAGAAAATAAAGGGAGAATGTACTCTAAGGCATCTTTCAAATTGGCTGTCACCTTGTAATTTAAATAAACAAAATATGCATGTAATATAAACATTAAGGTAAAGGGCAACCGTGATTGCTTTTTCAAAAATCTGTAACTTTTTCTGGATTGTTAACCTTCTAGATTATAATTGATTTTTGAAACTTTGCAATGCTTTTTTTCTTATGATCACAAATATAATAAATCAAAGGTAGAATGTAGAAATAGGTAAAATGTTACAAAAAGTTGTAAAACTAATTTATGATATCATAGTAATCAGCATGGATTTTTGTCTCTTTACCTGACTTGCAAAGTTAACCCAACTGACGAAAAATGTGTGAGATATGTCTGGCAAATCTTTTTTGAAATCGGCTCATCAATCATAACATTTGCATAGTTCATTCTTAAAATGTGAAAGCTGGAATGGAGAATTTATTATTGTTGTTTTTGCAAAGTAAATATAAGAATCTGCACAGAACCAAAAAGACGTGTGCTTGAGGGATCCCTCCCAGAGATGTGATTTTGTGCGGTATACACAAAGTTTTCTTCTCTGAACAATATCAGAAATAGAATCCCATTCATTCAGATAAAAATAAGAAATCCTATTTTGATGAGCAGGATAACACTATGATTACTGCACTAAACTGCAAAATAAATTATATTGGGTTTAGTTAGTCTGCAGAAAAGAAGGACTAGAGGGAACATGATATCAGTATTCCAGTATTTGTGAGGTTGCCACAAAGAGCTTATTTACCAAAGTAACAGAAGGCAGGAGAAGAAACTATGGATGCAAACTAATGAAGAAGAGAAGCAACTTGGAATTAAGGAGAAACTTCCTAACAGTGAGAACAGTTAATCAGTGGAACAGATGTTGTGGGTGCTTCATCACTGGAAGATTTTAAGAAGAGACTGGACAATCACTTATCTGAAATGGTATAGGGTCTCCTGCCTGAACAGAGGGTTGGATTATAAAAGACTTCAAGGTCCCCTCCAACTCTATTGTGATTGTACAGTATATGGATGTATAACAGAAATAGAGACAACAATAGGAAAGCTTATTTCATTACCAGAGAAGGATATGGCACATAGTGGCTTATAGTAATAGCATTTAGGCTTATATCATGCCCCACAGCACTTTACAACACTCTCTGAGCAATTTAAATATAGAAGCATTATTTGCATATTTTCCCCAACAACCTGGACCAACCTCAGAAGGGTGGAAGGCTGAGTCCATCTTGAGACCCATCAAGATCAAACTCCAGGCTGTGAGCAGAGTTTGCCTGAAGTACTGCACTTTAACCATTATTCAACCAGGGTTTAGAAATCTTGAAAAGGGTTTCCTTTCCATCTTTGTTGGATACCAGAAACAAGTAGTTTAAAACTGTGGTGAAGAAAAGCCCTTTCAGGTGACAGGACTCTACAGAGCATCTCTGTTGACATTTGTATTCCTGAAAGCAGAACCTTCAGCCAAAGTTCTTAGCAATTAGTCTTGAGATTCAACCCAAAAGCTCCATAGCCATTAGATTAGCAATAAATATCTTTTAATTTGTCCCAGATTACTTCCTTTAAAAGGGCACATTTGGCCTAATTTTTCATTTCTGAAGGACCTGTTGAACTTTTCATTAAGAGAAATAATACTCTTTCTGACCACTGTACCACAGAAAGATATGAGACCATTGTTGTCAGGCCAATGTATTGAAAATGGCAACATGAAACTCCCAGATCACTGCAGAAACTTCCAGCCAAACATGTACTTAATGTCATCACTTTGACTACCCTATTTTCAAGGAAATATATTCCTGTCAACTTTATACAGTGCAAAAAATAATCAGAGTTCTAGTGTTCAAAATATTTTTTAAAAATCAAGAAGCAGACCAACATATTGTCAGCTGTGTAGAAGGTAGGGTTGATATGATTTATCATTAGTTTATATTATGAAAACAAGCTTGTAAATATTAGTTCTATATAACTGTAGATCTGGGTCATTTCTATAAGCTTGGCTTGACATAGCTTTCATAAACATAAATAAAAAGTATAGAATTAGAGACCAATATTATATACAGTAGCTATTACTATTAGATAACTCCTATTCTTTAACATGGATAAGATAGTTGAGAGTTGGGATAGACATTTAAGAATTGAAATGATGCAGATACTCCTATCACTGAGCAGCTCACTACATGGAAAATTCTTTAGAAGATTAGATTAATTAGATAAATTAATTAGACATCATGAATAAGTATATGTCCAAGAACAGAAGTAGCTTCTGAACAGATTTCCTGTTCTGGAAAAAATGAGTTGAATGCTACTCTTTTCCATTTACTCTCCTTATAGACTTTCCATAGGAATCTGTGGTGACCAAAATTCTAGATGAGATACATCTTTCACTTGATTTAAGTGGCCTTTTCTTTTCTTCTTCAGTTTTCACTTTAGACAAAGAAATAACACTACATATAAGATCACTCTGAAACCCCAGTCTGAAATAGGAAAATTAGTCTTTTTTTCCCAGGCTTGCTTTGATGTCTTAATGTTTCTTTTCATCTTAAAATAATTTAAAAAAAAAGCAAGACAGTGATTTTATTTTAAGAAGTAGATTGGCATTCTTTGATGAAAAGGAAAAAAATGGCTTAATCAAGGGTGGCTTTAGATTGAAATAGCTGCCTCAGAATCAGATATTGGTGGAAAAATAGTGATGCTCCTGTGATCCTATGCTACTCATCTTGTAAACTAGAGGTAAATATTTTTTTGTAGCTATACTGGGCACTATTAGAATGATGATGAAGATATGATAGCTACAAAAGCTATGAACTACAATACTGACAGGGTCAAATTTGTCTGTCAATTTGTAATGATCAACCCATGTTACTGAAAATGTAAATAGAGATTATTAGAAATGAGTAAGATTCCTCTGCACTTTGGACATTTTTTTTGTTTAAGAAATTGGAAAGAACATTCTTTTGATCAATTGTGCTAAATGGCAAAGTCTGAAGTAGTCATTTTGTTTGAAAAATATCCACATGATCATAGATATTAATTTTATCTGTCTCAACAATATCAAAAAGAGCACAAAAGGATATGTATGGAATTATACTTTGGACTCCAGTTTTTAAACCTTGAGTAAACCTTAGGTGTACTCAACAGTCTACAGAGATTATATCAAAATAAATGAGTGCCAGTTAGACATCCTGATAATTGAAATGAAGTCTTGAAAGCTGTTGTCCACTATGAATCTTCATTTAATATTTTTCTCAATAATTTTTTTTGTTTCCTTTACTTCATCCTATTATAAAAAGTAAAAAGTAAAACTTACTCTTGTTAATTTAATGGACATGTCATTTTCTTTGCAAAAATATCAAAGTAATTGGTATAGATATCCTTAGGAACTAAAATAATACCTCCAAATTCAGCAGCAAAGCTCCTAAATAATGACAAAATTATATATTTTTATTACCACTGCTGTTTCAACCTTGTGACCCTTAGTAGATTTTTTTTTTAAAAAGAAAACACTTCTATGACATTTATCTAAACCTTAAACACTTAAATGGTGATTCATCATGGATTAATCAGTCAAGCAAGAAGTAGGCAGGATCTGTGCCTAGATTAAAATTATTTTTATCCCTTAATGTCTGGAAAATTAATCCAGTTTTTTAAATGGATGGGATGGTGTATGACAGTTGCTGTCAAAGCGGTTGGGAGATTGTCAAATGAATGCTATGTAAACTAATCATGATGATATCGATAGTGTATAAATTACTTAGATTTCCATCATGCCCATTTTGGGAGAAGTAAATAATTAATTCAGCCTTGAGTCCATTACCAATTAACCTTCCAACAGCAAGAATGGAGAGGGGAAAAAAATCAAATCTTTGAATTTGGCAAAACAAATTAAACTGATACTTTTTTAATAAGTTATTGAGGTGATATTGAGGTGATATTGAGGTGATAATAACTTATTGAGGTGATATTGTTTCTGGGATCTATCTGTCAAATAGCTTTGACACTGGCTTTGCCCATCTGTAACACACAATAGATTGATTAAGAAGGGGAAAGATTTAAATTTCACTAGATTTAATAAAATCACAACATTTTCATTGTTTCCAGAATAATGATTTGCATGTGCCTTGAATAACATGCTAATTACACATTCTTCAGGAAATCTTTTGAACTTCTTGGATGATAATCCATATAATGACCTTATAGCCAAAAGATTTGTGGACTGGAAGTAATTTGCTGATTTTTTCCTGTCCACTCCTACTAACATGCTAATCACTAACCATTTAAAATTGCTTTTACAGGACACATTATGGTCTTTTTTTTTTTTTGTCTTTTCACTATTTCTGTGATATGTTTTTTTCAATACTGATTTAAAATAATGTTTTGTTTTGAATTTTAATTTCCATTTAATATCTATATGGTCTGTTACAGAGGTGGATTTCAGCAAGTTCTGACCAGTTCTGGAGAACCAGTAGCGGAAATTTTGAGTAGTTTAGAGAACCGGCAAATTCCATCTCTGATTGGCCCTGTCCCCATCTATTCTCTGCATCCCAAGTCCCAGCTGATCGTTTGGGTCTTTTTTTGTTGCCATGTATAGGATAACGGAGCTGGAAAGCAGGTTAGTGGGGTGGGGAGGGAATGGGATTTTGCAGTAACCTCACCCCAGGAGTGAGTTGGGACTGGAGATTTTTCAGGATCCTTCCCCTGCCACGCCCACCAAGCCATTCAGAACCAGTAGTAAAAAAAATTTGAATCCCACCACTGCTCTGTTAATATAATTCACATAGTTTTTTATCAATCTGGATGCACTCTAGCTGTGTAGTCTTCAACACCAAGAATTTTCAAGAATGACTATGTTGGCTAAGGAATTCTGGAAACAGACCTTGGAAAAAGCTGATATAGAATGCACAGGAGCTTAGGTAGATGATATTCAAATCCTTATGCAATATTTGATTCTATGCTACATTTTTTAATTAATTAAAAGCAGAAGCTCATGAGTTTCCATGCTAAGCTACGAAAGAGCCTTAGAGAACTGAGAAAAATGCATAGAGATCTGATTTCATAGTGGGTCTGATTATATAGAGTAATTTTGGATTATTGTTAAGAATAAAAATTCAAATTGCATAAATGCTTTCCAATTGCATAAATAATAATAATAATAATACAAATATAATTCATTTCATTTCCTTCTATATTTGATATTTTAAAGGTTAAATTTTTATCTACAAATTCATCTTTCAATAAACTAATATCTTTTTCTGTGTGAAATACTGTAGTTTTTACAGATCGAGCACTTTGAATTATGTTTTCTTCACTTTGTTCTCTATTTAAATACAGTGGTTATTCAACTGAGGAATATTTTTTATTAAGCCACGAATCATTGGTGAGATTTATATTGCACAAAACTATAATATAGTTTGGTTGACTTTAGCTTAGTACTAAGTTTGAATTATGGCCCTGTGAATTATATGAACACTGTAAATCAGGGGTCCCCCAACCCCCAAGCCATGGCCCAGTACTGGGCTGTGGCCTATTCAGAACTGGGCTGCATGAGAGGCGGGCTGGTGCATGTGCATGTACAGCTTCACTCATGTGAGTAGTGCCCCAAAAGCTTCTCTTCTCTCTTGTGTGAGTGAAGCTGTGGGCATGCATGCTGGCTGGCCAGTTCCATACTTCCCCCACCAGCTGGCCCACCAAGCTGCCTGCACCATACTCAGTTTTGCTGATTCACCTATTTGCTGAATTATCTATGTAGGACATCCAATCCACTTTTGGAGCAAAGATCCAAAAGCTTTTGCAAACTGATGAAAGGCTTCAGGGGAGTGATTTCATGCTGCTTCAAGCCTTCTGCCCTTTCCAAAAGTTTTTGGTGCGAAGAAGCCTGAAGGCTGATCTTTTTTCTTGTGTTAGTGGAGCTGCATGCACTCATGCACTGGCTCAACACTCACATGGCCAAGTTCTCCTGCTCCCCAGCTGAGCCACAAAGATTGGGGACCACTGCTGTAAAGTATTTAAAAGAATGTACTTTCCTTTTATGGCTAGTTTGTTACAGTGCAGAAGAGTTCTGTTAGAACTTCTGGACAAAAGCCCATAAAGGTCTGGATGGCTTTTCTAGAGCAATATTGATATATACTGCTATCAACAAATTTATCTCTCACTTTTTCATTTCTTTGAAAAGTTAATGCCACTTGGTTATTCCAGTTAATGCAGTGATTGCACTGTAGATAAAGATGATTTTACCAATTCAACCCATAATTTTAGTTATATTTTCCTTTAATGCCAGCTTCAAGACATCTGCTTGGCTTGAAACCCTGTGCCCAAGGTCACATCTATCTATGACCACAACTAATGCACCACATCATATTGTTATATTCTGTTGTATTCTGTCCACCTTGCATGTCACAAAAGCATAGTCCTACAGACAAAGAAAAATATAACATCAAAAATAAATAAAAAATGCTTGGAAGTACTGAATTTAGACTTTATTTTCCATACATATCAACAGAAGGTGATAAACCTAGGTTGGTAATGTGTCAGATCAAATGGCCTATACTGAACACATAGGCTCTGACCCATCTGCAGGACTAATAAACTATAGCAGATAGGAAAAGTGTATATGCTTTCCATGCAGGGGTGGGATTCTGCTGGTTTGGACCAGTTTGGGTGAACCCCTAGCTCCAATGATCAGCTGGCTCTGAACTGATTCACTCTGACAATCATGTGAGCCCACTCACCTGCCTCTGCACTGTACTCACCTATATTTGCTCAGCTGATTCATGTGGCAGAGCGAATTGCTGTGCCTCAGCTGTGTTACTTCACCAAAGTAACATTGAAGATAAGTAATTTTGAAAGCTGCCCATGTGTCCGCAGCACAAGCAAATGTGTGATTAGCGCATTTATATGTGTGTTATATGCATTTATTAGCGCATTTATATGCGTGTTATACCAGCAGCATGCCACCACTGTTTCCATGCCTCTTTGAAGAAATCAACCTGACCACGACAAGAGGATGAGTAGCATCATGCCAGTAGAGGGGAAATCTAATGCTTTGTCTGCAGAATGATAGATCAAATGACTGTGGTTGAAATATGGAGGACTGCACTGGCCAGCTGGCTGACTGTCATGTCTAAGGGAGGAATGTTTCCCATCCTTAACAACTGTAGAATGAAAATGTGCTCAAGACATCAAGACTTGGCTCTTCTTCTAACCTACACAAGATCCTCTTCTAAGACAGACAAAGTGCATTCTTTGCCCCCCCAAAATATATTCTGGATGCCCTGAAGCTTAAAATGGCTAAAGGCTTTCAGACCAAGGATAATTAAACATTACATAAAAAAGATATGTCTGGAACATGACTGTGAAGAAATTGTGTTTGTGGGAGAATTAGATTTGAAATCAGGTAGTATTAGTGTTTAATTCACACAATGTAAGAGTCTTTTGTTGTCCAAGTTATTACAGTTTTATAAATGGTTCCACTGGAACAGTTCCTTTTATCTCTTAAACTTAACTGAACTAGTATTTGCCACATGGCTAATCCTCTACCTTTTGGATTTCCTTTTTCCTGTTGTTTATTTGTTTAAGAAATTATACTTGTGTTTTTTTTAAAAAAAGGTTTTGTTAAGACAGGTATTAATAATGGCTTGGAAATAGCAGTTAGAAGCATCTTGGCTCCTTACCCACAATGAATTGAAGACAGAAATCATGTGTTAGCCAAATGAGTATTTGACATCAACTACTGGCTCACTTTGGAAACATTTGAAAAAATGCCAAAGGCTTTGGCTGCACTTTGTCTGTTTCCAGTATGGGCTAAGATGATGCAAAGCAAATGTGGAGATGTCTTTTGAAAATCAAAACTCATTTCTTTTTCTTCTTTGTTATGTTCTTCTTTTTTTTAAGGGTCTGGGTATTTTTAGAGGCAAAGCTGAATGGATTCCTGGGGTCTTTTATCAGCAATTAATCTGGCTAGCAGTCTCACTTTTTTCTCATATCTTTGCAACATGGTATTGGTAAACAGCAACAAGAATGCTTTAAAAACACATTAAAAATGGGCATCAATGCTAAACCACTGTAATTTGTTTAGAACCATAGCCAACAACCATATGGTCAGACTAAACATTGTAGTTCATTTAACATGCAGTACCAGCTTTTGTGTGAATCTTACTCTTGAGTAGGTAGTTGGTTCTTTTAGCTTTCAGATTATGACACAATATAATTACATTTTAGGATCATTCCACATTAAACTTATAATTTCTTCTTCTATAAAGAAAGAATAAAAGGTCTACAGAGATTGGGAATTTTCCCATAGTGTGCCTTTGCCAATGTAAATTTTAAATATTAGTTGCTTCTTCTATCATTCAGCTAAGAAAAGGGACTTAGCAGGCAGTAATTCAATAGCTAAGATATATTATTTTAAGCCTTTATTTTTTTCTCTTAATTGCACACCAAGATCCCTCTATTCCTGAAAACCCGTAGAAGCAAAAGAAGATAATGGAACTCAAAGGTTTCTCCAAGAGCTACAGTGTAAACTAAATGACATTTATCCTTGGTTTCCTAAGGATTAACAGTAATTGGAAGGGCATACACAGAGCATGAATACTTGGAACATAAAAGATGGGGTGATAAGAATAGCAAGGAACATATATGGCTCCTATAGTAAACGGAAAGCCATTGGTGTAATAGATAGTCTTTAAAATAGACCTTTAGTTACAGACTAATTTCACAATCCTCTTGCAAATAATGCTCATTCTTTTAGTAAGAGCTATATTCTTTGGTAGTCTGATGTATGAAGAAGTGTTAGAGTTTGTTTTTAAAAAAGAAAAGTGCCCTTCAAAGGGAAAGGGTTATCTAAAATATGGAAAGGGTACTGTCCTCTCTACATATGTGGAACCCTGATCCAACATTATCACTTCCTTCAGTTCCATTGCCAATTACGTTTCTGGTCCTCTCTTTGAGGAAAAGCAGCCTCCATCATTAAAAAAAAAAGGTATAGTCATTCATATTACATATATCTTCAAGAGACAAATCTATAATAGAGCATGAGAAAGTGAAGTAAGTGTAGGCTGAAATGAATTTCCTACTTCCCTTATTTTCTTCATTAGAAACACAAAACATATACAGAGTAAGGATATGTGTTCTGATGAATCAAAAATAAATATATTTTATGCTGTTTCCATCATCACTTGAGATTTCAAGAAGAGATTGGACTGCCAGATGTCATAAATGGTTTAGGGTTGGACTAGATGATATATAAGATCCCTTCCAACTCTGATTATCTGTTATCTGTTATAAAAAAAACAACAGAATGATTTCCTCATTCTTTTGTTACCTCTTGTTTGTTAAGAATAAGATGGTAGTCCAAGCTACCTATTGTCTTCTAAAGCTAGAGAAAATTGGTGAAGAAAAATTTAAAAAAATCTTTAAAATAATCCCATTGACTAATTCAACAGTAACTTTAATGGCAAATAACAGGTAACACTGACTGCCAATCCAACATTTATACAAGTGGTTATACCTGGTGACTGCCTGGACTGGACTTTGTAGTTTTCTGGCAAGTTATTTTCTTTTCCTTGCTTTCTATGGCTGAGAGAGAAACTGATTGGCTAGAGATCACCCAGCTGGCTTTGTACCTAAAGTAGGACTAGAATTCTAAAACTCTAAAAGACTCAAGGTCCATCCCACCCCTGAAAGGACCAAATGGCAAAGATTGCAATAATGACACCATCAAAGCAAACCTCTTTAACACATTCTTTGGCTCAGTATTTGTAAACAGCAGTGGATCAACATCAATATTTCCTAGTCGAACCACAGACAACTACAATGATCTAATACATATCGATTTTACAGAAGATATTGTTGAAAAGCACTGCACAATCTAAAACCATTCCTATCTATTGGACTGGATGGAAAAAAAAGCTATCCACTGCCATAGCTGAACCTCTAAACATAATCTTTGAAAAATCTTTCATGACCAGCTCCTTGCCAAAACTATGGTCACAAGCCATGGTTATCCCCATCTTCAAAAAGGGAGGCCCCAGCCTAGTTGAAAATTACAAACCAATTTCCTTATGCTGCATCACCTGTAAAGTCATGGAATCAATTATTATCCATTATCCTCCACTTAGAGACAAACAACCTATTCTCTAATAAACAATTTGTTTTCAGAAAAAAAACTATCCTGTAATCTGCAATTCTTACACTGCATAAACATATGGACTACACAACTCGATCAGTGCAAAGCAATAGACACAATCTATATATACTTCTGTAAAGCCTTTGATTCAGTGGTACATGACAAATTACTACTAAAACTACAATTTTATGGTATCTCTGGACACCTACATAACTGGATAGAAGCATTCCTGTCAAACAGACAACAAATGGTCAAAATTGGGAGCGTCCTATCAAATTCTGTACCTGTCAACAGTGGTGTACCCCAAGGCAGTGTTCTAGGACCAACTCTCTTCATACTCTACATAAATGACCTCTGTGATCGTATCAAGAGCAACTGCGTTCTCTTCGCTGATGATGTAAAGCTATTCAACACCATAGACAATACTACTACCCTCCAAAAAGACCTTGACCATGTATCAGAATGGTCAATCAAATGGCAACTTCAAATCTCAACAAATAAATTCTTTGTCTTACATATTGGCAGAAAAAAACAGAAAATAAAATACAAGCTAAATAGTCAAGACCTTGTTGAGGAACCAAACGTTGTCAAGGATCTTGGAGTACTCATCTCAAATGATCTAAGTGCTAGAGCCCACTGTAACTACATAGCCAAAAAGGCATTAAGAGTTATTAATCTAATCCTACTTAGCTTCTTCTCTGGTAATATCACACTACTAACTAGAGCATACAAAACATTTGCTAGACCTATACTTGAATACAGCTCATCAGTCTGGAACCCATATCATGTGTCTGATATTAACACAATTGAAAAAGTCCAGAAATATTTCACAAGAAGAGTTCTCCACTCCTCTACTCATTGTAGAATACCTTATGCCACCAGACTTGAAACTCTAGACCTAGAAAACCTAGAACTACACTGCCTCTGGTCCAATCTAAATATAGTATATGAAATCATACATTGCAATGTCCTACCTGCAAACGAACACTTCAGCTTTAATCATAACAATACAAGAGCACACAATAGATACAAACTCAAGGTTAACCACACCAAACCTGACTGCAGAAAATATGACTTCAGCAACAGAGTGGTCAATGTTTGGAATACTCTATTTGACTCTGTGGTTTCTTCCCCAAACCCCAAAAACTTTAACCTTAGACTGTCTACTATTGACCTCACCCCTTTCCTAAGAGGTCTGTAGGCGGCGTGCATAAGTGCATCAATCGTGCACACCATCCCTGTCCTATTGTTTTTTTTATTTTTCTTATCTATCTATCTCATGTATTAAAAACTATATTTATTCTTATACCTGTATCTTGTAAGCGATTGACAAATCAAATAAATACTAAAAATATTAAATACTAAAAATTCATGGTCTCCTAGTTTTCTACCCTGATATTTTAACCAAATTGAATATCATTTGAAACAGGATGGAACAAGAATTTGCAAAACCACATACATAACAGCAAAAAGCAGCTGCTGCATTGATTTTTATTGAACTTTGGTGTTTTCTTCAGTTTTGCAGCTGCACAAGAAAAAAATGTTGTTGCTTTATTCTTGTATGTAAAATAACACTAAATGTACACATTACAGTTTAAAGTGTTACAGGGTTAAATAAACAAACTTGTTGTTAAATGCACTCTGAAACTAAGCAAAGCACAAGAACATATAATGAGTATAAAAAGAAAGCTTTGAAGCTCCTATCTTTTTTGTAGTTTTAAATGCAACATGGATTTTATTATTAACAGGGCAGAAGAATATACTCAGAAAGTAAACACACCAATGCATCGAAAAATTAACCAAACCATTAATATATTCTAACTGTGGCCTTTTCACAATCTCAGCTGCATTAGCAATACCTGTATGTCAAGTAGGACACATGTATCTTTTGTATTCATCTACAATCATCTACATCTTTATCCTGTTTTATTTTCCTTTTTTCAGATCTGATCTGTTTGCAAAAGAAAACAGAATAACAAACATATAAGCAACCTCCATGAAGTCTAAAATCTTCAATAACAAAGAAACTGAAGTTTCCAGTAATCATTGTTTATCTGCACAGAAGCAAGGGGCACGGATGAGACCCAGTGCTCTTCATCTTGAGCTATGTATTTTAATTAGTTACTTTGTTTTTAAACATTTAGCCGTGTCCAATTCTAGGTGATGTTCAACTTTGTATTAGATTTAATGTTATCAAGCCAGTGTGTTCTTTATTTATTTATTTTATTTGTTTTATTTGGTTTGTCAATTGCTTACAAGATAATAGGTATAAGTAAAAACATAGCTATGAATACATAGATACATATAAGAAAAATAACAGAAACAATAGGACAGGGACGGTAGGCACGTTGGTGCGCTTATGCACGCCCCCTCTTGTTCCTTCTTCTTTGTGCACTAACTATTCATAGCATCATTGCCTTCTCCAATGAATTTGCTCGCATAACATGACCAAAGGGAATCAGATGAAGTTTTTTTGATTTTAGCTTCTAGGGATATGTCTGGTTTTATACTATTTAACACATCTCTGTTAGTTACTCTAGCTGTCCATGGTAAATGCAATAATTTACATCAGCACCACAGTTCTAAGGCATCCATTCTTCTTAGATCAGCCATTCATGTATTTTAGTAGCTTCAGCTTAATCTCAGAATGTACTTCTTTAGTTTGCTACACTTGGTCTAAGCCAAAAACATTAGGAACATGGTTTGGAAAAAGAGCAGAACCTCAATCAAAGTAACAATTGCACTCCTTCTTATGCTCAAAACAAGTCCTCTTCTGTTGACACATTTGCTTTGTTCTGGGCTTGGAGCACTTGAAGCAGTCAGTCCTTTTTAGCTCAGAGCATTTTGTGTGTCCCTAGTTACACGCACAGAGGAAGCTAAATAAAATGTACAAACCCAACCTCTCCTTTCCTTTCTGTTTCTCATGTAGCTATAAATCAAGCCACCATGGTGTAGTTGCTTTAAGAATGCCGAGACAGAATTCTGGTTCTTTTCAAAAAAATGAACACAATTCTCACCCATCTGCACTGGCAGTGTTCAATAGCGCATAAATTCTGGGCATGGAAACGCCTATGTCATTTTTGCCTGACATATAGTTCTTCTTATAAATAAGGGAACTGTCAAACAAGAAGTGTCAGCTTTATAAACCTGCATGAATTGAGAAGGGCTCTAAGACAGACTTTGAAGAAGTAAGCATTCACTGACTTCTGCTCAGGAAGCAGAAATCTGTCAGTTCTGTTCTCTTCCACATTTTGTTTAAATGTTCATTCTGTCCCATCTATAAATAAATTTACCAGTGTGAGTAAATTTTTATTAAAGAAAAGGGAAAAAAGCAAAATAGAATTTCACTTCATGTATCAGAAAGGCAAAGTATTTGATTTTTGAATGAAATTTGCCTGATACAATCTTTTTTAAGCAATTTGAAATATATTTTTGGCAAAACATGCTGTACTTTTCTTATCACCCAAAGCCAGAATGTATTTTTAATACTGAATAACACTATCAGTATATACTTTTATCTGAACAATGCTGAAAGTTTTGTAAAACCTGAAAAGTTAAAGTACAATATCTGAATCCTAATTAAAAATCGTTTTATGATAATGTATAACTTGCCCGACCTGTGTTTGTCTATAGGGAAGTTAGTATACCAACCATAAAACCAGATTATTATAAATTAGTCAAAGTACAATTATTTATATTTGATTGTGTGATACTTCATTCTTCTAATCTGAAGGCAAACAATTAAACCCAGATTTACTCTAGTGATCAAATTAACTGTCTCATTTTGAGGCACTCAAAGGGTGAATTAGGACTTGATCACATATTAATTTCCTGATCACTCTTTTTTAATGTGTATGCATGGAGGTTATAGCAGGCGATGGACAAGGAAAGAGAATTGTCTTCACACTCATTAAAATGCATCTTTTACCTGTACCAGCACTACCCAAAGGAATGGGGATGGCAGAAGGTAATAAATAAATAGACAGAGAAGCCACCAATTAGAACACAATATATAGTTTTCCTATGTATTTATATATTAAGAAATATACCTTTATAATACAGAATATATAAGTATTTTAATGAAAGCCTTATCTTTCAGAAATAAATGATTTTGAGAAGTAGTCATTTCCAAAACAAGTGTCAAGTGCAGACTATGCCTTCTTCACAAACCATGCAACCCTTTTACATTTAATGAATAAAAGAAAAATAACATGTAATTTGCTAATGTATAGATCTCTCATACTCCCCAGAGATCTTGTTTTATTGTTTTCAAACGAATCTTTCTAAACTATGCCCTGAGATTGAGAGGCTTATTCTTTAAGGATTAACAGATTCCTACAAAAGAAATTCAATATTATTGTAAAAAAAGACTGTGGTGTAAAAAAGATTCGGGATAAAAAAGTCAATTATTCTCCCCCGGCCCTCCCCCCCCCCCCCCCCCCCCCCCAAAAAAAAAAAAAAAAAGACAGCACACCTAAAAGTGTTCTGACTGATAAGCCGGAATAATTTCTTGAAAAAAAATTGATGCCTCTATAATGTGTCCTGGAGATAAAGGACCACAGGGAACATTGATTCTAAGAAACACCCATGTGTGAAGAGGAATTTTTCTAGGAAATAATATTGTTCAAAATATTATGATGAAAGAGTCCTATCCTACTGCTGACTTATCAAGTCAATGTAATCAGATTCTGATGACATTGCAGAAAATACAAACATATAGTAGTCGATGAATTTTTTCTTGGGTATGGGAGTTAGCTTAATTTAAGTTCATTATCTTTTTACCCCAGATCTTTATATTTTAATAAATGGCATAAAGTAAAATATAGGTTGGGTTCACTGTTGCAAACATAGGATGATAAGAAATACAGCACATTCTTTTAATGGCATAATCTTTCATATATAGCCTAGCACATAAGAAAGATTTATCAACCACTCATTTATAGTGCTTTCTTTCTTCTTCTTATTCTCTCTCAGCACTTTGTTAGTACAAGCAGATGGGAGATTTAGATTTAGTTAATGTGTGTTGGTTTTTATAGATGGAGGTTGTGGGGGTAGAAGAATTATTTCCCTTTGCTCTTGGCAATCTTGTTTCAGTACTATTCTTCCATGAGAACAGCTGCTAAAGTGACTGTATTGTTTATTCCTAGCCATTGAGTTTGGCTGTGGAAATCATTTCCTAGTAGGCAATGCATATGTAACTGTCTACTTCCACAACTACTCCTTAGGTATTTTGGCCACAGATCACACAGCACAGGTATATTACAAACAATGGGTGTGGAACCATTTCTGCATTTTTCATATCCTGCTGTAACTCCATAGAACATAATCATTTCTTTCTCTCTCTCTGAAGGAAATGAAGAAGTGTTAGCTTGTAAATTCAGAAATTCTCCTATGCAGTTCACATATTTTTTTCCATAAATATAATATTATGCACTGCTAACTCCAGTTTGAAGTTGTTTTTCCCAATATGTACCTTAGATTGGTTTTTCTAAGCCAATTTAAAATTTGTATTGACCGGAAAGTGAACAAGGTCTCATTTAAACATGGTAGGATACATTACCTTCAGGACCGCATTCTACCAACGTTCTCCAACAGGCCGGTGCGTTCCCACAGGGAGGGTCTGCTCCGGGTGCCGTCGGCCGCTATGTGTCGTCTGGCGGCGCCAAGGGGTAGGGCCTTCTCTGTGGGTGCCCCCGCCCTCTGGAATACTCTGCCACCGGAACTTCGTACCGGCACGGACCTGAGGGCCTTCAGGCGCGCGTTAAAGACCTGGCTCTTTGAGCAGGCCGGCCTGGGCTGAGATAATGATTTTAAATTTGATCTCCTTTTTAATTTTAAATTGGGTTTTAAGGGTGGGGGGGGGTTTCTTAATTTTAGTCTGCAGCTAATTCTAATATTTAATTACTTTTTAACTTTTGTATTTGTGGGGTTTTTAGACGAGCTGTTCACCGCCCTGAGTCCCTTGGGAGAAGGGCGGTATATAAATGTAATTAATAAATAAATAAATAAATAAATTATTTTTCTCTATTGTGCTCCAACATTACCATTTGATTATTTCCTATCCATTCCTTAACTGGAAATGATCATTTAAACCAGATTTGGCAAAAATGCTGTTACTTCTGGTAGACAATAAATGGAAAGTAACCAAATATTGTACATCTGTCTTCATTTCTGTGTTGAGTTTCTTCATATACCAAAGACTATATCTTTTTTTGAATTCTCTGAGATAGTATTTATGAAACAAAACTCCATTGTTGAGATTACTCCAGAAAAAAAAATAGGGATCTTTCATAATTTCTGAAAAGGAATGCAGACTGTTGGCCTTGAGTATTATTGGTGACCATAAAATGTAATGTTGGAGAAAGAAATCATATATGAGTGACTAATTGATATTTGTATTGTTAATAGAGAGTTCGATTCAATTTATGACTACTTTTCTTGGTGCAATAGTATTAAGTTTCAAATCTCTTTCCCACCTCCATGTATACAGAATTTTGGTCTTATTTTCAGGTTGACATACATTAAAGATTTTTCTACTGTATCTCTATTTCTCCTTGTCACACCATTTATGCATTATATCATAATGCTTTGTGTTCTGTTAGATATGACAATGGATTGCAGTGATATGTGCAGAGGTGATGTTAAATTTTATTTGTGGTTCATGGGAGCAGTAGATTTCGATGACTTTAAACACATAGCAGATTTAAATACTCATGTAGCAATACTATGCTTTCGACACATAGTGCTTGCTACTTTTTCAACTTTTGATGGATATTGCTCATGTTTGTTTTAATTAACAAGTTTTTGATATCCCCTGAGTTCTTTTTCTTTTTCTGCTAAATTGAATTCACATAGCCTTTATTCTCATTTCCCTTTTCATTTTATAGATAATTTACATAAGAAAAATGTTTATAAATTCCAAAAGGCCAAGGGCAGGACCTCAAATCTGATTCCAAATGATTTAATTGAGCACTTGTCTATCAAGCATTCTAAATTATCCATTGCTTGTTGAAAGGGTTATCCTCTCTTTGTTGGCTTAGTCAAACCTTTTAACTGACAAGAGAAAGTGACAGTTACAAATTGCTTGAAATTTATTTTCTGTTTAGTTGAGTAATGACTACTTTGTATAGAATTGGGATAAGTTCTGACAATTAAGCTCATTTACCTCCATGCTAACCCCTTTATCTATTAAAACAATTAGGTCTTAGCCTATAATCTTTCTCTTCTTTAATGAACCCTTGGCACAGAATGATTATTAATATTGAAATAAGCTCTAAAATTATTATTAACAAAATAAGTTCTAAAATCTCATAAATCAAATATAGTAAGATACAGTGATCTGGAAGGGGGAAAAGTAAAATTAAATTATAGTGGAGAAAATGACCCAAAGGGTATGCACATTTTTAAGTCCTGCAGAACTTTTTATCAGGTCATATGTTACATAATCATGTTGAGAAGATGGTAAGAATTTCACCAAATTAGTCAGATGTTAAGACCATGATGTCACAGTTCAGTCAGTGTTAAGATGAATTAATAGATTGAATATGTTCATTGGAAATAATTAGTGTCAAACTTCACCAAGCATGAAGGGAAAAAGAAATAAAAATCATTAACCCACAGTGTTCTTTTCTTGTTTCTGTGTGCAACTGGGCGTTTAAATATATTTAATATCAAGATCAAAAACTGCCTTTTTTTTTTCAGTTGCCAGTTTTTCTGTGATAGAGCCTTCTGTTCTAAGTCTAAAGGTGGTTAAAAATTTGTGTTACCGTTTTTGAGAAGGTCTACTATTGGTGGTTGTTTTCTTATCTATCATTCTTTTAGAAAGATTTATAATATAATGCAGCAATTTTCAGAGTGGAAAGCTTGTTCCTGACAGGTTTTGGCACTGAAAATTTCAAAACGGTTTGCAGCAAAGGAGTGAATATACTTTGGATTGGCTCTTTGAAGGCAGTAGAGAAAGAGAAAATTTCCTCTCTTTAAGGCATAAACTCATGGAGATTAAATGATCCAAATTAAGACTATGTTATATTTAAGAACAAACTGTTTTCTTAATACTTAATACATTGAATTATACCAGCCAAACCTAGAGTAACAAAAGATTCAGCTTAGATCTTAAATACACATATATTTAGATACATACAGCATGAATGCAACCGTGGTAAATTTTGATATACCCAGTTGGATAGCTTTTGGAATTTTATTGCTATCAATCCGTTCAATTTTCAATTTCTCTCCTTTCCTCCCTCCCAATTGGTCAATCAGTGGTATGCATGCATCTTAGATAATCAATGCTTTGTAATTTCCTTGACAAATGATTTTGGAAGACAGCCACTTTTTTGCACAAACTTAAAAAATGAATGCCTTTTAATTTCAGCTTATTTATCCATATTTGTGACTAACAAATTACGGTTCTTTCTATCATGCTAGAATTCAATTCTGCCATACAAGAAAAATGTATACAGTATACAGTATACTGTTTAGAGTGACCCGCTCCCTGCTTGAGCCAAGAGCGCGGGAGGACCTCTTGCAGGGCAGGGCAGAGGAGTTTTCCTGATTTCTGCATGACAAAATCGCTCAGATTCAGGGCGGGCTGGACTCCAATTGGGTGGTCTCTGGGGAGGTGTCCGGGGCAGGTCTTGTGACTATTATCTGGAAAGAGTTTGACCATGTGACCGCTGAGGGTGTGCACAGGTTGCTGGGGGTGCTGAATACCACCACATGTTTGTTGGACCCGTGTCCCTCCTGGTTGGTTTCGACCGCCAGGGAGGTGACATGAGGCTGGCTCCAGGGGATTATCAACGCTTCGTTGAGAGAGGGGTCGC
Source organism: Bungarus multicinctus (assembly GCA_023653725.1). Taxonomy (NCBI): domain Eukaryota; kingdom Metazoa; phylum Chordata; class Lepidosauria; order Squamata; family Elapidae; genus Bungarus; species Bungarus multicinctus. The sequence continues at coordinate 44,599,011 of CM042849.1, read as the reverse complement.
TCCCTACTGCCCTGAAAATGGCAGTGGTGCAGCCCCTCCTCAAGAAGCCTGCCCTGGACCTGGCTGTTTTAAATAACTATCATCCAGTCTCCAACCTTCCTTTTTTAGCGAAGGTTGTTGAGAGTGTGGTGGCACGTCAGCTCCCTCAGTACCTGGAGGAAGCGACTTACCTCGATCTGTTCCAATCGGGCTTCAGGCCCGGGCATAGTACCGAAACAGCATTGGTCATGTTGGTTGATGATTTCTGGAGGGCCTGTGACAGGGGTATTCCTCTGTCCTAGTCCTGTTAGATCTCTCAGCGGCTTTTGATACTATCGACCATAGTATCTTTTTACGGCGGTTGGAGGGGTTGGGGATTGGGGGAACTGTCGTGCGATGGTTCTCCTCCTTCCTTCCAACTTCTTCCTCCTTCCTTCCAACTGCTTGCAATTTGTGTTGATGGGGGGGAGAGGTCCACCTCTAGGCCCCTCATTTGTGGGGTGCCTCAGGGGTCGGTCCTATCCCCTCTTCTGTTCAACATTTATGTGAAGCCGCTGGGGGAGATCATCCGTGGTTTTGGGGTGCGGTGTCATCTGTATGCGGATGATACCCAGCTCTACATCTCCACCCCAAGCCACCCCAATGATGCTGTGGAGGCTATGTCCCGGTGCCTGGAGGCCGTGCGGATTTGGATGGGCGGAAACAGGCTCCGGCTCAATCCTTCCAAGACTGAGTGGCTGTGGTTTCTGGCACCCCGATATAGTCAGTTGACTCCATCGCTGGCTATTGGGAGAGAGATCTTACCCCCACAGAGAGGGCTCGCAATTTGGGTGTCCTCCTGGATGCACAGCTGTCTTTAGAAGACCATATTACGGCCACCTCCAGGGGGGCTTTTTATCAGGTTCGCCTGATTCACCAGTTGCGGCTCTTTCTGGATCGGGATGCCTTACATACGGTCACTCACACCCTTGTCACCTCTCGCCTGGACTACTGTAATGATTTCTACATGGAGCTCCCTGCGGGGAACACCCGGAGACTCCAACTGGTACAGAATGCGGCTGCGCGGGTGGTTATGGGGGCGTCTCGAAGCTCCCATGTGATGCCTCTCCTGCGCGAGCTGCATTGGTTGCCAGTGGTTTTCCGGGTTCGCTTTAAGATTCTAGTTTTGACCTTTAAAGCGATCCATGGCATTGGACCAGGTTATTTGCAGGACCACGTTCTGCTGGTAATCTCCCACAGACCTGTGCATTCCCACAGGGAGGGCTTTCTCCGGATGCCGTCGGCTTCTATGTGTCGTCTGGCAGCCCCTAGGAGTAGGGCCTTCTCTGTGGGGGCCCCCGCCCTCTGGAATGGTCTGCATCCAGAAATACGCACTAATACGGATCTGAGAGCTTTCAGACGTGCATTAAAAACCTGGCTCTTTGAGCAGGCCGGCCTAGGCTGACATGGGATTTTTAATTTAGTATTTGCGTTTTAATTGGGTTTTTAAAATTTGGGTTTTAATTAACTTATTGGGGGAGGATATAATTTTAGACAGCCTAATTTATTTAATTTATTTTTAACTTTTGTATATTGTAATGGGGTTTGTGGTTGGCTGTGCACCGCCCTAAGCTCTTCAGGAGATAGGCGGTATATAAATAACAAAATAAAATATGTGCATTTAACATTCCATTAAGTTATCTGAAGAAGTTCTCCCACCAGGAAAGAAATAAACAAGAAAACATCTTGTATGTGAGTTTTTTTTAAAAAAACTTAACACATTTATTTTGGAATAAAAGCTTTCTTCAACTTGATATCTTCCAGTTATATTGGGAATATAACTCCCAGATTTTCTATTTGGCATGAACATTAATAATTCTGGAAATTAAATCTTAGCATAGGTCAGCATAAAGCTTTGATGGGAAATAACATAATTTTCCAGTTGTACAAATAATTGTCCTCAGTTAGGCAGGTATCTGAGAACAGAGCCAGAAAGAAAATTATGCTGACTTAAAAGGCAATTCCATAAAAAGATTGCAGTCATTGTATACAGTATGTTTGAAACAAGCACATTTCACATTCATACTTATATAAATAATGCTAGTCCAGTCCAAAGGTTTCATTGTTTCTTTTTCTGCAACAGACTAATATCAATTTGGAAAAATGAACTATTCCCTAAGGTAGTAACCCTCCAGGAAGACCAAGTACTTCGTGCTTTTCGTCCTGATGCATTACTAATTTCCATTCACATTCCACATTAGTAATAGTCCAAGTTTCATAGCTAGTAATTAAAATGAAACAAAATATTACAGAAATGGATATGATCCAATTATGGATTTTGCACTTTTAGGCAAACATGTTTCTTACTGATTTTTATTATATTAATGATAAAATTAATAATGTGATTATGATAATGTATAAGGGAAATAATTGAGAGCTGTTCAAGTAGCTTTGCTCAGATACACATTTTTTCCAATGCGTTCTATAGTAGTGATGAGAGAAATGCTTTATAAACGGTTTCGAAGTTTGTTTGATGTCCTTTTGTGCTTAAAAAACCCCCTTTGTTTTGGTGCTTTAATTAAGAAGTTAATAGAGTCCTGTTTGAAGTTGCTCATTTATAGCTAACACTACTACAACATTTATAATTGGATCCTTAATACTGTGCTAATGCACACAGGAGAAGAAAGTTTATGAGATGGATAAATGGATTTTGTTCCCTTAATATGTTGCCCTCAATGGCAGCTGTGTTTTAATTATAAGTAGGTACTCTCGGTGCTTTGTGCTGCCCTTATGTGTCCTGACTGCTTGATTTATTTTACAGTTGGCAGAATTATATCCATTACTAACACACAACATGTGACAGATAATACAACTCAGGAAGACTCCCCAGTGCCAAAATGTTTCCTGCTAACTGTAGCATGTTGATGCTAGATTTGCAATTAATCATTATGCTGATTTACAGGGAAGCTAAATTGAACAAAAAGTACTTCCCAAAAGGAAATTAATGTACTTTTCACAAACATAGGTGTGATTCTGTGTTTGATATTGTATTTTGAATATGACTCTTTGGGGGACTATTATACAAGCTTGATATAATAATGTATCATTTTATTATTGAAACAAAAGGGAAAATGGAGAGAGGGGAAGAAAACAATTGTCTCAGTATTGCTTTTTGAGAAACTGCCATATATACCAGGAAACTTTTTAATATAAAACCATAATGTTGGAAATTATGTTTTTTAACTTTTAACTTATAGATCATATAAAAAATTAAGTTATACAGTACATAGATATAGTCAACAAGGGTTAAAACTTGAATCCTGCGTGTACTCATACAGGGAGGAGTGAATTAACTTTACATGACATTCTTCTCCAAATCCCAAAACCAATCAATCAGTGTAATCGCATCACATTTTATGAATTATAGATAGCATTAATTTACTAAGCTACATTTACATGTAAGCAGGATAGTTTGTTTTTTGTACTCTCTCCTTCTCTCCCTCTCCCTCTTTCCCACTCCCTCCCCTTTTCTCTTTCTTTCTCTCTCACACACACACACAATACCAGACTTTTATATCCTTGTAGTCTCTAGATGTTTTGGACTGCAACTCCTAGTTCAAAAGTATTTTTGAAATCAATAGTTATACAAAATTGGAAAGTCTATTCTATTTTAGAAGAAAATACCAATGGATTGAATCAAGTTGTTCAGGATTCTGTTATTTTTATTTTTATTTGCCACAAATAAAAACTGTTCATTATCATGTTCCATATTAAGCAGTTAAGATATAAAATAGAAAAATATTGACTACGTTTAGTATATGGATGTGTAACTTTCAGAGAATACTAGGAGCTGCAAGCAAGACTGAGAAATAATAAAAATATCCAGAAAAAAAACAATGGCAAATGATTTCCATATTATTTCCAGGAAAACTATGTGACATGCTTATGAATAAATTAATAGTAAAGCAACACTTTAATTTTTACATTAATCAGGAAGAATATTTCTTACACACAATAGAGCAGATCCATGACTTTATGTGTGTTATTTATAGAAAAGGAATAATAATTTTATGCATTGGAAATGGGAATATGGGAATTATGAGTCATTCTGGTTGGTAACTGTGCAATTCCTTATTTTGAGGCATTGTGTATATAATAATAGGCCAAATCAGAATTACATTGTTTGCTCTTGTTTTGTTTGCTTTTTAAAATAAGAATCAACCAACTTGGTTGAATCTGGCAGAGCCCTGGAATGTGACCATTGTGGTTTTTTAGGCTTGGCTTTTATTGCACCATCATTTCATCTACTCTATTTATGAGACAAAGGGACAACATCCTCCCTGGCTTTTCCCAGCCCCCACTTTTTTGTTTGTTTTTTCCTTTTCCATAAAAAAGCCTCCAGTTATGTGCATTTCCTATTCCTGTTTTAATTCATCTTTTTGTTTATTATATCTATTTTATCTTTAATAATAGTCATATATCAGGCATATATTTTTACATAGGTAATCTTCTCATAATTTTACACAGTGTCCACATATTTATTTTTTTAGTTTACACAAAGAAGAATTGAAAATTTTTGAAAATTGGTATGCACTTTAAGACTTTGGTGAATCATTCTTAATTCAATTCAACCTTGACATTTGAGACTTGAAAACATGATTTCACTCAAGATTTGAGGATGAACCAGTTTGATTTCAACTACTTCAGATGTAAATTGAAACTAAAGAGAGAGATTAGCCTATAATATAGAAGCATTAAAATGCCGTTAGCTGCCTTATTTATTTATTTATTTATTTATCCATTAATTAATTAATTCATTCATTTATTGGCAGGGTAGACTTAAAACAGAAGGATGTTAAATGTAGAGACTTACAAATGATATAGATGCTGTTTTGGCCTGGATGGCCTCCTGCAGCATCCTGCCAGTCAAAATCAAGTTTGGGGGACACGCAGGAACTGCCATGGCCCTCCAGGCCCCAATTTGGCTGGCAGAGTGCTGCGGGAGGCCATCCATCCAAAAATGGGCTCCATTTTGGCCATCAGGGTGTTGCAGGACCGCATCCGCCTTGTCTTTTCCCCCAGCTGGCCCTGGAGGACAATTACAGCACTGATCTGGCCCCCCAAGAAATCCAGTTTGACACTTCTGCTCTAGACGTACAGAACTTATGATAGACTTAAATTAATTTTCATGTTATAAGTCAGAGGCCAAAGTGGAAAAAAGAAAGTACAATTTTCATATAATTAAAATGAAATATAATTGCTATGCATACAATTGCATAATAGTTTTACCATTTAATTCCACTAAACATTGAAATAAAGTTATGAAAACAGCATAATATTTTTTGTTTCTATTTCTTTTACATTTGTAGTGCTATACAGACCTAAATATTTTGATACTTCAATTTGGCTGATTTAATTTATGATACTTATTTAACACAAATTATAACCTTGTACACTTCTTTAGAATTCTACACTAGAGAACATGATAAGAAGTTAGGAAAGGCTACTGTTGAAAAGAATATCTTAAAAATTACTTTTAGGCCCATTTAAGTCTAAATTGTTGATCGGAAAGGTCGGCAGTTCGGCAGCTCGAATCCCTAGCACTGTGTAATGGAGGGAGCTCCTGTTACTTCTGCCAACCTAGCAGTTCAAAGGCATGTAAAAATACAAGTAGAAAAATAGGGACCACTTTGGTGGGAAGGTAACAGCATTCTGTGGGCCTTCGGCATTTACTCATGCAGGCCACATGACCACTGAGACATCTTTGGACAGCGCTGGCTCTTTGGCTTTGTAATGGAGATCAGCATCACCCCCTAGAACGAGAAACAACTAGCAATTTAAGTTTAAATTTGTTGTGACATGGCCAAAAATAAATTAGAGGTACTAAAGGTCTGTCTTTCTGGAACTGAAAATTCAAAATAGTCACCTTACTATGATGACTTTTATTATTTATCCATGTAGTTTATTATCTAAAACAGCGGTCCCCAGTCTTTTGGGCTTCACAGACAGCAGCAGCAGCAGGGCAGTGAGGGAAAGGATGGTTTCATGCATGGAACTTAGCTCCATGCATGCACAAAAGAAACTTCATGATTTGCCTGCTTGCTTATACAGTCCAGTTCCCAACAGACCAGTCCGCATCCTGAGGATTGGGAATTCCTGATAGAAAAGGCAGAAAAACAGCCTCTGTTGCATTCATAATCTGTCTGTCTGTCTTTTTCCTCTCAATCTCCCTCCCTCTGTCCCTCTCTCAGCCCTCTCTCTGTCTTTCTTTCTCATGTATCTGTCTGTCTTTATAATTTAATTCATCAGTAAGCTTCAATGGAGTTTTAGCTGTTATTTTTAAATCAATTTCTTTGTTTTTATATTATTCACCACCTAGACCTTCTTAGATAAATCAGAATAATAAAAATAAATAAATACTAAACTTATTTATGGAAATAACTTGCTGTGTCTCCTTTTAAAATACATTTCTTTTAAGAAACCTCCAGTTTAAACATTAAAACATGATAAAATGCAAAAATAAATTAGTTTGTCAGCAGAAAGCAGCAGAAAAAAACATACTATTCAGCTAAAACTTGCAATTTTTCACAGTCAGTAAATAGCTGCAAGGGAGTTAAAACTGAATTGCCATTAAAGTCATAAACTTGGTCAATGAAAAACTAGAATGAATTTGGCATGTACAAGAAAATAATTATTGTTCAAGACAAAACATCATCCAATAAAAGGACAACAGCCTGGTATCTGTATATATGTAACAGTGTTTAACCTTCACAATGTACCCAACAATTACAAATTATAAAAAAATACCAGGAAAAAAAATAGGATTGTGTGTTGTATCTACACAGCTGAGTGAGCTCTAACTTGATTCGGGAGTTGTTAAGTGTAGCACAACTCTATAAATCAATAGTTATTGTGCAAACCTTCTTTCTTGTTCTTCTAAAACCAAATATTATTCTTATCTCTGGAGAAAAAAAAAGCCTTCTAATGAAAATATTAGAATTCTGATACCAAATCTTGAGATGGCAGTTTTATGTAATAATAAATACAGGAAACGGTGTTAAGTACATTGTTACCATTAGAGAAAAAAAAATCATCAGACAACCTTAACCATGAAAATATTTCAAACTACAGGTTGAAACCAGATGTAAAGTTCTTAGTATTTTCCATTCAGTAACCGATTGTTATAATATTAAAATGTAGGTTACAATAGCATCAAAAATTTAATTTTTTGAAGATCTTTCATATTTTCCTTCCTTGCTTGCTTGTATTCTAAACAAATTTTGCCAAATGAAATGAACTGAATTTCATCTTTGTAGTTCTTTGAACCCTTAAATTGGGTTAGTGTTATTTTTAAAATTATTTTCTTCAACTGGAAGTGAAATTATATTCAAGAGGAAAGTGAATTACGTTTCTTTACATTGCATAAAACTGGCATCAGGCTATCTGTCTTAATTTTGTTCCTGAGAAGTGAAGAGTTTGACTAGACTAAATGATAAAGGTAGTACTGAACTTTATGTTAAACACTGAAATCTTCTCATGTTATTAAAATAACAGCAGTATTTTCTTTGTCTCTTTTGATCAAGACATTTTATAGAGTAGTACAACATGCAGATTTTGTGAAATAGCAGATATTTTCAAAGAAAGAGACAATACCAATTCATGGTTTAAGATACATTTGGGCATAGTGACTAGGCCTTCTTAATATAAAAATATATCCATGAAACAGTCCTCCCTCATTGTTTCTTTTACCTTATATGAGTGTTTTTTCACTTCACAGTGAGAATAATGAGATTGTTGGCATGTTTTTTTGGGGGGGACGGAGGGTGTAAATTTCAAGGCTGGGGAAAAAGCATCAACTTCTTTGGAAAAAGGTTTAGGCATAAGCAGTTTTGTAGTGATGGATATACATTGATTGGTTTTCCCAAAGGTGCTTTTTTCAGAAGGCAACTGGACTTTCTTGATTTTTCTCCAAAGACATTTCACTTCTCATCCAAGAAGCTTCTTCATCTCTGACAGGATAGTGAGGAATGGAAGTGGGGAGAAGCTGAAGAAGCTTCTTGGATGAGAAGTGAAACATCTTCAAAGAAAAAACAAGAAAGTCCAGTTGTCTTCTGAAAAAAGCACCTTTGGGACAACCAGCATCTGGATGACTGAGAATCTCTACAGACATTGATTGGTTTGGTTTGTTTTTAAAGCATTATATTGTTTAGCAGTACAGTTTGCATATGAAGCTTCCTGCCTTTGTCTTGTGCAGCAAACCATTAATTGCATCATGGCTATAAAGCATGGCTTTTCCATGACACATGGCACAAGGTAACATTCTAATAGTTATAGATCAGGGGTGTCAAACTCAAGGCCTAGTGTCCAGATCCAGTCCAATGGGATGCTTAGATCTGGCTTGCGGGGCTGCCCTTGGGTGCCTCTACCATCAAAAATGGAGCACAGGAGGGCTGCATGGAGTTCCATTTTCACTGGCAGAGGCTGCAGGAGCTGGGGGGACATGTGTGGCCCACTTGAGCTCTGTTTTTGTGGACAGAGGGCTGCAGGTGGCTGTTGTGGCCAAAAACAGAGATCAGGAGTCCATTTCCACTGGCAGACTGCTTGGGCCACCAAAGCTGGCCCCAACATGGTGATGTCAAGCTGGCCATACCCATTCCAGCCACCCTGGTCCCCAAGGTCAAACACATATTCCTTGTTCCTCTTCCCTGAGCATTTCCAAACTATTCTTCAAAGTAAGCAAGCACAGATAAAGCAGTTGGCACTATGATTGAAGTTGCTATAAGCGCATGTGAAGGGAATGTTAAGGACCTGTAATAATTATGATAACTATAATCAAAATCTACTCATATATTATCAATGTGGTTCACATGATTAGTAGGCCACATAGCATTGCATATTCCAGTTTATTAGTGCATTGTTTATTTACTGGAAAGTTTTTCATTCTATACCTAATAATTAGAATTCTTGGATATATACAAGGCAAAAATAGAAGAACATATTACAAAGTCTATTTTATGAGCCAAAGTTCTACTGGAATAAAGACATTTTTAGGACTTTCTTGCATACAAAAAGAGGATAAAATGTAAGAACAATTTCCAAGAAATCCTGACATTTTGTTCCCTTCCCAGAGTTTCATGAAAAGGCAGTAATCATAAAGACATGGCTTTTCCTAGGCTACAGGCTGACGTGGTTGGAGAATTCTTCTGTTTTATTTATTGTTGAGCAATTCCACCATATTGTTTAATGTTTTCTATTTTGATTGTACATACATTTTTATTTTATTTTTATGCTGAATTATCCAGAGTAATTTTGGACTTGGAAATATCTAAGTAATCATCATCATGATTGTCCAAATAACCATCCTGCACAACAGTGTACTATTGTCATCAGTTTATTGAAAACATCAGGCACAAGGAACCAGAACCACTTGTGAACAGTCTCAAGCAGAAGCTTTATTGCTACTCACCTATGTTACAAGTTTCTTGCCAGATTAATTACATTCCTTTGGGAATAGTCAAATAAGGCTTCAGGGATTCTGGGGGAGGCCAAACCTGCACCGCTTTCTGTGATGCATAGATGCTCTTAACACCTTTATCCTGACTAGTTGGAAATTCTACCAGAACCCAAATCCACATTTTACCTCAGCAACTTCATAGAAGTATTGAATAATATAAGGCATGTGACCCAGACTTGAGATATCCTACTATAGAGCAGATGGTGCAGAGCTCAGTTGCAATCAGCAGCAAATATAAATTTTCTATTTTTTTCTATTATTTTATTATTTCAGACTTATTTTTACATGTTTGAAATAACGTTTTGTCTATAGGAAAATATAGCATAGAATCCAGGAGTAATATTTATAAATGCTATGAATCTATTTTATGTTATAAATATATGGACAGAAATGATTTATTTAAAAAAATTCACTATTGTATTACTTTTTACTGATTACAAAATAGTTAGACTTCACTACTGTTTGACTTTCATTGATAAATGTTTTAGTGTTAATCTAGAATTTTATTTATCTGTATCCCATGAAATAAAATTAGAAGGCATGTACTTTTCCATATTACAATCTTTTTTCCAATGTTATGAAACTATTATATGAATAATTTTTTTTCTATTTTAGTCTCAGGTTGCTTTTGGGTCTCTTTTATTTTAGTGGTGTGTTTGAACTTATTTTAATATTCTAATAAAGTGGAAGCTGGTGCTGAGTATGCCATTAATTTTTTCTAAACATTCTGCTTCATCCCTAACGCCCATTCTTCTGTTATGAAAAAGTGTAATGAATGGAGTTTCTTTATAAAGTCTTTTCTTGGAATCTAACAAAGTTTGAGAACATAAAAGGCTATCAGCTACAGGAGGAAAAATGACACAAAGCTAATTTTTAAGAGAGTGCCCATGGGGTTTTGAAAACGATTAAGATGGCAAATTTAATTGCATATTTGAAGTCACCATCTTAACTTTCTAAATATTATCTTTCATGGATATTCATGCAGAAGGGAAATAAAGTTGCTCCATTTTTCTACTTTAGTCTCAAGTGCTTCATTAGTGCTGCTGTCCTGGAGTAGTTCAAATACTGTTTGTAAGGAACCCTCACTGATTTCTGGGTTGGGTTTTTGAACTTATTCTTCAACAATCCAACTGCTAGTCTTATTGTTTTTTTGCTACATTTGTTTTCCTAACTCTGTACTCTTCATACTTCATCCATTGGGAACAGTTCCCAATCAAAAAAACCACATAGGAGAAAAGATCCCTTACAATGGCTTCCTTTGGGATTCATTGGAAGCATGGCGAGTCAAAGAGTCGCAGATTTTTAGAATCCCTATTACATAGCAAAAAACATAATAACTGTACTCATACCTTGACCACCTTTTAATCAAATAAGTGCAAGAAAACCACACTGTACCCAGGAGGGGTATAGAATTAGTTTCACTTTGGAGCACATTTTAAGAGAAATTGTTTTCATTAAGTTAAATAAAAACTAATAGAAATGTCAATATTTTTTCGTCACATCATTAGTCTGACCTGTTAGACATAAACTCCTTCTCATGCCAAAGCTTCTGTTTCTTGGAATCATGAGTGACAATATTAAATGTTTGGATTTTTCCATGAAGGTTTTGACAAGAAAAACAATGGGTGCATTTTGCATTTAAAAAATAAGATATTTGAGGTTGCTTGGTTGAGGTTTAGAAATATTTTAGTTCCAAAATTCATTTGTAACACTGGGAAGTGAAATCTCTTAAGAATGGAAATATTTAAGTAGAAGGAAGGAATATTATTTCCATTCTTGTAGCTTCATTTTTAGCTAATGTGATACAACCAACACCACAATTCCCCTCCCCAAAAATTTTTTTGAAATCCACATATTGCTTCTATAAATATAATGCTTTTGAGGAAATTTTGAATGTCTGTGAAAGGTTTTTTCCAACAAAACATGATATATGAGATCGCATTGCACTGTGTCAGAATTACCAAGGCTATTCCAGAAAGGATTAGCTGATGACATCACCATTGTCCAGGGGACACCAGTTGGGGCTTCTAGTTGGAGCTGAAGCAAAGGAGGGGAATTCATCCTGTCCTACAGCAATACTTAAGTCTCAAATGGGAAGGTAGTGCAACTATTCTGTAGAGTGGCAAGTTGAGGATCAAGTTGAGGAACATTGCCTAAAACAATAACACTAGCCAACTGAAAGTCCATCTCCAATAACCTTTGCCAGCATAGCAAGAAAGATTGGTTTAGTACATTATACTTCCCAGGCTAAAAATGATACACCCAAAGATTTTAAGTGAGGAAGATTCATACCTAACAAAAACTATTTGTGTCTTCTTTGGTAGGGTTTTCCCCATATCTGAAACAAGTGGATTTTGAGTTTTGGTCTACCTATTTTAATAGCATCCGGAGGATTTCAAAATATTACTGCCAAAACTAAAATATTCCTTGCAACAGGAAAATTTAAATATATGAACAGTGACTGTAGCTTATATGGACCATTTATTGTAGCTAATGTCATGTAGTGGTTAAAAATCTGGTCCTGGGCTGAGGAGACCCAGGATGAACTTTTCATTAGACCTTCTAGTTACTAGACAATTCTGGGCCAGAAACTCTCTTTATCCTAAGTACCTCATAAAATTATCCTGGGAATTAGAAACATCTTATCCCATTCATGTCATCTTTAGTTGCTAAAGAAAAAGGGCATATTAATATAACAAATAAATCTATATGTTTGTCTAAACCTGTGTACTCATGGTTATCAGTCAGTTTTGTCCCATAAGATGCTGTTCAAACATCATCCTTAGCCATATGAAGATTATGTAACCATCTTCTAGCATTTTAAGAAGAATTTGAAAATCACTATTATTTTATCTAAGTAGTACTCCTACTCCATTTGCCCTCCTACTGCATGAAGAAGGAAAGATATGAGAAAGTTATTCAGCAGATAAATATGATACATTTGTATGATCATTTTTGATATTGATGTAACTCTAATATAGGTAGCCCTGATAAACTGCATTCAACAGCTGCATGTGGAGCCCCCAGTATTTGTGGCATCTGCCCATCTAGACTGTTAACAACCTAACACTTTAATTGTCTGAAAGTTGAACCCATTATTGTTCATAGCTTTGCTATTAAGCCACTGGTTTAGTTCTATGAAAACACTGCGTAAATATGTTGAGATACCATAACAGAAGCTGAAAATATTAGCCACCTAAGTGGCACAGCTATCAATGACAACAGCTTACTCCACAGATGTTTAAACATGCAGTTTTTTTTTAATGTAGCCATCTTGGGAAGTAATGCACTTTTGTTAGAGACAAAAAAAAATCAGTTCATTGGAGAGCCACCAGAATAGACTGGGAAATACTGTTTAAGAAAATATTATCTTCAGAATCATCATTATTTCATAACAGACAGCATTATTCTAGTGCTACTTTGCTCGGCAACCAATTATCTTTAATATGAAGTATATTAAATTGCATTCAGTAAATTCCTGAAGATAAGCCCAGATTCAATTATTGCCTCACTAATGTGCTGTATTTGCCTTAGATTATGCTGATTTTTCAAAAGAACAGTGGCAGCCAGCTGTTTGTGTCAAAACAAAACAGTAGAAACACTTCTTTGTGTCCTGGGGTGAACGTGCTCTGTTGAAATTCAGGCAAGAAGTAGAAAAACAATGTTATCTTTGAGTTAGCATGACTACCTTATTCCCTTGTGCCTACATATTTTACAAAAGCTATAATTACTCTATAGTTGGCCAAGGTCAAAAGGAAATAGAGATCTGATAGGATTGGGTTATGATTTTTCACAGTGTGGGATAGAAGTGCCTTCAGTAGTCTACCAAATAATTACAAGTTTGAATAAAAGTATAAATGGCTGTTGAATGTACTCCTTAGTATGCAATCTATTAACTAAAAGCAAAAGCTTGCATAATTAAAAAGTATATATATTTTTCAGAGAACGAATTGCAATACTATCCCAGTGAAATCATGACTTCTAAGTTGCACCTCAATTCCATACATTTAATAGCTTTTGATAAAATTCCTTAAGCTTCCTTTACAGTTGCAGAATGGCAGTAAAGGTTGGCTTTCTTTTCTGTCTTACACATCTTTCCGTTATTCCACATCCTGGCTGCCGAATCTTCCAGACTGCTCATTTGCTCACTTGCCAAAACCCTTGAGAAAATGTCTTTCATTTTTTTTTGTTTTTATACATTTAAAATATGGTTCTACTACAGCTAAGGAAGGGAAATCAGAGATATTACAAGTCCCTGGACCCATGATTATTCAGTGGATGAGAAGACACGAATGTGCATGATTGCTGCTTAGCCATCTCTGGTAACTATGGGTAGTGAATGAAATCATACATAATCATACATCATCATACATAATCATACATGGACATGACACTAAATCTCCATATGTAACTTGAATTAGAAATGACCTATTACATACATAGTCATCATTGTGCTTCAAGAAAATATCCATTGCGTATAGAAAGCCTTTAGTCTTTTAGTGCGAACATGCCTTGTAAACATTTTCTCTTCCCAACTGAGAGGCTGTTAATATTAGTAGAATTGCTACTGATATCAGCCACTTTTTTGAAATTGTAATATTTTGTTGCTCTTACTTGAAATGGAAGATACTAGATTGGTTTCATTGGTGTTCCTCTGAACTTAGGCTTGTTCTGAGAAACCATATCCTGGAATAATTCCCTGTTTTTCTTTTTAGGCAAACCATGCAAAGCTTTCAAAGATTAAAATTGATAGCAACTCCAGTTAGGACCCAGCATTGCAGTTTATGAATTAAATGGTTTTGCAGATCAATGGAAATGGTGTGAAACTAAAAATTTATGAGCTTATTCATTAAATTTTATCATGCCCTTTATAAATCCTTTATGCTCCGGGAAAATAAATGAAAACAACATTTGTGGACCATTTCTAAAGTGAATCAAATTTAGCATTTGTTCAGAACCAGTGCCCTTATTATCAGAGCCCTTCAGACTATGACAATTGTGATTTCCCAAAGCAGAAGTAGAAACCCAGGGAGTCAGCACTGACATCTTTACCACCTTTTTTAACTGAAGAAACACACTCTCCACACACATATTTCCATCATTTAGTGCTATGAAATTCACCTAGGATTCTAAAAGGCTTCATATGATCAATTACTCTTACCTGTAGCCTTATTCCAGCAGCTGAAATTTAAATGAGAGAGAGAGAGAGAGGAAAAAAAGGAAAAAAGCACACAAACTTGTCTAATCATTTTAGTCAAAGTGAAAGAGTTGAACTCTGGGCTCATTCCAAAATTTATTTTTATCTCTAAATTCATATAGCATCAACTGCCTGAACCTCAACTAGTTGAAAAATTGTATTTCCACCCCTGTGAGATACTTGTTTGTATATTCTATCATATTTGGATAACTCTCCATACCTATCTGTGTACCTCTGAATTTTTGAGGATTCATAAAAGTTTTCTAGAATGTTGTTTCCAAGGTTCAGAGATGTCACAAACATCAAGGATTAGTTCATTTATGGATTAAATTTTTGTAATCTCCCAAATATTTCCCCCAAATAATAATCTCCATATTTGCTTTTTATGACATTTAATATTTTTATAATTCAAACAAGATGAATTATGCTATAGAATCCATCTTTATTTGAATTGTAAAAAAGGTAATGTCACAAAAATGTGTATCATTTTTGGCATTTTATGTGTTTGGTATAGCCTTTATCACAATGAAGCTGTGGAAAAAACATAATTTCTCTGTATGTTATAAATAGGCATTTTATGTTTCTGATTAATTTGTGTTCCTTTCCCTGCTTTTGCTGTCATGTAGTTTAATTATTAAAACAAAGTTTTTAGTTAATCTTAATATAAAATGAAAATAGCCATTCAGAGAAGGTTTGATGCATAGATTTGGAAAATGATGCCATGTTACATGTGTTTTCATGATGAATGGAAGGAACACACATCCAGAGATTTTTTTTGAATCAGAAATGACTATAAAAAAGAGAAAGCTAATATTGTATTGGGTTAAGGCAGCAGGCTAAAAGGAGGAGGCAGTGACTTCTTTGTGTCCTAGACACAAAGCCAGCTGGATGGTCTTGGGCCAGTCACTCTCTCTCAATCTTATCGAGGAGGCAATGGTAAGCAGCTTCTGAAAAGCCTTGCCAAGAAAACATCAGGGGTCAACAGGATAACTTGCCCAAGAATCAATGACTTGAAGTCTCTCCTCCCCAACCTCTCCCTCCCTCTTCTCCTCCTCTCCCTCTCTCTCACACATGAGTAAACAACTATTCATAGTATTTTTTATTTTTCCATTTATGAACCCCTTGAAATTACTGGAAAATGTAACTATGTTTCTGTTTTGAAAATTGAAGACATGAGACAGAGGTCATTCATCTCATACTCTGCCCTTCTTATTTTTGCTAATGTCTTTGCTTTGAATCCTCAAGGTAATGGAAGCTTTTCATTTGAAGGTGTATCTTTGCATTCACAATTTAGCAAGCTAATTTAGCAAGCAGTTTCTGGTGCAGTAAGTTTGCCCATCACAAATAATGACACCTCCCCCCCCCCCACCAGAAAAAGGATGTGCTCAGTTTAATGATGTGAATGTCTGAGATTTTCTAACTAAAAACAAAGCAAAGTAGACCCAGCTTAAACTCCTAGTTGATGTTCCCTTGCAGCAATTTTAATCCACTAAATAATGAAATAAAAAATAATTTTGACATACGATTAAATCTAATGAGGAAAAGAAAAAGAGAGAAAATGTACCTAGAGCTTTTAGGGAAAAATAAAATCACAGACAAAAATATAATAAGGTTGGGGAAGACTGAGTTTGAAATATACCTTTATGGCTTCCCTTGGAATACTAATAGGATGCAAAATGATACATGATGGTTTGTCTGATATGCAACTTTCTAGTTTTTCACTAAAGTTTCCTGAAAAGTAGCATTTTTAATAATGCTATAGCATTATCATGATTTTAAACCACTATAGTCATATTTTTATGAAAATATATGCAAAAACAATTTTAAAAATGGGTAAGGGTAAAGTTAATGAATATCCAAGTTAAACTCTTTTAAAACTACATGATAAATTATGTATATACAAATAGTCCATGACTTCAACATTTATTAACCTTTCAAGTTACCATTGTACTGAAAAAAGTGACTACCATTTTTCATATTTACAACTGTTGCAGCACCACTGTAGTCACATTATCAAAATTCAGACATTTGGCAACTAACTCATTTATGATGATTGTAGTGTCCTGGAGTCATGTGATCACTTTTCACAACTTTCTGACAAGCAAAGTCAACAAAGAAGCCAGATTCACTTAACAATTGTGATTCTAACTTAAAAATTGCAGTGTTCACTTAATGACTATGGTAAGAAAAGTTGTAAAATGCGGCAAAATTCACTTAATAACTGTCTTGCTTAGTAGCATAATTTTTATTCATATTAACAATCTAGATAACTAAACAGTTCTGAGAATTCTGCATAAGATTTCAATAGTAGCAGTTTCAAAACTCCTGTGATGTAGAATGGATCCCAGATATAGTTCTTAGACTTCTATTAATATTATTAGGGGTTGCAATGGCTCATGTGGTTAGGATGTTGAGTCAGAAGACCATTGAGAGATTGACAGCTTGGCAGTTAGAAATCAGAGAGCACAAGCCGTGTGAAAGATTGAACTCCTATCAATTTGTCCCTGCTTCTGTCAACCTAGCAGCTTGAAATAATGCAAATGCAAATAGATAAATAGGTATCACTTAAGTGGGAAAATAACAGGGACATGCAAAGAGACATTGGCACCTCCTGCACAATAGTGATGGCACTGGCTAATCTTTTCAACCTGGAAGTGCCTTGGTAAGGGCTTCTGACATGAATATAGTAGTAATATAATAATAACAACAACGATGATGATGATAATGATAATGGAATGGAGCTTGGATATCTTCTAATCCAACCCTTTTCTGAGCAGATCATTATGGACTAATGGTTGCTCAGAGCAAAAATAAAATACACAAATGAATGCATACGTGAGATATATTATTAGTTTGAATCAATACTCTGCAGGAAGGTTTCTTCATTGACAGCTCTATGATAATCTATGTTTTGATCTAGAATAGATTAGTGATTA
The DNA here is from genome assembly GCA_023653725.1 of Bungarus multicinctus. Taxonomy (NCBI): domain Eukaryota; kingdom Metazoa; phylum Chordata; class Lepidosauria; order Squamata; family Elapidae; genus Bungarus; species Bungarus multicinctus. Next base: position 44,581,406 of record CM042849.1, on the reverse strand, counting down.
AATTTCTTTATTTTCTTTTCTTTTCTTTCCATTTCAGACCGAGGCTGAGAAAGTGACCCACCCAAAGTCCCCTAGCTGGCTCAGTGCTTTAAGGAAGGATTAGTATCTTAAGTGGACTCTCTACTCAGAGTCCACTACTATGAGTTTTGTGAAGCTTGATTTCCTTTAAGTCCCAGGATGCTACATGAATTATTTTATAATTTTATAATAAAGCTACATTAATATCTGAAGCTATGTCAATTATGCTTTTAAATTGAACAGGAATGAAAACAAGCTCTTCTTTGCTAATATATAATTAATCTTTTTTCCCTACCACATTCATTATGTAGGAAATAGCCATTGCTCTAATAAAATTTAAAATCTTATCTTATCTTGTTCTATAAAAGCTTTTATAGAACATTATATTTGTATGCAAAAATCCATAGTTTTTTTTTTTATAAAACCACGTTCGATTTGTTTTTTTGTTTTTTTTAAATAACACTAGCAAAATATTCTTGGCTGAACTTTAAGAAAAAGTTTTCTCCGATAAACATTATAGTTTTAAAGGCAAATATTAAGATTACTTGCCTTAAAAATATTATGATTAAAGAATGAACAATTGGTTAATTCAGGGTTATCCAACTTTAGTAATTTAAAGATCACAACAGTGGACTGTGAACTTCAACCCCCTAGAATTCTCCATCCAGCACAGGGAATTCTGAGAGTTGAATCTACAAGTTTTAAAGTTGCCAAGGTTTAACCCCTAGGTTAGACTAATGCCTGAATATATGTTTTTACAAATATATATCCTGGAGAGGAGAACTAAATAACTTTAAGGCAATCCCCCAAATTAAGGAGCATTAGACCTTGTTAGCACTTGGATGAGATGCCATACAAAATCCCAAAACTGTAGACTAGAATAGAAAGCCCAAAACATCCTAAATAAAGATAATCCCAAACTGCTTTCGTACTACTTCCAAGAAATCCACATGTCATATCCAAGTAATTTCAGAAATCAAGCTAGACTCAAGAGAATTTTAAACATTTTAAAATTTTAAACATCTTACCAATGATTCTTCATTGTGTCCTTTTATATAAAAATTTGCTAATAGCAGCTCATATTTATTATTCATTTGATTCAATTTCCATTGCTGTCCATCTTGCCAAAGCAACTGTAAGTGGCAAATAAGATTTAAAAACAAGATAAATAACATTAGTAAAACATACAATATACCATCAGAGCATAAAATGGCCACCAAGGGTATACTTCAAAGGATCAAAATATAATTGTACTAAGACCTTCTTGATTAGGCAAACAGTCAGATCTTCAGCTATTTCAAGATGGCAGCTAGATCAAAGCCATCTGATTTGCAGTAGGAAGATAATCTAAAGGAAAACACCACAACAGAAATGGTTCTCACTCAATGGCATTCTTTAATCAACAGGATGAGAAGTATGCCCCAGTGTCAAATTTAATAGGACAGATGGAAATAATGAAAGGAAGATGGTCCTGTAGATATCCAGGCCCCATGCCATTAATATGAAGACTTATGGAGAGAGGAACAGCCCTTTAGTTTAATTTTTATAATTTAAGATCAATGAAAGGAACCATTTCCATTTTGGTAATGTAGCCTTGATCATGTGTTTTTTGGAGTGGGGAGAAAATTTTTAAGTTCACTCATACTTTACCAGGGTCTCAATCCAAATCCGACCCCCATGATACCTTTTTGAGAAAAAATAAATGGATGTGAATGTTAGCATAATTTAAAATATAATAACAAATGTTTTGCTTGTTTAAAACTTATCTCCTCTCCTCCTTGAAAAATGCAAGAAAATGTATGCTATTGAAAGTTGTGTGGAAATGGGAATAGCTAGGTTTAAAAGAGTTCTATTAGAAAAATTTGCATTTAAAAAGCCTGAATCAGGAAATTTCTGCATCAAAGAATGAAAGCACAGTAATTGTTCTTTTCTTGAGTAGGGCAGAAAATCTTTGTTACAAGCTGTTGTAAACATAGAGTCACTGTTTGTATGTTTTTGTTTTGTTTTTAATCAGTGGAAATCACAGAAAACTGCAATGCTGCCAAACATTCTCACAGTGTTACACAATCATTAAAGAAAACATTTGCAATTCATTCACATCTAAAAAAAAATCTTTGCCTATTTATCTATCATGAGTCAGTGTTGCATGAAATAAAAGATTTATAACTGAGGTACTGCATTTACATAGTTTAGATGTTTACCATGTATTAAATATTGGTAATTTGCTTCTATGAATGCATTCAGCATGATGGTCGCCCAAAATACACTTTATTATTATAATAATATAAGATTTAATCTTCAATTTGATTCTAGAACTGGTAAAAAAGTCTAGGACCGGTAAAATCAGTTCAAGTCCTAACCAAGGACCTAAGAACTGTTAAGGTAGCATCTGAGTACAAAAGTGATTTCAAGAAGGGTGTTTTTTTTGCAAAGTCAGGATATTCAGGTCTAATAAGTTCAAAATTTCCATGTAACTAGACAGTCCTTTGGGTATTGCTCCAAGAGCTCCTATTACTATTGGTACAACATTGATTTCTTCCTCCATAGTCGCTCAATTTCAATCTACATCGTTGTTGATAATTGCACCCAAGGTGCCTATTACTACTGGTACCGTTGTTTGACCTATTTGTAGGTCTCTGTATTTTGTTAACTTATACAGTTCTTTCTCTTCTATTCTTCTGTCTCTAGGCACTGCCACATCCACTATGCAGACTTTTTTGTCTTTCTTATTGACAACTGTTAAGTCCAAGATGTTATGTGCCAGGTGCCTGTCTGTCTGAATTCTAAAATGCCAGAACACTTTAACTTCTTTTCTATCATTTTCCTTATTTTATGGTCCCATCGTTCTTGCTGCAAACAAATGATATTTCTTGCAAATCTTCCAATGCACCATTGTTGCTACTTTGTTGTGCTGTTGCTGGTAGTCAGTCTGCACAATCTTCTTGCAGCAGTTTACCAGGTGATCTGCTGTTCCTTCAGCTTCTTTGTATAGGTAGCATTTACTGTCTGCTGCTGTCTTCTCAATTCTGGCTTTGTATGCATTTGTCCTTAAAGCTTGTGCAGCCAGAATTAGTCCCTTGGCCTCTTTCTTTAACTTTTCTGCTCTTAGCAATTGCCAGATCTTGTTATTATCTGCTTTCCTTGCTATTTTTTTAATGTACTGACCATGTAGTGCTTTGTCTTCCCATGCCTTCATTCTACTGTTCATTTTGTCTTTCTTGTAGGCCAATTTACTCTCTCCAGTTGTCAGTAAGCCTTCCTGACATACTAACTTCAATGCATCTTCTTCATTGTCCTTCAGATATTCTTCTAAACCTCTTTTTAATTCTTCAACCATCTGATGTACTTGCAACATCCCACATCCACCTATTTGCCTTGGTCTGTCAATGTTGCTGTGAGGATGAAGGGCATGATTCATTGTCATTATTTTTCTGGTCTTCCTATCCATTGCTTTTAGTTCTGCTTGTATCTAGTCCATTATTCCTGCTATGTATCTATGAATCATCCAGGTATTGATTTCTCTATTGAGTTTACACTTTAAGATCTTCTTCACTCTTTTGATGTATTCACCTCTAATCTTTCTCTTGACTTCAATGTATTTGAAGTTATCAGCTTGAAGGATACCCAGGTATTAGTAGTAATCATCTTGATCCAGACTCTTAATGTTATTTTCATGGGGCATTTTGATTCCTTCAGTTTTCACTACTTTTCCATGTTTGATAGTGAGTGTGGCACATTTGTCCAATCCAAGCAGGCTGTTAATCATCTAGCACTTAGTGCAAGCTGCCTGCAATTAGTGCAGGTTCGAATCCCACCAGGCTCAAGGTTGACTCAGCCTTCCATCCTCTCGGGGTAGGTAAATTGAGGACCCAAGATTGTTGGGGGCAATAAGCTGACTTTGTAAAAATGCCGCTTGAGGGGGCCAAAAAGCCCTAGTAATAAGCAGGCATATACAATGGAATGAAGGCTATTGCTGAGCACCTAGCATGGTGCTCCATAGACTGTAAGCTGCCCTGAGTCTCCGGAGAAGGGCGGCATATAAATGTAATTAAAAAAAAATAAAAAAAAATGGTGTTTTTCCATACAGCTTCAAATCATCCATGTATAGTAAATGGGATATTCTGGCAGATATTTTTATTATTATTATTATTATTATTATTATTATTATTATTATTATTATTATTATTATTATTATTATTATTATTATTATTATTATTATTATTATTATTATTTAAACTTTTATACCGCCCCCTCTCCCAAAAACTCGGGGCGGTGAATAGCCTTAATAAAACAGTACAATCCATAAATTTTTTAAAAATAGATTTAAAAATTATTAAATTAATGGCTGAATTAAGAATACAGAAAACCCATAAAAACCCGATAAAAATTTAAAAAATTAAAACCCTTCTAATGACACTAGGCCAGACCAGCCTGCTGGAAAAGGTGGGTCTTCAGCGCGTGCCGGAAGGTTCACAGCTCAGTGATGGGTCGTATCTTCTTAGGTAGCTCATTCCAGAGAGAGGGTGCCCCCACAGAGAAGGCCCGCACCCTCAGAGCCACCAGCCAGCATCGCCCAGCCAGCGGCACCCCGAGGAGGGTCACCAACACCTTGAATCGACCCGGAAGGCCACCGGAAGCCAGTGCAGCTCACGCAGGAGCAGTGTAACATGAGAGCTCCGAGAAGCCCCCAAGATCACCCGTGCGGCCGCATTCTGCACCAGCTGAAGCCTCCAGATGGTCTTCAAAGGGAGACCCATGTAGAGAGCATTTCAGTAGTCTAGGCGGGAGCTGACGAGGGCAGAAGTGACCATGCGCAATGCACCCTGATCCAGAAAGGGCCACAACTGGTAGATCCGACAGACCTGACAAAAAGCCCCCCTGGTGATGGCCACTATATGGTCTTCTAACGACAGCCATACATCCAGGAGGATACCCAGATTGTGTGCCCTCTCCGTGGGGGTCAAAATTTCTCTCCCCATGGCCAGCGATGGAATAAGCTGGCTGTATCTGGGCGCAGGAAACCACAGCCACTTAGTTTTGGTCGGGTTGAGCAGAAGCCTGTTTAGACCCATCCAACTCCACATGGCCTCCAGGCACCGGGTCATCACTTCAACGGCTTTGTTGGGGTGGCCTGGGGTAGAAATGTATAGCTGAGTATCATCAGCATACTGATGGAACTCTACCCCAAAACCACAGATGATCTCACCCAGCGGCTTCACATAAATATTGAACAGCAGGGGCGAGAGCACAGACCCCTGAGTTACCCCACAGAACAGGGGCCTTGGAGTTGATCTCTGCCTCCCTGCCAACACAAATTGTGAGCGGTCAGAGAAGAAGGAGGAGAACCACTGTAATATGGTGCCTCCCACTCCCAACCTCCCCAACCTGTGGTCGACAGTATCAAAAGCTGCTGAGAGATCTAACAGGACCAAGACAGAGGAACAACCCCTGTCCCGGGCCCTCCAGAGATCATCCACCAACGCGACCAACGCCGTCTCCGTGCTATGCCCGGGCCTGAAACCCGATTGTAGAGGATCTAGATATACTGCTTCATCCAGGTGCTGAGGGAGCTGTTGCGCCACCACACACTCAACAACCTTCACCACAAAGCGAAGGTTGGAGACCGGATGATATTTTGATAATAATGTCGGGTCCAAGGATGGTTTCTTGAGGAGGGACCTCACCATCGCCTCTTTCAAGGCAGCAGGCAAAAACCCCTCACTCAAGGAAGCGTTGATAATACCCTGGAACCAACCTAGTGTAACCTCCCGGTGGCCAGAACCAACAAGGAGGAACACGAATCCAATAAGCATGTGGTGGCGTTAAGCCCACCCATAATCCTGTCCATGTCCTCTAGGGTCACAGGATCGAACTCCCCCCAAATGACCTCACTGAAATCCACCCCCGCCCTCCCGCCCAGAGTTGCCCAGTCAGAGTCCAGCCCATCCCAGATCTGAGCGATTTTGTCCTTCAGATATCTAGAAAAATCCTCGGCCCATCCTTCTGATGTTTGATAGCCATGACATGAATTATTTAGTATTGTTGACAGAGGAGACAGTGCAATGACAAATAGTAGTGATGATAGTGAATCTCCTTGAAAATATTCTCTCTTGACAGAACTGCACTGTTTCGTCCTTGTCAGGTACTTACTGATTCACTGCAGTTTCTCTGTTGATGAACTCTTCCATTGGAGGTTCTGCCTATAATTTGCAATTCGAGCTTCATATCTGCTAAACGTCTTGGCTATAGCTGTTATTTGCTGCTTTATTATTTCCAATGCTTCCTTGATCTTCCTTGTTTCTAAGTGGTATTTTTGATTACATTTTCTTTGGTTTTCTTCTTCTTCAACTTCTTTTCTTTCATCTGCTCTAGCTTGCTTGCATTTGATTTCAACTTGCTGATCTTATTTTCAAAATCTGATCTTCCATTTTTGTGGTGCACTATTGAGGTTTTTTTTTGTCTGTTGATTTTGCATCCCAGGTATTGAGTTATAACTTCAGCTGTACTGTACAGTAGTTGGTTTGTTTCATGCATCAAGTTGGTACTTATACTTGATATTGCACTATTTGCATGTTTTAACACTTGTGCTAGCTGTTTCTTTGGAACAAGCTTCACTTCAGTTATTCTTTGTTTCAATTCTTTTACTTCTTTCATTAGATAATTATGTTCTTCCTGAGGCAGATGAGTGGGCGCCTGGTATCTAAATGAAATCAATTGTGTATCTTTGCTGGATTCCTCTACTACCAACTCCCCCTAGTTTGCCTCTGTATTCTGAGTTACTGGCAAGGCTTTGATTTATTTGCCATGGGTGAAGCTTTACAGTTCTTCCAATTCTGTTTCTGTGAATACTTTATTTTGTATTATAAATCAATGTTGATCTGCTAGCCTGTTATGTTGATCTGCTAGGCTAGCCACTTTGAACTGCTAGCCTCTTTCCAGAACGGGTGCATTTATTTCAAATATCCTCTTCTTGTTGGACTTGATTTGTAGTAACAGTTCATTATTTCTTTGTTTTCAATCACTATATATTTGAGATGGTAAATACCTTTTCTTCCAGTAGTTGTGCAGCTGCTGGCCCTGGTTGCTCAGCCAACAATTAACTGAAAGCAAAACCTGCAGCCTATTTTTCACCAGATATCCAGGAGCTCCAACATCTATCTTGGACCTTGTTGACCTGGGTGACATCCAAGCTGGCGTGACATTTATGTCTCACCATATTTTTTTTTATGGGAGACACTTTTTGTCTGACTCCTCTGATGAAATCTGTTTAGTATGCTTGAAACTCTGGTATAGCTCTCATCTTCCTCAGAGCACAGAAACCCCACAATCACATCGAGGTAGTGCCCCACTATAAGATTACTATTTGTTTTTTTGTTTTGTTTTGTATTTATTTGAGTTATAGTAGCTGGTTATATAAATGTTAAATAAGCAGGAAGTCAAAAAGAAGCCTAGAATAGCATGTTAATCCCTGGCTCTATTATGTCTTTGATCCAGACAATGCAAATGACATATGTTTGGTTTACAATCTGGATTGAGTAAACAACTGGAAAGGTTTATAGCTCTCCCCTATACCATCAGCAACTAATGCCAAGACAGGGACATTTTGCATCTTACTTCTGAATAAGGAAGGTGTTATTGTGTGGGAGGGTAAGGAACAGATGCATCTTTAAAGCAGCTAGTAATTTACTCTGAGACAAAGCATTCTAGATATTTTAATGCAGACAAGAAATGTGATCTTGTGGATTTCTAGATAACCCTGCCACATTAGGGCCAGCTAAAGGCTAATGAAGTTTCAGCCATTGCTCAGTGTTTATGGCTCTATTAATTTTTTGTTAGAAGTGAAGCTTAATGCATTCTTAATGCACTCACATGTATCTAGCAATGACATCAAGTATATTGATTTCCTATCAGGCTATAAAATGAATTCTTAACTGCGAGGAGCTGTTACCATGTAAATAGATTTGTAATTGCATCGTAAAGGAGGCATTGGCCAAGCTCCTATAGTAACATTGCTAGAAGGTATGTGTGTCCTATCCCTCATCCCTGTCCTTTTATTCAGCAAAAGCTTTTTAGACAACAAACTATTTTATACAACAAGCTATTCACCCTGGAGCATAAACTAATGCCAAGCATCAAAATTAAAATACCAATACCGTGACAACACAGATAGTTGTTTGGCTTTCCAGACAAACAATTTACTTTTAATGTGAATCCAATCTGCACTGAAAAGCCAACTTTGAAACACAAAGGCAGCATTGGCAATAGGGGGGTATTTTTTCTTCTTCTACTTCTTCTCTTTTCTGGCTAGGATAATATGAGGTTCTCTGCTACATTTCATGTCAGCTGACTGTGGAACTGTGAAAATTGTTCAAATTGTAATCCTTGCTGTTGGGTTTCTAAAGGGGGGATGATGAATTAAAATCAACATTGCAAAACATGATCCCAGTCCATGTCAAACTCTTGAAACGAACAAAAATGTTATTTTGGTTATTAATGTTATGGATAACAATAGTACACATTGGTCTTTAACTTGAGTGATATAACAATGTTTATAAATCTCAAATATTATTTTTAAAACAGTTTAGAACAAAATTAATGACAAAATTAATGACTTTTTAAGTTGGTCTATAAAGTGGTGGCATAACTTAATTTGTTTAATCATTTCAAAATCCAGTGTGTCTACAAATATTGGAATTGCTACCTAATAAACAAAAGTTATCCCTTGGGTACTTATTTTAACCCAAATTTCTTGCACTATATTAGTTTATAGGAAAGAAAAAACCTATGGGTAACTCTTTCTTCTTCAGTGCACCGAGATAGCAATATACAACTGTCTTGCAGATGTTTTTTAAGGCATTCTATCTCATTGTGTTTTTTTTTTTTTCAATAAGCAGATGAAAAGTATGAAAGAAGCTAACACTATCCATTTGTATGCAGGTCTCATATGAAATACATCCCAGCCCATTCAAGTTGACTAGTGTTCTAAGAAGTCCAACAATAGCTTTTCATGACATAGGAAGGTTCACTATCTGTTCAGTTAAACAATGTCATATTATAGACATCAAGAATCATGCTCTTTCTGTCTATGCAACAATGTATCCCCAAGTTGAGAATGACCTTGTATCTCATGCTTTTTTTAATCTAAAAATAAAATAAAAAATAGAAAGTATAAATTCTAGAAATTTTTAGAAAATAGAATATAGTAGGAAGTCACATATTACATAATCCCGGGGGCTCAAGTTATGCATCCTAATTTAGAGATAATAGAAAATCTATGAGTGTCTGGTTGGACACTCATAGATGTTTTTCTGCATGAAAATGCCTTCTTTTTTAAACAATCATCACATGAAATTTGGGCACAAAGGGAATATATTTCTCTAAAAAGAATCCTAGAGATAATGTGGATGTGAGAAAAAAATAATCAGTGCAGAACGAAATACTGATTATTTCCTGCAAACCTTGAATATATTATATAAAATTGTCTGTGGATACTGAGTGATACTGAGAAAAGAATTTCATTTCCATCAGCTAGGTAAAAACAACAGGCTTGAAAAACATATTTCATATACAAGTACAAATACAACACAAATACGATAAATGTTCCCAGTCAAGGAAAATCTGACAGTTTTGAAAGAGATGAAAGCAAATATGATGACTATAGGAGACTTTCAATGGAGCTACCATCTGGATAAATTAACTTCACATTTGAAAGGTGACAGAGCTCCAACATTCAATAAGCTGTATTTTTTTAAACTGATTGAATGTTTGGAAAGAAAATAAACAGGATATCCCTTGAAAGACAAATGATAAAAATGGAGGAGGAACCTTTGAAGAGTAAGAAAAAAAATCAATATTAATATTGATTGAATAACTGATGAAAGTATAGTCAGTTATTAAAATCAGATGAGGTTGAAAAAAAAACTAAAACATAAAATGGGGTCTTTAGGTATCACTTCAAGCTTGGGGCATGTATCCAAATTAATACATTGAAAGGTGTTGCCTAGTTTCTGCATAAATATGTCAAGTAAAGTGGAGCCAATACAATCTCCTTGGTAATTAAAATGTTATTATGATGAAGCTGTTGGGATCCAATTAGAATCCCTTCCTGTAACTTCTATTAATGTATATGTTACACATACTGGATATAGAACAGTTGATGCTGATGTTGATGTTCCTTCCCAACCTAGAACAGGATGCTATGACCAAATAGTTACATTACAACAGAAGCTTGAGCAATAGCACTTAGACTTATATGAATTATAAGGCTGTAGTGTTGCTTATCAACACTGTTATTTATTTATTTATTTATCTATCTATCTATCTATCTATCTATCTATCTATCTATCTATCTATCTATCTATCTATCTATTTTGTCAAGCAATTATAAGATAACAGGTATAACTATAAACATAGTTATGAATACATGAAATGGATACATACATATTTTATTCTTCTGCCATTGATTAATTTAGTCTTGTTATAAAGTATTAATTTAGCATTGTTGGTATTTGATGAATTTCTCTTTGAAAAAAAATTGGACTTGGAGTAGGTTGCATTTGAAAATATGGACCACGGATGTTCAAGTTATGGATTTTATATTGGTGTTCATTCAACTGTTTCACTGTTTTTATCATTTATAGTAATTTTATTGTATTGCTGAAGCAATTAGTTTAAATGAAGTGCAAAAAGTTCCAGTTGTTCAAAATACAAATGGAATATTGAAAATAAGCAAAATAATAGAGGCAACCTAATGTTCAACCTGCAGAGGATAAAGAATTCAACTTGTTATTATTCAGGGAGTTCAATCCATAAAAGCACTTTCCAAACATGTAATATCTGACTTTTTAATTAAACAAATTTGCAAGTCATATTAATTCTAAATTAACCTCTGGACATTTCTGAGGTGTGACATATAGTGCACTCCTACACATTCTGAGGGAATAGGTGAACATTGTTAACATTGTAAATGTTATTTTTTCAGAGACTTAAATATACCATGATAAAAGCAGTGATTTTTCAGTTGAGCCAAACAAGTCTTATAAGTCACCTGCTGTATTTAAAAGTCTGTGTATTTGGTTTTGTCAAAGGGAAAAAAGAAACCATAGGACAACATAAACATGACAATGCTCAATAGAACTAATACCATATAGATATTACTATTATTTTCCTCCCTCTCTCCTTCCCTTTTTCTTTATTTCCTTTCTTTCCATTCTCCATATCATAAAATATGTTGTGTTTTCTGAGGTTCATATGACATTTCCACCAGTGGTGAGATTCAAAATTTTTTTTACTACCAATTCTGTGGGCATGGCATGGTGGGTATGATGTGGCTTGGTGGGTATGGATTGGTGGGCATGGCAAAGGAAGGTTACTGCAAAATACCCATTCCTTCTCCACCCCACTAACCTGCTTTCCAGTTCTGTTCTCCTTTGCAGGACACCAAAAGAAGACCCAGCCAATCAGTTGGGATTTGGGAGGCAGATAATAGATATGGGCGGGGCCAGTCAGAGGTGGTATTTGCCGATTCTCCGAACTACTGAAAATTTCCACTATTGGTTCTCCAGAATTGGTCAGAACCTGCTGAATACCATTTCTGATTTTTACTTTACAATTCAGTTTTCTCCATTTAGCATAATAAATTTATTTTTCTGTAACATGGATATTTCCTGACTGCCTACACCCATGACAGCAGCAATTTTATGTCAGCAATGCTATACCTTTGGAGCCGTTAGAAATTAATTGACCAAATACTTTCCCAAGTGGCAAACAGGCTAGTCAAGCATCTAAAAGCATCTAAATATACGTTGTATGGAAAATAAGCTTATTCAGCATATCAGATTTACTTCAAATTATATTTTGTTGATATGTCTAACAAATATAGTAATATAATGTGCAATGCATTTCTTAATAAAGCTTGTGTGAAAGGAAAACACTCTGCAAATCAAAGATTGATTGTAGGAACTAGAATACAAAATAAAAAAACAACATTTCCTTTTAGAATGACTGTTATCTTTTTTAAAAAAAGTGTAACATTTTGTAAAACTTCCCAGCATCAAATTTAGAATTTATTTAGAATTTATTTGATTTGTCGATCTCTTACAAGATAATAGGTATAAGTATATACATAGTTATGAATACATGAAATGGGTACATATAAGAAAAATAAAAAAAACAATAAGACAGGGACAGTAGGCACGTTGGTGTGTTTATGCATGCCCCCTACAGACCTCTTAAGAAAGAGGTGAGGTCAATAGTAGACAGTCTAAGGTTAAAGTTTTTGGGGTTTGGGGAAGAAACCACAGAGTCAGGTAGAGTATTCCAGACATTGACCACTCTGTTGCTGAAGTCGTATTTCCTGCAATCAAGTTTGTCTGGAACCCACATTTATCTTCTTCTTGTTTAATGTGATAATTGGTGCATTCAGTCTTTATCTGGTGGCATAAATTTAACCTTGAATTTGTAACTATTGTGTGCTCTTGTGTTGTTATGGTTGAAGCTGAAGTATTCATTGACAGTTAAGTCATTGCAATGTATGATTTTATATACCATACTTAGATCAGACCGAAGATGGTGTAATTCAAAGTTTCTAGGTCTAGAATTTCAAGTCTGGTGGCATAAGATATTCTACAAAGAGTAGAGGAGTGAAGAACTCTTCTTGTGAAATATTTCTGGACTTTCTCAACTGTGCTAATATCAGATACGTAATGTGGGTTCCAGACTGATGAGCTGCATTCGAGTATTGGTATAGCAAACGTTTTGTATGCTCTAGTTAGTAGTGTGATATTACCAGAGAAAAAGCTACATTGGATCAGGTTAACAACTCTTAATGCCTTTTTGGCTATGTAGTTACAGTGGGTCTAGCACTTACATCATTAGAAATGTGTATTCCAAGGTCCTTTTCAGAACTTGGATCATCAACAAGGTCTTGACTTGTATTTTATTTTCTGATTTTTTTTGCCAATATGTAAGACAGAGCATTTATTTGTTGAGATTTGAAGTTGCCATTTGTTTGACCATTCTGATACATAGTCAAGGTCTTTTTGAAGGGTAGCAGTATTGTCTGTGGTATTGAACAGCTTTACATCATCAGCGAAGAGAACGCAGTTGCTCTTAATATGATCACAGAGGTCATTTATGTAGAGTATGAAGAGGGTTGGTCCTAGAACACTGCCTTGGGGGACACCACTATTGACAGGTACAGAATTTGATAGGACACTCCCACTTTTGACCATTTGTTGTCTGTTTGACAGAATTGCTTCTATCCAGTTATGCAGTTGTCCAGAGATACCATAAGATTTTAGTTTTAGAAGTAGTTTGTCGTGTACCACTGAATCAAAGGCTTTATAGAAGTCTATGTAGATTGCCTCTATTGTTTTGCCCTGATCGAATTGTGTAGTCCATATGTTTTTGCAGTGTAAGAGTTGCAGATTACAGGATAGTTTTTTCTAAAACCAAATTGTTTATTAGCGAGTAGGTTGTTTGTCTCTAAGTGGAGGATAATGGATTGGTTAATAATTGATTCCATGACTTTACAGGTGACACAGCATAAGGAGATTGGTCTGTAATTTTCAACTAGGTTGGGATCTCCCTTTTTGAAGATGGGGATGACCGTGGCTTGTGACCATAGGTTAGGCAAGGAGTTGGTCCTGAAAGATTTTTTAAAGGTTATGCTTAGAGGTTCTGCTATGGCAGCGGATAGCTTTTTTAAGAAGTAGGCACATATTCTGTCTGGTCCAATAGATAGAGATGGTTTTAGATTGTGTAGTGCTTTTTCAACATTGTCTTCTGTAAGATCGATATGTATTACATCATTGTAGTTGTCTGTGGTTCGACTAGGAAATACTGGGCATGATCCATTGCTGTTTACAAATACTGAGCCAAAGAATGTGTTAAAGAAGTTGGCTTTAATAGTGTCATCATTGCAGTCTTTACCATTAAGTCCTTTCAGGGATGGGATGGACCTTGAGTCTTTTAGTTTGTTGTTTACAAAATTGTAAAAAGCGTAGATGGAATTGGTGCATTCAGTCTTTATCTTCCTCTTGTTTAATGTGATAATTGGTGCATTCAGTCTTTATCTGATGGCATAAATTTTTGTATCGGCTTTTGAAGTTGGCAACGTGACCAGATTTGTTTTTCCGCCAGAGTTATCTCTTTTTGGATTGAAATTTCCTTATTGTTATGGGTAATCTGGTTTGTTTTTTTGGGGGGGGGGAGTTTTTATTGGTACATATAATTTGATGACTCTTTTGACTTCAAGTAAAAGTATGTTGTAATGGTCTTTAACGTTATTGCATCCAGTGAATAGAGATTGCCAATCAAGGGATGAGAGATCGTTGTTTGTAAGAACATAGTTGCCCTTTTTGAAGTTATAATTGGGGATTACGTCATTGTGATGATATTTGTGTGGGCGTATGTTGAGACAAAAGTCAATCATATTGTGGTCACTGTTGGAAAAGGTTCTTTAGTTTCTATTCCCTAAATTAAATTCAAACTTTTGAAGAAGATAAAATCGAGGCAGTTATAATATAGTAATAATGTATCATATATCATAATATATCATAATATAGTACAGCAAGATTTGCTTCTATGTGACAAAGAATCTTATTTTCTCAAGTCCCTGTTTATTTAGATCAGCTAAGACTACAATTTTTAGCATCTGGTCTACCTTCCTTCTTATTTTATAGAAAAGTCTGTATTATTTCTCTTATAGGTAAATACTTTGCTTTTCTTAAAAGAGAACTCTTATAACACTCATAATGTATAAAGAAAGCCATATTAGTCTGTAGTGGAAAAAAAATCAGGATTCTAGTAGCACCTTTTCCAATTAACCTTTTTTATTAAAAGACATAAGCTTTCATATTTTGCAGTTAGTTTCACACTAACAGTGCATTTATTTATTCACTCATACCTTCATATATCACCTTTTCTCTGCAAACACAAGATATATTCAAGCATATATACATATGTGCCACACTCAAACATGCAATTTCATACACACAAACACATAGGAAGGAAGGAAAGAGTAAGTGGTCTGAATCTGGGATGGAGAACAAGCTGGTGAAGAGTAGAGGAATAAGAAAAAAGATATTCAGCCAAGGATATAGAGCTGAAATGCTATATTAGGCAAAGACAAAGTAGGTCTTATTATTTCCATCCACCAAATTATTTACTTCAAAGTGCTTTTATTTTAAAGACAACTGAACTTTTTGATTTTTCTTTTAAGATGTTTCACTTCTCATCCAAGAGGCTTCTTTAGTAGTGATGAATGGATCCCCGATATCCTCTAACTGAAGTAGCTTCTTGAATGAATTCTCAATGTCTAAACAAACACACACATACAAATAGATGGTTTTTCCCTAGCATTACACTGCTCCATGTGCTGTGCTAAATAGTCACTGGCCAGTGTAGTTTATCAGGAGGAACGAGTGCTTCCCCACAAGTAGCCTCACTGAACTCCTTTGAGCCTGCCTCCTTTCTACCCTGCATGTCCATGAATCAAGTGAAGGAGGCAATTGCTCCTCAACTTCAGTAGTCAACTGCAGTTGTGAATCTTCTCCCCTCTATGCTTCCAGTGGGGCATCAGAACTGTCCAGCTGCTGCATCCCTTTCCTGTTCCTACTTCAGCCAGTTAATTGTCCAATTAGCCCTCCAGCAATTTCTCTGCTGTGTCACTCCCCCACTCTTGGCTTGGAATCTTTGGCAGCTTTTAATTGCTCACCCGCTCTAGTCTAAAGTCCCTGGAGATGACTCTTCCTCTTCTTCCACACTGGCATCTGGGGAAGATATCACACTTACAATATGTCCTCACACTTGTGACCAAGGCAACATCTCCATGGTCACATTATCAAAATTTGGATGCTTGTCAACAGCAGGTGTTTATGATAGTTGCAGCAGTATCAAAAAGATGTGGGTTTTTAAAAATCAGTTTTGTGCTTTTTGATGGCAAAAACTGCTTTAGCCGCAGTTCCAATAACTTGGATATGCTGAATATGCTGAAATTCAGATATATGAGTTAAGCCTCCTTTGACTCTTGTGACTTTACAGAAATAACCATGCAGTTTTCCCGGCAACAGAATGAAGTTCTGTTCACATTGCCTCCTTTCTGTTGTTGTTTTTAACCTCTCAGTATAACTGACGTGCCTTTTATTACTCTATGGCAATTTCAATTCAAAGATTAACCAGGCCTTGCCTAGTAACCTAGTAGCCTAGTAAACATAGTCCAGGTATTATGCTGAGGCAAATATATGGGAGAACTGGGACAGTAATGAGTAACTGCTGCATTTTTATATCATTTAATTTAAAACCAAACCAAGGGATTGATGTTGCACAGCTGGTACTTGAGCATGAAATGGAGTGGCAAATAATTTTTCTTATTGCTTTTATTGCCATACTCCAGGTACGGTTACTAACTTTGCATCTTATTTTCAGTTGAATGCTGCCTTAAATTGGTCCAACAAATTTTATTCTTCAAATGTTTATAGAAAACTATGGATATGCTCAACATGGTGTAACCTAGGAATGGGGATTTAGGGGAAATCTTACTGCTGTGATTGTGATTAATCTCACAATTGACATAAAAGCTACACGTGACCAAAAAGCCATGGAAAGATACATGCTCGCCATTACAATAGAATAGAATAGAATAGAATAGAATAGAATAGAATAGAATAGAATAGAATAGAATAGAATTCTTTATTGGCCAAGTGTGATTGGGCACACAAGAAATTTGTCTTGGTGTAAATACTCTCAGTATACATAAAGAAGGAACATTTGTTAAGAATCAAGAATCAAGATACAAAGACCTGCACATGGATTAGAGAACAAACGAAAGTATACAATATTATCAAGGCAGTAAAGGAATTGAAATCACCCCATTCCTAAGAGGTCTGTAAGGGGCATCCATAAGTGCACCATCAAGCCTCCTGTTCCTGCCCTATTGTCCCCATTTATTCTTACCTATTTTCTGTATTCTTACTCATGTTTATACTTATACCTATTATCTTGTTAAGCGATTGACAAATCAAATAAATCAAATAAATAAATGGAAATGGACTGATCACATACAGTAGCAAGAAGAATGGATGCTAGGTGGAGCAAGGCAGTCATAGAATTGATTCCACTTGATAAAAAGTGTCCACAAAAGAGACCTAAATTAAGATAGAGCAATAATATCGCAAATATTGCAGATTCAATTGCAAAAGGAAGTTTAGGACAGTATTGCTTAGAAATGCTGAAAGGTTTTCATTCTGCAGTGGATAGACATTGGCTAAAATAATGAATGATGATTACTGCTGCATTATTCCATAATCAAACCACGGCTTTAGCATTAACTCCAAGAGATAGAAATGCTTAAAAATATTCAGAAACAGCTCTTACTTCATAAGTAACCAAGGCTGGATCTTTCTTATAGATCTTTTCCTCTGCAGCTGAATCCAAAGTTCAACATGAAATGGATTCACATGACAATGGGATTGTTGCAAGCCCGCTGACCATCAGATTATCTTTTGCAAAACTTTTATCAGTTCCAATTACAAGGTAGAAACCAGGAGACTGTAAGTTCTAGATCTAACCTTAAGCATGAAAGATGGCTGGGTGACTTTAGTCATTCATTTCATATGGTTATTATTATGAAGAAAATAAAAGGAGAAAGGAGGATTAGGCATGTTTGCTCCTTTGGTTTATTTGTTAAAAACAATAAAGGCAGGAAATAAATAAATAGGCTCAGGAATAGGTCCTAAACAAGCTGCCATGTCAGCAACGGATTGACACTCCCATGACTGCCATGGAACAGCTATGGGATTGCACCATTCAATATTTTTAATAATCCAAAATGATAGCAGTAGGAAGATACTAAAAAAGCTTTCTTCCCTGACCAAATCAGATGAGAAAGAAGATGTCTTTCAATGTCACCTCCATCTAACATTTAGATCAGTGGTTTCCAAACTTTTTCAGTTCACCGCCCCCTTGGTGCTACAAACTCATCTTCAATGCCCCTCCAGGGGCGTGATTCAAATTTCTGTGGGCGTGGCCTAATTTGAAGGTATGGTTTGCTGGCAACATGATTGGGTGGGTGTGGCTTGCTGGTCACATGACTGGATGAGCGTGGTTTGATGACTGGCAAACCAAATACAAATGGTCCTCACTTAATGGCCGGTTGCTTAGCAAGTGTTCTAATTTATGACTGGCCTCCTCAGAACTACTTGATCTGTTTTTGGACTTTTGATAGCCAGGCACACACATATAAACATACTCCCTTCCAACCCTGCTGGAGCAGGTCAGTGGACTAGAATCAGCAAAGCATCTCTGACTAGATTCTAGTAGTGAATAAAATCTAATCACAGATGCTTTGCTGATTCTTGTTGATTGTTTTATTTGTATTACTTTATTTATGTTGCTGAATTGCATTGACATGTGTGTCCCTTCTTGTGCACAACCCAGAAGCTTTTGTGATTCTTTGCAGCAAAAATTACCGACCTCTGGCTTTGCTCTACTTTTCAAATATGCTGGCACTGTCACATTCTAGATGCCGTCCCCGCAGGTCCACCCCATTGAGCCCACTGCACTGGAGGGACCTGCCCAAGCAAGTCTGAGCAGAGTGGTGCACCAAATCAATGGGGTGAGTCTGGGATAGGGGAAGAGAGAGAGAGAAAAGAAAAGAGACAAAGAGAGAAGGAAGAAAAGAAAGAGAAAAGGGAAAGAAAGAAAAAGGAACAAAGAAAGGGATGGAGGGATGGAGGGGGGAGGGGGAGACAGGGAGAGAGAGAGAGAGAGAGAGAGAGACCTGATGCATCAGATTGAAATGAGGCCTATTTAAAGGCCCTTTTCCACATTGAAGCATTTTTGCAAGCATCTTTGCCAGCACATAGAAACATCTTTGGCTTCTATTAATTAAAGGTTTTGTGGACGAAACATGGCCAAGACTATCAGGAAGCTCTCATATTTTGTTGAGGCTTTAAACAGGATCCATTGGACCAGATCTCCACTCTAAAAAATTACTTTTCCCCAATGTATTACAGTGCCAATTCTGAAGAAGGCAAAATCAAAATGTATTGGTAAATTACAAGGAGAATACACACACACACACATATTCCCTTCTAACCCTGCTGGAGCAGGTGAATGGACTAGAATAGATATCTCATTATCTTTCTCCTCCCTCCTTCCATCCTTTATTTCTTTTTCTTTCTGTCCCTTCCTTCCAACCCCCCTCTTTCTTTGTCCCTTTTTCTTTCTTTCCCTTTTTTCTTTTTCTTCTTCCTTCTCTCTCTCTCTCTCTCTCTTTCATCTCTCTTTCCCTCTCTCAGGCTCACCCCATTGACTTCATGCACCGCTCCATTTGGACTTTCTTGGGCAGGGGCATCTCATGCAAGGGATCAATGGGGTGGACCTGCAGGGCCTTGCCCCAAATGCGGCGGCGGCGGGATGTTTGAAAAGGAAAGCAAAGCCACTCTGGGTTTGCTCTCCTATTCACAATGCTGCGTTTGGGGCAACGCCCCGCTGCCCCAAACACGGTGGCAGCGGGATGTTTGAAAAGGAGAGCAAAGCACACTGGCTTTGCTTTCCTTTCCCAATGCTGCATTCGGGGCAGAGCTCCTTGCACCAGAGCGTGCAAGTCAATGGCATGATCCTGCAGGGCCTTGCCTTGAATGTGGCAGGATTTTTCTCACCCCTGAATTGTGGCCTGCCACTCACCTCCAGCTCCTCCCTTCCGCCTCTTAGCACCCCCCTATCGGCCCCCTTGCCTCTTAGCGCCCCTAAGGCATCCGCCCACTTTGAGAACCACTGATTGAGATAATTCTTTTCTGACCTTGTTACTGTATAATCTACTTCCTCTTTTTCCTCATATCTTCTTATGACTCTTCATGATCTATTAAAATATCAAACATTCTTATTTGCTTTTCATTTTATAGCAACAAAGCATAATGGCTGACATCACAAGAAATGCAAAAGAATTGTTTAAGTGTAAAACAAAGCTAGCACACAAGATGGAACAGATTTCATACCCAACTGTTTGGACAGATTTAGATGCCAAATGGTTTTTAAAAATGTAACTAATATAATAATTGTATAGCTTTTATTTTCCCTGATGCTGCTGGTTATACTTTCTCTTCATTTCATTTATTGTCAACTCACTGTGCTTAAGACACATTTGATTTGCTGAATTGTTGGCTAGAATTCTCATTATCTGGCTATGTGCAAGACATTTTTTAAAGATTCATTACACACACCATTGCAAATAAATGCATCAAATTTAACCAATAGTTTAATAAATATTTAGACTGTTATTGAAGCAATTGTACTTTGCTTAATAATTGATATGTATTGCTATTTGGTTATTTATAATAATTTTGGCTTCATACAAGACTCATAAAAATATGTACTTCATATATTTCCCTTTAAAAAGCATCAAGTCCTCTCTCAAAAGAATTCAGTGGTATTATCTGGAAGAGTATTTAAGTACCTTTTGTCTAAATTTAGCAATTAAGATGAGATATGGATGGATATGCCCTCTTCTATTTCCAGTTTAATTTATCAAAATTCACACTTAAAAACATTTTAAACAAAATATATTTTATATGCATACATTTTTTGCTACTTTATAAATGAGAACAATGTTACAATAATTAGAGAAGTTCAGTAACGGAAGATTAATACATTTTTAATCTGGTAAATAGGAATTTTTTTTTTTTAAACAAATGCTAAACTAATAATCCCTGAAGCATCCAACTGAAAATCCTAGGACACACACACACACATAAGCACACACGTGCACACACGCACGCACACAAAAAGTAGAATGATCATAAGTAAGAAAATATTGAAAAAATATATTTGAATCTTGTACATTGTTTTAGAGCTTCAAAGATAGGGTTTATTTATGAGAAAACTAAGCATAATTTTCTATTCAGGAGTCTTAATGGAACTGGAGTCTTAACTTATAAAATGGACTTTGAAATGCAATTTATATTATCTCTAAGAGAAGATTCCTGACAGAGAAAAATCTATCACCGCCCTATCTCTTTTTTTTTACACATAGAAAGTTCTAAATTCTAATTCCTGCTTGTATGTGTAAGTAGTAAGTCTTTATTGATTAGCCCTTGGGCCATATCAAAGTGCAAAGTTTCAGCAACAATTTGTTACTAAAATTTAATAAAAGCAATTCAAAATGAAATTTGATAAAATACTATTTAAAATAGAACTTGATAAAATACAATTTAAAATGGAATCTAGACAAAATACGATTTAAGATGAAATAGTAATAAAATACAATCCAAAATAAAAATGTAATAATATACAATAATTTAAAATATAGATAAAATATAATAACGTTATATTTCAGAATCGTCCCTTGCAGTCTACCCCAATCAATCCCACATATGCAGATCTCAACCGAATCATTTTGTTTAAATACTGTACTACTTTAAATGTTATTTTCAAGTTCTGGCTGGACATAAGGTAAGTTATTTTGATGTGGGTATCCCAATGGGTCATTCATCTGATATAAAGACCAAGATACCTGTCTTTCATCCTCTTATACAGGCAACAGTCAAATTGAATGTGAGCCAGGTCCTCTACCTCTGCCGCTCTGCAAATGTTCATTGTACGGTATTGCATGAAATCTCCCATATCTAACCATTGTGTCAAGCAAAATCACATACTTTCCCTAACTATTTTTAATTCATTCCACTGGCATAATTGTAGAATTTGGTTTTGTTACATTTTTAAAAAGAAAAATATACCTGGGACTTTTAGAGATTTTTGATTTTTTTTAAATGAACAACATGACATCACAGGAAGCACATTGTTGTTCAGTCAAAAATGTCTGTGTCCTTGGACTTCAGGGTTATTCTGATTAATAGTAATTTAAAGGAGTCCAAATGAATTCATATGTTCTTCTAGTCTGGCTATCAATCAATAATGACAGAATTTAGATGCTTATTTTTAATATCAGAGTGGGCAAACCTCGGATACATGGGCTACCCAGAAATTCCTAGAATGCCATAAAGCCCATGGGCAAGACTAATTTTTTAAAGAATGTTTGTTTTGAGTTTCAAGTCATGAAATATACTGTATACTTGAAGTCTCGCAGAAACTTAAAGAGCTTGTCTTAAACCATCAACATCTCTGGGGAATTTACAAAAGTTTTGAACAGAGATACTGTTAACAGAAGCTGTACTATTGCTAGCACATAAATAATTAAACTTTGGATTGTGTAGCAGATAGGTAATAAAATAATTTACAACATTTGTGTGAAGATAAATAGACGAAGAAATGGAGAAATTGAATTCTTTATGCATTGGTTTATTCCATTGCTTAATTAAACAGAAGCTATAAATAAGGGAACCTGAGATGGTGAAAGTACAAAAGAATTGCTTAAAGTTTAGTCAAAGTAGGAATAAATTAAGGGACTGCTATATGTGTGTTTAGTCTTGTGAAAAGCTTATTTAGCGTCATAAAAGCCTTTAAGGACCTGAACAGATGTTCACAAAGAAGCTAATTATCTTTTGTATAAATCCAGAGCTGTCCATGGCATAAGGTTTTAAGATGCAGAAAGCAGATTATGATTGAAGGTTAAGCAAAATGAACTATGGTAAGAAGTTTTCAATCATGGAACCAATTATTTAAGGAAGTAGTAGGCTTACCGTCATTTCCTAACACCAAGACTAGAAAATAAGAATCTGCCAGAGATGCTCTAATTTTGTTTGTTGCAGTCAGGTTACCAAAAGTCTACAGGACTAAATCTGATTCTGTCTTTTGTGTGCTAGCTGCTAGTCTGGACTGAAAGTGGAAAATCATCCTAAGAGAGGAACTGCAACTCACAGTCTTCCAATTTCTGGCACCTTCACCACAATACCAAATGGTCTTTCCCTATTTAATATTTTTACTCCTCCCAATTGATTATATATCTCAGATGTTACATAATCTCATGAAACACTAAAGAAATCTGTCCAATCTGAATAAATGCTGCACTTCAATTCTTCAATTTGCTAGGGAAATTAGGATAAATATAACATAGTGATTATATCATCCAATTGTTATTATTTTCCATAACATAAATTTTTCAAGCAAACTACCTTGAAAACCCTTCATTAATTACCCTTTCTCTTGAATATACATTTCTCTCTACTGAGTTAGAATATCATACATAAAATTTGCTGCGGATTTAAAACTAAAACGGACACTTTTTCATTTTTTAAAAGACCACAGATTCAAGTGAATAAGTGATTATGTTCTTGTAAATATTCCCAAATGAGCCCACAATTTTAATTATAATATTTCTAAGCACAGTGTCTTCTTCTTTTTAAAGTCATTTGATTAATCCCCCCTTTTTTTTACAGGATGGAGGACTCAATTCACTTTGTTCATTTACTGAGATGTATTCACAGGAGAAAACATCTGGTTTATAAATGTAGCTAAGTCTGGCCACAAGGGATGTTGACATGGATACACACACACACACACATACTTCACCACACATTATAATCTACATATGAAGCAAGAGATGAATCGAAACAGAAAACTCATTTTGTTTTAATAACTCCCTTTCCTAATCTTTTGAACTTCTTGCTTCCAGAAAGGAAAAAAAAATTTCTTTCATACACATTAACTATTGAAATTGTTTCTGATAGTTATAAAATATGGATAGCTTAAATGAAGAGTAAAGTTACTGTAAGGTATTCTCGTTTATCATCATCTATATCACTGCTGTGGACTATATTCTGTACATAATTAAAATTCATGTTCTTCAAGCTGTAAACATTTGTATGAAGAAAAGCAAGAAACATGGTAAAGCTGTTTTGCATAAAGACCCAAGAAAACACTGGAAGGAATCCAAATGATAAATTCTTGTCACTGATTTAAAAAAGATCAGGAAATGATTCAATGTTTCAATGTTCATTGGCATTTTTGCCTGTTTCTTTTCCATCCTAAAAACAACAAACACCCCACAATAGATTTGATGGAATCAAATTGTTAATTATCTCCTTTCTCTCTCTTTTAACTTAGATTAGGTATCATCATCTCATGTTCTCAAATAAGCCACTTATATAGAAGTAAATTGCTTTGAAATTAGTATTCCATGAATAGTTACACCAAGAAAGCAAAAGAATTTTTATTTTTATCCAAATGTAAAAACATAGCAGAGACATAGTAATAGCCAGAGTTGTTCATCAATTACTCTATTTAAAAGTTAGCATGAATTTTTTTGTGCTTAATGTACATCATTACTTCCAAATACATATTGTATATGCTATTTTTTACATTATTTTCCTTCAAATGAACCTTTTATATTCTTTAAAATGTGTGTGGACATAAATACATGTACGACACACACATTTTGAAGAATGATTTTTTTTTTAAAGTTCCAAAATATAAAATTCAATGAAGAAGTAAGGTGGGCTAATTTTCCCTATTGTTTTATTTGAAAATGTATGATACAGAGATAAAATATTTCTCATTTTGATAAATATTTGTTAAACAACTACTCTGAATGTATCTAATGTAATGTCCTACATTAATGTTTATCAACCTGGAATATACCAAATCTACAACTTCTAGGTGGATAACTGATTATCCAGATAATTCCTATGTTGGTCAAACAGCTTTCTTTCTTTGGCGGAAAGGCAAAGAATGGTCATCTCAAGGTAATTCCCTACCTTTGGCCAAGAACAAGATAGTCCCCATGGTATCATTCTATATCTAGAAATTAATCACATAATCAGCATAACTAATTACTCTGACAACATGCTCTGCTCCCTCTGCAGACAGTACACTAACTTACATGGTTCCTTTTTCCAATCCACTCTGGAATTCCAAAATATCTGCTAGTAGGGATGAGTACCTCATACTATTAAAAGGTAAAGTTGGATCTGTAGGGGGAAATGTGACAGACACATGTTCCTTGTTCTTTTCTCTGCCTTTGATAAGAGCAGCTTTCCCATACTATGGTCAGGAGGACTTCTGAAAAAGATTCAGTTTTCTCCACTGCTATTTCCATTTAACCAGAGGCTTCTGCTCATGGATAAGTAAACATACACAGAATGCCTTACCTCTCTGAGTCCAGCCTTGTCCCACTTTAGAAGGCCAATAGAAGTGGGAGGTGCCTTTGAGCAATGTTCAAGGGCTGAGAGAGAGTGACTGATACAAGGTCATCCAGCTGGCTTTGTGCATAAGATGGCATTAGAACTGTCTCTAGAAAGTTTCTAGCCTAATGCCTTAACCACTACTCCAAATTAGCTTTCTTTTTCTGCAAGACAACCAATTTTATGACAACGTTATAAAAAGTAACATTATGACAGTCCCGCTGTCAGAACAATTGCCTGCATTTGATTAAACAACTTGTTATGAATTGGATCAGTTTGAAATTATTGGTAGAACAATTTAAGGGTTCAAGTGAAAATCAGCAGACGAGAAATTTCTGGCAAGAGAAATGTCTCGTAAAATTCACCCATCAATTTAGTCACAGTTTCCAAATTGCTGCTTAAAATAACAGGATTGGGTTTGTGGTATTGTTGCATTTTTACTGTAAGTGGAAAGAAAAACCACAGCCATTTCTATTTTTAACACTCTTTCCTCCAGGACATATTGCACCCTGCTTTCTTTGAGTAGGAAAAAGAAGAATAGACTTGCCAGGATGATAACTACATAAAAAAAAATCAGCTGCACTTGAACAATTTTCACAGCTGGGAGCCATCTGCAATGTGTCCTACATTGCCACAAGTTGCCTCTTGATTGCAGATGGATATAAAGTTTTAATGCAAATATTTCTACTGGTGCAAACTTAGAGCAGCCATCTACCAGTTCTCCTTGTACAATAATGTTGATTGCAATGACTATTTTCTTTATCTGAGAGAGTGTCTGAATAATTTATGTGTCAGAGACCCAAGTTCTAGAATTATTTAGATACAGAACTTCTATGTTCCTTGATAAAAATGTCGTTAGATGCCATTTTGCAGGCTATCTCATTCTTATTGATGATTATGGGTTTCCATATTTTATGTAGATGGCAATAAGGTGACAGTAACTTGTGTGGGTTTTGAGTTTTGGAAAAACAAGTGTACATAGTTGTGTGTACAGTGCAGTTACTGTACATGGAGAAATTAAAACACTCTTATCTTAATAATCAGAGTAATTTGCTTATATTAGCTGTACCTGACTAAGCCACTTTATTCTGATTGAATACATGCTCTTTTTCAATATTAAATTGTTGCTTTTTATCATGCAGGTGAGCAATAAAGACTCAGTGGCATCCATTAGATCGTTAGAGGGTAGTAATTTTCTTGCTGCAATGGTCTCATAAATTCAACATAGTTTAATTTGATGATGTTCTGGATGATGGACAGCTGTATTAATCTAATGCCAATCATGCAAAGTAAAATAACTAAGAGGAAATAAAGCAGAAAACAACTCTGTAGGGGGAGGGGAAATCCCTGAAACTCATTTGTTGTACTTTATTTTTTTTATTATTTTCCATGATCCTTTGTGTTATTTTATGATTATTTAATATTGTGGAGGCCCAGATCAAATCTTGAAAAAAATGTTTTTGTGTTGAGGAGGAAAAGCAGAAAATTTACACAGCAGCATACAAGCAACAAAACAAAATGGGATGGGAAAAGGTAGCCATGAATTGTACTGAAGAAGTATGAAAGTATTTTTCAAACCACAAGTGTTGCCGGTAATTCAGATACATCATAAAGCTCAAGAAAATAACCTGCGTCTTGCCTGCAAATCTCACAAGAGCATGATCATATTATTGTACCTAGTTTCTGCAGTTCAATAAATATTTCACAATTATTCATGTTTCTGAGAAAATCTTCTGTTAAGCATGGATTACAGGATTATATAAGGTAGCTTCTTAAATAGGTCAGAAAGACTGAAAATCAAAATAGAATTTAATTGGCACTTCTTAATAAACTTTCACAGTAAGAGCATGAGTGAGTTTTTTCCCCAACTAAAAGGAAGAAAATGTTTACTAAAGTCATTTAAGTCTCCCAAATTGAAAATATTTATTTATTAATTGCTTGATAGATATGTCATCTAATTCAGTAAGGCCTTGACCTAAAGACACCAGGATCATTTTCTATCTGTTCTTCAGCAGTCATCATTTTAGTCCTGTGTATTTAATAGGTGGGATTTAATGGCTCCTAGAGCACCATTATCATCCATACTGTCAAGTCTGTTGGACGTTGGATGTGAAGACTATTTTTGCTAAAAGGTTTATTGCTTTTCTTTTAGTGCTTAATGCATGCTAGTAGTGGATTGCAACGCTATGCCTCATTTTTCCTCATTTTGTATATAAATGTCATCTTTTTTGGCTGCAAATCTTTGAATAGAGCCAGGGCCAAAAATATCTATCCAAAAGGCGTTGTCTATAGTATCTCTGTTGGGATAGTACCACTGAATTATTTAAAACTCAAATTTCGATGGATCTACAGATATCTGCACTTTTTGTGCTCAGTGATTTTGTTCATGTGCTTTTATAGCCAGAAATAGATATTTATTGAACATAATGGACTTTACTCTTAAGTCCATAAACCTAGGTTTACATTGTTACTTTGCAGGTGATCAGGCTGAAATGTATATCTAAAGCATCCCATGTAATTCACATATATTCAACGTTCAGTTTTTTTTAAAGTAAAATAAAAAATTCCAATATAGTAATTAGAACATCGCTTTGAACAACTCTCACTTTAGCCTTTGAATTTTAGTGCCATTACCAGAATAATTAATATGTCCTTTAAATGCTATGTTCTTTACTACAGTAAGATGCTCTCTCTCTCTCTCTCTCTTTTTAAAGGTTTAGACCACATGTTATTATTGGAAGATAAATTAAAATACTACCAAATCAAGTTAGGCAGACTCAATTTACCATATTTATTGTATAGGAAGTTTCCATTTTCCCCAATTACTGATCTGTGCGTTAGGGGCTGTTCTTACATCCTTATTTGTTGTCTATGGAGCCATAATTACTAAAAAGCTTAGGTGACAAATTGGGCTGCATATCTGCTGTTACTTGGGATTGCTACTAAAATTAACACTTGCTTTAGTGACTAAGTAGAACTTCTCTGATCACTTTCTTTCCAAGTTACCTCTTCTCTTTTGTTTCATCTCCAAGTAGCTTCTTCTACTAACAGAGAAGGGCATTATTCCTTTTATCAAAGCTTCCATACTTGAAAAATCTCTTCTTTTGGCTTGTATGTTTTGAAGTGGAGAGAATCCCTTTTGTCTGATATGGG
This sequence comes from Bungarus multicinctus, assembly GCA_023653725.1. Classification (NCBI taxonomy): domain Eukaryota; kingdom Metazoa; phylum Chordata; class Lepidosauria; order Squamata; family Elapidae; genus Bungarus; species Bungarus multicinctus. The sequence continues at coordinate 44,553,156 of CM042849.1, read as the reverse complement.
CAGAGGTTGGGAAAGCAGTGTATGGATACCAGACTAATGGAAGAAAATATGAAAAAGAGGTTTGGATGGGATGATAGGAAAGTCCAAGGGGGAGTTGGAGGAAACTAATGGGCAAGGTAGCATTAGAAGAGGGAACACAATTGAAATAGCAAAAAAGTTTTTAAAGCCAAGTTTAAAGGTAGAACAAGAGAAAGAGATGCAAAAGGTCACAGCTGGGGATACAAAAATGGAAAAGAGAAAAAAAATAGGCAAACATATCCAGATAAGAAAGAGAGGTAGCATTTAGGAGCAACAAAAACAGGATACAGCAGCAAATAAGGGGTGAAAGAAGAGAAGATTGGACATATGGGTTGAAGCACAATGTGGGACAACAACTCTTCCTCAGGCCACATCTTTTTGTACTCCTCATTTATTGTCCAAATTTTTATCCTTTTGGAAACACTTCTTAGGAGTGCAAAGTGTATTATCCTTTTTGCACCTCTTCCAAAAAGGACACTGCAGCTTCTGATTTCTGCAGATCAAAGTGCTGTTCAGGCCAAACCAGGGAAAACTGTGCTGGTGAATATCCCCAAGGCTTTTTTAACAAACTATATTTTGCTGCCTGTTGTGAATCTCAACAATTTCTATCAGAAAAGTATGAAATAAAAAACACTGCAAAGAGAAGCTTTATGTCAGCTTAATGAATAAGAACATAAGGGACAACATGGAGTGATGGAAGAGATAGGGAATCCATACTGAAGTTTGTTTGAGTGTGGTTCAGTTAAACATATTGTGCTAAAGAAATGATGCAATGTAACTCTACAAGTCACTGTGTGTAGCCTCCAAGCCTCAATCAGCTATTTCAATAAAGGGAAGAGTCTTTTGAATAGGCATTGCAGGTGTGCAGAATATGGCTGCGTACAACTGCTGTAGGAGGTCTCAGAAATAAGCTCTAGTTAAGCAGCATGATTTGTCCACTGTACGTGTATGTATATGTTTGTGTGTATATAGATATACATACATACATATTTTGAAAAGGAGATCTGAAGAGATGCTTCCCATGAAGCACTGTTGAAACAGGGCCCTTTGGAACTGTGCCTGTCCTAATGCCCAATTGTGGGCTTACAAATCAGTAAAACAAGGGATAAACCTGAGGAAACCTAAGGTATATAAAAAACTTACAGCAAGCTGTACAGAGCATAGATCAGCCATGTATCAAATATAAGAGAGAAAAGCCTGAAAAGCTACCAGGAAAATTAAATGTTTGATTATTTTAACCTTTCATCTGGAACCTTTACTCTAATTCAATATCATGTTATAGTTTCTGTAATGCTCTATCATTCAATTAGAAAATTTACAAATATAATAAATGGAAACAAATGGAATTTTTCATACATGGTCTCCAAGCTAGCCCCCAACCCCCCCCCAAAAAAAACAGAAGATGTAATCATTTATATCCTGCACAAGTGGGGGCAAGTTACTGAAGCAATCTCTTTCATCCTTGTAAATATATGGATGTGAGTGGATTGTGACTGATATTCGAAACAGAATAAGGACACTATTTTTGCTTAACAAAGCAAACAATGGGCAAATCCCTGTTGAATTCTTACCAAAAACATTTTCTTCCCTTGCCTGAAAGGAATGTATTCCTTTCACCTGAGTGTGATACTAAGGCACACACAAGAAAATATCCCTTCTCTATCAGTCAGGGAAAGCTGTTTTTATAGTTCCCTCCTCCACAACATTTATGATTTCTTCCCAGGAGCTGCAATAAACAGATAACGTTTTAAAGCTAATGGTTTTAAAAGAATAATTTGCAGCAGATGCTTGCGGTTCTACACAAGAGCCTCCCCTAAAGGTGCAGTGCCTCCTCTGATTTGCTTCAATCTCTGCAGGTTGCTTTAGATTTAGAATATACCTAATTGGAAAGTATGCATAATCTGGCAGATGTGTTTTTAGGTAAGAAAATTAGGACTTTCCTGCTCTAAATGACACATGCTCCGATTCAAACTGTGTACCTTTATTTGATACTATGGAGTTATGAAACATTTTATCTCCCTATAGTCTTCAGCTACCAACAAAAACTGTAACTGAACTATAGGCTATTATGGATACTTAAAATTGGCTTTGGTACTACTGATTGAGTAAAATTTTAGAAGGTTTGTAAGATGCTTAATTACATACCTAGACATCTCTGTATAGAACAGATACATTTACAAGGTTCAGCAGGGGAACTTCCTTGGACCTTCTCAAAATATCTGTGTAACAATAACAACAAATCTTCTTTTGCTTTGTTCCCAGATGGATTTGCAATTTCTTCCATATTTTTTTTTTTTGTATTCTTACTATCATGCTTTTAACAATTTGGAAACCATGTGGAATTGCTGGGAGTTGAGCAGTCTACATTTAATAAATAAATAAAACAAGTCTGAAATCTTATAAAAGCACGCACACATTTCTGAGAAAGAGAAGATACGTGAGATTGTGCCATGGTATCAGCATATGATATAGGAGCTGTCATATGTGAATTAGAAAATCTATACACTTTATTAAGTTTACAGAAATGATTTTTTTTCATAGGTTGCAACTGGATATCCATAAAAACTGGTTATTCGAGATGATTCTAAAAATGATGTAATAGAGAACTATAAATGGGAGAGACGAATATATGGAAAACCTGAGTTCCATGCAGTTTCTTTTTCTGCAGAAAGCTGGCCATGGCAGTTAGTCATATATTACTGGTGTAATTGATAGTCAATCTAGAAAGATTGCTGATGCAAAATGTGTCCGAGATGGCTCAACAGTATTGCAATGCCACACAATTTGCATTTTAAACAGAACTGCCCAGCTCCATACCTTAACAAAAATATGCATAATATATTTGGTTAGTGGTCTTAAAATATTCATGCTAAACTATCCTCTGAGGATTGCATACATTTAAATGTTTAGCTGCTAAACATGGGTTCTTCTTGTTTCACATCCCAAGGCAAAAAGGCCATTCCAGTGCATAGCTTGTGGTCTCAGGAGATTGTGTGTGGAAGGCCATCCAAGAACACAGCCTAAGAGGTGTCTGCTTTTGTGCCCCTTACATAATACATACATACATACATACATACATACATACATACATACATATATATTGTAATGAACAGTGTAATTCTAAGCTTTATATACATATATATATATCAAGATGATTATTTGAAATTGTAAATAAAATAATTTCTGTGATTTTTTATAGGGAAAATTATAAAAGCATTTGAGTTTGTGTGTTTTTGTGTGTTTTTGTGTGTACTTTAATTACATTCTATCATGCAACCAAAAAACAAATAACTAAAAAACCAGGCATTATTTTTTCCCGTTTAAAAAATTTGAGATATGCTGAAATATTTATATCTTGTATTCACATATGTATTATTCAGGCAGACTAGTTGCTATATGAGTTGCTCAAGACTGGAAAACTCTTTAGATAAATATTTTTAGAGTGATTTTTTGGACACCTACAATTTTCTATCTTCTTCAAATTAACGGATGCATCTATTATTTTCAAAAATCACATTACACCAAAATGTGTATAGAAATGTGTATAGAAACCATAATGGATATTTTAGGTGTGTTGTGCAAACCCAATTAATCAGGACTGACTATATGAAACATAAGTAAATGAAATATTGTATTGTAAGATGTGCAAAACAAAACAAAAAAGATTGACAATTAAGACTGACTTAAAATAGCATAATTTCCATTGCTTCTGCCAAAGATCCTGGAACATATATTTGAAGCTGTGCTATATAATTTTCATAGCATCCAAAGTCTCTGAGTTCCTTAACCAGGAGTTAGGATCTGTAAGGTACTTTCAATGCCTGTGGGGTGCACATGCTGTGACAATCTGACTACCCTATTTCAAAAGGATTATGAATAGAATAGAATAGAATAGAATACTTTATTGGTCAAGTGTGATTGGACACACAAGAAATTTGTCTTGGTGCAAATGCTCTCAGTATACATAAAAGAAAATGATACATTCATCAAGAGTCAAGAATCATAAGGTACAACACTTAATAATAGGCATAGGGTAGGATAAACAATCAAATCATACTAGGAAACAGTCAATATAAATCATAAGAATACACACGATACAGTTACAATCATACAGCCACAAGTGGGAGGGGATGGGTGATGAGTGATGAGAAGATTAATAGTAATTGTAATGCAGACTTAGTAAATAGTTGGACAGTGTTGAGGAAATTATTTGTTTAGCAGAGTGACAGCATTTGGGGAAAAAACTGTTCTTGTGCCTAGTTGTTCTGCTGAGCAGTACTCATTGTTTTGAGGGTAGGAGTTGAAATAGTTTATGTCCAGGATGTGAGGGGTCTGTAAATATTTTCACAGCCCTCTTTTTGACTCGTGCAGTATACAGGTTTTCAATTGAAGACAGGTGGGTAATAATTGTTTTTTCTGCAGTCCTAATTACTCTCTGAAGTCTGTGTCTGTCTTGATGGGTTGCAGAATCAAACCAGACAGCTATAGAGGTGCAGATGACAGACTGAATAATTCTTCTAAAGAACTGTATCAGCATTTCCTTGGGCAGTTTGAGCTTTCTGAGTTGGTGCAGAAAGAATCATTTTCTTCAAATATAGAAGAGTTCTGTAGAGTTTCCCACTACATCCTGCAATGTATAGCCAGAGAAAAATGATTGGACCACAAACACAGAACTGAGAGACTTATCTAAAATGTCACCATATGGAAAAGAATAGCCTTGTAAGAGCAGTTTGAACCTCTAAAAAGAGTGAAATGCTAAGTTGATTTTTTTTCCATGGGTCAAGAAATAAACTATCATTAGAAGAATGTACATGGCTATGAACTGTGAAAAAGGAGGAGAGAAAGAAAAGTAAAGTTTGAATTACTTCTGCTGCATTTCATGTGTCGGAATTCTTTTAGGCAGATGCTTTCTTTTGGTAACACTGACAGATGGTTAAATTGGTATATGCTATGTGAAAACTGCTTGAAAAATTGCAAGCCTAACACTATGTGATTGACAATAATTTGGGGACTGTAGTGACTTTAATGCAGGTTAAGGAAAAAAGCAAAGGACCTGCCAGTTAAAAACTCTGAGCATGTCAGGGTGATAGGAATAGTACATCAATGGAATGCTTTTAATGTTTTCAAAATTTAAGATCCTAAAGTCTATAAGTTAATGAGATTCCTGATCCCAGGCAACCCTATTGCTCAAATGTCTAGATGTAGTCATTTATCAGAAATCCTTCTCCAATTTGCTTTATTTTTAGATATTAGGATATTACTAACATCCATCAGGTTTATCATTTTGTGAAAGTTTCCTTAATTATCCTTAAAATATTGAAAGGTCTTACTAGTTCCCAATAGTCTTGATATCAGATCTAGTCTATATTTATATCTATTTTGTGTTAGTGATTATTGGATTTCTGAAAATATCCCAAGTGTGCAATTTTAGTTTCCAGAATAAATATATGCATTACAAATAGATCTAATATGTATTTTTTAAAAAATTAAAGCAGAACTGTGCTTTCCTATACTGAATTTTAACATTAAGAAAACCCACACTTAGAATATTACTACTAAGTTAATTAATCTTGCTTTAGTTTGTCTATTTTATGGTATAAGGGTTGAATACGTAATGAATTTATAATTAGCATATCAAAATTCATATTTCAATGGCAATGCAATACAAAATTCTGCATTTTTGCGTAAGATGCAACCAAATAGCAATAGCAACAAGATTTATATACTATTTTACAGTGCTTTAAAGTTCTCTCTAAATGGTTTACAGAGTCAGTATATTGCCGCCAACAATCTGGGCCCTATTTTACTGATCTAAGAAAGATGGAAGGCTGAGTCAACCTTGAGCTGGTCAGGATTGAACATCTGGCAATGAGCTGAATTAGCCTGCAATGCTGCATTCTAACCCTGTGCCACCATGGCACTATGGTGTCTATTTCTATTCTATGTCTATTTGCAGACAACATTTTCGTAATGATGAGATAGCAAACATGGGTACTGATAAGTTGAAATAATAGGTTGACCATGAAAATAGTATGCAATAATAAAATAATGAATCCATATGAAATTGAGCAATATAACCACCTTAGCATTGAGATTAGATCTATCTAGGTCAATATGAAATATATTTAAAGATTTCCATTCTGACAAATTTCCAGAAAATTTTGAAAAGCCTAGAAAAAAGGAAAGTCCTTATTTTAAAAATAATGTTTTTACACTAACTTTTTCTAATGTATACAGTATATTTTGAGCAAAACTTTTCCTAGTATATTCTTGATACATACATTTATGTAGAATTTTGGGTGATGGCACCTTTTTTTTGTATGCCACTTTTCCAGATGGATGTTTCTTTTTATGCAGCTGTTGAGCAAACCAAAATTGGAAGTAGGAGCCAGCAGATGCTGAGAATTACAAGTTTGCCGTCAAGCTGTGACAACTTTCATTTTGGCAGAATATGCTATTTGAAAAGAAGCTGTTGTTGTCCTTTTTTACATTCCTTTTAATCAACAAGATCAATTTTCTGCTGGGCAATCAATATGGGAACAAGATCTTACTCTTCTGTTTAAGTAACATGCAGATAACCCATGTGGCATCTACTGATCGTGCAATAGAACTTCTCTCTATGCTGAACATGGAATATGTGGATTATACTAGGTTCTATACTGCAGCCATTCCATGGTGAATCAGACTGAAGGCAATTCTGCACTTCAGCCTAAGTTGCTTGTCTTCTTTGCTGCTTCTGGTTATTCCTGAAACCAATTGCAATCATTCCAGCTTGAATTATAATGAGTTGGTAATGGACAGAGGTGATATCTGTCATTCAGCAGTTGCTGACCAGTTCTGGAGAACCGGTAGCAGTTTTGAGTAGTTTGGAGAACCGGCAAATACCACCTCTGATTGGAGATTTTACAGTATTGTTCCCCTGCCACGCCCACCAAGCCACTCCCATAGAACCGGTAGTAAAAATTTTTGAATCCCACCACTGGTAATGGAGCCTGGTTGGTGTCAGTCTGGAGTCAGTCTGGAGTATGGGAACTAGTGGATTTAATTGTAATTCAAATGCCAGGAACGCAAATGTAATTTGTTGACTCATGTATGGATGGATCGCCTTTTCCTTTTAAGGGTTGTACCCTTCTGTATTTCTTTTCCCAGACATTGTACATGAGGTGTTTTCATACTCTCTAAAGGATGCCAAGATGACAAGGATACACTTGTCTCAAGTTTAAAAGGAAGTGCTTCAGACCATCCACTCAGAAGTACTTGAGTTGGCTGAGGATGAAAAATAATTTTGCTTCAAAATGTAGGTAGCTGCATTTATGATAGGATGGAAATTTCTGACTTCTGAATCCAGAAAGTAGTTGTGGCCTATACTGGTGATAGGCACAAGCAGAAAGTGCATATCTACCCTTAATCATGTTTTAAAAACAAATATGAGTGTGCTTTTCTTATGTGGTGACTAAATTACTGTGTTCTTAAATGCAGCAATGTGCATTTTGTAAAAAAAATGTTAAAGTGGGAAAAGTAAAGAAATACTTACAATACAATACAATACTTGCATTGTCTAATTCACATCATAAAATTTTTATTTGCACTGAAAGGTTTTTGTGCTGCACATTAATCTATTTATTTTAATCTAATTTGCATAGGGATATTTACATGTGGGGTAGAAATATTTCAACAGCAAAATAAAGCTATGGAAAACCTATTCCATATCACTATAGAGCAAGGGCTGAAAGAGAAGAGCACTTAATGAAGAGGTTTTTATATGGAAAGAGTAAATCCTGAGAACTGCAGTGATATTTTCCTTTCAATGCATGATGGAGAAAAATGCTCAGTATTTACCCATTGTTCCACCATGAAACTAGATCATCATGCAGATATGTGCCTCAAGTGAATGTTTTCTTAAGTATGATTTAGTATACATATGTATGAGATATTGAGCTTTTACTAGAACATAAAGATGTATATTTCCATTTTCTGTGAATTATAATCTGAGATGTTTTCTTGTATAGTGTCTGCAGAGAAAAACAAGTCTTTTATAGCACTGAGGCAGATAACATTTGGAATATTTTTTATTTATTTTTAAATAGTAGCACAATCAAATGGAATTTCCAAGGAATGTGTCACATTCTTCAGAGAATAAAAAGCAAAAGATATACCAAACCTTGAAAGACCCATTTTGTAGTTATAATGAGTAAAGTGAAAGGCAGCCCAAGGGAATACAAAGTTAGTAATAATAAGAAATCTGACATAACATTTACTTGGATTTTTATTCATTTGATTTCATTGTTCATAAATACATGATTGTCACTTGAAAAAAAAATCAAATTTAGTTTGAAACATACTATGTTCACTATGGGAGGTATACAGTCATTATTTAAACTTAAACCCTTGAATTTTGCTCAGCTGCATTTTTAGATCAAGAAGAAAGTTATACATGTGACACAAGGTGTCTTATTTCACAATATTGTGGCAGCATTGGAATAATACAGAAAGACTCCTTCAATTACCTGGAGACTTATGGTCCTTTCTGTTAGTTAACCAGCTCGGCAATAGATAACAGAAGAACTGTTGGGATTGGGATACTCAAGGGATCACATTTTTTCAAGAGTCTCCAAATTTGAATGTTTTTAGAATTGTTATTAGTTTTACTGTTTTTATTGTTTTATTTAAAAAAAATAGCTGTAACATATTGTCTGAATTGTAAGCCTTCCACAGTCATTGACTGAAATGGGTGGATATAAAAATTGAATGAATGAATGAATGAATGAATGAAGTGTGCAGATTATAGTTTAGATAGTATTACTGCTTGATCTAATGCATTTACTAAGAAATATACTGTGTGAATTCACATTGGACTGGCCCAAAAAACTTCTGAACATCTGTATCAGAAATGAAATTTATCTATGATCAGAAAGTTGGGTGGATGTTTTCTCCCAATTTTCTTAGGAAAAAATTAACTTCTCCAAATATTTTGCAGGAACCCTTCCCCACCATTTCACTGATGCCAAACTAGATCAGAGGAGAGATGGTTCTGCATAAATACTCTTGCCTATCACAATCTCCAGCCATGAACATTTCTACATATTATCTAATTTAGAAAAATTAAAGAGAGAAATTTTTGTCCTTACACTGAATGAGAACTGCTAGGAAAGAAATACTAAATCTATCTTGCCTAGGCCTATTCCATAATATTTGTGTCTTCTTATCTATATAAATTTAAACAAGTGAGATAGCAGCTTTAAAAAAAAAATTCCAGAAATTATATTTTTCAAAAAATATATCATACTATTTTTTTTCTCTTTAAGCTATAATCCCTTTGTGATACTAAGGATATTTAACTCAATTAGGTAGCTACATTCTAGTCCACAATATAACCCAAGATGTACAAATCAGATCAATTCATTTTGGAGTTGTCTAGGTTTAAGAGGAAGAGGGAAAGAAAAGTTTTTGATCTTTAATTTTTCTGTTGTGTATATGTATGTATGTATGTATGTATGTATGTATGTATGTATGTATGTATGTATGTGTGAAATTATCCTCTGTGTGAGATTTACTTTTAAAGTACAAAATTATTTTGGGTATTTACCCGTACCCACAACTGTGTTAGCAAATATTTTTTTCCAATAAGAATCATTCAGTAATTTGCATATACAGACCTAGATCAGGAAAAGATTGTGGGAGTTTATGATTTAATAAAGTATGATTTAGTAATAATATTGCAGATGAAAGAGAAATTTAAATTTAAAATTTGCTTCATTCTAACAAAGATCACTTTTCAAAATTTCAGCTTTAGAACATTGCCATCAAATATGGAGGAATGATTTGACAATCATTAGATGTCTAACAAATTTTAGAAAATGAACTATTTTAGAAATGTGAACTGAGGTAATATTCTGAAACTAAAAGATCTTATATCAGTTTTCTCTAGGCATGACATTTTGTATAAATTTATATTGAAAACATGTTGTTGAATATATGCTTCTAAATCTACATTCTGAATTCATTTAACCATATGATCTTTAACTTGATTAGTTCTTCAGTCATATTTTACCAAGTTTTTGTAAGTGAGGTTCCCTAAAATGTTTTCGGTTTCATGATGTAAGATTCTTAAAATCAATCAAATTTTAAATATTTCACCTTGTTTGTACAGTTTTTTTAAATGTTATATTACACAGTTGAAGATGTCAAACCAGACAGATGAAGCCACTAAAAAGTAAACATCTAAAAAGATTTTATCTTTGTATCATTATTAATCAAATCTTGTAATATATAATTGTATAATTGCTATGTCTACACTGTGTAAATTTCCTTTTCTTTCTTTTTCATAAAAACACACATTTAAAAATAATGCAAGAAAGAATAATTCTGCAGTTAATTTTTCTGTTTATTCCAAAACGTTCATTATACTTGCTTATTGTGTTACCTACTATAAACTGCTTGTTTCTATTTGTATAAATCCATAGATATTTATGCAGACCATCTAAGCATCCTGCCCTCCTCTTTGAGGCAACTAGGACATAAAAAGATACAATCAAGTCTGTAATCCAATTTCAGCAGCTAGCTTGATAATAAGATTTAAGGTTTAGTGCTAGCATTTGCTTAATTCTTGTAGAATCTTGATTTTAATCCGTGGGGTTTTATTATACCATGATTATTTGTTTAGACCAGTAATTGGTTTTAATTTTTATTGGAATTATCTTTTATCAAGTTAAATCATGGCAGAAGATTCATTCTTACAACTGAAATTCTTCTTAACCAGAAAATTTCAGCAGTTTCCATATGGAAATTACATTTTCCAAACCAGTCAATAGTTATTTTTAAAAAATAACTTATTATTTCTTGCCAAATGCATTCCCTGATATTTAACTTTTGTCCTTGCTTGATCTCTGGTCCTGATTCCTGATTCCAATTGCTCTCTCATTCAGATTATTCCTTCATCTTGGCTTTGTTGTCTGCCTCCTAGACCAATCTGAGCTGATTACAAAAAGTAAATAATTTCATCTGACGTTCTGTAGTCTTTGATATTCTCTGAGCTTGGTTGTTTTCTTCCATACATTTCATTATCCAAACTAGGTACTATCTTCAGAACATGATGTTTTGGCATAGTTTATGCTTAAATATTTGCTTCATGGTATGCAACCTGTACAAAGTCATACTTTTACGAATCTAACATTCATTGGATTAGGTGAGAAACAGTGTCAATTGTTTTCTTTCCAGTACACTAAATAATTAATGCAGTGGATATTTTAATTTTAATTAGACCAGATCAAGCAAAATAAAAAGACATGCAGCCCAGTTTACTGACATCTTCAGGATCATAGATTATTTCTGGAAAAAGTGTAACATTTCAGCTTCATTTAAGTTGTGATAGATTTGCTGAAGCAATTGTAATATTTAGCTGATATTTACCTGATAACAATATTCCCTGGATAGACATTCTAGTCTTCTTTTACTTCTGTTCTCTGCCCTTCAGTGGGTTGTTTTTTTTAGCCACTTGTTTAAAAATTAGAACTGGTATTTTTAACACCAGTTCTAAGAAATAACATTATGACTCTTGCAGATGTTTCTTTTAACTTTACAATCTAAAATTAACACATTTCATAGTTTGAAATAACAGGCAACAACTTTGTATGCAAATCTATATTTTGTATGCAAATCTATATTAGATTGTAAATGCTTTATTAATCATGTATCTACAAATTATACATGTATAACATAGATGAGGAAGAGGTTGAAATTGGTGTTTTTCACTCTTAGTTACTTTAAGATGTATAAACTTCAACTCTCAGAATCACTCAGACAATATGGGACTTGAAGCCCACATCTCTTAAAACTGCTGAGGCTGAGAAGTACTAGTTTAAACAGTGTTTATATTTCCTTTACTACTAAAAGTGGGAACTTCCTTGCTTAATGTTGTTACTTCCTAAAAGCAGTATCTTGGAACTTAAATAGGTATACAGTTTGGATCTTACAGACATGTCAACAGCTGGGAAATGGCATAATTTCCAGGGACTTTCAGTGCTATTTTAGAATATAGTTCAATTCCACACTTTTTTAATTGTTGTATCACCTAGAGACCCATTCCATTTCCTGAAGCCCTATAGCCTTTTCATAATGTTTTTGTCTCATCTCTGTACATTAGTTAATAATCAACTGTCACTACCAAAATACAACATCACTACCAATGGAAGCGAGCACAACAGCATTATAGAGACAGATTGGTCTTTATTTGTAGACAAAGCCCCATTAACATCAGGCTGCCAGCCACCCTCTTGATTATCAAATTTTTCATTTTAATAGTTTCACACAGAAATCTTATTATGTAAACAATGATATGAGTCATGAACATCCAACATTTCCAGCTAGACCATTGCTGAATCAATATCATTTATCTGATTCTGATTGCTGTGTTTTCTCAGTAGGCATTTAGAAGTCAGTCTTCAAACCAATCTTGAAATGCCAAGTTTCCCTTAATTAGAAACAATTCATCTTCATTAGCATGGGGATTTGTTGTAACAAGAAATAAATTATTTCAGCACAAAAAAAGAAAGTTCTATGAAATGTTAACTCTGATTTAAAACAAATGGCAAGGAAGAAATTGAAAGGTAAAGGAGATAAACCTTTGCTCCAGTTGGTTCAAGGCACCCAAAATATTGCATATCCTGTTTTCTCTAGAGATCATTGTTTCCTTGAAGAAAGTATCTCAATACCTCATTTTTCATTTATTTCCAATAAATATAAAATCAACAGTCAAAGATTGCTATGTTTCCTATTAGCAATATATGGACTTATCCCTTTCAGAATAGAGGATTGTACTCTGTCAGTTGGTCACATGCACAGAATTACTAGGTAAAAGGCAAGGAGCATAAGCATACAATCTCCTCATTCTAGTGACTTGAAAAGATTAATTCATCGTGTATATCTGAATAATAATAATAGCAGACAGCAAATATTGCCTCTGCAAAGAAGCTGCAGAAACAGTAGATCTAGTTATCTGTTGCACGAAGACTGATTACAAACTGACTACAAACAATGGTGTGACAAAATAGTAACAATGGTTGCATTGGAATATTTGCAAGAAATACCATTTGTTTGTAAGTAGGAACTAGTAGGACCACAAAATAGACAAAGTAATAGAAAAAGAAGCTAAAATATTCTAGGACTTTAGAATTCAAAAAGACAAGTACTTGCCACGTAACACTCAAAACTTAACGATTTATTACAAGAAAGACAAAAAAGTCTGGATAATGGACGTGGCAGTACCTCAAGACAGGAGAATAGAAGAGAAGGAACTGTAGAAGATAACAATATACGAAGACCTGCTAATAGAAATAGAATGATTGTGACAAAAGAAAGCAAAGGTAGTACTAATATTCATGTGCCCTAGGTACAATATCGAAATAACTGAAGCAGCATTTGAGCACCATTGACAAATTCACCATCAGTCAATTGCAAAAGGCAGCTTCATTTGGAATAGCTTACACCTGTAGCAATACCTTTAACACCATCAAACAACATCTGCCTATCCCAGGTTAACAGGAATGACTTGATAGGTGATTAAAATAGCAAATCCAGCCTAACTGACTGTGTGATGAACCTTAATAACATTCAACTATAATGATATGTGGGGAATAACCTTGGGAGACAGAACAGAGAGCTGCATATTGGACAATCAGCATGTAAAAGATGTTTCAAATTACAGAAGTGGCTCAAAACATTTCAGAATGGGCCCTCTCTAGTTTTCCAGAGAGTAAAAGGAAAGAAAGAAAGAAATATTTCAATCCTGAAAGATTCTGTTAATATAATTTTACACTAAAGATAGATCTACTACTTCTGGTTGTGCTTCTTGTCTGGACTACCTCACAGAGTTAGTATCAGTGGGGTAGATGTTCAGCAATATATCTAATCAGCTATTGCAGAGTGTATATTATGATCCTATTTCATATGAAACTCAGAGTAGATGGATTCAACATTTTTTCATGGAAAAAAAGAAACATGCATATGTCTTAAGGCTGGAAGCATAGGGTGTAGTCACAACCCAGTTTGTGGCTGTGGTCATAACTTAATGTTTATACATTCAAAGAAAATAGAGCTACTGCAGAATGATATGGTAGATAATGAATGGTCTAGGCTCAGACAATCCCACTCCTCCACCCCAGTGGAGAGAAATTGGAAATTGGAGGCAGGATATCTATGCATGAGCTCCTATAGAAGGGGCAGGATATAATTCTAACATATGAATAAATATTTCCTGGGATAGAAGTTTCAACAGTTAAACAGTTACAGAACTAGCTTCAAGCAATTCAATGTTATCATTGACCTTTGTGCCTGTCGAAGATTCAGAGGTGAATCAGAGCTAGGCCACTTGCTATCTTGAAGACATAGCTTGCAGTCATTCGTTTCTGTCCAGACTGCTGTAAGGTGGTAGATCTCTGATCTTGACTGAGTCTTGAGTGTATGAGACAAATTTTTCCCTCCACCAGCCACTTAATTAGCAAAATTGTTTCATTCCTGTCCTCTCTCTCTCTCTAAAAAAAAGACTCAGCTGCTATAACTTTCATTATTTAAAAAAAAAAATCAGTCTGTAGAGAAAGAAAGAAGCCTTTATATATATGTGTGTGTATATATATAATATATATATATATATATATACATTTATATGTACACATTTATATATAACACATACACATATGTATACACATACATACATACATTATTGTTTCTTAAAGCAACATTTGATTGTTTTCCATTCGATGGAGCTAGAGAGTAGACTAATTTATAAAACCACTGTTTTTCAAACTCCTTCAAGTTACATACCTGGGATTAAACTAAATTGTCAGTATGCCTTCTCACAATAATTAGAGATACACCCAAATATCTAGTGTAAAAATATTCTTACAGAACACGTTGCATAATTAATAATAATTATACATAAGAATCTTTGATGTTTCAGGTAATTATTTTAATGTATTCAAGCTACATAAACACCTAAAAGAACAGGAAATACTTTCATTTCACCCAACAAATTGCATGGATCCAGTCAAATATTTATTGCCAAATCTAACATGATACATACATGCATACACACACACACATATTAAAAAGCCAGCCTACAAGAGAACTCCTGAAAGATAGTTTAAAGGTAGAGTTAAGCATTTTGATTTCAAAAGGAACAGATAAATGTAACACCATATGTTCAATAAATAAAACATATTAGACTATAGTAGTAAGATGGACAATTCAAAAGTGTATAAAATGATCAGAATTTATTCATTTTTGGGATTCCATTCTGTTTTTTGGACATGTTAAAATATAGTTCCAGGCTACTATTCCATACAATATTATTTTATTCTTTACATAGAGGTGAAAACAGTGGTAGGATTCAAAAGGATTTACTACTGATGGCTTGGTGGGCGGGCTTTGTGTGCATGCACACACTTTGCACATGTGCGCATACCAAATGTGCACTTTGCACAGGTGCAGAGGCATTTGTGCAGGTATAGAGGCATTTCAACTTACCTCCTGAAAGCCTGCCAGTCGCTCCCAATCGCTTCAGCAGCGGCTGCGCAGCACTCTGCTCTGCTGTGCAAAACAGCTGCGCTTCAAATTCAGAGAATAAAGTTGTGTATGGGAGCCCAGGTGTGCAGGTGGGCCCAACAGCAGAGCGACGGAAAGAACCAGTTCAGTCTCCGCTGCTCATCACTGTTACTGCTTGACAGAACTGGGCCAAACCGATAGAATATCACCACTGGGTGAAAACCTAGTTGGTTTTGCTTGCTGTAATGTTCACATTTATTAGGATATTTTGGATTGGTTAAGAGACAAGTTTGCCTCTGGAACTGTACAATGAATCACCTCCAGTAGAACTATTATTGATAAAAATAATAGTCTAGTCTTCTTCATTTTAGCAAAAAACCCAAAGGGCATGGACCAGTTTTCCATATGCACAAATGTTCTCTTCATGCAGCTCTGGATACAGTCTATGAAATATACCCAAACACAATTTCATAGCTTTGCAGGTTGATGAGAGCAAAGATTTCCAGACACACTGAAATATTTATCCCTTGCCAATATATTCTCACTGTGGAAGTTTATAATTCTGCATATTTGTACTTCTTGCCAAATGTAATATAGTAGATAGAACTTTCTTGCACTGGTCAATTCAGATTTCATTAATTCAAAAATACCAAAGTGTGTATTGCCAGATTTGTGCTTGACTAACGTTTAATCAGAGATGAAATAATTATTCCAAAGTTTGGCTATGGCACTGAAAACACAAACATAAGCCTCATTGTTTCTGTTGGAAGCTACAGAAGAAGAGTTAAGACTATAATGATCTTCTGGAAAGCATTCAATATTTGAATCTTGAAAATTTATTACATATTTGGGAGATCTAGAGAGTTAACAATACAGTATGGAACAAATAATTCAATGGCTTTGGATCAAATGTAACAAATTTTGGCATTTTGCCCTTTACTTATATTTTAGTCTAGTAATGACTTGAATTCACTAAACAAATTTTAACCATTAAAAACAGTAACAACAATTTAAAAGAATAAAAAAAAGAATACTCATGTACTACGCACATATACACAATCCTCACTGGTTACTGACTGTAATGATTACTATACAAGTTTCAGTGTTCTAAATGAGTGGTTATCTAATTATGGATAATCTAGCTGAGTAATAAACTTTGACTCTTTATGACTCTGCAAATTGTGCAATCCTTGTCATTTTTTAAAAATTAAATCAAATGTTCCTTCAAAAAGCTAATTTTGAGTTTTAAATGAATATTTAATAAATTAATAAATTATGAAAGAACATAATTTAAAGTGAAACAAAGTTATGAAAAAAGTTCCCACTGTATTTTCAAGAACTGTCACAATTTAGAGAACCAAAATTTGCAAGATAAAATGTTAATTAGTTGAATATTAAAGCATATTAATCAGACATGTGTTAATGAGAAGTTATTTTTCCCTTTTGAAGTTCCATTTCTCCAGTTCACATTTCTGTATACAATTTGACTTATTCTAAATATTTTTTTGGATACAACTGCATTTAATCTAATAGATGGCATTTATTTTATACACATATTTTGTTTGGACAAATTTTAATAGCTTTCACTTTAATAGCTTTCATTATAAACTTTCAGTTTATAGGAACTGTAAATTCAATAGATTTGCAATATAAAAGTGTCATGTTAGCAAATGACAAAATAATCATAGAAACAAATTTCCCTCCACTTTCTCTTATCAACTCATGCAAGAAATGACTTCTGTAGCTTTGTCTATATAATATGGATATATCATTGGTCCTAAAGAAACTTAAATATTAAATCATTATTTTAGAAGAAATCCAAGATAAGATACATGACCATAGGTGAACTTGAAATATAAGAATGATTTCCATGTTTGAATTTAATTCTGTATTAGATTTAATTTCTTTTTAAAATTTCTTTATTTTATTCAAAAGATTAAAGTATAAAATCCAAAAGAAAAAAATTAAATACAAACAAAGCAAAACTAGACAACAACATTAAAAATGTGAATTATAAAGGATTTGGTTTGGTTTTCAAATATAAGGGTTTTTTTTACTTTATTGTGTACTCCCCCAATTTGCTATTTTTCTACAGAAAAGAGTATACATAATTCCAGTGAGAAGCCTAAAACATCAAGCTGCTGTAAACCAGTCTGATATATTTTAAGGCAATATGTGTTTTAGGAATATTTAATAAAATAATACAGAAGGTTGGAAAACAAATTCAAACTTTTAGAATGTGTTCACTTTCCCACTCTTGAAGTAGAAAGATCACATTTGGGAAACAGGGTGGGTGAGACATCTTTCAATTTCCTCATAAAACAGTCCTCTTATTGTCAGATCTGATGCCTAAACATTTAGTATAATATCAAATATGTAAGCTAGCTGCTACTCACCTTATGGAAGAAACAATTTTAGTACTATTAAACAGTAGGTTCTCAATAATACATTTATATAGGAAATGGTGTATAGAAAAATGGAAGCAAGGATTATTTACAAGAATTAAAGATATATGGAGACATATAGTGAATGACTTGGTGTAAACTAATTTTTGCTTTTGATTCTTTTGTCTTCCTCTGTCTTACTATTTTCCTGTGCTCTGCATAACATTGTTTAATAAAAAAGGAATTCATTGGTTGATATGTATGGAAGTATAGGTTCTAAATAAGGCATCAGTGCTGAAAAAGGGTTGGTTTATCACATAATATTCTTCACTGGCCTATTTTTAAAAAGTCAAATGCAGTGGGACATGAATTGCACATTCTAAAGCAACTTTCCTGACCTCCTTAATAAATTCCTATCTTTGATAGACAAAGCTAGGTGGGCTAGGCAGATCATTGTGGATCTTTTAGTCTACCTGTGCTTCTTAGTTTTATTACAATCCTATGCTATTGCCAATGTTAAACTAAAATGCAACTATCAAATTGATGATAATTCAGAGTTTTTGAAAAGCAATGTTAAAAATAAATCTGCTAATTGTAATTATTGTATTAAAAATTATATAATGCAAATTAAAAGGAAAAAATTGCAATATAAAAATAAGTAGAATAAATGCTGTAGCTTTTCTCTTCTACAGGACAAAAATATACAAAAAGCATAAGAATTCATTTTCTTAAACAACGTTTTTCATCATAAAGAATCTGATCTGTGTCTGCTTTACCAAAGCTAAGATACACTGAATTTCATTCAGCCAGTCTTAATAGTCTGATATATGTTTGTCCTAAAAGAATATACCTTTTCTGCAGCAGACACAATATAGCTTCCTCACAGATATAATAATTCCAGTCTTTGAGGATAAAATTTAATGGTATGCTAATGTTTTTAAGTATGTTTTGTTTATTTGTGTGTATATGTATAAGAGGAATCTTTTTAGCTTTTGTTTGGGAAGTAAGACACCTTCAGACTTCCTTGGTCTTATATATTGTATATATAAACCTATGGAATGGCAAAGTGATTTCATATTGAATGAAGGCAACTATACATGTCCCAGGATCATGTTACAGGACCCAATCTGAATCAGTCATTAAGACCAGAGATTTAATCTTCCAAGCTTTCAGACTCACAGAATTTCTTTCCACAATGTGTACTTTGAGTTGTTCTATGCAGAGTATTTATGTGGTGCCCAGTTGTATGTGGCTTTTAGTTGGCAGGATGATACTACCATTGTAGTATCCAGCAAATGAAGCAGAAGGTATCTATGTGAACAAATCAGGCAGAATGAGTACCCACAAGAGTTTATCACAAGATGCCTATGCAATATACAGAGAAAGGGAAAAAGAAGACACAAGACCAACTATATGTCACACCCTGCCATACATTAAAAATATTTTGGAAGCATTAGAATGCAATTTATCAGATTCTCTGCATGGTTTGTCCCTGTGACTATATAGGACAGATGGGGAGGAATCTAATAGCCAGATTGCAAAAATATAAGTGAGTGATTAGACAAGGAGACTTGAACTCATTGGTAACTTCACATTTCAATGAATAAGAACATATATTCAATTTTGCAGCTACTAAGATTGTTGGCTGAGCAAGGACAAAAGTAGCCAGGAAAATGATTCAAGCATGGGAAACAAGCCCTTTGTCAGACAACAGAAGTAATGATTTACCACCAGCTTACCAGGCACTTAAGAGCAGAGGGACCAGCAGTACAAGGAATCAACCACAAATGATTTAATAGCCGGCCATCAACTCTCCTGTTAACAACTAAAAGCCACACACAACCAAGCATCACCTAAATTAGGGGTCTCAAACTCAATTTACCTGGGTGCCACTGGAGCAGAGTCTGGGTGAGGCTGGGCCACATAAGGGATTCCACAAAAAACGTTGTTAAAAAAGTATCCTAAAATGTCATCAACGGTTAATGATTTTTCCAATACATGAACTGTCCTGAACACATGAATGGAACATTGAATGAAGATCATGAACAGTTCCTCAGAACATGGCTTCTCCAGCTTACTCCTTGCTGCCAGAGACTTGACGCTTCCTCTCACATATCTGAGCCACATTTGGCTAGAGAGAGGAGGCACTTGAGACCCTCAGTATGGCTTGAAGATGATCATCAGTAAATCTGGACCTGTACTTGGACTTGTTAAAGTTCAGGGTGGAGAAGAACTTTTCGCACAAATATGCTCCCAAAAAGGCACATGGTCCGCTTGAACATTCGGGAAAGCTCAGGGAAGCTGGGGAGCAATTCTTTCAAAAATTGCCCATGCTTGTCTGCTTTTCCATTCACCTCCTAAATTTGGCCTTGAGGTTAGAGTTGCATTGCAGGTCAATAAGCTCCATTTGAAGCACAGGAGGGGCATCCTGCACATCAAAGGTGAAGGGGTCTACAAAAATTTGAAAGGGGCTCTGTGCATCTTGAAGTCTGCAAATCTGTGATCAAATTCTTTCTGTAGCTTCAAAATAGCATCAACAGACTTCTCAGCACTGAATGGTGTGCCTGCATCCACAAGTGCCTTGCATGCTGGGAAATGGCAAAGGTTTGTCTGAGAGAGCTGGGCTTTCCATAACACAAATTTTATGGAGAATGTTCTCACGTTGTCATAGGCAGCACTGACAAGCTGCCCCTGGCCTTGTAACTTCTTGTTCAGTACATTCAGCTCATGTATGATGTCGACAAGAAAAGCTAAGTCCATGAGCCATTTCTGATCATTCAACTCGGGAACAGCCATCCCATCCTTCTCCATGAAGGCTTTCACTTCTTCTCTCAGTTCAAAAAATCTTTTCAAGACATTTCCCCTGCTGAGCCAACATACCTCGGTGAAATAGAGCACATCTTCATATTCTGATTCCATTTCCTCTAAAAAAGCACGGAAGCTCCTGTGCTTTAAGCCCCTGGATCTGATGTGGTTGATGCATTTCACAAAAACAGACATCATGTTGTCACACTTCAGGCATTTGCTGCAAAGGACCTGCTGATGGATAATGCAGTGCAGAGCAATGGCCTCTTCTATACCCTTCTCCTCAAGTTTTCTCTGAACAAGTGCCACCAGTCCATTTTTCCTCCCTGTCATTGATGGCGCTCCGTCGGTTGTTATTCCAACAAACCTATTCCATGGCAAACCAGCATTCTCAATGGCATCACACAGCTGGCGAAATATTTCATGAGCGGTGGTCTGGGCATGCATTGGAATTACTCTGAGCAACTCCTCTGCCACTTCAAAATTGCGATCAACACCACGGACATAAATTGTGAGCTGAGCAGTGTCAGTTATGTCTGCGCTCTCATCAAGAGCAACTGAATATGCATCAAAACATCTGGCTTTCTCACACAGTTGATGATAAAGGTCACTTGATAGGTCAGAAATGCGCTCTGCCACTGTGTTGGCAAAAAGGCTGATGTTGCTGAACTGACTTTTCTTTTCCAGACAAACTATACTTGCAGCCTGTAATATGCATTTTTTTACAAACTCACCCTCTGTGAATGGCTTCCCCGCCTTAGCAATCATCTCACTAACCATATAGCTAGCTTTGACTGCTGCAGCATTCTCTTTGGTTGCTTTCTTGAAGAAATCTTGTTGCCTCACTAGACATGTTTTAAGGCTGGCAACCTGGTTGGCTCTCTCATCTCCCTGGTATTTTACACATTCCTCAGCATGTTTAGTTGAATAATGACGTTTCAAGGTTGTATTCCTTGTGCACTGCAACATTTTCAGCGCAAATAAGGCATGTCGGGATGCCCTTGTGCTGAATAAAGAAATACTGCGTCTCCCACCTTTGCTGAAATTGTCTGTGCTCGTTACCTATCTTTCTCTTCACTGCAGGCTTTGGCTTTGACAAAGACATGATGAGGGTGTGACAAAATTTAGTTTATTCCACTTGGCGTCACTCTTGTTCCACATTTCTTAGAAGTGTTTAGCCAGCTAGCGACGCATGGAGAACATCTCGACGCATGACATCATTTTCGCTTCTACTTGTCACAACAGCGCGGCGGATGATGAACAGCCTGGTAACAGTCGCCTTTCTCTGCATTTGAACGTGGCATTTGTTGATGGTAGAAAGTACCGGAATGGCAACCACAAAAAAAGGCGACTGCTACTGAACTGTTCGTCATCCGCCACACTGTTGTTACAAACGTAGTGTGCATGAAGTCAGTGTAGCTTAGCCTAGCACCGAATGTCAGCCATGATGAGGAACAGCGCGCGGGACTTCCTTCAGAGGTCCACTTCCCCTGCGGGCCGTACTAATATTATACTTTCATATCACTGGTGGGGGCCACAAGTTATCATCCTGCGGGCCGCAATTGGCCTGCAGGCCGCGAGAATGAGACCTCTGACATAAATACTATATATAGAACAGCCGAATCTGTAAAATCTGGAAAGAGAAAGAAATTTCCTGAGAATGGTCTCCAGCATGCGACCAAAAGCTTGGAAGATTAAACATCTGGTCCCAGTGATTATCTGACTCAGATTGGATCTTTCAATTTTATATTGATTGAAAAAAAAAAACAGTTAACTGCACTAGTTTCTCACCTATCTTGGATCTCATGCAGCTTTGGTATACTCAACTACTTTAAAAATTGCTGTGATTGCCAGCAAAGCAATTAAAGTGAAGTATGTAGTATGTTTTAAAAAGAAAATTAAAAATCCAGAATGAAGTAACCAAAGTTGAATAAAATCCATGGGGGGATGTCTTGTTTAAATAATTTTTAAAAATTTTTGGTTAGCTGATACATATAAAATGAAATATGTAATGACAGAGTAAGTAACTTACTAAGGGTTGAAGATAAATTGGAAGCAAAATAGAATTGGCAGCTTCACTGCACAGAACTTAATATACAAAATGCAGTACAGTAAACTCGAGCAACTTTTTGATAAGCTGGTTTCAACTACTGGAAAATTCATTGTAAAGATAGGTAGGTTGTCAGATGGGAGAGAGAGAGAGAGAGGGAAAGAGAGAAAGGGGGGGAGGGAGATGATAAATTGCTAGCTAGCTGGATGGATGAATGGATAGATAGATGATAGATAGAATAGATAGATAGATAGATAGATAGATAGATAGATAGATAGATAGATAGATAGATAGATAGATAGATAGATAGATAGATAGATAGATAGATAGATAGATCATACAGAGCATCGGAAATGTAAAATGCTGCAGCCCAGGTTGCAGAATGAATTAAGGAGAGGTATCTAGTTGTTTACTTTTATTGCTATTCCTGATCTTCTTATTAAAGAGCTATTGATAACTTATGATAATATTCAGATCAATTTTCTGAATACACTGATACATTTGAATAAAGAAGACATACACATACTTGAGTGAGAGACAGAAAGAAAAAGACCATCTTTCTAAAACTGTAGAACAATTTACAGGATTTTCCCAAACAACTGTCTACATTAATCTGTCTCTTCCACTTTAGTTGTTTTGCTTTCATAATTGTGTCTCATATAAGTTCCCAAGAAGACAAAAGAGTAGGCTGAGAAGTGGAAGATTTTTGATCAAGTTATTTTATAACAAGGGTTGGGAACCTATAGTTCTTTTGTTGTTGCTAACTAACCACAGTTCCCAGCAACCCCAGTCATAACCCACATTTCACAGACATCCTACAGATCCCCATGTGTATCTCTCTGTGTATAATTAAAGTATTACAAGCAGAAATAGAAGGATAATATCATAGATCTTTTCTCTATACCTTTTCAGCAATATAAATGACAAATATGCAGAAGGGTGAAAAATAATAAACCACATCTAGTTGAATCCTTAACTCATGTTTGCACACAGAAATAATTTATTTTAAAAAATCCTACCAAAGAATCTTTTGAAAAATTTAAAGAACTGATTGAGAATGCAGTTCATTAAAGACTTCATAGATAAAAGATAATACTTGGGCCTAACAATACTTGTAATCTAAGTTAGAATTGTGTGAGGCATTCATTGAAAGAAATACTGTAAATGCTTCAAAGGGAACAAGAAAGAGGAATGAAAAGAGCTATGAACTAGATATTTCCAAAAAGTTTTATTTTTAATATAATAAAAGAGCATTACTAATTGTACTGATGTGTTCCAAGAAAGCCTATATTCTGAATATATTAATATTTTATGGACGTATTTTCCCTCCAAATATGTATTTGGAAACATTTTGCCAAAAATTTTAATCTTCAGTTTGTCCTTCCTTCCTTCCTTCCTTCCTTCCTTCCTTCCTTCCTTCCTTCCTTCCTTCCTTCCTTCCTTCCTTCCTTCCTTCCTTCCTCCCTCCCTCCCTCCCTCCCTCCCTCCCTCCCTTCCTTCCTTTATTCCTCATCTAAAAACAACTTATAACCTGGTGTTTCATAAATACATTTTCATTTATCTTTCTACTCTAAATCACTTATTTCAAATGGGTTGTTTATACAACTGGGATATATCCACATTTACCATTGAAATTATTCCTATCATGTTTATGCTGATTTGATTTTAAGAAGAAGGAAGAAAGGAAGGAAGGAAGGAAGGAAGGAAGGAAGGAAGGAAGGAAGGAAGGAAGGAAGGAAGGAAGGAAGGAAGGAAGGAAGATTGGTTCTTATTTTTAATTTTCTTTTCATCTTCCCTTAGCTGAATTATCTGCATAACTTGATGTCCCATTATATTGAAGTTGTGCAATGACTCAGTGACCTCATTAACTTTTTTATCTTTTCACTCGCGTGTTGTGTATATGAGACCAGATTGGTTATTATCTTGGTTACCCCAGAGCTTAAGGCACCGCTATCTTTACCACGCATGTTTACCCTATCTCTAGCTTGCACACACAGCTCTCTGACATTTGTTACACATTGAGGCCCCAATGGGATGGGAATGGGATTGATGGGAAAAGCAATCCATTCTCTTGGTGCCATACATATTCTCACTTTCACTTTGGAGGGCATGAATCCATTCATGTGGCAGAGAGCATTTAACCTCAGCATCAGATTTTAAAGAATATGTGGATGCAAACAAAAAGTGGGAGCAAAGGAGAATAGTTAGTCATTTCCAAGTTTCCAGCTGAAGAATATGGGACTTGACTATGGTATTTATGTTTTCCTTCCTGATACAATGGGCTTTTGACAAAGGAAATTTTATACTACGCTCATAAAACTCTTTTTTAAAAAAGTTTCATGTGTATTAAAATTGCAAGATTGGCTCTGTAAGGAAGATAAATAGAGGAGATTACAAAGAATAGTTTGGGTAATGAGAAGGACAAATGGGTTTAATTAAAAATAGCTGGTATAACACACACTAATAGGAAAAAATGATGATGTCCTCACAATTGCTCTGCATGCTTGGATGCTTTGAACACTAAGCTTTCTGAAAATATCCCACCGCTTCAGTAATTCCTTTTTATGTATATATATAATGTATATGTTGTCTCTAGAGTTATTGAAAAAAATGGAAACTTGGAACAGAAAGTTTCCTGGCTATAACCACAAATGGGTAGGAATCACACACATACCATGATTTGGAAATGATAATTTAGAAACTCTTTATATTTTGGGCATGAAAACAAGCCCAGCTGTTAAACTTTCTAAAAAGAAATGTCTGTGGGTTTTAGCTAATAACTGATATGAACATGGAAAAGACACCCTTCCAGCCCTAATTACAAGAAAGTTGCCAGGCTTTTAAATCTAGCAAATGCAGAGGCAATCAGTAGACACTGAGGGAGAGGAGAATGGGCTCTTGGATCTGGCCACCTCCTGGATGGTTTCATAAGAGTGACAGCCAGCAACATGTTTGTCCAATATCATCCAGTGCACCAGCTGTGGTATTTCTTGATGAAGGAAAATCTGGCTACAAGCTTTAATGCATTAATCACCTCTCATTTAGGTTATTCAAACAAAGGGCATATGTGAAAAGGGGAAAGGTTTTTTTTTTAAAGTATTCAGGACATGCAAGTTATAGAAAAGGTGATATTTGTAAGGAGTGTATTTTGTAGACCACATTATATCAATCTTGGAAGAGCTTTCCTACATCTTGGTAGCTTCCATGTATAATGCACAATTTGTTAAGTTCAAGATATCTAAAAAAAACAAGTAATTTTTCATAAATTTCAAGGTGCAAACATTTGATGGAAATTGTAGGCATGGCTACCATAATAAATGTATTCTGTTTTTCTAGTTCTAAGAGGATAAGGCACAGAGCTACCGCCTGGTCATGAGTGACAGTTTAATGTAGAAACAGAGAAATCAAAATGAGTCATTCTTCTTTCCTATTTCTGATATCTAGCAAAGATTATTCTGTAACATCAGTCCTTTTAATACTGAATATTTTTGCTACCTCCAGATTTGCCTAAAGATAGTTAAATATGAAAGGATTTCATTCATGTATTGCCTGTTGACTCAAATGCTACATATATAGAAAACACAGTTTATGAAATAAATAAATGATTTGATGCATTAATTTGATATATTATATTTTGGAGTTAACAATAATCTTGGCCCAAACAGACCTGGGCTTCTGCTAGGAAAAAAGAATGTGTGTCTCCTAATTTAGGAATCTTAAACAAATAAGTGAAATGTTGATGAGGAAGTTTTAAAAACATTGCATCACTTTAAGAAGCGCATAGCAGGGAATTTTCCAGATCACCATCCACAGCTTATCTCAAAATATACAGGGGTGGGATTGTACCAGTTCACACCTATTTGCTAAAACCGGTTGTTAACATTCTAAGCAGTTTGGAGAACCGGTTGTTAGAAGAAACACTTCCTGTAAGGAAGGCAGGAAGGAAACATTCTAGTGTTGCTTACAGAAACTGCCTCTCCATTACCTCTTATTAAATTCTTGACAGGACTAGACTTCCTGTCTCAGGAACTTCTCTGGAGTTTTTTTCCCCTCCTTTGCTGGTACTTTGCTTGTGTGGAATGACCATTCAAAGTTACAATGACACTGAAAAAAGTAACTTATAATCATTTGTCACACTTACGACTGTTGCAGCATCCCCACAGTAATGAGAGACCAGGTGAGAAGATGTGTGCCTCGATGTGAGTGATATTGAGTTGGCCACGACCAGCTAATAACATGTCCACCACCTAAGCCACGGACACAGAACCAGTTGTTAAAAATTTTGAATCCCACCCCTGAAAATATATGACTGTGAAAGCTCTTAAATCTTAGCAAAGAAGTTTACTACAAAACCTTTCCTGCATTTAATTTCAATATCTCAATGTTGCTACAGAAAAAATTCTCCAACAAGGAAACAGTTTAAATTTGGATTAACATTTGATTGCTTCTTCAGATTAAAAAGAAAAAAGAAAACTAATGCATGGAAAATTGATATACAGATGTCCTGCTCATTTGTCAAAGCCACAGATGCAATTTAAAATATGTAATTCTCTTAAATGATTTTAGACATATAAACAGCTGTGATTTTTTTCCCTATGAAATATCAGTGCCCAGTATAAAAAGCTTTCCAGCAGGAAAAAAATACTCCCTACTTTCTTTTAGAAAAGGAAAAAAAGTGAATCCACCCAAAGTTTCTCATCATTTTGTTAATATTTGGTTAAGAAGGCCTCTCATTTATTTTTTTAGAGACCAGAGATTTATTCTTCTGAACTTTTGGACTCATGCTGGAACCCATCTTCAGGGAATTTCTCTTTATTGGAAAATATGCTTTGGCCTGTTATATGAGTTGTGTTTATGTAGTGCCTTCGTATTGGCTGATTGGTGTGTTGATGGCTGGTGGTTGGCTGTTATTTCCTTGTGTTGACAAGTCCTTGGCTCCTAGGTATTTGATAAACTAGTGGTAAATCAGCACTCCTGTTAACTGACAAAGGTCCCATTTCCCAGGCTCAAGCATTTCTCTGGCTATCTTTGTACCTGCATGGCTAATGATCTTAGTTGCTGCAAAATTAATAAGATGCTAAATATTAATTGACTAAACAATGGCAAAAATATATACCTGGCAGCTTTTGTAAGGCAGAAGAAAAGAGTTAAATTATAGAAGCTCGTAGATTTTATAATTGCTACCTATACACAAGAATCTAATCAATTAATGGTCAGAGCTCAATTGGCACTAGATAAGGATCAACATCATTCATCAGGAATGGATTTGGGCATCTTGTGGCAATGCAATAACTCCAAACTAATGACATGTTCTTCTAGCTTCTAGTCTGTTCTTCTACACACATATATTTATTTGAGGAATATATTTGATTTTTCTTATTTTGGAAAACACTACTGACAAAAGTGAGAAATGAGATATTTTACATGTGTTGTAGAAGACTGTGATAAGGATCACCTGTTATTCTGCTGCCCTGCTCTCCCCCTCACATGTACAGCAAGAGTTCTGCCATGTTTATTCAAACCCCCAAACAGAAAAGCACCCCAATTGCATGAGTCCAGATTCTGAGTTTAGCACAGTAAGAGTTACTGGGTAACTGAGTCCAACAGGTCCAAAAAAAGTCCGGGAAGTCAGTTCATGATTCAAATGAGTCAGGATACATGACACAAGTACATAAGGCACAGAACTGGCACATTGCTTCAGCAACACTCAGTCCTCAGGATGGAATTAAGTAGGCAATGCCAGTGCAGCCTTTCATGAGAGGTGAGATTTGTCACTATGTTCTTTTTGATTTGTCTGCTAAGCGTCCAGAGCCTACTAGAATATTGTTATCATGTTACTATAGCAACTAAGATATGGGTGTCTTGTGATGTCTGATTTATTGCGCATGCTTGAAGGGAAGGAATATTTTTTTCTTACTTTCTCTGTACTTCTTAGATTGTACTTCCTAGTTATGTGTAATAAAAAAAGTATACAGCAAAGGAAAGCATGGTCCAGTACCTCTAATTTATGAAAGCTGAATTTTTTCACTTGCTCTATGTAACCTTGGATCAGGAAAAGGTGTGGACTTCACTTTGTCATCATTGCTAATGGTCAACAACCAGTGGTGGTATTCTACCGGTTAGGCCTGGTTCTGCCAAGCTGGTAGTGGCGATGAGAGTGGAAACCGAACTGGTTCTCTCCGCCGTTCTGCTTTGGGCCCACCTGCCCACCCAAGCTCCATATTCACCTTTATACTCTGCTTTTGAAGTGCTGCTGCTTTGCACAGCACAGCAGAGCGCCATGCAGCAACTGCTGAAATGATTGGAAGAGTGCAGGCTTGCCGAAGATGAGTTGGAATACCTCTGTGCCTGCACAAATGCCTCGCACCTGTGCAAAGTGCAAGTTTGGCACGCACATGCACGCAAAGTGTGTGCACATGCACAAAGCATGCCCACCACAAAGCCATGCCCACTGAACTGGTGGTAAAACGTTTTGAATCCCACCACTGTCTACAACTGCTTCTGATCCTCTCCTAGAACTTCCTGGCCAACTTGCTGCAGCTGTGGCTTATCTCACTCAGCCTCAATCTGTTGCTTATCCATTGACCCAATTGAGGCTGCCCCGATCCTGACCAACACTCAGCTCCACGTTTTCCTCTGACAACTCAACTCACTCTTCTCCTCAGAACTTGTATCTGGAGAGGGATCCAGAAACAGATCCTTTGTGTAATTTTACTTGTTTACATCTTTTCTCAATCATGTAGATCTGTGCAAAGCAAGATGAGATAGCATGAGCTCTATTAAATTTAAATTTGTCCCCAGCCAAGCTTTTCCTCATACTATGTTCAATGTAATTTCTGTACAAGTTGACTTCTACAAATGATTTCCAAGTGTGCATGAAGAAACCAGTTTGTGAACTTCACAGATTTGGTAACAAGACTAAACACACAACTCAGCTATCATCTATGTTTACCACATGGCTCTTATGGGTCCTGACTAGAATAAAGGGGATAATTATATTATTGCATTTCTAAATTTTGAGTTTTGTTAATGCATGGCATAACATGTTCCTAATTCTAGCATATAATGAATACTCAAAATTGATTAAAACATGGACTCATAAATAGCTAAATACCTCATTTGTTTTATGCACGAGGGAACATTATTAAATAATACAATTTAACACTGCTAATGCTCCTCTGAGAATTAATTCCAAATATTATACATTTATTTATTCAACCAATGTTATTTCTATAATGTTCTTCTACCAATGGAGCCTTGGGCAAACAAGAATGGATTCTGACACCTGCTATCTCTTAAATAATAGAATGCTTAGTTGATGCAGACAACAATGTCAATTGTCATCATTTGTATTAAAATACAATTAAAAAGATAAAAACTAATGCAAACTAAAAATAAAGGAATAAAAACAAAAAAGTTAAAAGTGCAGAAAAAGAAAAATATAGAAAGAAAAATAGGAATCAATAAGAATACAGTAAATAAAAAGAAAATAAATATATAAAGAAATGATTTCCCCTTTCATCTCAATAAGTATAAGAAATTTTAATAACTTATCACCATTTAAAATAAAAGAAATGATCTTTCTTATATCCGATTTATAAACAAATCCTTAAAGTTCCATTGTTCAGTACTGAACAACAAAAGTCTATTAAGTGTTAGTAGAGATAACACAGATTTGTTTTAATGTTTATCACATAAAATTCCTTCATTTTACTTTTAACAACTTTAATTTTTAATTCCTTCAATTGTCCTTGATAGAAAAGTAAAGTCCTATACTTAGGCAAGAAAAACCAAAAGTACACATATAGACTGGGTGAAACCAGGCTCAACAGCAGTAACTGTGAGAGGGATCTTGGAGTCTTAGTGGACAACCAGCTAAATATGAGCCAATAGTGTGCAGCAGCAGCCAAAAAAGCTAATGCAATCCAAAGTGGCATTAACAGAAGGATACAATTGAGATCAAGTAAGGTAACTAATACCATTCTATAAAGCCTTAGTAAGGCCACACCTAAAGTACTGCATCCAGTTTTGGTCACCACATTATAAAAAAGATGTTGAGACTCTAGAAAAAGTGCAGAGAAGAGCAACCAGGATGATTAGGGGACTGGAGACTAAGGCATATGAAGAACGGTTACAGGAACTGGGTATGGCTAGTCTAGTGAAGAGAACGACCAAGGAAGACATGATAGCAGTCTTCCTATATTTGAGGGGCTGCCACAGGGAGGAAGAGGTCAAGCTATTTTCTAAAGCGCCTGTAGGCCAGACAAGGAATAATGGATGGAAACTGAACAAGGAGAGATTTAACCTGGAAATAAGGAGAAACTTTCTGACAGTGAGAACAATCAACCAATGGAACAGCTTGCCCTTGGAAGTTGTGGGAGCGCCATCACTTGAGACCTTCAAGAAGAGTTTGGACTGCTATTTGTCAGAAATGGTATAGGGTCTCCTGCTTGGGCAGAGGGTTGGACTAGATGACCTATAAGGTCCCTTCCAACTCTGATTATCTGTTATGATCTGTTCCTTGTTAAAGGATCTATTTCTAAAGATCTTGATTTCTTTTCATTTTTTCTTTGTCCCCTCTGTCAGCCTTCAAGATTTCTTCCTTTATTTCTTTTTCTCTGCTTTGCATCTTTCG
Source organism: Bungarus multicinctus (assembly GCA_023653725.1). NCBI lineage: Eukaryota > Metazoa > Chordata > Lepidosauria > Squamata > Elapidae > Bungarus > Bungarus multicinctus. Next base: position 44,521,727 of record CM042849.1, on the reverse strand, counting down.
GCTGCCATAAGTAACGGGAGGGGGGAAATGGGATAAGTAACGGGAGGGGGGAAATGGGCTATGATATATTTGGGAAGCGTGCTGAAGTGTGTAGGAAACGAAACTGTATATCTAGGGGGAGGGGGAGTTTTACTTAAGTTTCTATTCCTTGTTTTTCTATTCCTTGCTATGCGCAACTGCGACTCCTTATCAAAACTATGCCAAGGTCAACGGACAGAGGCCTCATCACCACCTGAAGATGCCCACATGATGCTATGCATATTTCCTCATTGGAGGAGCAATATGGACTGTTGGGGGTGGGAACGTTGCCATCACTTTGTATATGTGTTTTTCGCGCTCATTTCTTCAGATTCAGAATTCTTTTGTTGCTACCACTTTGATTTCCAGTAAAAGATATCTTTACTCTAACAAAATGGAGTTTAAGTGTTTCTTTCTTGGATATTGAATGGAGCACCAGCTGACATTATTCTGAATCTCACTTTTACCAGCCCACCCGGAGAAAACCCAAATTTTCTTCCGAGGGGGTTTGCTAACAAACAATGTCTAGCCCAGCCAGCGACCGAGAAGACCAGGGAGCGACTGGAGGACCTGAATCCCTGCTGATGGAGGGAGCAGAAGAGACTGACTTCTTAGCAGAGCTAAGTCTTGGCGAAACCCCAGCTGTGAAGCCTAAATGGTCCCTGGGAGTCGGTTGGAAGGATCCTGAGGAAAGGCCCCCTCCAGGAGTGACCACAACCCGTCGCCGAGGGAAAGATGAGCCATGGCAGGAGAAGGAACGGAGAGGCTTCTCACTAATGCAAGCCGAGCAATTTTCACATGAAGCTGCCAGAGAGGCTCCAGCTGATCAAAGGTACGAGGGGGAAGAAGGGGGGGTAGCCCCAGGCAGAAGAATCAGGGCAGCCCCCCCCATAAATCAACCCGGGCCAGCGCAACAGGCAGCAGCAGCAGCACAGGGCCCCCCGGCTGGGGGGATAATTGCCAGAAGGCGTAGAACTGCAAGAGTGCCTCCGTTGGAAGTAAAATATGGAGGGGACCCCCAGGAATTGGGATTTTTCCTAGCACAAGTTTGGAGCCACATGGAGGAGTATGGGCAGGATTTTTCCTCAGAAGCGGACCAAAGTCAGGTGTGTGACCAGGGCTTTGGAGGGAACGGCTGCAAAGTGGATGGTAACTTTGCATAATGATAATGCCCCTCAACTGCTGAACTATAACCAGTTCATGACAGCATTGCGCACTAGATTTGAAGATCCCCTAGCTGAATGCAAGGCTAGAATCAGGATGAAAACCATAAATCAGGGGCGAAGGTCAGTAGCTGATTACACCCAGGAGTTTAGAGAGCTGGCGTGCCATATCCGCGGCTGGTCCCAGGGAGCCCTGATAGAGGCTTTTAAGGATGGGCTAAATGAAGATGTTTATCAATGCTGCGTGGCCAGAAGAGACCCTGGGGAGCTGCAGCAGTGGTACGTGCTGGCAGCAGAGGTGGAGATTGACCTAACCCGAAACAGACGCGGGGGGGGGTTTGTCTTGAGGAATCCCGCCCCTACCAGGCCTCAAGAAACCTTAAAACCCCTGAAGGGAAGACCAGCGGCAAAACCCAGAACCAGAGCGTGTTTCCGATGTGGGAAGGAGGGCCACTGGGCTGCAGACTGCCATGCCAAGCTGGAACCAAAAGGGGCGCCAGGAGGGGGAGAAGGTCTGAGAGGCCTCCAGCCACGCCTCGTGGATCGGCGTTAAAAGCGGAAGAGATTGTAGAGGTCACCCCTCTAAAAAGAGGGGGGTTGGGAACTCCAACCTCTTCTGAAGGGAGTGAATCCGAACTGGAAGACGACGCCCTGGTAAGTCCGAACCAGGGCCCTATGACCATTCCAGTGAGATTAAGGGTATCCACGTCGGGGGCTGAAGGGGACATGTTGGCTTTGTTAGACTCTGGATGCACAAGGTGCGTAATCAGTGCAAAGATGGTAGAGAAGCTGGGATTAAGGCTAAAGACTCTGAAAACGCCCATAGCTTTTTGCCAATTGGATGGATCGGTAGCTGGGGGTGGACCTGCTCATTTTATAACGGAGCCAGTGGAGATGACAATGGGGAACCATAAAGAGACTCTGTGTTTTATTGTGGCCCCTGGGATGGAGCGCCCTTTAATACTGGGTTTGCCTTGGCTCCGGAAATGGAACCCCCATGTTAATTGGAGGAGGGGATTACTACGCATACGCACAGACCAACCCCCAGAAAAGGAAGGGAAATCCAAGCGGAGACCCAAAGCTCCCATAGAGTTGGCTTCTACTGGCACCGAGACTCTGAAAGGGGAGGAGAAAATTCCAGAGGAATACTGGGACTTAAAGGAGGTGTTCAGTGAGAAGGCCTCGGATGAGCTCCCCCCTCACCGCTCGACGGATTGCAGTATCGAATTTTTGCCAGGAGTGAAACTCCCAAAACCCAAACTGTATTCAATGACCCCACGGGAATTAGGGGAATTGCGGTTGTTCATTGAAAAAAATTTAGAACGTGGTTTCATCCAACCTGCTAGGCCCCGGGTGGCGGCTCCAGTGTTGTTCCGGGAAAAGAAAGATGGTTCCTTACGCTTGGTGGTAGACTACAGAAATCTGAACTGCTAATCTCGGTGGAGAACGTGTACCCCCTTCCCCTGATGAAGGACATGCTGGCCCACCTTGCTAAAGGAAAGATTTTTTCAAAACTCGACCTGAGAGAGGCATACTACCGAATCCGAATCAAGGAAGGGGATGAATGGAAGACTGCTTTCAACTGTCCGATGGGGTGTTTTCAATTCAACGTCCTGCCGTTTGGCCTACAGGGGGCGCCTGCGGTATTCATGCAAATGATAAACCAAGTGTTGCAAGAGCATTTGTACAAAGGAGTGTTAGTTTATCTTGATGACATTCTTATCTACACAGAGACTCGTGATGAGCATGTGAAACTAGTGCGGTCAGTCCTGGAGAAACTTCGAGCGGCCCAGTTGTATGCCAAGCTGTCAAAGTGTGAATTTCACCAGGAGAAAATTGACTATTTGGGCTATCGCATATCGCACGACGGCATAGAAATGGACCCGGGGAAGGTGCAGGCGGTTTTGGAATGGGCCCCTCCCCGTACCAGGAAACAACTGCAAAGCTTCTTGGGATTTGCAAATTTTTACCGTCAATTTATTCCTGCGTTTGCGAAGATCGCGATGCCTATCACGAATCTCCTTAAAACCAAGGGGGAGGTGAAACTGAAGCCCAGTACGCCATTAAAGTGGTCCATGGAATGTCAAGCTGCTTTTGAGAAACTGAAACGTCTGTTTGCTGCTGAACCCGTACTTAAGCACCCAGACATGGACGTTCCGTTTGTAATCCAAGCTGATGCAAGTGACGTAGCCGTTGGGGCGGTGCTACTTCAGGTAAATGAAAAGGGATACCTGCAACCATGCGCCTATACCTCCCGTAAACTAACTGAAACCGAGAGAAGATGGCCATCTGGGAAAAAGAAACTTTTGCAGTTCGATGGGCTTTGTTAACGTGGAGGCATTTCCTAGAAGGAGCCAAACACCCTTTTGAGGTTTGGACAGATCACAAAAATCTGGAAGCTCTGAAAACACCTCGGAAACTGTCTCCCAAGCAAGTTCGCTGGGCGCAATATTTTAAGCGGTTCAATTTTTCTTTGAAGTACATTCCTGGGGGGAGAAACTTCATGGCAGATGCTTTGTCCAGATTACCTCAGTATAATAGTGCCCGCCAGGAAGTGATAAGACCTATCATCCCAACTGAACAGTTGGCAGCTCCAATGGTTACCAGAGCCCAGAAGAAAAAAGAGGTTGATGTGTCAAACGATTTATCGGCACAATTGAAAGAAGCTCTAAAACTGGATGATTGGTTCCTGACCCACTCGAATGACTGTACTATCAGAGATGGGTTGGCCTGGGTGGGGGCCAAATTATATGTACCGGGAAAGCTAAGGCACGAAATTTTACATCAAGCTCATGATTCTAAACCTGCTGGACATTTTGGGTTCATGAAAACCTTACACTTGGTCAAAAGGCAATTTTGGTGGCCCATGTTGAAAAAGGACATTGAGACCTATGTCGCTAGTTGCCCTATTTGTGCTTCGGCTAAGAGGCCGCCTGGTAAACCAGCAGGCTTATTGCAGAACGTGGCTAGACCAACGGCCCCATGGAAGGAAATCTCCATGGATTTTATTGTAGAATTACCTGACAGTGGAGGAAATACAGTCATTTGGGTTGTGACAGATCTGTTTTCCAAACAGGTACACTTTATACCCTGCGCGAAGATCCCGTCAGCGAAGACGTTAGCTAAGTTGTTTATTCTGCATATTTACAGGCTACATGGAGTCCCTGAACACATAATCTCTGATAGGGGTGTCCAATTTACCTCAAATTTCTGGAAAGAGTTCCTGAAGTTACTAGGCTCCACCCAGGGGTTAAGCTCCGCCCATCATCCACAAACCAATGGGGCCTGCGAGAGAACTAACTCGGTACTGGAACAGTATCTGCGGTGTTACATTAATTATCAACAGGATGATTGGACTGATTTACTGCCTTTTGCTGAGGTGGCATACAATAATTCGGTACATAGCAGCACCGGATTCACTCCGTTTAAAGTGGCCTCGGGACAAGACTTTGTACCCATACCCGAGCTTCCGCAAGAGGAAACTAATATTCCCTCGCTGGATGAGTGGATAAGGCATCTCCAGATGACTTGGCCAGTTGCCCGCAAGGCATTGGATGATGCTCATCAAGCTCACAAAAAGTTTGCAGATAAAAAGAGACGTCCACAGGAACCATACCAAGTTGGTGATAAAGTGTTTTTATCTACCAAATTTTTGCAGACCACACAGAAATCGAAAAAGCTTGGCCCTAAGTATGTGGGACCTTTTCCGGTTGAACGAGTTGTGAATCCTGTGGCGGTCCAATTGACATTGCCAAAAACTCTCCGTCGGATCCATCCTGTTTTCCATGTTAGTTTGTTAAAACCTGAACGTACATCTGATCTGAGGCCTACTCAGGTAGCCCCCCCTGTGCCATTGCTCATTGAAGGTGAACAACATTTTGAAGTTAAGGAAATTTTGGATTCTAGGAAGAAGCGGGGTCGAATCCAATATTTGGTGGCGTGGAAGCATTTTCCTTCTTCCCAGTCTGAATGGGTAGACGAGAGAGATGTTAGAGCCCCCCGACTGGTGCAGGCGTTCCGCACCATGTATCCTGATAAACCCTGAACAAATATGCTGTTGTTATTTGTTTGTAATATCTTGTCTTTTACTCTTATATTTTTTAGGACTAACGTCTTTTTGCAGGAGGGCCGAATGTCAGCCTTCAAGATTTCTTCCTTTATTTCTTTTTCTCTGCTTTGCATCTTTCGGCTGCCATAAGTAACGGGAGGGGGGAAATGGGATAAGTAATGGGAGGGGGGAAATGGGCTATGATATATTTGGGAAGCGTGCTGGAGTGTGTAGGAAACGAAACTGTATATCTAGGGGGAGGGGGAGTTTTACTTAAGTTTCTATTCCTTGTTTTTCTATTCCTTGCTATGCGCAACTGCGACTCCTTATCAAAACTATGCCAAGGTCAACGGACAGAGGCCTCATCACCACCTGAAGATGCCCACATGATGCTATGCATATTTCCTCATTGGAGGAGCAATATGGACTGTTGGGGGTGGGAACGTTGCCATCACTTTGTATATGTGTTTTTCGCGCTCATTTCTTCAGATTCAGAATTCTTTTGTTGCTACCACTTTGATTTCCAGTAAAAGATATCTTTACTCTAACAAAATGGAGTTTATGTGTTTCTTTCTTGGATATTGAATGGAGCACCAGCTGACACCCTCTCATAAAATTCTTCAAAGCTTTAACAAGTCTCTTGTAAATTCAAAATAGGAAATCTATTCAGTTTACTCTTTGGATTTGTTATTTGAATTTCACTCATTATTAAATGTGTCATATTTTTCCATATTATTCTTGTGGGCTATCATTTTATATCCATTTTCAGATCAATCTTAGTCTTATCCAGTGAAATATTTTTCTTTTTCCCTGACATCTTTAAACACAGTCTATTCATAGAGATAGAGATTCTTTAAATCAACTACTGGATTGATTGTTAAAAAATACTCTTCAACATATCTAATGTTAAAGTATTTTACTCTATTCTATATTAGTAAATCAAATTCAAGTGTTCTCCCTATTTAATTGTATATTGCTAATCTTTAGTTCCTTCTAGTTCTTCTTATGTCTAACCTTCAAAGCCCCATCCTATAATGTCTTTAATGTCTTAAAGAATTCAGAACAAAAGACTTTTCCCATGGGAAGCAGTGGTGGTATTCTACTGGTTCGGGCTGGTTCTGCTGAGCCAGTAGCAGAGATGAGCAGCGGAGACCAAACCAGTTCTATTCGCCACTCTGCTGTTCAACCCACCTGCCCACCCAGGCTCCCATACTCACTTTTATCTTCTGCCTTTGAAGCGCAGCTGCTTTGCACAGCACAGAAGAGTGCCGCACGGCAGTTGCTGAAGCGACTGGGAAAGTGTAGGCTTGAAGGAGGTGAGTCAAAACGCCTCTGCGCTTGCGCAAATGCTTCTGCTCCTGTGCAAAGTGCATGTTTGGCATGCTCGTGCACGCAAACTGTGTGCATGCACGCAAAGCATGCCCACCAAGCCATGCCCACTGAACCGATGATAAAAGTGTTTGAATCCCACCACTGATGTGAAGGATTCAAATACTTAATTCCAAAATTTTATTTCAAATTTTTGTTGAATAAGTGAATGGAACCCTTATTCCATTTGTAACTTTCCAAATCAAAGTTCTCATCATCCTTTGAATAAATAGCCACAGCTTAGGTATGTCCAACTATTTCTGTAAAACCTCTGTGCCTTTCTATTAATATATTATGGTTACTATATATATTTTCTAATTAAATGGTTTGCTTGTTTTAATTTACATTGATTGTTTTATCTTGTGGGAGGTGTATGCATGCTTTAGGTATGTGAATAAAATAATGAATAAGTTTATTAGTTCATTCAAAACTTATTATTATGGTACATCAATTGACTTTGATAATTCACTAGCAGTGAGATCATTATATGCTATGCAAATTGAAAAAGAAGTGATTGTGTTCCATTTACTCTTCATCATCCTTGATAGATTTTTCTGAATGATAATTGTTGCACAATTAACTAGAAATTACTAAGGAAAGCTAGATAGTAATTATAAAGAAGACAGACAAGAGAATTGAAAATTAGTTTCTTTTTAAAAGAAGAAATTGCAATATATTTTCTTTGATTGACTATTCCTAATTCAGCTATTAATGTCAAAGCCAAGAGTGACACATGATGATTCTTCCAAGCTGAGTTCTTTATTGTTTCACACCTATAGACAAAATCTTGCCAGATTGAGCAGTCTACTATATGCATCCACAATACACACTGTGAACTATTAGGGAGAGATAGTCTTCACCCTCTTTCATACATAATATCCAGATTGAGTTGCTCAATTTGGATATTTTACTTCTCTGGAATGCACCCTGTCCCTCCTGGGAATCCATTTCCTTATTACTTTCCATCACAATTATTGAAAAGAGAACATTAGACTAAGTCTTGATCCAACAAGGTATTTCTTTTTGTTATCAGCCCTAATAGTTTTACTAAAACCAACCATGATCACACTTTCTATATGTAGCTATACTATAGGATGTGATGTTAAATTATTGTTTCAGTCTAACTCTGAGAAGCAATTCAATTTCATCCTGTAAAAGTGATCACACAATTTGCTGTTGATATTCCATTTTTCATTTTACTTCTAAATGGTGCACTATTTCTATCAATTATAAAATAACAATCATTTTAATATGTTTTTTTGTGAAGAAAAATACAGTGGTCTTTATATCTTAATTGTTATTGGTCCCAATTAAGGAAGTTTACAATTTTTCATTTTATACATCGGACAGGAAAATGGAAATGTTTCTTCTCTGCTTTATTATCAGTGATAATAGTAAGAAACATAGATTGGTCAGAAGTACATAGTGTCTAAGAATTCCAAGGTATGTTAGACAAAAACTCAATTACAATAACAAAATAAACATTGAAAGCTACAGATTTATTTGGTTCTCCACTGTATATATCAATGTGGTTTATTATTAATACAGCATTTTAAAAATTGTGTCTTCATTGACATTTAGAATATTTTCTAAAGCTGTGATAGGAATGACTGATACATATTTGGCTGAATTTTTTCAGCACTCAACTGTCTTTGAAATGTTGAAATTCACACTCCTTCAGTGAGAATGAAATAGCACCATCATGATGCAAAAGAAATCATGAAAGACTAGTAAATGTCAGCTTGCTGGCCATTCTTTTTCTACACCTATATGCCAGCAATGACTGTTCAATTGTGTCACTTCACAGCAATCAATAAAAGTGTCATTATAAGAGATTGTCATTAAAGTACGCCTGCTCAAGCACCTATAAAGTAGCTGGTGAAAAATCTCATTAACATTTTGAGCTCAGAATGTTATGAGCTGCACCCAGGACCACTGCAAGACACCTGGATAGAAAATGTTATCTCTTCATTTTTTACTTCAATCATATTTCAGAATATTTTCTTCTATTTTTATTCACTGAATCAATGGGCCAGCAGACTAAAAGTAAACCCAAATACTGAAATGTTTTTAATATTTTATTTTAATTTTTTACTGCCTTGAATGTAAAGTATGGTTCCATATGAACATTTCAAATTATATTCCCTCATCCAAGTGTAAAGCATGGGTAATTGATGTTTCTCAATAAATCTGGTTGTTAACTTGGCCAAAATGAAAAAGGAGCTCTAGATAGATATAGCTCCATGTATGCATGGCTTCTGTAATGGGGAACAGGTTATTCCTTGTCACTGCGTTTGTTTTGAATTTGTCTGAGGAGCTTTCCACAGATAGTTTACAAAATAAGCTGGACTGGTTATCAAGTCTCCATAGTAACAAGATATGAGTGTCTTGTGAAGTTCTATTTTACTGTGCATGTGTGCAGGGGAGGAGTTTTACTTCTAATTTATCTTCCATTATATTTTCTTTTGCTTGCTTAGTAGGATGGTATTGCTGTTTCTTTGGTTTCTTAATTATTTTGTAAATAAAGTATGCTGGCTACAGAAAAACACGATCCATTTCCTCTAATTTATAAAACTGAATGTTTTCGTTTTGACATTCCTGACTTATGTCTCTATCTTCTCAACAGCCTTTCTCAGTAACGGTGGGAAAATGGCTAGAAGAAATATGTCAGTGTCAAAAGATATTGCCACTTTTTTTTATCAACCAGGGGCATGGAATGCCAGCAATTATCTGGATTGGTTAATTTATTAATGCTGTAATAATATTATTATCTATAATCATTTACAGCAAGCGAGGTTCGTGTAATGCTTAAGTGCCAAGCTAGAAAGCAGGAGACTTGTGAGTCCCACATTCAACACAAAGTCAATGGCAAGGAAGGAAATGGTAAACCACTTCAGAAAAACCAACAATTTTTGTTTTTGTTTTAATTATGCTCCTGGTACCTGATCATTGACATTTAAATTTCATTATGCCAATGCCTGATAGGAGCAACTTCCCTATGTCTCTAGTCAAATATTTTCACATTGTAAATTATTCTATAGTGCTTTTATGTTGAGCTAAGATGAAAAATGACTAATTTATCTGAGTGATCTTGGAACAGTAACCAACATGTTCAGATATTTAGAAAAAACATGAGAGCATTTTAGTGACTTTGCTCAACTAGCAAAGAGAAAAACAGTGACTTCAAAAATTCATTTGGATAGCAAAATGCCCAGTCAACAGAGAATTAATGACTTCTATTAATTACATAACCCGATATTCTGATATTTTGATAGTTTTGAATAGTCATGGATGGATATACACAAACTCCATATACACAATGGAGTTTATCATATATTTTTTTCAGTCTTGACATTTTTGTTAGTATCTGGTTTGATTGTGTAAAACTCTTTTTGAAACACACACACACACACATATGTACACGTTCAATTTTTTTTGTTAACAATGCATTCAGTTTTGTTGTATGCTAATTTTTGAAGAAGCAACATATCCAGGGGTGGGATTCAATTTTTTTAACAACCAGTTCTGTGGACATGGCTTAGTTGGTGGGTGTGGCTTGGTGGTCATATGACTAGGTGGGTGTGGCTTGGTGGTCTTGTTATTGGCTGGCCATGGCCAACTCAATATCATCAAGACCGTGGGGATGCTGCAACAGTTGTAAGTGTGAAAAATGGTCATATGTCACTTTTTTCAGTGCCATTGAACTTTGAATGGTCACTCCACACAAGCAAAGTACCAGCAAAGGAGGGGGAAAAACTCCAGACAATTTCCTGAGACAGGAAGTCTAGTCCTGCCAAGAATGTAATAAGGGTTAACGGAGAGTCAGTTTCTGTAAGCAACACCAGAATGTTTCCTTCCTGCCTTTCTTACAGGATTAGGCCAGTAATTTCTTCTAACAACTGGTTCTCCGAACCGCTTAGAATGTTAAAAACCAGTTCTAACGAATAGGTGTGAACTGGTAGAATCCCACCCCTGAACATATCTGTTTCTTCACACTAATCTACAATATATAGCATTCATCCTTGGTGCCTTTTTAAAAGAAAAGTTTCTACTAATGAAAACCTATTTCATTAATTTAGTCATTTGCCTTTTTGTCTGAGAAATGTTTAGAGACCGAGAAATTTTCAGAGAATTTATTCATTTGAATGGTACCACAGAAAATTCAGGCCAAACTTTGTTTCTTGGTGTTCATAACAAATAGAAGCAGAAAGCACAATTTTGTGTCAAGAACAATTCCTTACCCTTCTGGTATTCTCTTTACAAGGCCTAGATATTGGATATGAGATCTTTGCTAGAAATGCATAAGCAAAGGAAAGCCATTTATTTATTTTTTTAACCAGGAGAAGATTCCTGAGCTAATGTAGCATGTAGAAACAAGTAAAGCTTTAAGGGAACATTGCTACTTACATAAATTAAAGCATTATCACTGTTTATGAAATTGACCCCAGAATATACCAGATTTCAATAAATCTTGTTTTTTCTCATGTTGAGTAAGAATGAAGAAAAATTAGAAGATATGTTAATTCACTGTAGGAATGTATTATTTTGTTTTTTCAGAAGGACAGATTACAGATGGGAAATCTGTAATTCTTCAAATTTTGCTGAACTTGGAGGGAGCAATAGGGACACTATTCAACAGTGCTTCTCAACAGTAATCAAATTGCTATTTAAAATATAATAAGCTGACAGTCTGGGTTCGAGACCTGAGTACTGCATCACAGAGTGCACTCCCATTATTTTCCCCTGCTCCTGCTCACCTAGCAGTTTGAAAGCATGCAAATGAGAGGAGATAAATAGGTACCACTTTGGTGGGATGGTAACAGTATTCAATGTACTTTGGTGTAGAGCATGGGCGTCAAACTTGATTGTGTCATGTGACATATTGTGACATATCATGACATTTTTTTGTCTTTGAGGACCTGCACATGACGCATCCGACCAATGGACCGCCAGTTTGACACTCCTGGTATAGAGTTATGATGGCCACATGACCATCATGTGACTTCAGATAACACTGGCTCTTTCAGCTATCAGAAGTCACATCAGATACCACTAGCTCCTTCAGCTAAGAAACAGAGATAAGCACCACATCCTAGAAAATACCACCCCTCTAGAGTCCAACAGGGGAAACTTTTACCTTTATCTAAGCAAAACATAACATGAAAGTAAGAAGTCTATTCAACTGCATGAATAAATGAGAAGCAATTAATTATTTTTCAAATATTAAATAAAGCATTTAAAAATAATAAATATATTTCTTGTTGTGGTCCGCTGGCAGCCTATGGAGACAGCAGCAGAATCGGAGAGTGGGGAAGAACATGGGCAAGTCCAGGAGTCTGGAGAGGACTTGGATGATGGTCCTGCATCCAATACAGAGATGGGGCCAGGGCCAGGGAGTTATGTGCTGACTCCGGAGCCTCCAGAATCTGACAGCAGCGAGGCAGAGGAACAAGGAGAGCCTGTTCCTAGTGCATATATGCGCAGAGCTGCCAGAAGGCAAGAGCAGTGAAGACAAAAGGGGTGACTCGGGAGTAAGGCTTGGAGGTGACTACCTCTCCCATAAGATATAAAGGAAGTGCAAAGGGACAGGAACCTTTGCAGGAAGCAATGTTGTTCACTCTGGTCAGTTTGGAACCTGAAAGCTCCGTGGTGAATTTGTGCTCCATTTGGTTTTGAAAGACTAATTGATACTTTAGTAGTTGGCAGCACTTCAAGTAAAATAAAGGTGCATTGTTATCAGACTTCTCCCAAAGAGCTTCCATGGGATTATTTATAACTGGTTGAAACTCATTACAGGCTATGAATGACAATAATTCACAGCTGTTGAACTAAAATAAAAGGGATTTGGATTTAATATGTGTTTGTTGGTTTCTAAGGAAACCTTGGTAAGAGCATTTCTGCAGGTTCTTCTTGTCACTCCTGTTACTTGAGCTTATTTCCATTTCCAACATATCAGGTGTTCAATTGGATATGCTCTGAGTGTATATGTTTATCTGTATCCGTGAGAATTTATGAATCAGTGTGTAGGTACATCCTATTGTTTTACTTGTCCACAATTGACAATAACAAAAAAATAATCAGATTTCATCCCACACAGTACACTGTTAAGTTAAGTATTCACTTTAAAATAGATTTCTTTGAGAGGCACATTAATTATTTTTTCAAAGCCATTTGTTCACGTTTCAAAATCAGTTGATCTTCAAATGAAGTTAAATGCCTAAATAAAGGCATTGTTAGTATGTTAGTAATATTATACTCTATATAAATGACCTTTGGAATCATCTTATAAGTAACTGTGTCCTCTTCGCGAATGATGTAAAAATATTCAATACCACTGACAATGCTACTGTTCTTCAAAGTGACCTTGATTATGTGTCTGAATGATCAAACAATTGCAACTCCAAATCTTGACCAACAAATGCTCTGTCCTACACATTGGTAAAAAAAAATTAGTACACCAAATACAAGCTAGGTGGATATGACCTTGTTGATGATCTTCACTCTGACAAGGACCTTGGAGTACTCATATCTAATAATCTCAGCTCCAGAGCTCATTGCAACAGTATTGCCAAAAAAGCATTAAGAGTTGTAAATCTAATCTTATGAAGCTTCTCCTCTGGAAATATTTAATTGCTAACTAGGGCATACAAAACCTTTGCTAGACCAATACTCGAATACAGCTTATCTTTCTGGAATCTGCACTGTATATCGGACATTAGTCCAGAAGTATTTCACAAAAAATACTTGTTCGCAATAGAATACCCTATATCACCAGGCTTGAAATTTTGGGCTTGGACAATCTTGAACTATGCCGCCTATGGTTGGATTTAAACATAGTACACAAAATTATCTGCTACAATGTCCTACTTCAATGATTACTTCAGCTTCAACCGCAACAATACAAGAGCACACAACAGATACAAACTCAATGTTAACTGCTCCAAACTTGATTGCAGAAAGTACGACTTCAGCAACAGAGTGGTCAATGCCTGGAATGCACTATCTGACTCTGTTGTTACATCCTCAAACTCCCACTCCTTTAACCTCAAACTATCCACTATTGAACTCACCCCATTCCTAAGAGGTCTGTAAGGGGCGTACATAAGGGCACCATCGTGCCTCCTGTCCCTGTCCTATTGTCCCCATTTATTCGTACCTATTTCCTGTATTCTTACTCATGTTTATATTTATACCTGTTATCTTGTAAATGATTGACAAATCAAAAATAAATGATTGTTAGTAAAACAAAAGGATACAAATTCATGAAGTATTACAGAACAGTTTTCCCCCACTTACTCTCTACACACACACATACACACACACACACAGCAGCAGCATACTGATGGGCTAGGAAGGCAGTGATAAAATGCACATGTATAAAAATTCAGATATGCCCATCCCGAGCACACATCTTTGCTCACAGAATACCTACACCTTACAAGCTGACCCAGTGTCCCCATGTTATCCATTTGCTATCATAACCAGAAACATAACCAGCAGCATAGGTACCAGCAAAACGCTCTTCAGTTGTGTCATTTTGTAGCAATCAATAAACGTGTCAGTGTGAGCAAAAGACTGACATTAAAGAACATCTGGTCAAGCAACTATAAAAAAAACTCATCATTTTGAGCACCGAAAAATTGAATTTGTGCTGCATACATAAAATATGTACTGTGTGTATTATAAATTATATACATTGATACAGCAACATAAATATTTCTATATAGCAATATAGGTTCATAGCAATTAGCAATTTTCAACAATAATCACTGAATTCATACTTATTTATGGAAATTTTGCACACAGAGCACAATATTATGTAATCTGCATCAAGAAGAAATATTGGTTTTTGTGAGGTTATCTGTTTTATTTGTTTTTTTGCTAAAGAAAAATATTATAGGATATTTCTGACTAACACCCATAAATTCTGGGACAGAACAAACCACTGTTCTGACTGCTTTGATTAAAAAAAATAGTTTCATTTGCAACTTATTTCTTACATTTTGCTGCTTACTCTTTCCTGGATATGGAAAGTTTATTAATTACTGCTTGAGCAAATTAAATTTGGATATCTATAGTATTGATTCCCATAGCGTGCAAAATGCCTAACCTAAGATATGAAAAGTTCAACTCTTGCTACCCTTCTTCTTCAAATTTGCTGATACTGTAGTAAGGTCTTCTAATTATGAACCTGATGTTTTTAATTCCAGACACCAAAATCCTTTGATAAAGACTATCAGACTTCAAGAACCAAGCATGAAAATACCAGAGATTTATAGGCATGAGATTTGAAAACCAATTAGTTATATCAGAAAAGAGACAGAAATCTGTTCATATAGCAAGGAAGGCAGCTGGAGGTTTGGCTCCTGCAATCTGGTCTGAAGTTGGCCTGAACTGATCAGACTGGCAGATATCTGCTTTCATTTAATTCCTTCAGACAACTGGCACCTGGAAAATATTTAAAGTTGTTTTAATGTGTAAATATTATACCTACTTAGTCAAATTCTTCCCAGCAATTTGTTTTTTCTTTCATTTTCAGACTCAAAAAATGTTTGGAATAGGGAAATCCTTCAGTTCTGAAGACCGAGTATAGAGTTGGTAGAATTAGAACTATCTTAAATCAATCTGGAACTGAAATTACCAATAGCTTCCAGTTAACTTTGATTATCAGAATCACACTAGAGCTGGAAGGGACTTTGGAGGTCTTCTAGCCCATCCCCCTGTTCAATGTATAACAAATATTAATTAAACAAAATTAATCTTCTCTATCATCCCAAAGAAAACATTACCAAAGCAACATTGTCTATGGACTCATTATCTGACAAATTAAAAAGAGCTTAATAATCATTTTAATAAAGAAATAAATTATAGTATATTTATTCAGATTTGCTCTGTTCAGTGAAACCTTTTCACAGTGTGAATCTCATGCACATATTCCGGATATGTTGTTGCTTTTAAGAAGTCTATTTGGAAGGTAGAAGAAAGGAATAAGCAATCACTTGCATTTCCCCAAGAGAGTTTGTCATAGAAAACTTACATTTTGAACTTTTATCTAAAACCATAAATCAATTTTAAATAAATTTATGAGTAACCCATCAAAAGAAGTAATATCCAAACTTTAAACAGAATTGTCATTTTAATGTAACTTCTGGAAAATGTGGAAAAAGCATCTTAGTAGACTGAGCAGTAGACTGAACTGTAGATCTAATGATGAATCCTATCACATATGCAATAGATGAGCTCTGAAAAACTAATCAATATCACTATACTTAAATAAAACAAGTTTATATATAGATGAAATAACATTTCAATTTTATCCTCATATAATTTCCAGATTTTTGGAATTCAACCCCAGAGGGTACTCAAATATGAGTCCCAGACCTAGAAGAAATACAAAACAAGTAATATGGTAGCAATTGAAGTTCTGCCTCTTTTATATAAGTGTTGATATCATATACATCTATAAAAGAGTCAGGGTTCATTTCTGATGCCATAATCACCATCTTGCTTATCTTGAACACCCCAGCATATTCTCGTACACATGTATGTTCTCCTGATAACTTTAGGAGAATTCAGTAAGGGAAAGAATTCAATAACTATCATTAGTGGGGGATATGAAAAGTGGATCCTTGAAGATTGCATAATTTTTGGCAACGGAGCATTCTCTGCGCAATGGAGTTGTCACCAGAAAAACCTTTCAATCCAGAAACACCTTTCAGTTAGTTTTGTAGGTGCTTGTGATACAAATACAGATAGACCAGAGGTGGTATTCAGCAAGTTCTGACCAGTTCTGGAGAAACGGTACCAGAAATTTTGAGTAGTGACAAATACCACTTCTGACTAGAGATTTTACAGTATCCTTCCCCTGTCACACACAGAGAACCGGTAGTAAAAAAAAAATTGAATCCCACCACTGAGATAGACTATTACTGTATTATTATTTTGACCCTATGGTTCCAAATGAAGAGTCAATAAATATGATCTTAGGGAATTATCTTAATACGTCTATAGATGCAGAAGCCTATTGGAGGTCCTTAAAGCACTTTGAACCAAGACTTAAATGTCCTGGGATTGAATTTATTGCAAAGAATTGGTCCATGCTGAAATGCTCCTTTAAAGAAGGAGGCCCACATGGAACATATAATGTCAGTTAAAGATAGTAACCAAGAATGTGAATAACTGTAGGCTTTTTTGCTATATACTTTGCAAATAAAATATGGATTTTAAAATATTGTTAATATTTCTGTGAAACTGGATATTGCTTCGAAAAGTCTAGTTCTGGTAAAATAATATTTTCAGGGATATTGGTTTTCAAAATTTATCTTATTTAGCTAATCTTATATTGAAAGCTTTGTAAAAGCTCTTAGGTTCCAAGTATTCTTTCACACATTTGCAAATCCATTAAATTATGAAATGTAGCATATCCATATGACTTTGTCTAATGATAATGTACATATTTTATGTTTTTAAAAATTGAAATAGCATTGAATTTATTTGCAAAATGTATCTATATATGTATACATATTTGCTGGAAAATTATTGCAGAAACAGATTAAGTGATTAAGCTTTTTATTTAGCCACAGTATATACCAGCTCTTTGGGGAACTTTGTAATTTATAATATATATTTACTGTACTGAATAACTTCTGAAATACTTTAATAAAATTATTTTCAGCTTGTAAACATTTTAACAACTGTGGCAACAGTGGATTTGATCTGACAGCACATAATTGGGGTGCTTCATTGCTGTAAACCAAGTCTTTACAAGACATTCTATATCATTTATAGTCACAACTTTTGAAAATATTTGCTCACAAGAAAAAACAGAACATGAGTTCATAGTTGTAGTTTTACTTAAGAGTTTATGAGCTTTATGTATAATTATTTCCTCAACTGCAGGCAAGTAGGATCTGCTCCATGGAGATCAGAATTGATTGACTGACTATTTGAGTGATGACACTGAGATATCTTGGAAAGGAGAAACTGCTTCCCTAGGTCTGAATGTTTTGTCTTCCTGGAATATATAATTCTAAATCTAATCTACATATTTTTAAACAACAATCTATTTATTTATTTAGTCAGATGGTTATTTCATTTTTTTGAAAGAAGATCCATGTTTTCGTAATATAAATTATTATATTTTGTATCCTCAAAGTGGGGAGATAAAAATTATAAATAATCTATAACAAATAATTTAGAGCGATTCTTTTTGGAACAGGAACAAACTGAAGAACCACTTAGACTAACTGTAATCAGGGAAAAATCCTGTTGATTAAAGCAAACCTGTTAAAAATAAACCTTTTACTTCAAAGTATTTACTGTAAGTACCTTCTATTATTTACAACAAAAACAAACGTTATTTCTCTAACACCATTCTAGCAATTGATGGAGTTCACTTTGCATTCCCAAAGTTCTTATATCATCAAAATTCATTCATTCATTTTATCAGTTTCATTTGATTTAGACCTGCTGAACTTCCAGATGGCTCCAACCATGTTAATCAGGTTGATTGCTTTAACTTCAACTAGTTTCCCAGTCCACTGACTGTAAGAAACTGGATTCTCCTCACTTTCCCTTGTTTTTAACATTTCTTCTTGAAAGTGCCTGAAACTGTTAGTCTAGTTCAAGGATCTTCAAACTTGGCAAGCTTAAGACTTGTAGACTTCAACTCCCAGAATTCCTGAGCTAACATGGACTGGAGGAGGAATTCTGGGAGTTGAAATCCACAAGTCTTAAAGCTGTCAAGTTTGAAGACCCTTGGTCTAGCTAGATCTGCTACTCTGGGATCTTCCTATTCTTAGATTTCTCTCTACCTTCACCTCATTTTCTCAATCCTGGTCATTTACTCCTGCTTTAACTAAGTTACTGCTGGCAGGCAGGCTGGCCTAGCTGCTCCCCTAGTTGGAGTTTCTGTGCCTACAAAGCTGGGGTAGGATTGTTGCTGTAGTTGTGGTTGCCCAGATATATTCTGTAGGATTGCTGAGGCTCTGTTGGTTTTTTCAGATTGCTAGTCCTTGGCTAATCCCAGACTAGACATTTTACCCTAGTTTGGGGCTAGTTTGATTTTTTTTACCCCTTCACATCTCAGACTATCCCTTGTTAGCCTGTGCTGCAACTTGACTTTTCTCATTGCTAGCATTTCTAATCTAGTAAGACAACTTCTGTTAGCCAGATTTCCTATCTGAATTTATTCTTCAAATGTCAACTTTTCAGTCCAACATCTAGATACTTCTTGTGGATCTTCTCTATTTATATTCTCACTTATTTTAATAAACCAAACTCTCCTGATCTATTGGTGCTGTTACATTGCTGCATCAAATCACCTGGATTGCTCCCAAATGTCTGGATTCCATGCAGTTTCCTTCTTTCTGTAATTTTGGAATTATTTGATTTGGGATGTAGGAACATTATTCAATTCATGCACTCATCAACTATCTTTTTCCTGTCCACTACATCTATTGCCAGACATCCAGAGTGACTTTTTAAGCCCTTCTTCTTCCTAGGTTTTTCTACAGATAAGGGTTGTACTTGCTGTACAAGAAAAAATAAAGATCTATATGAACAGTATGTTCTTCTAATCACACCAATGCGCTATCCAAGTTACAACAGTGAAACAAAAATCTATAAACACAGGCAAATTTTAGGACATAGAATAGACTGAAATTTGAAAAGAAATGTTTAGGTATTGATAGTGCAATGGCTTAGAAGTAAATTCCACTCTGTGTCAGTTTTATTTAAGAAAATGTAGGACCAGATGGAGCTTTTGTGAAACAAGTATACTGACCCATTATATATCAAATAATTAAAATGGCCCCAATGTGACAGTTGTCACATAGATTTAATATGTTGTGTTATTGAAAACTATTTGCAAATGTGATTGCAAATACATGGGTGTAAGTTCTGAGTTGTACATATAGACACACACACACACACACTTACATAATACAAGCAGGAAAAAAATTGTTTAAATGGATGGAAAGAGTACATGCATGATGTAAAATACATTTAAGCTACCAACTTTAAAGAGAATGTACTTACTCCTTTTAATGAAATGAGCAGCAGTACTCTCTGATAAACAAAAAGTAAAAAATAAAAAAGGATAAGTATAAAAATTGGAAAGAAGGAGACATAAGTAAGGCAGAGTTGTAACAAATAGCCTGACTTGCAAAGATGAAGTCAGGAAAGCTAAGGCTCAAAATGAAATAAGACTTGCAACAAATGTCAATAATAATAATAATAATAATAATAATAATAATAATAATAATAATAGTTTCTTTTAACGTACAAAAAAATAAAGGAAACAATTGGTCCATTAATGAGTGAAAATAGCAAGGAAGTAACTGGCAGTAAGAGACAAAACATAACTGCTTAATTCATTATTTGTATCTGTCTTCATGCAAAAAGATAATTCAGTCCAACATACCAAAAAACTAACTGTAAAAGACATACTGTAAAAGGAATACAAATTAAAATAAGCAAGAAAATAGTAAGAGAATGCCTGTCTACTCTAGGCAAGTTCAAATCACAGAGACCTGATGAATTACATCCCAGAGTTCTGAAGGAGTTGGCAGATGTGATCTTGGAACCATTGAACTGTATCTTTTAAAGATTCTGGAACATCGGAAAATTACCAGAGGACTGGAAAAGAGCTAATGTTCCAATCTTCAAAACGGAAATAAAAACAGATCCAGGAAACTATGGACCAATCAATCTGACATGAAATCTGAGAAGATCCTGGAAAAGATAATCAAGCAACAGATCTGTGAACACCTACAAGCAAGCAAAGTTATAATCAGAAGCCAACATGGGCTTGTCAAAAACAGATGCCAAATAAATTTTATTTCATTCTTTCACAATGACTAAATTAGTGGACCAGCAAAATGCAGTGGACATGGTATACCTGGATTTCAATAAAACATTTGACAAAGTAGACCACAACTTACTTCTTGATAAGCAAGATAAAAAAATGTGATATAGACAGCATCACATCAGACAGACTTGTAACTGGCTGATGAATCACTCTCAATATGTAGTCCTCAATGAAATTACATTTACAAGGAAGGAAGGAAGGAAGGAAGGAAGGAAGGAAGGAAGGAAGGAAGGAAGGAAGGAAGGAAGGAGGGAGGGAGGGAGGGAGGGAGGAAGGAAGGAAGGAAGGAAGGAAGGAAGGAAGGAAGGAAGGAAGGAAGGAGTGAGTTGGATTTCTGTTTTAGGCCCAGTACTCTTCAACATGTTCCTAAACAATTTAGATGAAGAAATAGAAGGAGAACTCATCAAATTTGCAAATGACACTAAACTGGGAAGAATAGCTAATACTCCAGAAAAAAAGGCTTAACATCCAAATGGAACTCAACAGACTTGAACACTGGGCCTTACCTAACAAAATGAAATTCAGTGTAGATAAAAGTAGGGTTTTACACTTAGGCTAATCTGTAGAGGCACAGATTAGATGAGACCTTGCTCATTAGCAGTAACTGTGAGACGGATCTTGGAGTCCTATAGAAAATCATATTTGGCTAGGTAGTTACAGTGGGCTCTAGCACTTAGGTCATTTGAGATGAGTACTCCAAGATCCTTGACAGAGTTTGGATCATCAACAAGGTCTTGACTATTCAGCCTGTATTTTATTTTCTGATTTTTTTTTGCCAATATGAAGGACAGAGCATTTCTTTGTTGAGATTTGAAGTTGCCATTTGTTTGATCATTCTGATACATAGTCAAGGTCTATTTGAAGGGTAGCAGTATTGTCTGTGGTGTTGAATAGCTTTACATCATCAGCGAAGAGAATGAAGTTGCTCTTGATATGATCACAGAGTTATTTATGTAGAGTATGAAAAGAGGTCAGATGCTGTGGGTGCTGCATCACTGGAGGCTTTTAAGAAGAGCCATTTGTCTGAAATGGTACAGGGGTTTGTACTAAGAGACCTACAAGGTCCCTTCCAACTCTGCTACTCTATTATTCTGGATGAATTTAACCACAATAAACTGAATTACTATTCAGCTATTGTATTATGGTAAAGGTTGTTTTACTTTGTTTGGTCTTTTTAATGTACATAGCCACCTTGGGGTTTTAATCACCGTTACAGGTAGTCCTTGATGTAAATGGTTTCCTGTGACTGTATTTGGTAGGATACATGGCAACCAGCTCACATGTTGGTTGGTTCTTTTCTCAGTCTGAAATGTTTTTTGCAGATTTCCGTCATTTTGCCAGTTTCTTGCAAAAATATCCACTTGGAATAATAGGTGACTTAAAGACCATGTGATTGACTTAACAACTGTGCTTCATGACCACAGTGACTCACTTTATGACCTTTGAAAAGTGGTCCTAAAATTAAGACTGATCACATGCAGTGACTTAGAAATGAACTTCTGAGCTCCATTGTTGAGGACCACCTATAAAAAATTCCATGAGTAAAATTACAAGGATGAATATGTTTCTTCTCCTGCCTTTCATATATTCTGATATCCATATATCAATTTAAAAATACTGTACAAACAATCAAGGGTATATAATTCTGTGTATTTGGAAAAAGAAGTCCAATTGAACTTAACAGGTCTGACCTCTGATTGAACTTGCATAGGGTTTAATGTTTTATTTTGAATCCATAGCAACAGTCATATTGGAATGAGGGTGTGATAAGATATAAATGATCAGAGGAAAAACTGTACAGAATCTCCTAAATTAAATTTATGCAGTTTGGAAGACATTTCTTTAATCAAGCTAATTTCGGAATCTGAATAAGTGAATTCTTCCAGTATTACTGCTCATACCTGAAAGGCAGTGCCTTTGTAAGGCAACTAAATGTATACAATGTGATGAAAGGTTGTTGGATTCCAACATATTACAGTTCACAGCTCATATTTCATATCATATGGTGCATAAGCACACCAACGTGCCTACCGTTCCTGTCCTATTGTTTCTTTTATTTTTCTTATATGTATCCATGTATTCATAACTATGTTTTTACTTATACCTATTATCTTGTAAGCAATTGACAAAATAAATAAATAAAAATATTTGTAACCACCACACATTACCAAACTAATATCCAATTCCTAAACAGATACAAAAGGAAAGGCAATGTAATAAGGGTGTACAAAAATATGGGATAACTATTTGGGCATGCAGTCTGTGAATAACCTTGACCCAATCCTCTAGATAAGGAAATAATAGGAAACGATTATATTATAATGAACATAGGTTTGACTCAGAGAAAAGAAAATATTGAGCTTTTACGAAAAATATATTTGAGTCAAACAGTTATCAGTCCAACCCATCTTTCTATATCTCACTTCCTCTCTCTCTTTGAAAGACAGATTGATGGGTTCCATTTGATCTAGCTTTGATTTTGTGGTACTCACTGTTGCACTAAGTTGGGTATTATTGGGAGAGGCAGAAGATAGAATCTTGATTCCCTTCTCAATGTTGATTGAATGTGATATAAAAAAATTAAAATTAGGTATCCATGGAAAACGGTGACATTTTTTCTATTCCATATTTACATTCATTAGAAACATTAAACTATTAATATGCTGTATCATATAACATTGTTTAGCCTAGGGATGTTTATTTAACTCTCTATTTTTTTTATTTTTCTTTGGACCGTACAAACATAGAGCACGTCAGACACCTGACAAATCTCAAATACTTTTCTGATACATTATATTTGACATAGTAAATCACAAGTTTTGTTGGCCCTATTCTAATTTAGCTCAGTGCTTACATTTACACATCATTCAATAATAGGGTCTCACTTTTGCTCAGAAGCTAAAATTAGCATTTGTAGCATCAGAGACATAAAAACTCACCAGGCCCTTCAAGCCCACAATAAGTTATACAGCCATTTCATTTTCTCCTACTCTACAAAATATGCAATGGTACTTAAATTTCCTCACTTGCGTATTGACTTTGGGATAGAATGTTAAATGGCTGAAGCTCTTTATATTCTTTCTGGTTTTTGGCTCATGTTTTTGGCAGAAATCCAATTGCTCTTTTTGCATTAAGAGTCCTTTCTACTTTCCAATATAGAATTAAAAGTAATGGCTATTCTTATTCTTCTGAATGATCAATTTAGCTATTTCATTTTTCTTATTTTCAATTTTATATTTATTTTTCTGGGTTGATTTTTTTTTTAGCCCAGCATGCTTAATCTTGTGACAACGGTTTCTAAACACCAAGATATTATCAGATTGTATTGAATATTAGCTGTAATTGAGTGAAGTTAGGCGTGTGTAATATGATTGTCTTACAACCATATTTTTCTTGATTATACAGAACAGTTATTAAAAAATATCCTATTTTTCTTTATAAAATAATTTCTTTTGGTCCTACAAATCTGTCTTATTTTTGCTAGCTTGTCTGATAAATATTGTAGCTGCCAACATGTCAACATCAAAAATAAGGACATCATTCATGTTTCCTCATCATCCTCTGTTAATAGCAGTGGGACTTTGAACCATTATTTCACAACTGTCTTCCAAGGCAATCCTAATTCAGTGTGTCACTGAGATCTAATCTGGAGGTTAGCCAGCCATGTGCCAGAACGTAAGTACTTGACATCAATGGCTTGAGCTTTAACTTGTCATGAAGATAATAAAAGTCAGTGACAGACTCAAAGTGAAAATTGGAAATTGAAGCAAAGAAGATGTTATCTCTAACCCAGGAAGGGATATTTTCATCTAATAATCTTGATCTGCATCAGAACATGTATTCTATAGGTTCAGTGCCAGCCAGATGGATATAGCATGTCTGATATAGATACGAACTTATGCTAAATGTGTATAGGGAGGATGTCCAATTTGTATCCTCATGCTGGCATCAGAAATAGGAACACGGTTTGTTAAATACTCCATATATAGTATAACCTGCTTCCCCTTCTATTTTTTTCTTTCTTTTGTTCCTGCACCTACTGAAATATGTCTTGTTTCACAAGCACTAAAGAAATAGAACCCTCAGAAAAATGAAGCATTAATCAGTAGGTCTGTGTTTGTGTAATGATGTGAGAATAACCTTGAGGATAAGGGGAAGAGATACTGCCTTGGAAACAATCAGACAAGAGAAAAGTGAGCCCGCAGTTGTTTAACGATCAGAAAAAGAAACTTAGGAGAATCTGCCCTAATAGATTAGGCAGTTACAAGTGTCATAGGTGCTTTGTATTTTGACAGCTGCAAGAATGTGTTAATGTATCCTTGCAATAAGAAAAAAAATAGCTCATCTGGTTGTGTTTCCTGTCTGGTGTTTACATGGGAGGGGTGAGACCAATTTTGCAAGTATGAAAGTACAAACTTCCCTCTGACACTTTTAAGTATTATTCATTAGGTTGGATCTTTCCTAAACTTCTTTCTCTGATCATTTAACAACTGTGAACTCCCCACTCTCTTGTCTGATCTTCCTAGAAGAGATGCTGCTCGTCCATCAAGGTCATTCTCACATACCATTATATCTTGCAGTATGAGAGCAGTATTCCTACCCAAAATTATCTAAATAATGCATGAGAAGCTGCAAGAATAGAAGAACAAGATTAAAAACCAGAAATGGCTCAGTTTCATTGTATATTTTAGAAACAATAATGGTGTCATATTATAAAACACACACATATAAGCAGGTGTGGGCTCGGGAGAGTCCCTAGCTATGATCCTGAACTCCCAAATCCCACTCCTGGCTGCCCTCTCCCTGCCCCTCCCCTCCCAGGAGTCCCCATGCAGCCCATTTTAAGTGCAGGACGCACACGGAGGCTTTGGGTAGGTGAAAAACAGGCCCCCAGAAGTATGGGAAAGCCAAAACTGGGCCTGTTTCTGGCTTCCAGAGAGCCTCCAGAGCCCAGGGAGGCTGCTTTTGCCCTCCCGAGGCTCAAGGAAAACCTCCAGAGCCCGGAGGCTCAAGGAAAGTCTCCAGAGCCTGGAGAGAGCAAAACGCCAACTCCACCAATGGAGCAGGAGGCTGACTAGGCCACGCCCATCCAGCAATCAGGCAGAGAACCCTTTGTAACATTTTGAAGCCCACCCTGCATATAAGATTTCTTGACCATTCCAACCTTTACCAAAAGTTAAAAATTATCTAAAGTAATCCCTGAGCTATTTGAATCCTGACATGTTGTATCACTGGACTTACCTTTTAAAAACGTCCAAGGAAAAGTATCAGGAAATAAATTTATTAAAATATTTAATATCAAGGTCTGAACAGGAATTAATTTATTTACAATGCATTTGTGATAACCATTGTACTATTATAACATTATGAATAAAATACTGAACTTGGAGACATTAATTTTTATTTTAAAATTGCTATTTGTGGCTACAGTTGCAGGCTATTTTGATGTTTTAATCTTGTCCATATAAATTTAACTTAATTTTGTGTGTTTATATAAAGATACATACAGAGAAACAGACACATAAAAATCAGACATGCACACATTTTCTACCCACTGGATAGAAAATTACTGACCATTGGTTTTCTGGAAAGGAAGTTGGGAGGGCACAGCAGTAGGGAAATCATCCATTTAATAGTGTGGCAGTCTCCATTTAGACTTAATATTTTTTTAAGTTGTTGCCAAATTTTCTCAATTTGGAAAGGATTTTTTAAAGCCAATTTAGAGTCTATCTAGCATGAGCACAAGACAGGAGCAGCTTAAGGGTGTAGTGAAGATATGCCCTTTTGAAAGACATTGCCTCCTGAAGAGACAATGCTATACTGAACTTTTTTTTAGAAATTCAGTTATGTGACATGAATGCTTTCAAGAATTCTGCCTTACTTAGGAAAGTTGAGGCAGACTAATGCAGACAAAGAGTAACATAAAAGCCCTTAAATAGCTTGGGCGTTATTAACATGACACAATAAAGGTTTTTATGCTGCATTGAAGTTGTTGTAGTTGGAAGAACATCTCTAAGCAAGAACAGAAGAAAAGCACGTGGAAAACTGGAACTGGTAGTCCTGTCCTGCTGAAAGATTTGACTAATTGGGAAAGAAAATTAAAGAAAACTAAAACTTAGAAAGAAAAAAATAAAAATATACTCTATAACTGCTGAATAGGTAATTAATTATTAAATTTAACCATTAAATAGCTTGTTCTTTGGAAATATGTATTTTTCCCTGACTAGGCAAAGGAGAGTCAAGATCTATGCTCTGTGGTAGACGTATAAATATTTATAGTTTATTTATAAACTATAACCACTGCTGCAGTGGCTCAGTGGTTAAAATGCAATACGTAGGCTATTTCTGCTGACTGCCAACTGCCTGCAATTAGGCAGATTGAATCTCACCAGTTCAAGGTTGACTCAGCCTTCCATCCTTCTGAGTCAGTAAAATGAGGACACAGATTGCAGCGGGCAATATGCTGACTCTGTAGACTGCTTAGAGAAGGCTGTAAAAGCATTGTGAAGCGGTATATAAATCTGCTATTGCTATAATACAAATCGAATTATCAAATTAAGATATATTAAAAAATGATGTGCAAAACAGACTTTATGCTGATTTGTATAATCTAATGATGCCTGATGAACTATACCAGCTTTACTAGTTGACATTTTTCATGTACCACATTGGATGCACTTCTATTTCTGAAAACTGTGTTAAGATTTTTATTGATAACTATTCTTGCCCTCCTACTTGATCTGTTACATTTATTAAATGTAAACAATCTATATATGTGTATGTGTGTGATTTCATACATATGGGTAAAATTCCAGTCAGTTATTCTGACTACTAGCTAAAAAGTTAGAATATTACATACTAACAAGGACCTGATAAATGAGAGTAACTGCTAGGGTCCCAACTCAGCAAATTTCAATTTTGAAAGAAAAAGTGGTATCTAAGGAAGAACCTTATTACTGTCATGTTTAGAAATGTTTCTAACATCTATGTGTAATCAAATGGAGAACAGAAGGACCATATAAGAGATATATAAAAGAAAAAAAAGGTTGTAACATAAAAAGTTGTAAAATGGTAGGACAGCACTGTTAGTGGCCTTTATATTATGTGATCTGCTGTCTTTAATAATACTTTAAAATATTAGATAGCACCAAGTTGGATTATTCTATTCTGATAGCTAGCTAGCTAGCTAGCTAGCTAGCTAGCTAGCTAGAGAGATAGATAGATAGATAGATAGATAGATAGATAGATAGATAGATAGATAGATAGATAGATAGATAGATAGATAGATAGATAGACAGACATATATAAAAGACAGACAGATATGAAAGATAGATGAACAGATAAGAAGACATTTCAATAACCATTGCAAAATATTAATTTTTTCTTGAAGCTCCAACAAACTGTAGAATAATGAAATCCACATGATTATCCTACAGTTTAATTTTTCCTGTTCTACCAAATATGATTTTCTTTTTCTTATTCCAAGATTTCAATTTCATTACCTGTCATCATAGTATGTCCTTTAAAAGAAATACTACACCTGCCAAACACAGTACATACCTTTTCTTCAATCATAGCTGCATTAACAATTTTGATGTCAAAATATATACGTACAAGCATATGAGACACTATGCGATTAGGGACGTCTGCAATACATCACAAGGATGCCAAATGACAATGCTCATATGATATCAGCCCACAAATGTAACCATTCGTATTTGTGTCCTAATGTCTGATGCAAGTTCAGAAGTCATTTGCATGATGATATAATTACATATATTTAATAATTCTCCTATGTCCTTGTCCCATATAGATATTCACATATAAGAATGCTGCTGCTTAAATCACGTGCAAGAAACTTGCATAACCTGGCTATCAAAATTACAACTGATCATGCCAACAACACTGTCTTCCAACATGTCTCCTCTTCCTATTTTTTTATTTTATTCATCAAACAAAAATTACATAATTCAAAGAAAATAAGAAAATCAAAATGTGACAGGGACAATAATCATGCCAATGTAGGTCCACAGAAGTTAAGTTAGAATTAAAAGTTAATGGCTGAGACAATTGAATCAGGTATGATATTCAGACTTTGACACTTCTGTTATAAATATCAATTTTTTTACAATCAAGTTTAGAGCAGTTTACATTACATTTAAAGTGACTGTTCACATGTGTTACATTATGATTAATACTACAAAAAGTCATTTACAGGTGAAGCATTACTATGTAGAATTTTGTATGCAATACCTCAGTCTTACGATTCTTAGTATTTGTTCATAACAATTGAAATCACAGTTGCCAACTCTTTAGCTAATGTTGGCCTTCATATATATTGAGTTCTTCCCAAGAGGGGGGATATTGTAATGTATCATCAAAGTATATGTGCAGATCCAAACAGTGCAATCTTTTGCAACGGCCAGATAGACATTTTGTCAATGTGCAGATTTTTGAAATGATGCCTAAGATATTCGGAGTGGTTTATGTCATAATCTTTCAATTTCATTTTTCATGCATTTATTTATTTATTTATTATTGTTATTATTATTTTTGAAGGCATACTCAAAGTACAAATCTTCTCATTCATGTTTTGTTCTCTGTCTTTCTGTCTCTGTCTTTCCTCTTTCTTGGCTAACTTTGCATCTGATTAAACAAATGCACTATTTAGAGCTTAATCTTATTTGTTTGGGATTCATATCCACATTTTTGTTATATTATGACCTGGCTATAAAATTTGGCATTAATTTTACAGAGCTTTGTGAAGGAAATTTGTATGTTCATCCTGATGAATTCTGCAAATGTTGATGCATTTTGGATGAATCAGATGTGAATACACAAACACACACACACACACACACACACACACACACACACACACACAAGTACATACCAGTTTTCAGAGACTGAAAACAAACTTTTGTTCTGTCCTATGTAAGACAAAGTCTGTTTAGAAGCATACTGAAATGATAACTGGTACTATATTTAGAAGTTATTTTTTCATTACCAGATTTTCAACTGACATACTGTATGGCCAAAACTGTCTTCAAACCAAGGACCAAAACATAGAATAGAATAGAATACTTTATTGGCCAAGTGTGATTGGACACACAAGGAATTTGTCTTGGTGTAAATACTCTCAGTATACATAAAGAAGGAACATTCGTTAAGAATCAAGAATCATAATGTACAACACTTAATGATAGTCATAGGATACAATCAACATCAAATCATACTAGGAAACAGAGGATACAAGCAACAAAGTTATAGTCACAAGTGGGAGAGGATGGGTGATAAGGACTGATGAGAAGATTAACAGTAATAGTAGTGTACACTTTGTAAATAGTTGAACAGTGTTGAGGGAATTATTTGTTTAGCAGAGTGATGGCTTTCGGGAAAAAACTGTTCTTGTGTCTAGTTGTTCTGGTGTGCAGTGCTCTATAGCGTCGTTTTGAAGGATACATATATCTATCTTTAAAATATTTAGCACATATGTGCTTAAATTGCATTAGCTCAGTATATGAAACCCTGGAAATAAATGAAACTATGGTGTATCATTATCATTTCTTACAATTAACAAAATGTCAGTTTTATCATTCCTTAGAAAATTATTTTTGCAAAAATGAAAAACAGCTCTATGATACCCACCTTAGTAGTAAAGCTCCTAGTGGAGTTTGTAATTTCAGTAAAGATGTTAGGTAAACTTAACTACTAAGAGAGTCTAAATTCTAGTCTTTACTTAGCCAGAAAGCCAGTGATTTTCAACTAGTAACTGTCCCTCAGCCCTAGGAAGGAGGCAATGAAAACTTTTGAAAAATTTTGCCAAGAAAATTGCAGGGACTCGTCCAGGCAGTCTCTGATAATTGGACATGACTGGATAGAAAAAGAAAAAATTCTACATTTAAGAATAACAGTTCTATAAAATGGTTTAAACCAAATCTGGTCAGGACAGCTTGTACTTTATTTACAGGTAACTGTCATAATATTGATAATAACAAGATTTTGTTACTCTTTTGTTAGCTGAGGATAAAATTAAGCATTTCAAAAGGCAACCCATCACCCTTTCCTCTCAATATTGAATATAACAATGCCTGTGCTGCAAATGCTTATCAAATAAAGTCTTGGTCTCAACAGAACGATAAAATCCATGAATGCTATTTATACCTGGATAGCTATCTATCTTCTGAAATTATGCTTTATTGAATGCAGTAGGAGGAGCAATGATACCATGGACAGCTGGGAGTCATTGCACAAGTAACATGAATTATATTACATATGTCAAATATATAATTTGCATGATGATGTGATGGTGCATCATTAGCCACCTTTCAGATCAGATAACATCATTAGTCACCTTTTTTCCCAATCATAGATGACCATGTATGGCATACCTTACTATAATGCAACATGCTATTATTTAGAGCAAACTTAACGCCCACAGGGTGCTTATATCCTGCCTGTGGTGCCGCCATGGAAATAGCGAAGGACCAGCCCGTAGCGTCTTTGCCAGCAAAAACAGAGCTCAGAGCCCCCACCAGTTTCATGTTTGGCAAAGGCCTCCTGCAGCCCTTTGCCAATGAAAACAGATCCCCCAGCCTGACCTGGATCACCAAAGTATATTTGACATGAGTGATGTTGAGCTGGCCATGCCTACCCGGGCCCCTGAGGTCAAACACAATACTGATGAGGCCCTCAATGAAATCGAGTTTGACACCCCTGGTTTAGAGTCATGGGGAAATAATTTGGACTTTTCATTTGACATTTTTCTGGGACATTGTTCTTTTGATTCCTTAACTGGGTATTGAAGCAAAATGATTAGTATGATCGTTGCTAGTCTATGGATAACTCTGATCTACTATAATAGCAAATTCAGTATCACAACTACTTATTTTTTTTCCTAATTATCATATTCAGAAAACTGTTCAAAATGGAGAGAGAGGGAGGGAGAAAGGGAGAGGGAAAGAGAGGGAGAGACAGGGAGGATTTTGAAAGAAGTAGAAAAGATTCAAAGTAGCAGAAAAAAGAAGTATTATGGAAAGGGAAAACAGACTTGAAACACATTTGAAAAAAGTATAATAGTTATATTTTGTATTTAACATTGTTTCTTCAGTTTCTTGTTTGTGATCAAGAAACTTGTTTCTGCTGCTTTTTCTTTGTGATCTGAAGAAATATATTCTAAAATGTGGTTTGCAGTAAAATGTTGTGATGTGAAAGATTTCTGTTTACTGTCAAAGGAAGCAACATTAATCTTCCATTCCCTTTTTCCATTCCTAGAAAAGCAAGCACTCTAAAGCACTGAAAATGCTATTCAAGAATTTATTCTCAACTGATTTTATTTATTTCTGCAATGCTTATTTCTTTTTTTGATTCATTGCATTTAAATCATACCTTTCCTTGGAATGAAACAGCTTCTAAGAATTGTATCTACAATCCACCTTTATTTTATTTTCAAAACAAATTTGTGAGTTACATTGAGTTGATAGGGAATGGCTGGTCCAAAGTTATCATATGAGGTTTCATGGTGGCATTGAATCTATTTCTTCAAACCTCCCTATTATTTTTCTTCCCTCATTCCTTTCACGTGGTTGGTGTTGAGTTGAGTAAATACATATTAGCAGAAATATCTAGCTATCAGAAATAAATCAAATATTGACTTCTGCACATACTTCTATGAATTTATAAGATGTTGTTTTTTAAAGGTTGTATAATACTGGAATTCAAAAGAAAAACTTTCCCAGAGTTTCAGTTTTTAGTTATGCTTTGAAATTTAGATAAATATATGTGAAAATGATAGAAATGTCTATTAAAATTTTGAAAAAATAGTTCCAAAACATTGGAAAATAATTATGGTTTTATTTATTTTGTTTAATGTATGGCAAATATGCGGATTATAATAGTTCAAATGTTAATGTCCAGTCCACCCAGCCATTCAAGGTCTATGTTGAAAAAATCAGACCTTAGGCCAGTGTAAGCTCTTGATGGACATTCAGGCACAATGTGATGGATATTTTGTAAGTCAGTCACACTGAGCGGTAGAGACAGGATCCCATTTAAACAATGAGTCCTTTGCAGACACCATGTTGGTATGGATCCTGTTTCATGGCAACAGATACTTATGGTAATTAATTGACTTTCTGCAAACCCAGCATATGTATATAGTTTCATGAGATATAAGGTATGCTTGTTTGTTACATTGTGCAAAATTTAAAAGTTTCCTTTCTTTTATGTTAAGGACATTTGCTCCTGGAATTTCTGTCATCCAGACCTGAGATAAACAGAACAATTTAAGAAATGCATTTGATTTATATCATAAAGAAACATATACTAGTTTCATACCTTCTTGTCAAGATTATTTAATGTGAAGAATAGTCCTAATTAGCTAGGTTTCTCCTTATTTTAAGCATGCTCTAAGGCAGGGGTGTAAAACTTGTGTTGTCACATAGTGATCAAGTTTTTTCCCTTTCGCTAAACTGGGGTTGGGCATGGCCAGTGCATAACACAACCAGCCCGCAGTGTTCAAGTTTGATAACTCTGCTTTAAGGCCTGGTTTAAAATAGGGATCCTGTGACAGCCTAAAGATTTAGTTGTTAAGACATCAGGCTATAAAATGGAAGACTCTGAGTTCTGGTTCTGCTTAGGCACAAAGTTGCCTAGGTGATTCTGGACCAGTTTTATCTATCAACACTTGAAAGAAGTTAATGGAAAACTTCTGAAAGTGCTGCTGTCTATATCATACTTATTCAATATTTACCTAACTGCTGTAATCCTGTAATTGTAATTGAATTGAATATAGCCAAAATTAGTATGAATTCATTAAATTAATGGCTAAAGTGGCCATGACCTATCTAAAATTCATTGATTTCAATAAGTCTATTTAGGTCTGGATTCAAATCATAATACCCCCATATAAAAAAATAGTTATGCACAAAATTTTAAAAACTGGCAAAATAATTTCTTACATTGCAATGAAAAAGAATCTTCCTCCCCATAAATCTGTAAAGGAACAATTTAGATATTCAAAATAACTTATTTCATAACAAGGTGTACATTATGGGTATTCTGCTGGAAGAAATAAAGGCAAGAAGTAATTAGGCAATAGATTTTGATCTTTTTATTAAGAGCAAGTTTAGACATGACATCACAAACACGGAAGGTTTTTAAGAGGACCTGCACATATGGTCTATTTTGAAATGGTAATGTGGACAACAATAAAGACTATTACTGAAACTATCACTTGGATTTCAACACAAAATCTTGTCTTAATGACTATAACACACATTTTTACATATGTGATGAAGTATGTCAAATAATGGCTTTTCAAAAGCAAACATTTAAGAAATGCCACAACTAATGATGATATTTTAGGGTGACCTGAATGCTATCCTGTTTGATTTTAAGATTGTTTGATGTTAAAATATGTAAGAAAATTCATATCCAGTATCTTTCTGTTCAAAGGTTTATGGCATTGCCAGGTAAATTCTGCTTTTCAAATGAATAAGATACCTTAAAGATGGTTATCTTTATTTTGCAAGATGGACTACCCTTTATTGCAGTTTTAATAAAACTGGACTGAATTATTGAATTTAGTCTTGCCCACTGAACTACATGCTTCCAGACTTCTGCAGAGCTTCCTCCATGCAAGGGTTCCATAATACTTTAAAAACATGCCTTTGCTGTGAAGCCTGGGGTTAGGCTTTATGTTAACATCTGGCAGTTTTTAATAAAATACTGGATATTTTTATCTAGGTATACATGTTCTTCTCTCTGGCTTTTTTCTCTTTCCTTTTAAACAATTTGAATGCCTCAGTCATTTTAGAGCAGGGGTGTCAAACTGGCAGCCTATGGGCTGGATGTATCATGCACAGACCACACCCACTCTGGTTCTGCAAAGGCAAAAAAACAACAACATTGTGATATGTCACAATACATCACATGACACCATTGAGTTTGACACCATGAGGCCCTCTAAGTCTGTCTAATTAATCAAACAAATAAATAAAGGTATAATGAAGTAAGGATACTAGCCCAATTGGAAAATATCACATTGTATGATGCTAAAATCAGCCCATGGAATCCTTGGGAAAAGTGCAAAGGCTTTAAGAAGTATATAAGTTCTGTTAATAGAACAGAGAAACTATATATGACAAAGAAAATGGAAAGAAAAAAGATATAAAATCTTCTCTTTGACTTTTTTTCCTTATGTATAACTAATCAACTCAGAAATCTATCTAATCTGAACCTCTGAAATTGGCAGGCTGAGGTCAAAATTACTTCTATGATTGAAGGTTTCATTCTAAAGCAGACTTTGAAACTCAGCATTATCAAAAAATATTCATACATCTTAGTCAACCTTAGTAAAAGTAAAGTCCTGTTTGCATTTATCTTGCTGGGCAAAAGTTGGGGTGAAATAAATGTTTTACAGCAAAAAAATATACACTTTGAAAGCTGGTTATTTTTCAGGAAACATTGATCCTTTGAGCCACGTCAACATCTAAGTTATTAACAAACCAGGCTAAAATTGACCTACTCAAAGGATGTACGATTCAGTATCTTTGGGTTATTACGTAGTCCTAGGATAATATACAAGAATTGGGTACCTAAATGATGTCCTTCTGTGGGGAGAGAAATCTGGGTTATTTTGTGATTCATCTATCATAGCTAAACTGCACATCTCATTTTAACAGATTATAGTTTTGAAAAATCCGTGCACTATTTTTCACTGGTTATAGTAGGGAACTCATGAAAACTGACACATAGCTTTTGGGCTTAATATTTTGAAAACAGGAAAAAATACTGGTTCTGTCCATCAAAATAACAAGAACAACAGGGAGGATCAGGAAGAAAGACTGGCCTTCTCATGGCTTCATCTCACAAATATGAGAACCTCAGTCTCTAGTCATCACCAGGTAGATTATATCAATGTAACACAGGTTGTCACAAATCATTCTTTTTCGGATCTTAGACACACTCACCACCAAGAGTTGTGGAATGGAACAGCTATAGGGGAAATAGTAATTTTCTGTTTTATTGGATGTGTTGTGCTTTTAAATGTTTATTATTGTAAGTTGTTTAGCATTGAGTGGACAGCCTACAAAGGTTTTTAAATGTTTTTAAATTTAAATGTTTTTAAATTTAAATGTTAGGGTCAATTTGTTTCATATTAGTGGGTCTACCTGGCACTGAATGGTATATTAAAGGTTATGCTAGGTCACAGGATGGACTTCAGAACCAAAAGTCAAATTTACTTAAATTAATGTAATGAAGTTCAGTTAACATGCATGAAAAAGATTACTGGGAATCTTTCCAAAGATTATGAAACATCATGTATTAAGGATTCTTTGGGGGCCAGGGCGAGAGGCGGAAGGAGGCAGAATTTTTTGAGACTCTAATGTTCTGTATCTTCTGAGTTAAACAATGTGGTCGTACTATTGGGTCCAAGCAAGAATAGAAACCATAACTTGGAGCTGACCTAGTCTGATCCTGGCAGAAGAGAAAACAGTAGTGAAAGCTGTAATTTTGTTGGAGGTTTGAACACAATAGTAGTGATTCTTTGGTCATCACGATATCTACTTACCACACCGGGGCAAATAGACTCTTGGTAGAAAGAAAATATTTTGCTATGACATAGCTAACCTGAGGCCACTTTCTG
Organism: Bungarus multicinctus; assembly: GCA_023653725.1. NCBI lineage: Eukaryota > Metazoa > Chordata > Lepidosauria > Squamata > Elapidae > Bungarus > Bungarus multicinctus. Next base: position 44,485,611 of record CM042849.1, on the reverse strand, counting down.
GACAGATGTGTACAGTCAGAGGACATGCTTTTCAATTGTCTATTTGATAGTATTTTATTTATTTATCTAATTTATATAGCTGCCCGTTTTACAAACAAGTTACTCTGGAATGTGTACAACAAAATTAAACAATAAATAAATGCATGTTCCCTAAATACAATCTTGTTATTATAAAATATTTTTCAATATCAAGAGTCCTAACATCATGATAGAATGCTTTAGCTTCCAACAAATTAAAATGTATATGGTAGAAATAGGATAGGGCAGAACAATGCCACTTAGTATTGACACTACATTATCTGAACCAGAGCACTGACGAAACATAAGTAAGTAAAATGGACAGATCTGCTAGTGGACAATCCTTACATTTTCAAATATCTCAAAGTGTTAAGAAAAAGTAAAAGCCAATCATTTGGTGTCATTGTAGAAGATATATAAGGCAAAACCTTTCAGATTTAACAGCATCCAGGACAAGCTATGGATTAACTGAATGCTCAAGGAGTTGGGAAAATAGTATCTAGTTGTAAGCGGAACAAACAGTTTTTGCTATTACAATTGTTAGTATCTCTGTGTTAAGCTTAAACAGCCTGATATAACAAATAGAATTAGGCAAAGCAAAGGAAGCATTTCAAGATTCCGCAAGAAAACAGAAACACTGGTTCATAACCATTGTGTCTTCATAATGTTGGAAAGATAAGTCCAGAATTGGCAAAATTCTATCCTGCAGCACAGCCTGTTTTATAAGAAACACACACAGTCAAAGTCCTTATCATTCCATAATTTTCTTGTTCATTTTAAAATTCAATATAAACCAGGTGGTCTTGTAAAGAGATTGATGAGCAAGGCAATAATTCCCTCAGAGGTATTGTATAACCATTTTTTTTAGTTTTGATTCTTGTTCTGTGCCTTCTCCTTTTCTCAGAACTATTGAGAAATGCATTCAACTCTTTCATGGAAATTGTTCTGGTGGAAATGTATGCATGGCATTTTCTGTAAGAGTTATAATTCATTGGACAGTGGCTAAACGATAATGATGGTACACACCTAAAGTATGAAGATAATGCAGCATTTTTCTCTATAGACAAAGCTCATCTTTTCATAGTTGTTATAATAATGATATTGGCTTCCTGTTCATTTGAAGAGTAGTTAATGAAGAATGTGCTTGAATGGCACATAGCAGGCAATGAATATAATGCCTTATGTATGCATTTCTCTTCTGGATAAATACACAATGCAAGGCTTGTTTTTTTCCCCTTTCTCTTCTCTGATAAGCATTTAAATCACTAGACAATCTTAATATGGTCCACTAACTGAAATCTAACCTGAAATTTTACAGATTTTCTCTGATCCATACATAATATCTGGTCCATCTAAGGGGGATTCAGCAAAATGTTATATATCATGGCTATATCAAAAAGAGAAGCCAACATTACAAATTATTTTTTTTCTATTGTGTGTACGAATTTACTTGTCTTGCATGTTGTATAATTTTCCATTATCATTTTCTACTTTCCAAAGAATTTTGTAATGGTTTCGTTAGGAGCTCTAACATATATGTTCAAAAAGATATACAGTAAAATATACAGGAGCAGAAGGAACTGCATGTATGTTTAAATTATTAATGGAAGTTATTTTGGTTGGCCTGAAGCTACATGGCTTTTCAGAAGACTATTATTATAACCAAGCCTTCCCAGAGTTCTAGATAGAACTAGTTGCTTTCAACTTCTCAGGACTGTAGTCATAATGAAAACTAAGGGAATCAATACTGCATACAAAATCTAACACCAAAAGGGCAAATAAAATAAAAAATAAATGAATATTTTAAAAGTAAAAAAAAAGTAATTCAATGTGAAGACAAAGCAAAGAAAACAACTGGAACACAACTTGAACACTATTACCATTGACAAAATCACTGTCGTTCAACTGCAAAAGGCAGCTTACATTCTTTAAGATCATCAAACATCCACATTTGCCTATCCCAGGTCCTTGGCAAGGATTCTATCCATGGATAAAATGCCAAATCCTGTCCAAATATCTGACTGACTGGGTAACAAACTATAATAGTCACAGTAGAACAACTGTAGCAAAAGAAAGAAAAGATAGTACTAATAGTAATAGCTGCCTTGAACACCATCGCTATTGACAAAATCACCAACAGGCATTTGCAAATGACGGATTTACTTGGAACAGCTGACATCTTGGGACAATTCCTTTAATAACATCAAACAACATCTGCCTATCCGAGGTCCTTGGGAAGGATTTAATAAGTGGATAAAATGCCAAATCCAGTCTCAACATCTCACCGACTATGTGACCAACTATAACAATAGTTTGAAGGGATTGGTAAGGCAACAGGCCTCTTTTAGATTTAAGAAGAGCACTTTCTTAGTTTTGCTTCCAGAAATCATTCAGCTGCTTACATGAAGAAATGAATTGGGACTTTACAAAAGCTGGAAAATGTACTCTGAGCTAACCTTTCCATATTTATTGGTACAGAAGAGATGTCCAAGCTAGCAAGGGCTTCAGTGATAAAGTAATACATAGCATATACCAAACATGACAAATTGTCTGACATGAGTGACAGCTTGTGGTGGCTTGCTGTCCCTGAATGACATTGGAAACAACAGCTCTGGATTTAAACATGCCATTCTTCAGCTATGTCACAGTCTATCTGAAGTTTAAGATAAATATTAAATTTATCCTGGAATGTATCTGTTTAACTTCTTTAAGATTCAATATCATTAAATATAAAAATTAGCATTACATCTATTGTGACTTATTTTATTTGTGCGGTATCTTTTTAAAAAATATTTATTATATTTATACAGCTGCCTTTCCCACACTTGTGATTTTAAATGCTGCACATAACAACAAAAATAAATGCAAATAATTAAAAATTCTAACACACACTAGTTTAAAAAATGATCAAAATTTAATTAAAAGAGTTAAAAAACTGTAATAAGTAAAAAATGAACACGAGACAGTAAATTCCAAGCTTACACAAATATAACTATTCAGCGGTCATCATGCTTCAGTGGACTCTTCTGGCCCTATGGCAAAGCCAAGTTTAAAGGGCATTCCAAAGAGCCATTAAGATTGGGGCCAATCTTAACAATAATTTAATCAGATCATATATTGCATTTATTTAATGGCATCTTAAGCACAATTGTCTTTCTGGAGAATTATGGTCTTCATAGGTTCATCAGTTTAACTCTATATTGCTTATTTAAAAAATAAATAGGATTTGTTATCCTGTTTTTCTTTGCTAAAATTATGCTTTCCTTAAACATAAAATGGAATCACAGTATGTTTGTACTGAGTCAAAAATGAAAACATGTCATTGCAAATCGACATTGAAGATCAATCCTCTCTGGGTACATTTACATCACATATGCCAAATTCATTTACATCAGAGAGCAGAATTGTCTGACTCCCAAATTCTTTGAATGATGACTTCCAAATCCTTTGTCACTGGCCACATTGGCTGAGATACATAGGACTCCAGATATCAGATGATATCAGATTATCTATAATCCTAATGTGTATTATTTCAAGCTTCAGTTGTCCTATCACTCTATTGAGCCATGCAACAGTCCTTTAAAAACCTTGCAGGATAAAAGCAAGGTTTTTTAAGTTTCCTTTTTCAGAAACTTGTTTATTTAACCTAAATGTCTACTGGAGTTCTTTATGCCAATAAGAGTAATTCTCATAATATCAACTGCTTCAGAACCATTAAAGTGTACCCTTAAAGTTCACATTCATAAAACCATTTGTCTAGAATTCATCCAACAATATATATTTCTAAATGTCAGTGACTGACTTTCTGCAATCTCTTTCTTAAACAAAGTTATTCTTCCTTAACTTTAAAAACGGAGCACATAGAAATAACTTGATATACTGTTTTCTTTATGTTATTTATTCACAGAGATTTAAGCTAAATTGTAACAAAAAGCTGGATTCATGCATTAGATTTTAGAATGTGCAGAGAGAAAAACTTTCTCATGTAATTTGCTTTGTTTCAAATGGCATATGCTACCAATTAATAATCAAGCAGGAGTTTACTAAAAGACAAGTTGCAATTGAAACTAAATTGCTTCCATTAATTTACTCTACATGTCTCTCCAGATTTTGCTTTACATAAATGTCCAGCTAGCAGGTGTTCCCAACCTGCATTACTTAGATGTTTTTCTTTTTCTTACTCTAAATGTTCCAGGTTATTCCAATCTCATTGTTATCTGGTATTTGGGATCTAAGAGTGATAGAAATTGTTGGGGATGGCAAGCATGAGCAAAGTGAGACTATGCCACAAGGAGAAGTTTATAAATTAAAAATGCTTCTTTGGTCAGATTCAATTCTTGGTATCTTCATGAACATGCTCATGTAGATTTATAGCAATAATATGAAAACGGTTTGCCATTATCTTCTTCCAGGATGTATTTAATTTTCCAATCTAGCCTTGATGTTTTCTGGTAATCTCTCATCTAAGTACTAACCAGTTCTACCCCTACTTAGTTTTTCCAAAGGTTTCCATTGAGTTGGAGAAGTTTGTGAAAATTAAAATATTTTCTCTTCCAAAGCATGCAATCATCTATAACTAAGCTGAGGTAGCCTCAGACCTTTTCCTATTAACTACTGCAAGGCATATAGCTTCAGTGAGATTATTATTTAATTGAAATAATGCTAAACAGATAGTTTTCAATGTACTTAATAACCATTCAAAATCACAATGGACTAAAAACTTATGATCCATCTTTGAAGTTATGACCACATGATCATAGTTTAGTTGCTTGGCAACTGCCTCATATTTACAATCAATTGCAGTATCATGTTATCACTTGTTTGTGTTTTCTAATATTTATTTGCCATTTTCTGGCTATAATGCCATTCTGCAATTATGATCTTATGGTTCTTTTAATGCCATTATAATTCACTTAACAACCATAATGAAATGGTGTGTGTGTGTGTGTGTGTGTGCATACAGTGTGTGAAATCATACAGTTCAAAACTTGGAAATGCCACAGATGACGTTTGTGTCAGTGAAAAGGTAAAAAATTCAGTTACAGAATATAAATTATTTTTCAAGTTTCAATTATGATTTCTTACTTGTTCTGGATGAAATACTATTTTTCATCTCATTTGAAATTCTTAACCTCAAATGTATATAACCCATGTTCCTTTAAAACAAAAATTAAACCATGTTGGCTGTTGGGTATATTATTTATGATATCTCATCTTGGAAAGTGCTTTGGAAACAAATGAAGGCAAATATACATTTCCCAGGATAATGTTGCAAATATACATGTCCCAGGATTCAATGTGCATTGGTCACTGGGACCAAAGATTAGTCTTCTAAGTTTTCGGATGCCTGCTGGTTTGGAAACACTAAACAGTATTTTTAAATAGTGTATCTAGTTGAACATACCTGTAATGGTGCATCTTATTTAAACTAACATACATACTGATTCAATATAACTTAACATTTGTTCAAGGTAAATATCAAGATTCATGATATAATGTACTTGGATCATAACAGGAAGCTCATGAAATAAATAATCGCTTTGGTGTTCGAACCAATTGGCAACTTACTAACAGCAATTCAGCAATAATTCACACTATTCACCTGACTTGGCTAGACTCTTGGCTCCAACCTGGCTGAAGTCTTCCAGACACATGAAATTGTATGGATAGGTTTAAAAATAAAACTTGTTAATATGAGGATAAACCAGCTGGATGGTCAGTGAGGTACTGGTGAGCCCCTAGCTGTGATCTCTGGCTGGGCCCACCCACCCACGCTTGTTGTATGCTTTCCCTAAATAACTAACTTTTCCCCCACCCAGTCTGCACAGGTGAGTTGCATGCCGCCCTGGTGTGCCTGAGTCCATTAGCTGCCTGTTTGAAACTGCATTTCAGCCCCAAAGCAGAGCAAGTGAAACGAGCACATGTGCATGACCAGCGAACCCCTTGTCAACAAAAGTGTAGTCCATCTCTGGGATAAAACACTTTGAAACTTTATTTTCCCGTTGTCAAAAGGAATCCATTCATATATGCACTGTAATTTAATTCCATGTCTTTTTTTAACCATTTTTGCTATGGTTTAAGAAAAAAGATTGTCGTGGCCTTGTGGAGTATACAACTTTTTGGTTAGTGACATAGCTGACCCATCTATCCTGAAAAACTGGTTCATTTAATTGTTTGGTAAATATTCTTGCCTTTTTTGGAAGTACAGGATCACCACAAAGAAGAACAGCATTTCCTTCACCATTTCTTGCAGCAGTTTGATGATCAGTAATGTCAGTTATCGTTATTTCAACACATATGCAGGTTTTTATATATTATGGAGACACTTCAGCTTAATTTAGCAATTTCCTGACTCTGGATTATCTGTGATGGACTTCAGTAAATTTCTTCCTCTTTCTTTGATCCAGCTTCAGGCTGTGTTGTTTCTTGTTCACCTCCCTTTGAATATGGTCCACTGTTGTTTAATAGTAGTCTATCACATTATTTACCAAATTGCCCCATTAATAACTTAATAAACACAACTGGCCCCATAGTTTTGGTTATAATTTATTGGGGTTGTTAAATGGGTCACTATATGACATGAATTGATTTTACAACTGTTTTTACAATGGTCATACAGTAAATCACTATGATCATTAAATAAATCACATAGTTGTTAAACAAATCCATTCTCCCTAGTGGGCATACTTTGTTGGAAATTAGTAAAAAAAAAAAAACACTGGAAAGCAGGAAATAAGATCACAAATTGTGGTCAACTGACCATGGGATGTTGCAGCCAATCATAAATGTGAGCCAGTTATCAATTGCCTGAAATGTGATTGAGTGAATGTTGGTGTGTAACTTTGAGGGTGGGTATAAGTAACTTTTTTTAGCATATTGTCACTTAAAGAGTCATTAAGTGACAGGTCCTTAAGCAAGGATTACCTGTATAGGTTACCAAACAATTTGAGGCTCAGGAATAAGATCATATGTTTGCCCATCATGAAAGTGACTCTGAGATGCATTTTTCCAATGCTGCTTCCAGAAACATCTTATTCAGTTTCTGTCACTACAAGTACTACCATGTGAATTGCTGATATGTTTTAATTTATTCTAAGCTAGGCCTGCACTTTGATTGACTCCTAAACAAAGTTAGAAATTCCCCTTAATTCTCTTTTTTTTAGTAAAATTTTGATGCCTGTTATAGAACATTCTTCTCTCTAGTATAATGATTAATAACACTTGCCAGCCATGTGGAAAATTCATGGATCTAAGCTGCTTTATGTTTATTTACTTTTAATTATTATTATTTTTCCCTGAGCTATCTATTATTGTGCTGGACTTTTTTCTTTTTAATTAGGCAACAAAAACTGAAAAAGTTGTATTGGAATTTAGGTGTAATTTCTTATTTCTATTTTTTAAAAGAAGCACAAGAGAAAGTAGATAGTTCATGAAAATAAAAATAGTTGGTTTTCAGCTAGGGATGTTCTAACCTGTATGTCATATTGTTCTTCAGAATATCTTCCAGCTTTGTTTCTGTATTCCATATTTACCTTTAATGGTCCATCATATATAAAAGTATATGTCTGTTTTGGCAGAGGTTTGACTTTCCATCTCTCTATGGATAACCAAAAAAATCACAGGTTAGGAACTCAACATACAGTGCTGCTCATAAATCTATCAAATTCTTGTTGAAAATCAGCCAGTTTCTTCATCTTGTGACAATTAAATCAATGAGCAAAAGAAAGTTCTAATCTAATCACCAACACTAGAAAAGCTGGCCTGTTATGATAGAGACTGACTTGAAAAGAAAAGAATTGGATTGCCGCTAGCACCAATCTTATATTGACAAGCGAAACAGGAAGCCCGGCCAACAGTTTCTTGTATCTGTCTGAGTCATTGAGGAGAGGCTGATGAGCTGTCTCTGCTGCTGCAGTGCCTCAGATGCTGTTTTCTTTGATTCTGCTTTGATTCAGAAGTGTCTACACACTTTTATCCATTTGAGAACAAGATTCAATGCTAACCCATCCGAGACTAATAGTGTATGCATGCCAACTTCTTAATGTAAGAAAACTTGCTATTCTGTCCTTCACAATTTACATATTTCCCCTTGCACATCAAAACTGCTTTCTGCCTCAGGGGCAGGCTATACAGGCTTCCTGTGGTGTGTCCCAAATGAACACTTTGGGGAGAGACAGTTATCACTGTAGTATGACAGTCTTGGATAAAATGGATTTATGATGCCAAATTCTTATATCCCTATTGCTATATTACTGAGATTTTTTTACATGATAAAATATTCAAGCACCAAAAACAATTCAGCCACATCTCTGGGTAATCTCAATATCAAGGATATCAAGTAGAAGGGTAAAGCAAAACTATCCTTGACCAATTATTATTTAATGCCTCTATGAATTGGGGAATGTCTTGTCCAATTATTAAAGGTTCACACAATTCCATGATGGGATATAAACGCATAGAAGGCCATCACAACTCAAAAGTAAGAGATAGCTGTTATTATACAGATGACATATTAATTGTGTCACAATCATCAACAGAGATAGTAGTTCCATTTTCCAAAGATCATTTAATGTTGATTCACTTTAAACTAGTTTACAGAATTCCTGTGCATAAATGAAAACATGTACTTCGAAAGACTCTACATATTCAGGTAAACATAATCCATATATCCATCTCAAATCCCTTAAAAAGGTTCTTATTTTGTTTTCCATTTCTCACAATAAAGGAACAAAATTCCAGTTTAAATAAAATGACTTAAGAACGAAATGCCTGAATAATGCCTCCAGAAACCTCTGAATTAATTTTACACATAGCAAGAAATTGAGTTTACATATTTGAGGAAACTACTACAAGTGGCCAAAATGAGTCTTCATTCTGAGCTCTGTCTATGTTGAAGTGGTTTTACTAGCAATAGCAGTAGCACTTAGACTTATAAACCACGCAATAGTACTTTACAACTCTAAGTGGTTTACAGGGTCAGCATATTTCCCCCAACAATCTGGGTCCTCATTTTACCAACCCTTCCAAGAATGGAAGGCTGAGTCAACCTTGAACCATTCAGAATCAAACTCCTGGTAGGGAGCTAAATTAGCCTGCAATATTTCATTTTAACCACTGTGCTACCACAGCTCCTAGCCAAAATGGAGATGGGGCATGAATTATTAACTATAAATTTTGCTTAACATTCCTTTTTCTTTTTGTATCTACAAGGATTCTAGGCTGTAGTTGATAACTAGTTATATTTTTAAGAGGGGATGTGCTTAAAAATTTACTGTAACCAAATATCTCTCCTGAAGTATTCCCGACTCCCATTATGAGTAGGATATCATAGCTATGCTGTGATTTGTATATCCTACTCCCATTATGAGTAGGATATCACAGCTATGCTGTGACTACGTAAACATATTGAATTGTTGTATGCCACCAACTTACAACATGGAAGTATGTAGTAGGAGAGAGAAAGGAGATGGACTCAGAAATTCCACCAAGAAGAAATTCAAAAGTAATGTTAAAATGGTGTAGGATGAAAGAAGAAGGAAATTTTCTTTTTTAGGTGAAGGAGGAATTATTTTTTGTAGGAAAAAAAATACACAGGAGTTTGTAGTTCAGCACTACACGAGATTGTAATTTTTATACTTATGTAATTATTGTCCTAATGTTCTAAAAGTCCCCTAAGCAGAAGGTACAACCTTCCAAAGGTGCCATATTCTTGCAATTTCATTATGTTTCATCCTTGCAGCATCACTGTGAGAAACAATCTGTTTTCATAAAATTGTTGTCGGCAATAATAAATAATTTCCTTATTGATTGGTGACTCAGGATGTGTAAAATCTCTCTTATACACACTCACAAACAAATACTACATATAATCTGGATTAATTTATGCATTTACATTCAATTAACATAACTAAATAAAGACCAGAGAATAGTAGGGATAGCATTATGAATATACCAAATGTAAATTTTCTATCTCTTTAAAATATTTAATATACATTTATTTACTAGGTTTATATCACACTGTTCCCTCTTACCTTTTTTCACCATGACTGTGAGACAATCACAGATTCTAAGTCACCAGCAAGTGTTTCATAGTTAAGACTGGACTAGATGCTGAGTCTCACCAATGCCCAACTAACACCTTATTCACTATACCATATTAGCTCTTTTTCTGCATTCCTTCTGGTTTCCTGACTACAATTTTGTGTATTCAGAAATCATATTCCTACACATGAAAGTATTCTCTCTTTCTATCAAGAGGAAGATTGTGGGTGATATATATTAGACATACTGTATATTATAATCACACAGGCCAGTTTTAAAACATGACTAATAATACAAGAAAGAAACTTTTTAAGATAGAGTTTGCTGCAAGGGGTCTGAATCTTATAGATTACAGTGCACTTACATCTCTTTGTACAGGGCAAAAGATATGAAACCAAAATTATATAATGGAAATGTGTCTCTCTTCACACAATTCCTGTTAATGCCAAGATAGTGCTTCAAAGAATTGTATTTAGACATACTTCAAATCAAGAGAACAGAACCCTTTTGGCTATTCAATAAATAGAAAATAGGCTTCTGTATACTCCGTGAACATAGCTTATAGCAGGTGTGTAGAGACAATAACTATCAGCCTTGAGTAATGGAGATGATTGTTGGCACATGAATAGAAGCATAACAGTGTATTCTTTTGATTCATAAAAAATGGTTACCACACTACTGCCAACTAAAATATGATCTGGGAAAGAAAAGTAATACAGCCACAGATGCAATAGGTGTGTTAGTTAAATGGAAAAAGTTGGTTCTTCCTACCAATTTTATTTTTTTAACCTGAGAATTATTTTGAAGAAAGAAAAAAATAAAGCCATGGTGCCAAACAAAGTTTTAATATATATAACAGATTAAAATTTTAATGGCTACTGCTGTTTATTCATGCTTGAATGCCTCATCAACTATATACAAGGGATATTTGGAAGAATGCAATATTAATTTTGAATTCCAAATGTCAATGCCTATTTTAACTAAGCATAAACTGAGAAAGGTTCATTGACTTCTTTGTGCTTTCTATATAACCATGTGTTTCTAAATTAAAATGAATATCCTGAATTTAATATGCATAGAACCATAACATAACAGTCTACAAATTCACTCCAGATGCATACTAACTGCTAGAATAAGCATTTCCAAATACAGTTTTACATAATATACTTATCTGCTTCATTTAGCCATCCACATAAACTCAATACTTTCCAAGCATAAACAGGTTGTTAAATACATTTAAGAATTTCAAAATGAACACCAGAACTGTAGTTATCATTAAAATGAAGTGCTGATGTTGGCATCCAGCCACATGGAGCTGTTTATCCAGAACTGTATTAAAACTACAAACTTTCATTTTATTTTTCTGATGTCTCTGATAAATGGAAATACCTTCTGGAATTACACATGCTCAATAAAACACACAGATGTATTTGTGTAAAATTAAAAGTGCATCTACATCAACAGTTTAGTAATTTACACTTCCCAGAGAACCATGAGAAGAAAGAGTTGTGACGAAGTTTTCACATTTTATTTTCATATAGGAATAAGTCCGAACTACAATTGTCAGTACTCTAACTATTCTAGATTCCTGTAATACAGACTAGCTTTGATACTGAAGTTAATGTTCAACTTTGGTGCTGGACATGTGACCATCAGAATATATAATTAGTGGACATTTTAAATTTAAAGTATTGCCATTCAGAGCAGTTCTATTTTTAACTCAATGTATCCAATGAAGTTATGAAAATAGAGTACAACCATAAATAGTGAATATACTAAGCATGAACATACTTAACTAAATCAAAAATATTTAATGGAAACAGAACCCATGTCAGTTAGTCCTGTGTTGTTCATGAGAATAACAGAATTGAAAAGGACCTTAGAGATCTAGTCCTGCTCAAGTAGATCTATACTATCATTATGACAGTTGCAACAACAAAAAAGGAAAATAACTCAGTTTAATGAAAGGGCAGTCTATGATTTTGCAGCCTTGTCTACATTTTACAAGGCAAACCTTATGAAAGCACAGATGCTTTTTAATGACTGTTCTATGGGGAAAATAAATCTTTTGATAACAACATTTTACATATTTTAGAACAGAAGGACCAAAAAGTTGCAAATAACTTACAGCATCGCAAAAGGAAATTGAGGGCCATAAATATATGTCCTCAGATCTAATCAGGGATACAGTGCCTAAATTTGTCCATTTCAAAACCAAAACATAATGCATTTAGAAAATTATCATATCAGAATTCCAGCTTAGCCATTCTGTATTGAAAAAGTATAATGGTATATGAAAATGTTCTATCCAGATGCCATATTTTTGACCAAATTGGCAATAGCACAATAAAACAATCAATTTTCATTGTCTGCCTTTTCCTCTTCTGGTCATTGACTTAGTTATTCTTCCCCTCCCATTTCACATGACTGCCCAATCACTATAAACATATATTTTATGAAGCCCTTAAAGTTCTGTCTGATGAATGATGAATTTACTATTTTTCATTCTGTTGCTCTCTGTGGCATATTTGCCCAGAACATATAGAAGAAACTGACATCACCATTTTGCTTATCTGCATCTGATGGTTTTTCTAGTCTGTTAAAATAATTCCTCTGAATAGGAATTTATTTGGACGTTGGAAATACTTGAGAACTCTCAAATTGCATACATAGTTTGACATATCTGTAGCTATATTTGTAGTATTATATAAAGAGAGATTTTAATGCATATAAAATAATATTTTTGAACAAAGATGAAAAATTTTAAAGAATATCTATGAGCTAAATTCATTTTTATTCATTTCAGGGATTTATGCTTTATATATATTTAGTACTCACAGATGAAGCTGGATTCCAGCAGAGCAGCTCCTATACAATATATTCTTGGCTGAGTTCACACATTGAAATGGCATGTGGGAATCACCTTGATAGGAGGATGCACCACAGACTGAAGAAGTGGCATGTTTTTTTATCCCCAAAAGAAAAGAGAGGTTATGGGAAGCATTTCAGAATGGATCCTCCCTAGTTTTCCACATAGTAAAAAGAGAAAAGAGAAGAAATATTTCCAGACTTGTAAGATTCTATTAATATCATCATAAAATAAAAATAGAACTAGTATTCATTGTTATGCATCTTGTCTGGACTCTCTCAAATGGTTACAGGTTTACATTGTGCTAAAAATAATTTATTATACAACAATGTGACATGCTCTTGTATAGGATTAACCTATAAAGAAGAATTTATAAATCACAATCTTTATAGCAGATTAGCTTCATACTTAAATCTCAAAAACAAAGCAAAGAATTATGAGGAACTGCTTAAAATGTTGGGTTTAGTTGTAAAGAGATTTTAGAATTTAGAATATAATAGAGCTGGAAGGGACCTTGGAGGTCTTCTAATCCAGCCCCTGTTTAAGCAGGAGAACCTCAGAAAAGCGACTGTCCAGTCTCTTCTTGAAAACCTCCAGTGATGGAGTGCCGGCAATTTCTGAAGGAAAGCTATTTCACTGGATAATTGTCCTTACTGTTAGGAAGTTTCTCCATAATTCCAGGTTGCTTCTCTCTTTATCAGTTTCCAACCATTATTTCTTGCCCTGAGCTCTAGTGCTTTGGAGAATAATTTGACTCCCTCTTCTTTGTGGCAGCCCCCCAAATACTGAAATACTTTTATCATGTCACCACTAATTCTTTTTTTCTTTAAACTAACAAGAGCAAAACCTGCAGCCCTTCTTGATTTGGTCATCTTAGTTGCTCTTCTCTGGACTTTTTCCAAAGTCTCAACATCTTTTTGAAGTACGATGACCAAAATTGGTTGCAGTATTCCAAGTGTGGTCTTACTAGGATTTTGTAAAGCAGCACTAATACTTGATTCTATGCCTGTGATCTTCATTCTATGCCTCTATTTATATAACCTATGATTGTATTAGCTTTTTTGGCTACTACTGTACATTGCTGGCTCATATTCAAATGATCATCCACTAGGACTCCAAGGACCATCTCACAGTTACTGTTTTTGAGCCATGTCTCGCATAACCTTTACTTAATCTTTGATTTTTCCTGTCTAAATGCAAAGCTTTGCTTTTCTTCACATTGAAATTCATTTTGTCGGATAGGGTCCATTGTTCACATTTGTCAAGATCTTTTTGGGATCCTGAGTTTGTCTTCTGGGATGTTGGCTATTCCTGCCAGTTTAGTATCTGCAAATTTGATGAGTTCCCTTTCTATTCCTTCATCTAAGTCATTTATAAAGATATTGAAGAGTACTGGGCCTAAGATGGAGCCTTGTGGTACTCCACTTTAGTTCTTTAGTCCTATTACTATAGGTAAAAATACCTATTTATGGCAAGTGAAAATATGCATTCAATGATATAGACACCAGTCAAAAAATAACTGGACAAAGACCAAAATTGTATTTTGCACAGATTACCACTAAATTGGTTCTTTAATAAAGGATCAGTTCATATAATAAAGAACCAGAAAATAATGAATCATAACTGAGAGAAGAAAATTCAGAACTATGGTAAGAGATAAATGATTTCATATACCAGTTCTATCGCACTAAACTGTACAGTCTCTTCCTATACTTTTTCTCATTATATTTTGACATTTTGTAGATTGATATTTGTTCCAGTTTAGTAACTTGTAGCTCTCAGTTGGTCAGTCAAAGCTTTAGTAAGATATGGAACATAAATATGAGTTAGGCATAGGAAAGTCATATGTTAAGGATGAGGTAGCCTTGATTGAATAAAATAGCTTTTAGGAAAGAACACCATTTTTCTACCTCCATATATAAACTAAAATAAAATCCAAACTTAGTGTAAAATTCCCTGCAGGAAGCTCATTTTCTTTTCACAATGACATTCTGGAAATGCAAATCAAACAGAAGTTTCTTTAAAATGAAAAATAAATACTTGCTAAGAATATTTTTGAAAAACACTTTTCCATTGGGCAGTTTTGAAAAGATAATTTAAAAGAATTGGCTTGAATTAAGATGTGTGGTCTATAAAAGCATTCAGAGAAAACGCTGCACACAAAAGGTTATCCAGTAGGCATTCCTTTTAGTTAAGATCATACTAACTGATGTACGAAGAACTGCCTGCTTCATTATCCATTGGGTTCATTCAACTTGTGATGTCATTACATATCATTACATACAAGACTATGTTGATGACATAATGCAGTGCTATTTACTTCATGACTACTGATTGGCTGCAATAATCTAGATCAAAATTAGGAAATTTTTGTTGGAAAGAGACCACATTTAACTTTTTTTCCTTTTTGGCAACTAAGAGCTAAAATAGAAAGAAAGATATTCCAAAGTGGATTGCTTCAATATATCTTTGGATTTTTCTTGTGGCTTCCCATTTTTCTTGTTTCCCATTAAAAAAAAAAAAACAGGAGGGGAGGATCCTTTTATTTGAACAGAAATATGATTTACAGAAAATCGATTTCCACATCATGGGTTCTTGTATACCTGTATACAAGTCAGTGAGTTCCAAAATTCAGGAGATCCAACATAATCCCAACACAGGTTTTTAGGCAACACCCACACAAGCACTCAAAGGCTTTCTTTCAGCTTCTACTACACTTCCTCTTCCTGCTGCTTCCCAACTAATGTTCTTATAAGTTCTACTGCTGGAGAACAATATCTTTTTATTTGCGTTCATCTGCTTCAGGCTGCTTTACAAAGCTATGCACCAAGATCACCATACTCAGCTGCCTCTCCGTTTAGTTTTCATAGCAAACAATTGTTGTGATGGCGAGAGAGAGGACTTAAAGGGTCAGGACAAAAGCAGCACAGTTGCTTGCCATTTTGTAGGCACCCTGTTATCTCATGGTCCGGTATGTAAATGACAATGAACAAAAAGAAAAACTATATTGTTGTTGTTGTCCTGTGATACATTACTATACAAGAAAGGATGGGACTAGAAAATAGATTACGTGTTGAAAAAAACCCAAATATATAAATACGTATTTTTAGGTCAACTCACCTTGTGACTTATTCATATGTGTCTCCATTTCTGAATTCCTTCTTCTTTCTCTGATATTCAGATCATTTTTACAATAACAGTTGGTGACATATTTTTTTCAAAAAAATTACTTTTTTCAGGAATATAAAATAGCAAACACAAAATTCTAACTTTGCTGAATGTGTCCACTTGTTCCAGTATGAATACACTGCTTTGAATTATTTACTCACCCCTAAATGAGAATTTGCTGTTGTCTGGCATTTTTTAGCCACAAGCATAGCTGCTTTTTTCCATTTACCTTCTGTCCAACTGTTCTGAATCCAATGGTGTAGAATTATCATTCCCACAAATTGCCTTTCATCCATTTGGCTTTTAGATATTGTTCTCAGGTTTATAAGAGGAATATTTATTTAAAAAAAAAAATCTAGCCATCTTTTTCAAAAAGTACATTGGTCAGTAGACAAGTGGGAATCCATGTTATGAGTCAAAAAAACCTCCAAAAACAAAACCCAGGAAATGTGACAATTCCTAATCTTCATTCCAGTATAAAAAGTATTATTCAATTAAAAAAATGACAAATAACGTTTCTCCCAATCCCACTAAATTTATGAGATTACATATGTAGTGTTTACAATATAAATTGCATAGTCTTATATTTGATTGTGCTCAAGTGGCCATAATCCTTTGCTGTGAATTACATAGCAGTTTTACTTAGCAGTTTTAAACCCATTTAATCAGTTATAGAGCATTGTTGAGCCTATTTGTCGCCATAAGTACACAAAGCACACACTAGTTTTATAAGTTCATATTAAGTACAGGGGTGTGTAATGTTTCCTACTGAAACTCAGGTTCAGTTTCAGGAATGAGATTATTTTTCTGTGTGGTAGAAAGGGAAATATACAGGATAATATGAAATAGCATGATGAGATACTGGATAATATAAATGATGAGAGGCAAAGAAAGCCAAACCAAACTATAACACTGAACCAGATGATCTTTATAGATATATCTTGAAAATGTTTTGAAAAACATTTTTCTAAAACTATATCTAGTCCTTAATCCATGTCAAGCAACCTGAACAGAATCTCATTCTAAAAGCATTTGGCCATAGCTAAGATAGAGATACCCATGAGTCCATTGATCATGGATTTTTGTGTTTTATCTGGAATAATATAAAAAAAAAGGTATGATTTTTTAAAAATGTCTAAAATGAAGAAGAAGCACTCACACACAATTCTCCCTATAGTATTTCTCAAAGGGAAATTGCAAGGGGAATTTCACCTCTATTATCACTTGGGACTAAGTTCCAACGTCTCTTTAAAATTCTGTATTTCTATGTTTGGCTATATATGGAGGTCAGGATTGATATCCTTCTTGCCAGATCCAACAAGAAGGAAGCTTGTGATCTGAAGCTTAGAGTTTGGTCTGGCTCAGTACCCTATAAATTATAGTACTAAAAATCCCACAATATATAAAGTATCAGATAGTAATGTGTTATGAAACATTAATATTCTGTAGCAGGAGCAAATCCTTAGGACCACATTTCTAATTCTGAGATTTATTTTTAAAAGCTCCCCAGCTGATAATAACTTAGATTTAGGAGTGATGTTAGAATTTAAGAATAAAAATAATTTAGCTTCTACTAACAGTTGCATTTCATGCTTGTTGGCAATTATTACATGAGATGAAGATAATGTATTATAAGTATGTACTATAACAAGGACCTTCATGATTTACAGGAAGATCTGTATCTGGATTTTTAACAGAAAATATTTAATTCATTTAATTCCATATAGGGAAGGAGCTGAATTTTTCTTCTGAAAATGGCTGCAAGGTATTTCTTCTCTCAACAAAAATGGGTTCCAAACAGAAGCCCTTCCTTCCTTCCTTCCTTCCTTCCTTCCTTCCTTCCTTCCTTCCTTCCTTCCTTCCTTCCTTCCTTCCTTCCTTCCATCCATCCATGACCATTATACCATACACAACATATATATTATATTTTTATATTACATGATGTTACTTAGCTCTTAGCTTCAACTACAGTGAATTTCTATGTACAGAGACTGATTAATTATTAGGAGACAATGCCAGGAATGATTATTATTTTATGTTATATTTTAATAGATTTTCCAGAAATACCATGTTAGACTGTTTGAGAAGGATAATGTAGCATGGGTAAATCTCAGATCTCATTCAGCATAAGTCTTTTGTCATTCTATTTATTCTTTAAATCGCTTAGTGGATGACTTATCCATGATTAGCCTCAAACAGGAATTCAAACTGAATGCTAAAAGGAATGCTGTCATTAAAAAATAAAATAAAAATCCAAGCTAATGATTAGGTTAAGATTAATAAGTATACTGTTGGAAATCTCTCCAGATTTTTATGCTTAAGGTGAGGACTCTGGAGAAATGCCTTGAATGGGCAGCTTTATCTTATATCTTACAAAAAATGTCACTAAAAACATTTAATCTTCCTGAGGACATGGCATCCACCATATCACACTTTCCTACATGCACTTTCAAAGAATGCAAGAAATAAAATTGAGACATAGAATTTACACATGTAGAAGTCATTCTGATAGTTTTTTAAAAACAAAATCTTTGTTTGATTTATTATATCTCGCCTAGGGCTTTCATGGTTCATGTTTTTAACTGCAGATTCCAAGTAGGAATCAGTTAATTTTACAATATTTGGTGTATTTTAAGCATTCTTATTAACAACAGTGACCATAGCTAATCATGAACATGCTGGCAAGCACAATGTTTTCAAGCACATTTTCATAAGCAATTTTAATAATAGGAATTAATTTATTTTTACAGGTTATCTATCTATTGTTCCTTCCTTATGATTTTAATGTATCAATAACTTAAATAACTTTTCTTAAGTTAAAAAAGGAATTAAAAGCTGAACCAATTAGTATCTGTAAAGTCACGAGGGTGAGCTAAATTAAGCAATGGAAAAAGGATACTCAAAGTATAGCTTAAATGACTTACTTCAGAAATCATCTTAACTTTAAAGCTGTTAAAGCTTCTTTGTTTGCTACTAATCTGTTCCAACTCTACTAGCTATCAGGCCTCTCTAGTCAGAAAATAGAATCCAAGAATAAGACACACAGGATTTATTTTAAAAAGCTGTGTGTTCCAATAAACATTTGTTTGAATTGACTTTTCTATCCTCACTTTGTATCTACTCTCATATATTTGCCTCAGTGTTTCCACTGCATGTACACAGAAAACATTAATTTTTTCTGATAAGGGGTTGATTACTCTCATATATAACCTAAATGAGAATGTAAAGCAGGTGGTGTTGATATAAGCAGACCTAATCTCAGCATGAAGAAGAGTATCTGCTCCTGTTCTAATATTATCTTCCTTCTTTCTCATGTAACAGGTTGCATTGACAGAACTGAGAGTTCTTAACAGAGGTCTGAATGGATTGCTTGCCCAAAATGTTTTAAAATTTGGTTAAATGCTATCAGAACTTAGTTCATATTCCACAATTGCCTAACACAGATTCACAGTGATTAGCTTCTATAATAATAGTAGGGTTGGAATTGGAAGAGACCTTAAGGAAGGGGGGTAAAGGAAGAAGCAGGGGAAAAATGTTGTTGGGCTTTCAATATTTTTCACTGTTGTCTATATCAATAGAATTACAGAGTTTCTTGTGGAGTCTGCTTGAAAGATTGATACCAATCATGAAAGCTTGACAGTTTATCCATCCACTCTTATACCAAAGAAAGTTAAATGGAGTCATTTTAAGTTTCTTCCTAATGTCTTCTTCCTTTCACTTACTTAATTCATCCCTAGGTGAGGTGAGTGGCACCTAGGTTTATTAATTAAAAAAATATTCCTTCTCATAGATCATCTCTATGATTCTCTGTAGGTATTGAAACATTCCATCTAGTCCATCCCAAATAGCAATTATAGTTTTATAGCACCATCCTGCACATGTTACTTTAAGCACCATCCTGCACATGTTACTTTAAGCATATGTAACATACCTATTTGGAATGTATTACTTCTTAAGCATCTCACAACACTCTAATCCAGGGGTGTCACACTCACGTCGTCATGGTGGTATCATGTGACATATCAGGACTTTCCCTCCTTTGCTAAACTGGGCTTGGGCGTGGCCAGCGCACAATGCATCTGGCTTGTTGGCTGGGAGTTTGACAGCCCTGTTCTAACATGCAGAACAATAGATATTTATTCTGGGTTCCTTATGGTCTTGCATGTTTCTTGTTCCTTGTTTGTGAAATTGCTAATTACAGAAACTGCCTGTGTAAATAAAACATGTAATTTGATAAATAAACAGACTATATAATCTGTCATTGAGTAGCAAAGTCTTTGGTGCTTGTAAGTATTAAAGAGGAGTTTGTCTCCCAAAGCTAAAACCCACTAGGCAGAAGTTATTTCTAGTGAATTCCCATTCAGTTAGATTTTTTTAAAAAGGTGCTTCATAAATCTGTATCAATAAACTAGATAATTTTAAATAACTGTATGCATTACAATCTTTCATTTACTTTGTTATGGAATCTTAACATATGTATATGTTGACTGTGAGTGAGCAGTGTGTGACTTTCAGCGTTCAGTCATGTCTTTCTGGCTCTGTAGCTACTATGACTTTTCATACTTTCCAAAAGAAGACATCATGATGTTATCATGAAACTTTATACAATACTACTGTTTTATACAAGTTGTTTTTGGCTGCATTTGTTTCTTTCCCATAAAATTAATGTCCACAAACTGACAACCAAGCACACATTACTTAGATATCCCTTTAAAGTTATTTTAAAATTATCATTATATAACATTAGAGATTATATTAATTTATAATTATCTCATAATTAGAAAATGCTATGAGTTCTTCCACATAGTAAAAATATATCATTACAACTGAGATCAAATCCACAATGCTAAAATGTTGGTACTATGATAAAAATTTTAATCTGTACATCCTAAATGAATCTTGTATGCAAATTTTTAACAAAACAAACTGTGTTTCCCCTTATGTGTCATGAACTAACAGAAAACCCTTTTTTATTCAACAAGTTATTTCTTCATAAAAGAAAGCTGAGCAAGATAGCATACTTTACTAATATAAACATTTTTATAATTCTCTTTAATTCTTTCAGTTAAATAGGATAGAGCTTGCTAAGCTGTCATTAAAGGATCAGTCATTTCTCTCACAATGGCTTAAGACTCTTATTAACAGCTCCTCCCCTTCTTGCAAAAATTCATCCAAGCAACAGATGTTAAAATAATTGCACCACTTTCTTTTAGGTAATGTTGCTGGTTGGCAAATTGACAAACTTTACTTGGACAAAAGAGCAGCTTTTCCATTTGAATTTTGAATAAGAAGTAGTTGTTTTTTCTATATACATTGGAATACATCACAAAATATTAACTTTAAATGTGTTTCAGGAGCTACTCATGGATACAATTCAGGAATATATAAACTGTGTTAAGCACCATGGATTACATGGAAGGATTTTAAGTGTATTTTAACTCTCACATAGATTATATGAGTCATGGTGAGTTTTAGTGTAGCTTTGTTTGAGTTTAGCTATATTTATCAGATCTTTTCCCTTCCTTTTTCTGTTATTTTAAAATTTCATTTGGCCTTGTCACCATCGTAATCCTAGCTTTCCCCATTTCATTCCAATGGAAAAGTATTTAGTAATAGATTATGTCAAAGCACAACTTCTTATCTTGGGTAACAAAGAACTCAAGGGATAACTTGGCTAACAAAGAACTCTTAGTTTCAATATTCATAAATAGTAAGCATGGAAGTCAATTATATATATATATATATATATATATATATATATATATATATATATATATATATGTATATGGATCTTTGGTTCTTCGGGTTTTCTCCCGCGTAGAGTTGGAAATATCTAGGTGACGTTTCGATGAAGTCTCATTCATCATCTTCAGGCTTGTGTCTTCGGTCTTGTGCTTCTCAGAGTGATGTGAGCTAGCAGCTGCTTCTTCCTTTTAACTACTAGTGGGGGTGTGACTTGATTGGGTGGGGGCTTGGCTGTGTTCTGATTGGGTAGGGGTGTGTTCTCATTGGTTGGGGGTTTGGCTGTGTTCTGATTGGTTGGGGGGTTGGCTGTGTTCTGATTGGCTGGGGATGTGTTCTGTTCTGGTGGGGGTTTGGTTGTACTCCGGTTAGTCTCCACCCAATCAAGTCACACCCCCACTAGTAGTTAAAAGGAAGAAGCAGTTGCAAGCTCACATCACTCTGAGAAGCACAAGGCCGAAGACACAAGCCTGAAGATGATGAATGAGACTTCATCGAAACGTCGCCTAGATATTTCCAACTCTACGCGGGAGAAAACCCGAAGAACCAAAGATCCACATACAAATACCCGTGAAAATGTTCGAAAACACACACATATATATATATATACTTTGTGTTACAACACCCTGTTAAGGCCCAATTAAGGGAGAAAGCATACTGCTTTCTTTTCTGTCTTTCGGCTCATCACCAGAGACCTTACCGACAGAAAGCTATTTGTTTCGTTGTCTTTTCTTTACATGTGTGTAAGGTTTTTAAGCTGATAATTTTAAATAATAAATAAGGGAGACTAGTATAGATCTATTTCGAGCTAGTTAGCTCTCTTCAGCTAGCCATACCTTTACTGGGATTCGAACCAGGGAAGTATGCTTTCTCCCTTAATTGGGGCTTAACAAGGTGTTGTAACACAAAGTATATACTTATTCCCCTGCCTCTGCTGATAAGGATAAAGCCAGGTGGTGTAGTGGCAATTACAACTGCCTCACATGTAATACTTCCCTGGTTCGAATCCCAGTAAGGGTATGGCTAGCTGAAGAGAGCTAACTAGCTCGAAATAGATCTATACCAGTCTCCCTTATTTATTATTTAAAATTATCAGCTTAAAAACCTTACATATATGTGTGTGTGTGTGTGTGTGTGTGTGTGTGTGTGTGTGTGTGTAAGGTTTTTAAGGTGATAATAGCTTTCTGTCGGTATGGTCTGGTGATGAGCCGAAAGACAGAAAAGAAAGCAGTATGCTTTCTCCCTTAATTGGGGCTTAACAGGGTGTTGTAACACAAAGTATATAGATATATATAGATATACTTTGTATTTATTTATTATTTAAAAAATTATCAGCTTAAAAACCTTACACATATATATAGATATATATATAGTTTCTCTCTCTGTGTGTGTGTGTCTGTGTGTATCATGCATCATCACAAAATCTTCAGAACCATAAATCCTACAAACTTGAAAATTGGTACACATGTTTCTTTTGGCTTCTAGGTACTCACTAAGAAAGGATTTTTTGAAATGACCACCAGGGTATTAGTATTTCATATATTATTATTAACATACTCTGATGCTAAGGAGTTCTACTGCCCCTGAAAATAAATCTGTTACAAATGGAAAACACAAGTGTAAGAGAGAAGTTTCAGTTTTAGTTTCACAGCAGCAACCAGCTTTAATACAGAATGGATGCTGGTAGGCAGAGGCAGAATTTTTTTTCCTTATTTTCCTCCCCCAAAACTAAGCCCGACTACATGGTTTTGTAGCAAAGCACGGGTATCGAGCTATATGTGTGTGTGTGTGGATCTTTGGTTCTTCGGGTTTTCTCCCGCGTAGAATTGGAAGTATCTAGGCGACATTTCGATGAAGTCTCATTCATCATCTCCAGGCTTGTGTCTTCCTGTGCTTCTTGGAGTAATGTGAGCTTGCAGCTGCTTCTTCCTTTTAACTGCTAGTGGGGGTGTGACTTGATTGGGTGGGGGCTTGGCTGTGTTCTGATTGGGTGGGGGTGTGTTCTCATTGGTTGGGGCTTTGGCTGTGTTCTGATTGGTTGGGGGGTTGGCTGTGTTCTGATTGGCTGGGGATGTGTTCTGTTTCGGTGGGGGTTTGGTTGCACTCAGGTTAGTCTTAGTTGCTGGGGGATTTGAGCTGGTGAGCTGTGATCCTGTTGTTTGGCTTCGCGTTCGTGGTCATGCCAAATCTTCATGATGGGTGTCAGTTCGCTTCATGTATGGGATGGGGGGGTTTGAAGCAAGTATTGATGCAGCTGAGATGCAGCTTCTGGTCTGTGGTCGTGTCTCATCTTCTGTGTGAGTGTGAGTCTGCTTTCTATGTGAAAGTGTGGTGGCAGCTTCTTGTGTGGCCCTCCCACCCACCATGAAGATGTGGCATGACCACGAACACGAAGCCAAACAACAGGATCACAGCTCACCAGTTCAAATTCCCCAGCAACTAAGACTAACCTGAGTACAATCAAACCCCACCAGAACAGAACACACCCCCAGCCAATCAGAACACAGCCAAACCCCTAACCAATGAGAACACACCCCCACCCAATCAGAACACAGCCAAGCCCCCACCCAATCAAGTCACACCCCACTAGCAGTTAAAAGGAAGAAGCAGCTGCAAGCTCACATCACTCTGAGAAGCACAAGACCGAAAACACAAGCCTGAAGATGATGAATGAGACTTCATCAAAACGTCGCCTAGATACTTCCAATTCTACATGGGAGAAAACCCGAAGAACCAAAGATCCACATACAAATACCCGCGAAAACCTCCGAAAACATATATATATATATATATATATATATATATATATATATATATATATATATATATATATATATATGCATACACACACACACACGCATACTCTGTGTGTGTGTGTGTGTGTGTGTGTGTGTGTGTGTGTGTGTGTGTATTTTCTTATCTTTTCATGGGTATTTATATGTATGGTATTCAGCTTTGTTCGGGTATTTTCCCATATTTTTATAGTTGTGCTTTTAAAGTTGAGCAAGTTAAAGCATGAATAGAAGAGATGATTCCACCAGATGTCAATTATGTGGAAGCCTGCATTCACAAACAAAAAAATCTCCACACCACAAGCCAAGTAAACATCTGGGCACAAACAGACCCCCTCTGATACCTCCAGCCCAAACACACCCAGCCAGCCACCCAGATGAAACCTAGCTTCTAATAAACGATACCCGGCCATTCACCTGAAGCCAAACCACACTGAAAGCGTCCAATACACAAAACATAATGTTGCCAGCTAATCAAGACAAAAAAAAAAAAACATTACAAAACAGACAGAAGATATTAGAAACACCAATCAAGCAGACAATTCTAACAAAGAGAGGCTAGCACCAAATTTAAAAAGAAACAGCTGCGAAAGCCTGACACACACAACAAAGACGAACCCAATACACAAGCCTGATGATGGCAGATGAGATTCTGCTGAAACATTGCTACAATTTTAAAAACACAACTATAAAGACGTGGGAAAATACCTGAACAAAGTGAATACCATACATATATAAACATTGTCCCAGAATAGAATCAAAACTGTCTTGAAAAAGCACACAAAAACTTCTGTCATAAAAGAAAATATATCATAAACTCTGTTTTAGAAGTTTGATTTACGAAGTGAGATTTAAAGGAGAGGATGCATCCTAGAAAATCTTTCATCTGGCCTCTGGAAAAGAGTTCTATCTCCTGAAACACTATTATTAAATTTGTATTTAAATAACTCCAGACATCTTAGAATCATCCCATATCAGTTGCCACTCATACCAGTTTCAGTAATCAACAGAATATTAAGCCACTACATTTTAACAAAACAAGTTAATTCCTTTTGATATTAAAAGTAACTAATTCAATTTCTATTTCAAATTTGGATTTATATTAATATAGTTGTTGACAATAAACTACAGAATTATTTCTGCCCACAGAAAGGGGGAATTTTTTTCCACCACTTACCTGAAAATGGCTGAAAGTCCATGATAACTTTTGGAACAATTTTAGGACAATAAGTGGGACTCAGAATGGCCCCTCCATTCCATTTCCTTGCCAATGCTTATTTTGTAGTAGATCTTCCAATGGTTTGTAACTGGGACACATACAGTGATTTCTACTGCAGAATTGTAAAAATGAGGACAAGTTAATTACCAGTCAATAGCTGCTAAATGATTGGTTATTGTCACTGCAAGTCACTCCTAATCTTATCTGTAATCCAAATGATTTCTCCAGTTGGTCATCTATGAAAGCTGTGGTACAGTTAAAGCACTTTTTAATTCAGACCTCTTCTCAATAGTAACTGGGACAAGTCCAGGAAGAATTGCAGGTCCATTTTGTTAAACATGATTGTTCAGTAATCAGCAGGATTGACTTTAAATTCTCACATTGATGGGACAGAATTAACACGACAAGTTTAAAAGACATATGAAAGCTCAATGTTTTCAGTCAGTACAGCCTAACAAACAAGAGTCTTAATGTTTTCAAAATTAAAATGGTGGCAACTGAGAAAATGGATGTATCATTTTGAGTTCCATACAAAAGGGGACAATCAAGCTTGTTTTTATGAAGACGGAAATGGCTAAAAATCTAAAAATAATCCCATTTCTGAAGTTAAGAGATAAATACATATGGACAACATTTAAGTGTCTCTACTAGAAGCAATAATGTACTGGCTTGCCAGTTGACTTAGGTCAATAGGCCAGACTGTTGATAACTTATAATGGATCTTAGCCAAAATCAACTTCCAAACTATTTGCAATCAGAATAATTCTTTTATTGTAGAAAAATCAAACCAATTCACCTCCATGCTCTCCCCCAGATACCACTCCTCCAGGAGGTAAACAAGAGAGAGTTCAAAACCAAAACTGAGCATCCTTTATAACTGGTGGGAGGGGAATATGCAGTGATGCATTATGGGACTTATATCCTTAACCAGTTCGACATTTTACCTTAACAATTCCCCTTGTAAGGTCGAACTGATTAATCATTGAGGAAACATTAACATAGATATTACCATATAACATTTATATATTTATACACAGTTTCTTTGTCAGGTATGAGTGTTGTTTTGGGGGAAGAGGTTTGGTCAAAATATCTGCAGTTTGTTCCTTAGTCTCACAATGTACAGCTTTTATGAATCCAATTTCTGACAATTGTCTCACATGCTTGTACTTTATGTCGATGTGCCTTGATCTGTGGCCTACAGCATCGGCCTTGGATATATCTACTGCTGCTTTATTATCCTCCCGAATGATTATGGGATATGAAGGTTCTTTCCAAATGTCCATTAGTAAATCGTCAAAACAAATTAAGTTATTTGCGGCCTTTGATAAACAAACAAATTCAGCTTCTGCAGTTGAAGTTGATACAAGTTTTTGTTTTCCGGTATACCAGTGGATGGGACTATCGTTCAGAAAAATAACATACCCTGAGGTACTCTTTAGTGTCTTAACATCTCCAGCCCAATCGGCATCTGCGTAACATGAAAGTCTAGGGGTGCTCGATGTGTTTGGATTAAGTGACAAAACTGCATCAGCGGTGTGTTTCAAATATCTCAATAATCTTTTGATCGCATTCCAATGGTATATTTTTGGGTTATTCACATGTCTTGAAAGTAAGTTGACTGATAGTGCTATGTCCGGTCTAGTCCAATTGGCTATATAAAGTAACGAACCAATTGTAGATCGATAGATTGTATTGTCTTTAAATACCTCATCATCATTAAACATTCTTTAGAATTAAACGTTCTTTAGAAAGTCAGTTTGCATACGGGTATATGATGGTTTTGCATCAATCATATTGCATTTCTCCAGTAATTCTAATATCTTTTCCTTTTGTGATAGTATAAAACCATTACTTGATTCGGTAATCTGAACTCCTAAATATTTATCAACTTTTCCCAAACATTTCAATGAAAAGTGTTTTTGAAGTTCCTTGGCGAATTGGTCACATTTAAATTTACTTTTACATATGTATAATATATCATCCACATAAACAAGTACTTTTTCACATGTACCTTGTTCCCTTTTAATAAATACACATTTGTCAGCTGATGTGGCAGTGAAACCTATTAGTCTTAAAGTTTTGGAAAAACAATTGTACCATCTCTTACCTGATTGCCACAGACCATAGAGACTCTTATTGAGTAGCCAGGTTTGTCCTTCATTACAGTCAATTCCTGGTGGTGCTCTGACATATAATTCCTTATCTATTGGTGCATGTAGGTATGCTGTTTGTACATCGAATTGGTATACGTGTTCATTTAGAATTGAGGCAATGACTAAGGCTGTCTTAACACTCTCTGCCCTCACTGTAGGTGAATAAGTGTCTATGTAATCGTCTGGAAATTTTTGTGAAAAACCTTGTACCATTAGTCTCACTTTGTATAGATTTTTGTTATCCTCTAAGGGTTTTATTTTGTATACCCACTTGGTACCGATAATTTTTTTGTTCTCTGGGACTTTAGAGGGGGTATATACTTCTAGTTTTTTAATACTTTCTATCTCCCTCTGCATAGCCTCTTTCCATTTTAACTGTTCATTTGGTGGGAGTGCGTGTATGTCATTATAATTTTTGGGTGTAGTTATGGTGGTATCAATTGACATCACATAGTCCCTTAAGGTATTTGGGATTTTGCCCTAATTAGATCTTAGTGATTTCCTGGGTATGTTTTCGGTTGGGATATTGTTTTCCGATGAGTCATCTGAGCTGTACTCATCTATACCTTTGGTTTTGAGTAGGTGATGACCTTCTTTCCATGCCCTAACCTTAATGCTATTTCTGTTGGATTTTGCTTTTGTAGTGTGTATGTGAAGTTGTGTTTGTTTCTGATCAGTTTTGAATGTATCCTTGCCAATTATTATTTCATTTGAGTGTATCTTACTCCAGTTTGTGTTTTCATGGAAATTTGCTAATCTCAATATGATTATCTTGTGATTTCTATCCATGAATCTGTAAGCTTTAGTTTTTGGTTCATAATCAACAAATTTGAGTTTTTTTGATACATTGTCTCCTTTTTGTCTGAGTTGCTTGGGTATGTGTACATCGGCAGTTACCCCAAAAACATGAAGATGTGCTAGTGTGGGCTTCTGATTGTACATTATTTCATATGGGGTTTTCTGTATCACACTTGACCATATTCTATTAAGGGTATAGTTTGAATACAAGACGGCTCTCCCCAATATGAAAAGTTTAATCCGGCATCTTCTAATATGCCTCTAACCATAGTCTGTAATAGGCCATTCCTGTGTTCAGCCACACCATTTTGAAATGGACAAAATGGCGAAGTTGTAAAGTGTATTAAACCATGTTTATTAATCCAGTCACTGAATTCTTTGGAAAGAAATTCAGAACCGCGGTCTGTCATGATCTGTTTGGTGAAGGCTCTTGTATTAATTCTGGATTTTTCTGATCCTGACATATTTTGTTCCTGTTAATTTGGCAACCGACCTCTGCTACCAACTGTTGATAACTTATAATGGATCTTAGCCAAAATCAACTTCCAAACTATTTGCAGTCAGAATCATTCTTTTATTGTAGAAAAATCAAACCAATTCACGTCCGTGCTCTCCCCCAGATACCACTCCTCCAGGAGGTAAACAAGAGAGAGTTAAAAACCAAAACTGAGCATCCTTTATAACTGGTGGGAGGGGAATATGCAGTGATGCATTATGGGACTTGTATGCTTAACCAGTTCGACATTTTACCTTAACACAGACAATGAATAACATATGGAAACTGAACGAGGAGAGATTTAACCTGGAAATAAGGACAAACTTTCTGACAGTGAGAACAATCAACCAATGGAACACCTTGCCCTCTTTGTGGGAAGAGCCATTACTTGAGACTTTCAAGAAGAGATTGGACTGCCATCTGTCAGAACTCTGATTCCAACTCTGATTATCTGTTATCTGTTACATCTGTAGCATATGTAGTGCAGACATACTGCATGTACCTGAGCATCTTGTAATAGACGTAGTGTTCTATTTTCATTAGCACAGCTCTGTGGGAAAAAAGAATTTGAACTCACTAGAATATCGAATTAGATAAATGATAATAATATTTCATTGCAGCATATGCCTAGCATAATACACCATTTACTTCTTTCTGATAGCTACAAGTGCTCTTCAGATCAAGGACAAATTTGCCATCTTTGCCACAAAATAACAAGTTATTGTACAATTTTATCATCTACAATATGAAAGTATATAGAAACAAAAGAGAATTTTGAGGATTAACTGAACCTTGTCCTCCTAGGTTCATGAAAACTAATTCTTTATAGTAACATTTGTTCATCTTAAAGGATGCTACCAGGCTCTTTCTGGTTTTTTAAAATTATCATAAGCTCACATGACTTTCCTCCTACAATATTCAGTAAATAATATTCAGTCTTAGCATTAATCTGTACAAATAAGTGATTTAGAGTAGAGTCACTGATGATTATCCAGAAGAACCCAAAGATTAATCAGGTGTTCTAGATATGGTAGATAAGGTTTTAGGATAGAAAGATCAAGGGAAACAGCCCATTAAATATTTAGCTTAGATTACATACATGGACTTGGGTACTTAGAAAGCTAAAAATCAGGTGGTCATCTCTCAATCATGTAAGATAAGATAGTAGAATCAGCTCATCAGTTCATCACTTTAAACATGGATCAAACTTTCTGTTTGCTAAATAGCAAGGAAGATTTAAGATAGCATTTCCTTACTATCTCATGCACTTGTTACAGATCTTCGCTCTTTTATTTATTTCCTAGTACAAATATAAAACTAAAAAGAAATCAACAAAAGCCCACAAACCATACATTTTAACATTTGAGGCCAACAAATCATAATACTACATTAAAATCAATGGTATAGAACAATTTTTACTGCCCATTGAAGGTAGCATGCACTATTAACTATTATTAAGTATGTGGCCTCAGGGAACCCGACGCCTTGCTTTTTATTCCGAATGTGAGAGCAATAAATCATTTCTCCACAATCCTGATTTTAAATGATCAGCAGACATGCATGGACACACAAACGCATCTATCAAACAATAACTTTTTTAAAATGAAATTTTTGAAGTGTTATTGACTAGCATAGGCACGCAAAGATCTTTGACCATGAAAGGTTTTCTGGATTTATTCTGATATCTGAATTCTCCCAGAACATAGTCTTCAGGTTTAGAAAGCTATATTTAAAGCTGAATCACCAGTTTTATGTTTTGTATATTTCATAAGGTAAATTATAAGATAAAAAGCTGAAAAGTCCTTAAATATGATGTATTTTACAATAGGGCACATATATAAACTTTTAGTAACTACAGATGCTACCATATTGGTGAATACAAGGTTTTACATTCACAAGATCTTATACAGAATTTTTGATGCCAGTTTAGCATTTCTTTTTTTAACTTAACAATGCATATTTCCAGAATCAGCTTAGATAGCTGATTAACATTATCTGCTTCAAAATGGTCTTGGGAAGCTAAGTAGTAAACTGCACGGTTCAAGAAAAGAACTTACTAAAAATATTCTTCAAATACCAGGTATCTACGTGACAAGACTATTGACTGCTTCCTTCGAAAGGTACCATAACAAGCTTTTTGTTCGTTTGAAGATTTTCAGAACAGCCAACGCAAATAAATTTCACTGTCACAATCATGACAACTAAATAACAGCTTTGTAATGACAAATAAAGAAGAATGGATTATCAGTGACATTGTGTAGATTTTTGCATGTGAGAACCTATTAGTGGACTTTGCATAGATGAGTTTAGTTTAGTCTTTAATCTATGGTTCTGAAAATTGAAGGCAAAATCTTGGAATATGTGGAAGGAAACAGAAGAAGGTAGAAGGTGAATGGGAGATGGCTATGGCAGTAATACAGTGACAGTGTTGCAGAATGTCCTGAGATGAAATGCAGATGTCATTCTGCATTTGTCCTATTTCAGGGTCACAAGAGTTGGTATTTCATTATATTCTGACAGCTTTTGAAGTAAATGGTCTTTATTCTAAGAGCCAGAAAATCTGCCTCATTTTCAACATTATTATAGAGAAATATACAAATGACAACTAATAAGCACTTTTTAATGCTTATCTTTTCATATCACTTTATGTAATGTATTCATACGGTATATAAATATATACATATTCCTTAATTTTAACATTTGTTACCCAACTTAATTTTTTTCCTTCCTCCTGTTATTTTTAGAGCAGGAAATTATATATAAAAAGTAGAAATCTTCATTGCTGACATTTGTGCTATGATTCAGGCAACTGACATATTTTACTGAAATTCTTGACATATTTCTCTTGAACCCACATCAGGACTTCCATTTATCCAGTCAACCCATCCTAATTGCAGAAAAAGAAAGGGTTTTAGCATTCCTTTGCTTTGGAAAGGAAGGAAGGAAGAAAGAAAGAAAGAAAGAAAGAAAGAAAGAAAGAAAGAAAGAAAGAAAGAAAGAAAGAAAGAAAGAAAGAAAGAAAGAAAGAAAGAAAGAAAGAAAGAAAGAAAGCCAACACTGTTTTCGGAATGTGCAGAAATCATATGGTGATCAATTTGTATACAATAATGTTTTCTCATAGCTTTAAACTGTGGTTAATTCTTCTCCTGAAGGTAAATTGGTAGCATTAAACTGAAAGAAAAGAAGGTTGTGTCTCTTTTCTGATAATCACCTTCAGCCTTTTGAAGCTGTAGTGAAGCATATTGTGTCTCTGTGTTCCTGCTATCTGCTGTTTTGCCTTCTGGATCCTTAAGGCAATTTTTCTCTTAATTGTCCTAATTGTATTTTAATTGTTTTTTTCTTATTGTGAGGTACTCTAATAATCAGTATGGGGCAAAATATAATTTGAAATAGATTAATGGTTATAGTGTGTAGAGTGCTAAATTATTCTTATCTCATTTCACTATATTTATTTTATTGCTTTTATTTTGATATGCTTAATGGGTCAGTGATCTGTCTTGTAATAAATTCACCATCCATCCATTCATTCATTTTAAAAATAAGGGTATCAGCTGTTTTCTGCCTTCCTAATTCAGAATTAAGCAAAGGCACCAGCTGAAAAATCTTCATCTCAGATCTGAATCTTATATTGTTCAATGCAAGTTATTCTTACATATACACCCCTTAAAAGTACACTTCCATTTACATTAAAGCCGACAGTCAAATAGCTTAGTTCCTCCCTTCCTCCTTCCTTCCTTCCTTCCTTTTTCCTATTAGAATGCAAATATTGCTTTAGCACTGTTTGAACTGTTTGAACTCTTCCCTGTGCCAAGAATGGAAGGGCAAAAAAGTACACAAAATAAGTTCCAATTATCACATGTTTTTGCAGGTACGTGTGCAGAAATGAGAGTTCATATCCAAGGACACTGATTCACATTTCAATTTACATCTATGTTTTGCAATGCTTATGTTTGTATCGGTATGTATCACTAGAGCCTGAAGGAATGCAGCTCAAGATCTGCATTAGTTACAGTAGCTATACCAGCGTTGGAATTACAATCTCCTTTGCATTTCAATTACTTCAATTTTCCATTTCCTTTGTGCATCCTGAGAAGCTAAAGGCATTGATGTCATTTACTTATATTCCAGCACATAACTACTAACTTCTAGATTAGATCACAGTGACACACTAAATTGTTTCTGAAGATATAAATTAGAAATGGCCATTCAAAAACCCATTATTATTAATGCAGCATAATATTGAACCAAAACCTATTCTTTAATCTTGAGAGGTTAGCAGCTATGATCTTTACTTGTCAAACAAGCAAAATATCACTTGACTTTATAAAAATGTATAGAGAATATTTTGCATCAGATATTTTGCAAGTGAAAGAAGTAAGGTAGATGCTAACATACAGGCAGTTATTCTTAAGTAAACCTATGTGGTGAGATTCACACCTATTTCATTATTTGTTAGTATTTGGAAAAGTTTACTATGGAGTTGCAAATCTTTATCTCTCTCTCCTTGCCTTACCCATTTTAATCTTGAGTTGTTGTCAGTATTCCATAGAAAAGAAAAAGTTGACACAGATTTGAGCAATGCATAAATATAGATTTGATTATGGTGGAACTTAAAAAGAATTGACCTTTTGCTTTTTCTACTGAGAAATATGCCATTGATGATTACAAGGTACAATGGTTCTTAATCCATTTCCAAGCAATAGAATTATTTAGATTTAATATTTAAAGACAACTTTGGACCTGAGTATTTGAAGGATGATCTAGTTACTGTATATATCGATCTGATTGCACATTTAGATCAACATGGAAAAAGTCTCTCAGGATCTCCCATCATTGAGTCTTCTTTGAGAACTCAAAGTAGTGTATATTTTCTCATTTCATTCTTGAAATATTCTGATTTAAGAAATTGGGTATAAATATTAGGTTAGAGTAGATTGATATTTTAGTTAGCTTAAAGTCACCTATGTTTATATTTTGGAATGGGTGGAAGAGAGTGTTTGAATTGATCTCAAACAAGCACATTGAATTGATGCTGCAGAATTTTTGTTCTGAGGACATTTATCTGCAACTTATTTTATGAACATCTAATGACAAGAAAATAATCCCTGACCTATCTTTTAAAGTTTACTCTATGTTTATAATTATTAGTGATGATAATGTTGTGAAATAATTTAAAAATGCTTATTGGACTTTTGGAAAACGCAGTGGGAATGATACAATAACACAATATAATTATTTTTTTGAAAATGTGATCATAAGCTATTATTTTCTAGAACACTGTTGTACTTGTCACTATGATTATGATTATGGTGATAATCTTTGTTTTTAGTGTGTGCTTTTAACCTTAAAATATTTATGTTGGAAAAGAACTAAATTGGTAAAATGAATTTCAAAAAGAAACAATTTACAACTATTCTAAAAGCTTTTCTGACTTTGGGATCTAATAGAGTGAGGAAAACTTGAAAACATATATAAAAAACTAGAGAGCTTTTTGATGAATTACTGAAGCTGGAATCCTGCACATGTTTAAACAAACAAGTTTCAATAAACTAAGCATACATCTGTGTGGACACAAAAAGAATACATTTGAAGTGTCCCTTAGGAAATGTTAAGAGTGTCATGTAATGAGGCATCTGTTCACATGATTCCACTTCAAAATGGAAATAAGGTCTCATCACATGCAGATTTGTAAAACAAGCAAAACTAAGAAAGCATTAGGAGTTGTGATATACAAGCTACTCATCCAAAGCTTGATGAATGAAACTTGTTAATCAGATTTAAAAGGGATCTTCTGCAGGGTTAAAATAGCTTATGGGATTTGTCTGAAGGTGAAGGAGAGTTTCATTTGTGAAACTCTTCGATACCTGAAAATCACAACAGAGCTTACAATAGATAATTGAAAGAGATGTGATTTCAAATTTCAACAATTTGCCATTTGTTTTAAAATCCCAAAAGGAAACAATATCTGAGAACATTTCCCTACTAGATTTCAATAGAAGAAAACATGTATTAATAAATGCTTTCATATACACAAATACATAGAGTACCTTTCATCCCTTTAAACATGTCAGTTGCTGTTGAGGATGAGCTCTATATGTGAGCAGTGTGGGTTGAAAACTCACTGATATTATTAGTTCTTTTTCCCCCTTCCCAAATAGTTTGCATCAATTTTTATGCACACTACATTTTAGAGTTTTATAAAAGTATTTTTTTCTCTCAGAAAATATATATGTTATCCTGGGGTTTTTTTCTTCCTTCAGAAGAATTGTGTGGGCGTATTGCACAGTTGTTATTTATTTATTTATGTCATTCATTATATTAATATGGTCATCTATCTCACAAAAGGTGAGTTTGTGGGTTATTCTTTATCAATTCTAAAAATCATATTACTATTAAACTAAGGCAAGGATAAAGTGGTAAATATTTTACATAGTGGGACCACTTCAACAATGCATCACTTGGGATCTGCTAGCCTGTGAATAGAACCTGTATAAAAGGCAACTTATAAAGAATGGAATATTTTTTATAAAATTTTCAGTTAGCAAAGACTTTGCCCTTTATTATTTGTAATTGCTCTGGAAATTTTGGCCAACAAGATCTGAAAAGGTAAAAAAGATAATTGGGACATTAATAGGAGCATTCCTATGCAGAATAATATAAACTATAAAGTATAAAGAAGATGAATGTTTTGCAGATGATGCACTAATAACAATTATGTAACCACAAAATTCTATATGGTAGTTGATCAAAGTAATCAAAGATTTTGGCTGACTTTCTGGACAAAGAATATAATAACTCTTGAAGAAGCAAACTGTAAATAAAAGAGACTGATTATAAGATAGCAAAAGATCTAGTGCAGTGGTGGCTAACCTTTTTGGGCTCCTGTGCCAAAAATTGTGCATGCACTCATGTGCCAGCACCCAGAAGGCAATACGCACGGTCTCTACCCCCTGTGCATGTGCATCCTCCTACCCCCTTACCTGCACTATGCATATGCGCGCCTCCCAGCTGATTTTTTTCGCCCGTTTGAGGCTTTTTTCTGTCTCTCAGATACACAAGGGAAGCCTCTGCAGTCTTTGGAGACCAAAAAATGGCCCTGTTTCGTCACTTCCGGTATTTCCGGAAATACAGGAAATGATGAAATGGGCCTGTTTTTCAGCCTCCTAAGGCTGCAAAGGCTTCCCTTGAGCCTCTGCGAGTCTGAAAAAGGCCTCAAATGGGCCAAAAATCAGCTGGGATGTGCCCATATGCGCAGTGAGGTAAGTTTGGCTGGGCTCGCATGCCTGCACAAATGGCTCTGCATGCTACCCATGTGCCATAGTTTCACCATCCTGGATCTACCGTAGTGAAATATTTAGGATTTTATTTGTATAGGGTGCAATAAAGCCATATTCCAAAACAGTAACAAATTATTAAAAGAAATAAAACAATATCTCCTAATCACATCAGAGAATGGTTGAAGCACCACTTTTGCTTTTATGTTATTGTGTTATTTTTTACCGTTGTTGTGAACTGCCCAGAATTGTTTCTTTTAAGATAAGCAGCCATATAGGTCTAATGACTGAATGAGTGCATAAGTTAAAAGAAAACTTTGTTGACAGACAAGATTTTATGACCAAAATTGGAAAATATGCAGCAGTGGGAAAAATAATTCTATATAGTCATAACAGAGATTTAACTAAATTCAAGCAGAATAGCTTCCTTATATACAACATAACACACAGCAAAGCAAATTAAAACACTGACAACATGGCTTTGAAATAAAAAGCAAAACTGATTTAAAATAATGATATAATCATTATTATGATATAATTTATAGAAAATATTTTTTTTGTTTCTTTCATTTAGTCATGTCTGGTTCTTGGAGACAGTCTGGACAAAAACCTCCAGTTTTCTTGGCAAGGTTTTTTTCAAAAGTGGTTTTTGTCATTTTCTTTCTAGGATTAAGAGAAGGTCACTGGTCCAAGATTTTGTGCCTAAGGTTAAACTAGAATTCATAGTCTTTCAGTGCCTAGTTCCATGCATAACCACTGTATTAAACTGGTTCTCTAAAGCACAGTATAAAAATACTTCATTGGTAGTTAGCAATCAGGGGGGAAGGAAGCGGGAAGGAAGTGCGGGAATAGAACAAAAAAATGTAGCTGGTTGAATTTTTTTTTCTATACACAATTTTTTTCTATTTTCTTAAAAAAGAAATCCCCATGTCACTTTGGGGATTTTTATTTCAATCTTCATCTACCATCATCATCAATCATCTACCATAATCATCAATCATCTACGATCATTTCAATCTTCATCTTCCAACCTTATGAAAAAAAAGTTTATAACATACTACTAATAATAACAATTTAAAAATAATAAATTACAACTTAGATGGGTTAAGGATTAAACTGCTATGTATGTAATTACACGTTTACTCCCCTATTTGTCTCTCTTGGTGCTTTTTACTTAAATAGCAAAAAATAAAAAGATAACATAATAAAGAACAGGCAATCTTTTTTTAAAAAAAAATCACATGTTCTGATAACAGCTTTCTAACATTATATTAAAGAAAGAAAATTTCCCTGCTACATCTTGAAATATTTGGATCAGATGTTCCATGCAAAACAGATGCCCAGCTATTATTATGGATACTATGTCTCTGTGCAAGTGGTTTCATACTCTCAGGCCGATATGATCAATAATTAGGGATGCTGTCAATTGTAATCCAATAATATTGGGATGGCCTCATGATACCTATTCTTTGCAAGAGTTTCTTGATTTTGGAATTATACACGTTAAATCTTTTTCCTGAGAATGTGACTTTCCAAATTAGCTGACCTTATTTCCGGAGAAGAATCAATGCATTCTAAATAAGAATCCTCTGTCATTTCTATTAAAAGTAATGACATTTTATAGAATGCTGTCTATGCACATTTTGCAATTGTATAAATCTTTCTGTTCCTCCAAAGATTTTCTCCTTCAGCATGTAAGTCTGTGCTGATAAAGCAAGATGAATACAAACTCTGGTATATAAGACCTTTCTTGCGTAGCATTTTGCTAATGCACAAAAGGAATATTAGGTATGAAAGTCATCTCAGAAGGATTTTTCTGGCAGGAATTACAGTGTGCCTGTTAATAACTAAGGACTTGGGACAGATGAAGCATCTACCAGCTACACCAAATCATTCGTGCTCCTAATTAACTGGAGAAATATTCTCAGTTAAAGTGGAGTTCCAATAAAAGGGAATTCAAATTATAATCCTTCTAACAATGAAGTGAAGATAAACTTCACTTCATAGAGGGGCTCAGAGTTGTGCAAAGTAACTTACACAAGAGCTAGTAAGTGACACTATATGTTATGCTATGACTTTGGGTCCAGTCTAATAATTTTTTAAACAGGTATGACATGTTGCATGTTTCGTACTCTTGTATCATGTTGGATTTGGGACACAAAACAAAGATACAGTGCGTGGGATTTGCTACTAGTATGGAAACCTGACAGTGAAATGATCCCTCAGTCCGATGCACCAATAGCAAGCTTCTTAAATACAATTTTGTTTCTTCTGAGTTTTCTTCTTTTCATTATGTGGATAATCAATGTTTCATAGCTATTTTGTTTTTCATTAGAGAAACAGAAACAGAAGGACAAATAATTTGTTGTCATTTTCCTGTCCTTGTTATAATTGTTGATCAGTGAATGAGACATTCAACATCTCATATATATTCATATTTCACAAGTAATGTATTGCATTAATTTTTAAACATCTTTTACTTTAGACAGCTGGCTATTTTTGTTCATCTAGAAAGGTTTCTAGGATTTAGAAAGAAAGCCTAAATATAAAAAGCACCATCAAATTATGGAAAAATAGCAAAGTCAGAATAATGTGATTTGTGTTTCATAAAATGTTGGGGGAAGTGGGAGAAGAATGTCACCTGATCTGGTGAAGATGATCTTTAGATGGGAGCCATTTTCCATCCAATTGTAACCATTAATTAATTTAATGTGTTTCTTCATTCCATCACTCTTAATTATATGAATGGCCGGATGCAGAAAATTTATCCAATAGTATTAATTATAAGCAGAAAAAATGCTTTTCACTCAAAAGTCAGTATTTGACCTCATTCTGAATCTCCAAACTTATGTTCTGTATTCTCATATTAAAGGCATTTCAAACCAGAGGATTTAAAAAGTTAAACTCTCCACCAAAATGTTGTGCCTCTTTTCTATTGTCTTCTTCAACTAAGTGTTGCTTTATAACTGCCTTCTGAAAATGGGAATTGATATGCCTTTGGGATGATGCAAGGAATCCCTCCCCATTATTCCTTGTATCATCCCAAAGGCATATCAATTCAAGGGATATGTTCTTGTGAACTCAAAACAACACTAACATTGGTCATTGTTCCACCAAATCTGGATATATTTTAAAAAAAATCTGTAGTATTTAAAATACAACCGTTTTAAACTGAAATTCAGGAGAAATTCAATCTGTAGCTTGTGCCAACAAAATTGTACCATGCTATTTAACAAAGTCTTAATTTTATATTCTCTCTCCTAGACTGGGAAGCTGACATGCCCCCTTTCCACCCTGACCTACTCTTATGGAAAAGAAATGTATGCACCCAAATTTACTGTTAGTTGTCTGAATGTCACTTTGCCCCACCCACTTGATGTATTTAGAAAGGTCAAAGCAGCCTATTAGGAAAAGTGGGAGGCAATATTGGCATGTGACACAAACTACTGATTTTCTTTCTTTGCATCATCTTTCTGTTCCTTCCAAACCCAACGTAATAGGAGAGTATGATAGCACCCAGGGGTGGGATTCAATTTTTTTAACAATTGGTTCTGTGGGTGTGGCTTAGTTGGTGGGTGTGGCTTGGTGGTCATGTTATTGGCTGGGCATGGCCAACTCAATATCACTCACATTGAGGCACCATCTCCTTGCCTGGCCTCTCATGACTGTGGGAATGCTGCAACAGTCGTAAGTCTGAAAAACAGTCATGTCACTTTTTTCAGTGCCATTGTAGCTGAATGGTCACTTCACACAAGCAAAGTACCAGCAAAGGAGGGAAAATGAACTCCAGAGAAGTTCCAGAGACAGGAAGTCTAGTTCTGCCAAGAATGTAATAAGGGTTAACGGAGAGGCAGTTTCTCTCAAAGCAACACCAGAATGTTTCCTTCCAGCCTTCCTTACAGGATTAGGCCAGTAATTTCTTCTAACAACCGGTTCTCTGAACTGCTTAGAAAGTTAACAACTGTTTCTAGCGAATAGGTGCAAACTGGTAGAATCCCACCTCTGGTAGCATCTTTTTTGGATTATACGGTTTATGTAAAAAGCATAAATTTTGTGAGCTATAGCGACACCTCATACCCATAGATGCAATGAAGTAGCTAAACTGATATAAGATTAGACTGGGGATCAAGCAGCAGCAGGAGGATGGCTTTAAGAAATGGAGAACAGAAAACAGGGTGATCATGATTATACAAGTTATATGTGAGACAGATTGAAATTACCACATTAGTTAACAATTTGAATATGCTTCTTAAGATCCTCGGAGAGGACATATTTTTGACTTTTTGATGTATTTCTTGATTAGCTGTACTGGCAAAATTTCTTTCTTCCAAGATGGCTACTTTGAAATTTGTGAATGGGCTATTCTTAAAGGTTGAAATACTCCAATGTTTACTTTGTCTTTGAGTTCTGATGTTCGATGTGTTCACTTATTCTTCTGTGCAAAGGTTGAATGTTTGTCCAATATAATATCTAGAAAGTACAAGTCAGAATCATCAGCCTAACAAATATTACTATAGATATAAAGCTTCATTGGCTATAGCTCATTTCAGCAACAGGATGAGTAGGTATATGTAGAATTTATACTAGAATTAAATGGGTGAGGAAAATCACAGATGCCAGAAGACAAGGTGGATATGCAGATATAAGTTGCATAGAAGACATATTATGCAAGTGAATATCATTTTGAAATACAGAGGCTTAAGACTCTTGAAAAGTAGAAGCATAAAGTTGATACAGCTACTAATCTACCCTAAAACATCCATATATTGTTTTCTATGTTTGTAAATAGCCCCATGCTTAGGTGTGAGTTAATCTTTGTTTAAAGTTTATAACTGCATGTTTCTCCATTTGGCAGCTACATAGTGACAAAGCTGCCTGACAAGTTTATGAACCATTCACTTAGCATAACCCCAGCACAGCACTTGTACGAGAAGTATACAATCTTGTTTGAACATGCCAGCCTTTTTCTTCAATCAGGAAATCTGGTATTTTACATTTAATCTTGAGGTATACACAGTTAAAAAAGAAACATTTCATTTGTTGGACTGCGATGATTGATGATGACGACAACAACAACAACAACAACAACAGTGGCAAAATGAACACAAACTCTTCTCAAGCAAAAACTTTATTTTATTAATTTATAGTTTATTTTCAAAGATGTTTAAACTAGCCCCCACCATCCAAAGAAAATTTCTGATTAAGACCTGAATTTAGACTGTACTTAATTAGAAAGCGTTATTTTAAAAGAATGCATAGGCTAATTCATTTTATTATTATTCTTGATTATTATTTGAAAAATAATTAAGACTTCCATTTCAGGAAAAATATTAATCTGATAATCAATACCTCCATTATTCTTTCTTTGTATTAGCAGGAAGTAAACTAGATTGCTATTAAAATCTTTTTTTAGTTTGGGATTCCAAAATCTTTTGATTTTGTGTATTGTTACCATAATTACTAAGGGAAAAAAATCTACAAACAGACAATGAATCAGAATCAGAATCACAACTAAATTATGTATGGCAAACATATATAATAAGCTAGCCAATTCAGGGCATGTGAGTTACATTGTTTTATGATAGATACAAAACACAGGTAAAATAAAATGGTGAAACCAAACAGCAGAAAACCTGTACAAAATTTTGCATGGATTTTAGCTAATTCATTGGTTTAATAAGTGACCTCATATTTTAAATATCCAGACTTAATAACATATATTTAGAGAAAAACAAAATTTTGGCGTTCACTGTTTGCCTTTTTCTCCCTATACATTTTAATTTGTCAAAAGGTAATTTGATTCTGACATCTAGCTAATTAGTTATGGCACTCAAGAGGTGTGAGGCACTCAAGAGGTGTGAAAATACTGCTTTTCATTTTATGGAAAATTCCTTCTTTACCTCCAGAAAAATTCGAGAAAAAAATTCAAGCATTCTTAGACTAAGGTAGAAAAAAAAAAAGAAGCATGTCTTATGAGGGTTGAAAGCTACTTATCAACTAAAAGGCCAATTTCATGACATATTTCTTCTACCTAACAGCTAATTTGGAGTTGTCTATGGCCAGACACACATTTATCCAAAATATCTGAAATACCTGCACTTGATTCAGATCAGATCAGACTTGAAATCCATTTATTTCAGATGAAGATATTTCAGTATGGGAAAAATGGAGAGCAAAAAAGTGAGACCCAGTGGTGGTGGTGATTAATTTTTTTCTCTAAAAATATCAAGTTGGTCAGTGGTACAATAGAACTGCAGTACGATCAACACATCACCCGTTTTGTACTAATATTGCACACACACACACACTCACACTCACACAAATACATATACATATACATATACACATACACATACACACACACACACACACACACACACACACACACACACATATATATATATATATATATATATATACTTTGTATTACAACACCCTGTTAAGCCCCAATTAAGGGAGAAAGCATACTGCTTTCTTTTCTGTCTTTCGGCTCATCACCAGAGACCATACTGACAGAAAGCTATTTGTTTCGTTGCCTTTAGTTTACATGTGTGTAAGGTTTTTAAGCTGATAATTTTAAATAATAAATAAGGGAGACTAGTATAGATCTATTTCAAGCTAGTTAGCTCTCTTCAGCTAGCCATACCCTTACTGGGATTCGAACCAGGGAAGTATTACATGTGAGGCAGATGTAATTGCCTCTACACCACTGGCTCTCTCCTTATCAGCTCAGGCAGGGGAATAAGTATATACTTTGTATTACAACACCCTGTTAAGCCCCAATTAAGGGAGAAAGCATACTGCTTTCTTTTCTGTCTTTCGGCTCATCACCAGAGACCATACTGACAGAAAGCTATTTGTTTCGTTGCCTTTAGTTTACATGTGTGTAAGGTTTTTAAGCTGATAATTTTAAATAATAAATAAGGGAGACTAGTATAGATCTATTTCAAGCTAGTTAGCTCTCTTCAGCTAGCCATACCCTTACTGGGATTCGAACCAGGGAAGTATTACATGTGAGGCAGATGTAATTGCCTCTACACCACTGGCTCTCTCCTTATCAGCTCAGGCAGGGGAATAAGTATATACTTTGTATTACAACACCCTGTTAAGCCCCAATTAAGGGAGAAAGCA
Organism: Bungarus multicinctus; assembly: GCA_023653725.1. Lineage (NCBI taxonomy): Eukaryota > Metazoa > Chordata > Lepidosauria > Squamata > Elapidae > Bungarus > Bungarus multicinctus. The sequence goes on along the minus strand of CM042849.1, from coordinate 44,441,910 downwards.
TACTGCTTTCTTTTCTGTCTTTCGGCTCATCACCAGAGACCATACTGACAGAAAGCTATTTGTTTCGTTGCCTTTAGTTTACATGTGTGTAAGGTTTTTAAGCTGATAATTTTAAATAATAAATAAGGGAGACTAGTATAGATCTATTTCAAGCTAGTTAGCTCTCTTCAGCTAGCCATACCCTTACTGGGATTCGAACCAGGGAAGTATTACATGTGAGGCAGATGTAATTGCCTCTACACCACTGGCTCTCTCCTTATCAGCTCAGGCAGGGGAATAAGTATATACTTTGTATTACAACACCCTGTTAAGCCCCAATTAAGGGAGAAAGCATACTGCTTTCTTTTCTGTCTTTCGGCTCATCACCAGAGACCATACTGACAGAAAGCTATTTGTTTCGTTGCCTTTAGTTTACATGTGTGTAAGGTTTTTAAGCTGATAATTTTAAATAATAAATAAGGGAGACTAGTATAGATCTATTTCAAGCTAGTTAGCTCTCTTCAGCTAGCCATACCCTTACTGGGATTCGAACCAGGGAAGTATTACATGTGAGGCAGATGTAATTGCCTCTACACCACTGGCTCTCTCCTTATCAGCTCAGGCAGGGGAATAAGTATATACTTTGTATTACAACACCCTGTTAAGCCCCAATTAAGGGAGAAAGCATACTGCTTTCTTTTCTGTCTTTCGGCTCATCACCAGAGACCATACTGACAGAAAGCTATTTGTTTCGTTGCCTTTAGTTTACATGTGTGTAAGGTTTTTAAGCTGATAATTTTAAATAATAAATAAGGGAGACTAGTATAGATCTATTTCAAGCTAGTTAGCTCTCTTCAGCTAGCCATACCCTTACTGGGATTCGAACCAGGGAAGTATTACATGTGAGGCAGATGTAATTGCCTCTACACCACTGGCTCTCTCCTTATCAGCTTAACAGGGTGTTGTAATACAAAGTATATACTTATTCCCCTGCCTGAGCTGATAAGGAGAGAGCCAGTGGTGTAGAGGCAATTACATTTGCCTCACATGTAATACTTCCCTGGTTCGAATCCCAGTAAGGGTATGGCTAGCTGAAGAGAGCTAACTAGCTTGAAATAGATCTATACTAGTCTCCCTTATTTATTATTTAAAATTATCAGCTTAAAAACCTTACACACATGTAAACTAAAGGCAACGAAACAAATAGCTTTCTGTCAGTATGGTCTCTGGTGATGAGCCGAAAGACAGAAAAGAAAGCAGTATGCTTTCTCCCTTAATTGGGGCTTAACAGGGTGTTGTAATACAAAGTATATACTTATTCCCCTGCCTGAGCTGATAAGGAGAGAGCCAGTGGTGTAGAGGCAATTACATCTGCCTCACATGTAATACTTCCCTGGTTCGAATCCCAGTAAGGGTATGGCTAGCTGAAGAGAGCTAACTAGCTTGAAATAGATCTATACTAGTCTCCCTTATTTATTATTTAAAATTATCAGCTTAAAAACCTTACACATATATATATATACATATATATATACATACATACATGCATATATTGCACATGTTGCACAGTGTTGCTATAGCCAGCATTTGTAGATGCTTCTAGCACAAAATTAGTGGCAATGGTGATGGTAGTGGTGATGATGAACAAACAAACATACCCCTTCTTTGCTTAGTCTCCACTGCCATGTTCACCAATTTTCTTTCCAGCAATAAGAAGATTGCAGAAAGGGTGATCAAGCCACTATATTATGAATTAAAATATAGCAGTAATTAAGTTAGATTAGGAGGCTTTGGGAAGAATGATAGGCCAAATATATGAAGAACAGAGAGAGGATGAGGAATAGCAGTGTCACACTTTTCTCCTTGTAAAGTCTTTCTACAAAATGTGGCAACTTAAACCCAGAGAAACCAAACATCACAAGGCTTTGGTTCAATTAAACCTTGATCTACTCAGAAGAGTTCATTTTAATTTCTGAACCATGGTTTATTCATCTATACCTGAACCAGAATTCACGTTACATTTTCTATACACACTATTTTTATCTTACATGAATTTGAAATGTTAATCTAAAAACAAAAAAGGGGAAAAAGAGTTGCATAATCTTTGTATGTTTCAAGGATTATATGTGTCAAGGATTTTTTCCTATTTTGTGTTGCTGCTCTGTTCACTGCAATTCCCCATGTCTCAAAAAGGTGGCCATCCTTTTGTCTCACATTATCAATGGAAGGCTTTGATTGCATGTTTTCAGCCACCATCTTGACCTTTTTGATGCTTCTTTGTGCAGATACTCCTTTTAATGAATATTATATATTTTGTTTATCCACATTTCCTGTTTCCCTTCTAACTAATTACTTGGAAATTATCTAGTTAGCCTTTAATTTAAAACTATTATTTATTTCAGTTCAATAACATATAAAGGATTTTTTTTGTCTATTTTTAAAGAGAAAATTGAAGGATCCAGCAATATATCCCAAGTTTGTATATCAAAAGTTGATATGAACAAAATCAGATAAGTAGTGTAATTGAATTATTATTTTAGCTGTAATGCTTGAACATCCATGTAATGTTTTCTTCTCAATTTTCGTGGCATACACACATCATGTATTTTGCACTATTATAAAATGTGACATGTATTTACAAGAAAGAGAAACTTTGCTTTTTTTAGAACTATAAAAAAAATGGCCTGCTGCCATCAACAGCCTCCCGCCGCCCAGTGTGCTCCCACAGGGTTGCCCTCCTCGGGGTTCCGCCGCCTGATCATTGCCGGTTGGCGACCCCAAGGGTGCAGGCCTTCTCTGTGGGGGCTCCCTCCCTGTGGAATGATCTGCCCCCGGAGATACGGGCCATTACCGACATCCAGACCTTCCGGCGTGCAGTAAAGACCCTGTTCTTTCAACAGGCCGGCCTGGCCCAGTAAACGGTTTTTTGGGGTTTTAAATTAACTAGGTTTTAAATTTTAATATAATTCTTAAATTTTAAATTTATTAGTTATATTTTTGTATTTAAATTGGATTTCGGTCGGATTAATTTGTTTAATCTGTTTTTAATTGTATATATTGTTCATTTTTAGTAGGCTGTACACCACCCCGAGTCCCTTTTTGGGAGAGGGGGCAGTATAAAAATTCAATAAATAAATAAATAAACTATGTGCATCACAAATCTATTAAATAAACATTATTAAAGTGAAAAAGGAGATAAATGATATTTTTTTACAAGTGATGGATGAAATTGGACTTCCTGATTAGGCTTTTATAAATGCTGCATGTAATATATATCTGCTGTAGCATTATGTTCCTTATCAAACAGCAAACATTTAATTAGAGGTGATAAGCTTAAAGTTTCTCCTGAAAAACTTCAAAACATTATGGTTTTAGTGAGTTTGTATTCCAGGGATTGCTTTACCTTTGTGGTTTTGTATATTTGAGACAAAAAGTTCCTTTTTCTGGAACTTCATTAATACCTGCTCCTTCTCCATCACAGTTCATTCATTCAAGACCATTAAGCATCATATTTTAATCATTTTATACCTGAGCCTATGCTTTTTTTCCTAAGGAAAAATATATAAAGCTAGGCTAAATCTTTTGTTCTTTTTATTTTTTAAAAAAATTATGAAACTAATTACAAAGTGTGTACTTAAAACATTAAATGATATGTTTGAATAAGTCTAGTTGACAGATGCCAAAAACCTATCATTCCAACAAATCATCTAACTAAGATTTTTGGTTTTCACTCACATTTTTAAGAATAGGGCTACATATACAGTGATAGACAAGATGGAAAGTTTTTGTGGGTAGTTTGTTCTCCAAGTTTGTTTCAATTTAATTTCTCAAAGTTTCATTACCAGACTAGGCAAAATAAGCAGAATTTTCTTGTCCTATTTTTCTTAACTTATAAATGTCTTGTGCCAATGTGGTCAGTTGGTCGTGTGATTGGTTGTTCATTTGGAGCTATAATTAAATTTTGAGCAGCTGATTGGTTCTCTTGTTGATTGGTCAACAAGATTGGTCTAGTTTCTTCAATGGTAAGTTCTCTGATGATAAAAGAATTTCTAGAACTAGAAAAGCCTTGAATATTTTTAACCAATTTTATTAAATTTCAAAAAGAAACAAAATGCAAAATTAATTAAAAAAAAATCAGGGTAAGGGAGTGGGGGATCAAGAGAGAAAAAAGAAAGTTAAAAAAATGACTGGAAAATGGAAAAAAAGAAACACAAAAGAAGTGTTTTGACTTCTGATTTTTCTTCAGTAAATATACAAATATATAGTAAACTAACTTGTTTCTCCAAAGCAAAAATCTAGATATATATAAATTAAACCACAACCAAAACTAAAATAATGCTATAATTATATAATAAAATAATATCCTATTTTCAATTATTTGAATGTTTTCAATTTAAGCCTAACATACACAAATATAAAATATACGTATCTAATAATAACAATAAAGGTACATAATTTATATAATCATAATAAATCTCATCATTAAATCCTAAAATCAAAATTAAGAAGTCTAAAAATAATCCAAAACTATTTTGGTGAAAAAGTACAATATTGTTCCAAATATGTGATGAAATGTGACATGTGATATTTATGTATCAAAAAGAAGCAAAAAAATGATAATACAAGCTCATTTCCTCCCTACCTCTCTCCTTCCCTCCATCCCTTGTGTCATAAAATCACATCTTTTATGTGCTGTTTTGATAATCTCTGTGACCCTTTTTAATCTCTTCTTTTTAATCTCTTCTATCCCAATCTCACATCATCCTGACTTCTCTCATTATTAATTCACGTTTTGGGTTGTGTACTTCAATTCCATATTTACAAATAACTTTCTTGGGAAAAGACTTTTCAACTTTTCATTGGAAAACCAGGCTTCTGAAAAATGCTGATAGCTTTTATTCTGATAATTAAGTTTATTTAGATCATTTTTTTGCCAAAATATATTCCTTCCTTCCTTCCTTCTTTCCTTCCTTCCTTCCTATTTTTTTTAAGTAGTATTTTGTTCTCCAATGTATTATTTAGTTACAATGTGTAGAAAAGAGTATTTTCTCCTGGTTTCCCACAAGGTCAAACAAAAGGTGAACTATTTTTCAGGTAAAACTGTTTGCCTTGCCTTTGATTTCCTATCCAATCAACTGGAAAACGAGGTTTAGATGTGCCTGAAGATAGTCAGAAAACTCAATGTACTCCTGATTAAAACATTAAATAAAAAACATGAGAGTGAAAATATCTTTACAGATGAATATTAAAGAGGAATTTATAGAACTATTTGTGTTTCATTTCATTTTTGCTTGTCTGCCAGTTCATTTTTTAAATATAATTTCTTAATGTTTAAATTTAAATATGACTTATTTTAAATACTAACCTAAATAGCTTTCTGATATGCTATTTGAAAATATGAATTGCTAATTTAATTTTTTCTTCTAACATTGGAACTATATTTCCAAAGACTATGAATAGATAACTTCTCTAAATCCCTATTCAAATATTGAACTGTAAATTGCAGATTAGGTCAACTAATATAAATTCTTCATGCATCCCAAGAAACAATAGCTTATTTTTACAGGAAGGCCTGTCAGGAAATACCATGAACCACAACAATGCTAAATTTCCCCTTTTAATTTTTACCATTGAACTATACTTGTTATTTTTTGTAAAATATAAAGAGGACTACTAAAGCTTATAACTCAAGAATAATTTACTTTTCACACAGATGAGAAGTAATCACTGATAATGCAATACAAAACTATTTGTAAAATAAATTTCACAATGACAGTAGACATTATGCTCATTCTATGTCCACAACAATTGACTAGAAATTCAGAAATTTAACCCAAAATGGTATCCAGCTATGGCTTTCCATGGGGCATCAATAAATAATAAGCATTCAATTCCTGGGTCATAGAATAGTTTTTTTTTTAAAAAAAAAATCTGATATACAGTAGTAAAGAACCCACTGTAAACCAATTAATGACATACTGTATATGATTGGCCAATATATATGCATGGTTACAAAAGCATCAGCTATTGCTTTCTGTTGATCTAGATCAAAATTAAATATTGTGAATCTTAATCAAGATAATGTAGTATAAGTTTTCCATTTAAAATAAGTAGGGATTAACCTTTCTTACTTCATGCTATAATTAATATCGCTTCTTCTTCTCTTCCTGCTCCTACTCCTTTTCTTTCACTTTTGCCTTCCCTTCCCTTCTCTCTTCCCATTCCCATTCTTTTCTCTCTCTCTCTGTCTCTGTCCCTCTCTCTCTCCCTCTCCTCTTCTCTCTGTCTCTGTAATTCCTTGCCTTCATCATGGTTCTAATTTACATTGAGTTCTGCACATTTTCAAGTTAATTGCCCCCAAAATAATGTAACTTCCCCACTTTCAATAAATCAAGGCAACCTTGAATGGCAATCTGGAGAGGAACTACTAAATTGCTATTGGACTTCCTTTCAGATATAATTTCATATGACTGAATATAAGCCCAGCATTCTAGTCACCTTGATAGAGATGAGGGAGTCAGGGAGTCTTTGTGAAACTTTGCATAAGTACACTAAAAAAACATTACAATTTTTATAACAACATTGTACTGAAATAACGAGGGACAGTTCCAATGTTCCAGAGGCAGAAGGCAAGATTATTTTCCTGATCTGTAGCACATCTGGATAAAAAGCCTTTTGGGAACTTCACATATATAAAGCTTGATTTTCTGAAATAATGCTGAGTTATTAAAAGAAGATTGAAATTGCCTTTTTTTCCCCCTATGAATGGAACAATATTTACAGAATATGATTCCCCTTTATATTGTGGATGAGGATGGACACATTTGCTCTTGAACATTTTGAATGTTTCTATGTAGTTTTTGCTCTGTTCATATACCTGCTCGGTCAAGCAGTTTTGACCCCAAGTCATTGCTTCCCTTTAGTAATAAACAGTTTTCTATTGGTTAATGTTTGAAAACTGGTAGGAAATGATCTTTTATGGGTGTAGATTTAGGAAATACTGTGGTTCAGTATAATTGATTCCCCTTTATATTATGGATTAGGATGGACACATTTGCTCTTGAACATTTTGAATGTTTCTATTTCCTTTTGATACAGTTCATAAAATTTAACATACACTGCTAAGTAAAAAAGAATTCCAACTGCCTTATTTCCATAGATGTCAGTGTTCTCTTAAGCAGTTAAAAGATGGTTTTGAGCGCTAACTGTTTTTGCCTAACAACCTAAGTGCTAGATTAAACCTATTTCTAACACTATTTATGCTACATTTATTTCCGGGTGCCTATTTGTCACAGCCAAATCACCTCTTTTCAACTGCAACCGATAACTAAAAGAGAAAAGGGATACTAATTGCACTTTTTACTAACTCTGCTCCCATCTATGTTTTTATTAGACTGTAATAATGATATCATTTTTGATACCAATTAATTTAGTTTTCTTCATATTAAGAACAGAATAAAGACAGTAGGTTCAAAGATACATTTTTAATTACATTCTAATAATACCAGGCAGAATGAATTATACATTGAATTGGATAATGTTTGATAAAAATAATTTGATTGGAAAGTTAGATTTTTCACAAACACATTAGGAAATTGATCATAAGTTTCATCCTTACTATAATCAATTTTTCCTATAAAATTCTCTAATTTCAGGTTTCTTTCAATTTGATTCATAGAAGTATTGTTTAAAAAGATGCATCAATAGAAATGTTCAAGGAAACTTAGATATTACTCACAGAACTGCTAAAGTTTTAAAATAACAACAATAAACTTTCTGCTACAGCAGAGCAAGGGAAATAACAATAGAACAAAACCCCAGAGACAGAGAGAAAGAAAAAGAGAGAAAGGATTTAAACAATAACCACTTTAAGAGTGAAGACTAGCAATATTAGTAGCACAGTAGCAGTAGTAGCAATAGCAATAACATTTAGATTTATATACCACTTCACAGTGCTTTATAGCCCTTTCTAACTGACGAAGAGTCAGCCTATTGCCCCCTGCAATCTGGGTCCCCATTTTACCAACTTCAGAAGGATGGAACTCTGAGTGAGCCTTGAGCCAGTCAGAATTGAATGAGCCTGCAGTGCTGCATTCTAACCACTCCGCCATCATAGTTCTGTAATAATGTACTTGTAGTAGAAATGGAATAATATAGTATAGAGGCATAAGCAATAGTATATATAATAATAATAATAATAGTAAAGAGCAATGTATTTATTTGTTTGTTTCTTTGTTTACAGGTGGTCCTTGACATTCAACCACAATTGAACCAAATTACTAGCCAAAATTTATGTTGCTAAGTGAGACAGTTGTTAAGTGACTTTTGTCCCATTAGATGACTTTGTTTGGCACAACTGTTAAATGAATCTTAAGTTGGTAACACGGTTGTTAATTGAATTTGATCGTCAGAGGGTTGCAAAAGGTGATCACATGACTCCAGAACATTGCAACCATCATAAATATGAATCAGTTGCCAAGTATCCAAATTATGATCACATGACCATGGGGGAGTTGCAACAGTTGTAAGTGTGAAATCAGTCATGTCACTTTTTTCAGTGCTGTTATAATTTTAAATGGTCACTAAACAAACAGTTGTAAGTCAAGGACTACCTGTATTTATATCCCACCTATTATTTTTATAGGTGGCAAATATACCCAACACACCTTCCTCCTTCTATTTTCCCCGCCACAACAACCCTGAGACATGAGGTGGGCTGAGAGTGACTGGCTGAAGATCACATAACTGGCTTTCAAGCTTAAGGTGGAACTTGAATTTATGATATTTTGCTTTTTAGCCTCGTGCCCTAAGCATTAGAACTGGCTCTTTTATTTTGTATATTTCTTCTATCTCCCTAACCATTATATCATAGGGAAAAATAAAAATATAGTTGTTTAGGGTCTAACGTTTTTCATGGATCTTTTGAGCCTGAGCCAATCAATCTGACTATAGAAAAAGAACCTGTGATAAGGTATACACAGTGACAAAACTAAGAAACCCACACCAAGTCATAAATAATGTGGCTATCTTAAAGCCTAATGATCCAATGTTAAATATAACTGTTGGCCACCAAGAAATAGGTCTCGATTGAAGATGCAGTGTTGTTGGTATGACAATTGTTTAAATTGACTCTTAATAATTTTGCCCTGAAACCAACTATAAAAAGTGAGTTAAAATTCACGTATGATCTCATGCTAGATGGGTTCCAAAGGAACTGGGGATTATGGTAATCACTAGGCATCAAATCTTTAATAATGTATGGACCTTTTTGGGGGTGGGGATTAACAAACCTAATCATGTTGTCACATGTTATGATGCTATAACAGTGAACAAGATGGTGCAAAAGAAAAATCTCAAATTTCCATTGGTGGAATCAAGCTGGAGAGGTTTTTTTTAATGATTGTAGTCACCACTGTGAATGAAAAGTACAATGGAAGGCCACTTATATGAGATATAATGCAGTGAACTCTTTTTTCCTCAGGAAGCATGCTGTGTTGCATAATATGAACCAAAACATTGAAAAGCCACAAACAAACAAACAATAAGTATATGGAGGAATGGGGAAGAGGTGAACAGAAAGAGAACAGATTACCCAAGCTGGGAAAGAATGGAAAACAGAAAAATTAAAATATTCAACACAGCTTTCTTCTTTTGAATTTAATTAAAATTACCAGTTTTCTTTTTTATTCTAAATCTATGCAGTACTGTGATATTTGAAACCTTACCTATCAGAACCCAGACCAAAATAATGACAACAAAAAGGTAAATATCAGTGTGCTTAAATAAATCATTTGCTACTTCTAAATGTGTATCTCTGATTTATTCAGCCTGACATATTTTGAGCCCTTCCTCTGTAGTTAGAGTTAACATAGCCTCTGGCTAACATTGTGCATCAAACTTCAGCAGAAAGCACTTTGCATTTTGAATGATACTGCCATCAAGCACCAAATGTTTCTATGACAAACAGGATGGCCAGAAGGTTTTTCTGGCTATAATATCCACCATACTGGTTGTTCCATGAAAATAAAGATGCATTCAAATGCAGGCAAGGCTTTGATTCCTGAAGAACACAACTGAATTATAAGAATGGCATCAATCCTGTCTTTTATATCACAAGGAAATCAACATTTAAATATAAAAATGATCAAGAATTTTTGAAATTGCAAACTGTATATTTTGCCTGTTATAAAGATCATTACAGAAGGACAAAAACAACCCAAGAAAACAACCCCGGATTGTTCTTTTAACATCTACAGCATTTGCCTAAAGAAATGGCATTCTTAGTCACTGATAGGGCTCTATATGTCTAGCACGATGTAGTAATTTTCCTTCGCTGAAAGGGAGTTAAAAATAAAAGCTGTGTTATATTCTCTGGTTGAAACTTTGACATGGAGATTTTCCATAATATTTTAGAAAATTTGCTGTTGGGTATTTAGCACTGTGATATGATACTGCTTTCAGGCTGATATGCAAATTGGCTTAGCTAAGGCTTATGTGTGTAGAAGGAACAACCCAAAGAGGGGCACTAAACCTACATTCAGCTCTTGCCTGACCTAAACTGTCTTTTTGTCCTGTTCTGACAATGTTCATATTATAGAAAATACATCTGAAAGTAAAAAAAAATAAAGACAGCAATTTTTCAAAATAAAACAAGGATTTTTTCATTGCTTGTATTTCATTATGAAAGCTCATAAACGAGACAAAAGTCAAGAGAAGAAAATGTGCCATAAACCGGTCACCATTGACAAAGAAGTATTTATGTTTATTGTCTGTCTGTCTGTCTGTCTGTCTGTCTGTCTGTCTGTCTGTCTGTCTGTCTGTCTATCTATCTATCTATCTATCTATCTATCTATCTATCTATCTATCTATCTATCTATCTATCTATCTATCTACCTACCTACCTACCTATTTATTTATCATCATCTATCTACATAACAATAACAGGACAGAAGAGTAGGTGCTGAATGCACATTTACGACTACACCATCTCCATCTCTGTTCACCCTATTGAAGTCTCAGCTAATAATAGCAAGGACAGGATCAACTGGAAAAATCACACATAATAGCAAGCCATTAGAAAAAAAATCAGTTGCAATGTTCAGAAAACTCAGAACACTTGAAATTATGCTACTTAAACAATGCCCAATTTTTATTTCCTGCTTAGAACTCAGAAACCATGAAATTTAATTTAAGCTCAGAATACTCAGTACAGATATTCAAGGTCATCACTAAATGTTTTCCATACTCCTAATGAAGAACAGCCTGCCAGCCAACCACCTCTTCTCATCTGATAAAGAAATCTGAATCTACAGTACAATTTCTGGATATGAATGGGACTTAGGGAAAGAGAGATGGCTTCTGGATGGCAGGTTTCCAACCTACTGATTTTGCTTAAATTGTAGTTGATATTCCTAAAAATAATCTGAAAATCTTAGGGATAGAATCCAGGACCATACAATGCCTATGGACTTCTCCTGAGGAAGTTATAAACTTATACACATTGATACAAGACTAAAACAAGATAATCTCTTAAATTTGTGAGTTTATTGTTTTTAGATTTCTTTTAATTAGAGCTTCAAAGTTGAAGAGACCCAAGTAGTGACTGGCTTATGTATCATGCATGCCTTCAGAATTAAAGAACAGGCTGCTATTCTGATCATGATCAGTTCTGGAATCTATTTTTAATATCAGAGTTTGAAATCAATATCTATCAGACAAAACAAAACTCTACGCTTTTTTTGTCAAACTGTCTTAATTTCATCAACCCAATGTGTTTTGTGACACAGTACTAATATTTACATTCATAAGTCAGTCCTATTGAATTGAATGGGATTTGCTTCCAAACAAATGAATCAGAATTACAGCTTCAATTATTACTCTTGTCCATCTATTGCAAATTATTTGCAATACTAGCAGATTCTGATCACTCTTTTAAGGCATAAAGAAAGCTGGATAAATATGTCTTAGCCCCATTTTTAATTCCTTATGGTTGGAACAAAGCCATGAAAATGTTCTAGTATTCTGTGAGGGAAATTAGGCATGTCAGCTTTTGAAGATGAGAGTTTATTTGTTTAAATTTTGCAATTATATCAGACTTATTCAGAAGTAGTATTGAATTTAATGCAGTGAACCTCCAAGTAAGTGGAAAAAAAGGGGAGGGAAGGAAATGAAATGAAATGAAATTTCAAGACATGTCTTGGTATGGCAGTTATATAAGAATGTAAAATATGTTGGTATGCCATGAAATATTTGACTGAAGAAAGTATAAGCTTGATTTATGAATTTCCATTCTTAAATGCATATTTTGGTACTAATTAAAGCATATTGTAGGCCAGAAGAATATATTGAACTGGCCAATTAAATATTTATTCAATATGTTTCTCCCAGACAATACAAACTCTAGAGGAAAAACAACAGATCATGGCTTGGTTATCACACAAAATATAATATCAAAAGACGAATGTTCAATTTGGACATGGCCACATCAAAAGTTGGTAGTTTCTCCTTCATATAGTGTCAAATAATGTTAGTGAAATGGGTAAGAAATGGAAGTTATTCACTATATGTGACTTCTTCAAAAACACAAGAGTCATGAAGAGTTTTGATACTTCAAATTGATTTCTCTAAATATGATGAAAGATTTTGGTTTTATTGTTGATTTACGATATGTCCCATACTGTATGCATTATGCCCCTATCCACACACACATAATATAGGTTATAAAAGCAGAAAGTGTGTCTTTTTCTAAAAAACACTTGGTTTGTCTCCAAATGATTATGTATGTCCCTCAAAATGATTATCCTCATATGATCAGAGTTAAAGGCTGGTATTAGAATAACAGAGTTGACTAGAAGACATCCAAGATCCTTCCAACTATGTTATTAGATTATTCTGTTAGAGAATGCCCTTTGGGTCTACTATAGTCTTCTAAGTTTTCAATATATGTTGTTGTTATCCACTCTCCATGTCTGGCTCTTATAAACACTTCAGTATCTTGGCTCTCAACTTGCCCACTCTGTTTTGGCTAATAAGTTTTAAGTCTAGATATGAGAACATATGAGTTTTTGTTTTTGTTTTAAATTAAAGTACAAAAAAAGTACTAGGAAATGTTGGTAAGGCTATGAATGTAACAATTCTCCAAAATGACCCTAATTATGCATGTTATCATATCATAACAGAGCATTCTGTATAAATGCAATAGTCCCTCAGACATTCATGCAAGCATGAAGATCAATGGTACGCAAATTTGGAAGCCAAAAACAATACTTTGATCATGTTCTCAGAGAAGTTTCCCAAGAAAACCTGTGTGATTGGAATAAAGAAGTCGGTAGAGCCAAAACAAATTCTATATTTTACTTAATTAAAAATTTAATTACAATTCTCAAAATTAAATAACTATGAATACTTGGCCTCTATTTAATACATTGGTTCATGCTACAATATTAAAAATTGCAATTTGTCAGCAATTTTAGAACTCTGGAGGCCACATTTTATGATTTGGAAGCCTAAAGGCTTTAGATTGTGAATAGAACATAAAGTGAAGATATGACCAATCATTAGCTTTTCTCCCACACATTGCATTTGTGAACTTGCATAATTACAACAATAATACAATAATATGAATAATTACCTTAATATAAGGTATTGTAACTTTGATTTATCAAGCAGAAGCATAGCTTTCTTATATTGGCTAACTTTCTCCTTATAGTAAGAAATAAAAAGCTGGCAGCAGATTTCATCCCATTTTGGGACAGGAAGATTATTACATAAATTCTAAAATAAGTTTATGCCTTTAAAATAAAACATTTCCCTCCCATATTTGTCTATAGGTAGAAAGTGATGAAATCCAACCAGACTTATATTGTAGCTGGATGGTCTTAAAGATAATATATTTTTTCTGCTCCTCCACAAGACTACTCAGTTTCTAATGAACTAATGAATTAAATATGCAGGATTAGAAAAACATATTCCATTAGTTGCACTGTTCATTTACAGAAAAGTTTCAAGAGTTCAGTTGTTATGAAAGATCAACAAATGAAGAAGTCATCATAAGGAAAAATGCTATTATTTTCTATTTTAATGGGACTGATTAAAAGAGACCAAAAAAATTATTGGAAACGCCATCTTTTTGTCAATTAGGTTACCTGGTAATTGAATTGTGAAATCAGTCAGTGCTTCTTCACTTCACTTTTATATGTAGCAAACTTTTTCTTTGACACTATTTTACCAGACTTGTAATCAGTCAGGTTCTTTATGATTTCATGATTTTAGATTTTCAGGATGATTTGGTCAAGCAAGACCAGACCATGTGGTGGTTTTGTAGACTGTCTTTTTCATAAATATGTACATTTTATATCACTAGAGATAGTTCTATAGTCTTTGAAGAGATTTTAGCTTGCCTGTTATATATGATATCTCTATTCAGCTATAATCCTTCCTTCCCCTGAAGATAGTAAGGATTTTATGATAAATTATGACTTTCTGCATAGCATTATTCACCTTTGTGAAGATCTTTGAAAGCCACTGTTACAGAAGTTAAAAAATAACATTAAAACAATAGCTCAAGGAAGCTCAGCCTGAGCATTAAGCTTGTCTATATTTTTCAGCTATTGATTGCAATAAATTATAATAACAAAGCCAGAGTTGATTGTAAGTTATACTCAGCCTTCTGTTTAGGTAATTATTCACCCTTTATTTTCAACCTTCCACCTATTTAATCCTGAATAGACTTTTTTCCAATATAGTAAGTAATACTACAATCTTTCAAATACTGTTGGTGTGGGTTTTAATTTAAAAAAAACTTTTAATTGTGCTATTATAGTAGTTACTGGAGAAAGGCAGAAAGTCTTTGTATTTTCTGTTTGATTGACTTGACCTTATTCTCAAAAAATAAATCCCCTTTATTCTTTTGTTCTCTGTATGTATCATTTTAAAGGTTTATTTTTATGAAAAGATTAAGATAGCAAATAAACAAACCAAAAAAGGAAAATGAACTGTCCAAGAAAAGGTCGAGAAGGAAAAAAGAACAAACTGAAATTTAGTGGGGCAGATTGTTCAGCTCTGAGCTGGAAAGTGTTATTTAAATAACAGTCTCACAACTGAACCCAGGTATCTTTAATACTTCAATTAACAAGAGATACTTCATATATAAAAGTATATGAAATACTTCATATAAGAGAGCTAATTTGATATAGTAGTCAAGGGATCAGTCTAGAAACTAGGAGATTCTGAGATATAGTGTCACTTTAGTCACAGAGGCATCTGGGTGACTTTGAGCCAGTCACTTTTCCTTCAGTCCTAAGAAGGAACCAATAGCAAACCACTTCTGAAAAACTGCAGGAACCTGTCTGAGAATTGGACAGAATTGAACAGAAGAAAGCAATTCCTATAATTATGGGACAATTTATGGCAGAGCTGCTGGCAGAGTATTTGGAATCCATTATTGCAGGCTAATTCTGCCCATAGCCTGGAGTTGGATCCTGCAGGGACTCAAATTTGATTCAGCATTTGATCCTTCCAAGGACAGTAAAATTAGGACCCACCCTACTCGGGAGAACCGGTAGCAATAATTTGGTGTGGGTCACCGAACAGGTAGTGATTTCTGGCTGGCCACACCCTGAACGGGTTCCCGGTCGCAGCTTGCTCACTTGCCCCTCCCTATACTCGCCCCGCCCAATCACACTGGGTCCTCGTGGCTTAACCTGCTTTCCCACATTTATTTATTTATTTATAAAATTTCTATACTGCCCTTCTCCCTAGGGACTCAGGGCGGTGTACAGCCAATCCAAACCCCAACAGTAATACAAAAGTTAAAAGAAGATTAAATTAAATATTGGCCGAATAAGAAAAACCCACCCCACACCCTTAAAACCCCAATTTAAAATTACGGAGCAAATGGAGACAAGTTAAAACTACCTCAGCCCAGGCCAGCCTGCTCAAAAAGCCAGGTCTTCAGCGCGCGCCTGAAGGCCCTCAGGTCCGTGCCGGTACGTAGTTCCGGCGGCAGAGTGTTCCAGAGGGCAGGGGCCGCCACAGAGAAGGCCCTGCCCCTCGGGGCCGCCAGGCGACACATGGTGGCCGACGGGACCCGGAGAAGGCCCTCCCTGTGTGAGCGCACCGGCCTGATGGAGACCACTGGTAGGATGCGGTCCTGCAGGTAACCTGGCCCAATGCCATGGATCGCCCTAAAGGTCAAAACTAGAACCTTGAAGCGAACCCGGAGAACCACCGGCAACCAATGCAGCTCGCGCAGGAGAGGCATCACATGGGCGCTACGTGACTCCCCCATGATCACCCGCGCGGCCGCATTTTGCACCAGTTGGAGTCTCCGGGTGCTCCCCGCAGGGAGCCCCATGTAGAGGGCATTACAATAGTCCAGGCGAGAGGTGACAAGGGCCTGAGTGACCGTGCGCAGGGCGTCCCGATCCAGAAAGGGCCGCAACCGGTAGATCCGACGGATCTGATGAAATGCCCCCCTGGAGACGGCCGCGACATGATGTTCAAGCGACAGCCGTACATCCAGGAGGACTCCCAGATTGCGAGCCCTCTCTGTGGGGGGCAAAATTTCCCCCCCAATAGCCAGCGAAGGAATCAGCTGGCTATATCGGGGCACCAGGAACCACAGCCACTCAGTCTTGGATGGGTTGAGCTGAAGCCTGTTCCCGCCCATCCAAACCCGCACGGCCTCCAGGCACCTAGACATAGCCCCCACAGCATCGTTGGGGTGGTCCGGGGTGGAGATGTACAACTGAGTGTCATCTGCATACAGATGACACTTCACCCCAAGACCACGGATGATCTCGCCCAGCGGCTTCATATAAATGTTGAACAAGAGAGGGGAGAGGACCGACCCCTGAGGCACCCCACAAACCAGGGGCCTAGAGGTGGACCTCTCCCCTCCCGCCAACACAAATTGCGAACGGTCGGAGAGGAAGGTGGAGAACCATCGAAAGACGGTTCCCCCAATTCCCAACCCCCCCAACCGTCGCAACAAGATACTATGGTCGATAGTATCGAAAGCCGCCGACAGATCTAATAGGACCAGGACAGAGGAGAACCCTCTGTCACGAGCCCTCCAGAGATCATCAACCAACGCGACCAATGCCGTCTCAGTGCTATGCCCAGGCCTGAAGCCCGATTGGAACGGATCGAGGTAAGTTGTTTCCTCCAGGTACTGAGGGAGCTGACGTGCCACCACACTCTCAACAACCTTCGCCACAAAGGGAAGGTTGGAGACTGGACGGTAGTTGTTTAAAACAGCTGGATCCAGGGAAGGCTTCTTGAGGAGGGGCCGCACCACCGCCGTGTTCAGGGCGGTAGGAAGCGACCCCTCTCTCAAAGAAGCGTTGATAATCCCCTGGAGCCAGCCTCGTGTCGTCTCCCTGGCGGCCGAAACCAGCCAGGAAGGGCACGGGTCCAATAAACAGGTGGTGGCATTCAGACCTCCCAGCAACCTGTCCACACCCTCGGCGGTCACAGGGTCGAACTCCCCCCAAACAACATCCACAAGACCTGCCCCGGACACCTCCCCCGGGACCATCCAATTGGAGTCAAGCCCCTCCCGAATCTGAGCGATTTTGTCATGCAGGAATCGAGAAAACTCCTCCGCTCTACCCTGCAAGAGGTCATCCCGCGCTCTCGGTTCAAGTAGAGAGCGGGTCACTCTAAACAGGGCGGCAGGCCGATTTCCTGCCGACGCAATAAGGGCGGAGAAATACGAAGATTTCGCCGCCCCTATCGCCACAAGGTAAGGTAAGTCTTAATATGAGATCTCACCTGTGTTCGATCAGACTCAGAACATAGTGCCTGTCCCTATGTCCCAACTCAGCAACTCTGATCTTCCTGCTGAAAGATAAGCCTGCGAATCTTGCTATCCCTCCCAGCATCCCCGGAGCTTGCCTTTCCCTTCCCTACTATCCCTTGAGCTTGCCAAGGGCTTCCACACCATTCCCGGGCTTGCTTGGCTCGCTTCATTGCTGGCACGGCCTAGCTAGCATGTGTGTGCATGAGCACGTGTGTGTGCATGTATGTGCATGTGAGAGAGAGAGGGCTGGAGTCGGGGGGCCGCCACCCGTTTCTTCCTTTTCTCCTGCCCACTGCTGACTGGAGATTATCCCAGACCAGCCAGGTGTGTGTGTGTGTGTGTGTGTGTGTGTGTGTGTATGCGTGCATGCGCGTGCGTGTGCATGTGCATGAGAGGGCTGGAGTGGGGGGGCTCCACCCGTTTCTTCCTTTTCCCTGGCCCGCTGCTGAATGGAGATCGTCCCAGATCAGCCGTGTATGTGCATGTGTAACAATGCTATCATATTTCCCCTAGTTCTTCTTTCCTCTGCTGGTTAGATGCTTCTTTTCTTCTTTTGGGGAAAAAATATTACAGTTCCTTTCCTTACAAACTATGGATATTGGATGGAAAAAAAAATCAGGATGATGGCTTTATCTTTGTAAGTGTATTTGTATTTCTGCATTTGTATGCATGTGAAAGAAATTCCCCCTCACATTCTGTTGCAACTCCTTTCCACAGCTCCTTTCGTCGCCTCAGTCCATCCTTGATAAACAAGCTGGCTGGTTAGAGCGTTCCCTCCCTCTCTTCAGATTAAACTCTTTTCTAAACTATTCAGCCTCTAAACTACTCAGCTGACATTGATGACATTTTTCTTTTGACGAGGCTATCTCTTCCACCCGCAATCATGCTGCTGTCGGGCAAGGATTCCACGGAGGCCGAGAGTTTCATTATTTATCATGTGTTAATATTTTACACTGTCCCTAAACTATATCTAGAGTGATTTTACTGCTTTTCTTTTGCCCAGGGCTACCACATATTTTTTCAGGCATTTACATCAATGTCTAGTGCAGAGCATAAATATGTGTGTGTTTATTTTGTACATCAGGTTGCATAAGTCCAGCTTAATATGCTATTCCTCATTTGTGATATTTTGTATACATACAGAGAAAGAAGCACTCTTACGATCTTTGACTTAGGCTTGCTGTCAAACATCAGCCATAATAATTACTGTTTTGAACAATATGCAGGTTGTATTACATGAATGGCTATTTTATATGTAAAATTATGAAATAAATTTGAGTAGAGATCCTGGGAAAGTGTCAGAATAACAGACTAACACTTAGAGGGACCTTGGGGGAACCCTATACCATTTCAGAGAAATGGCTGTCCAGTCTTTGCTGAAAAACTTCCATTGATTGAGCACATAGAACTTCTGGAGACAAGCAGGTCCACTGGTTAATTGTTCTCACTGTCAGAAAGTTTCTCCTTTGTTTTAGGTTGCTTCTCTCTTTGTTCAGTTTACATCCATTGCTTCTTGTTTGCATTCTGCTTTTTTGGAAAATATATTGCCCCCACTTCTTTGTGGAAGCCCTTAAAAGGCTGGTGCCTATCACAGTCTTGGGCAAAGCATGTGAGCCATTTCCTCCTTTCAGTGTTCCATGAAAGATATAGCATGTAGCCATGCCCCAAAGTCAAAAAAGGTGAACAACATTTTTACAGCACTATAGATAAGTTGAAGTTGGGTGACAAGGAATGGCTGGGAGGGGAGGGGCCAGGTGAGGTACCCCTTGATGTGAGTGACATCGAGTTGGCCACGCCCACCCAGTCACATGACTACCAAGCATGCCCACCCAGTCACATGACCACCAAGCCACACCCACCCAGTCACATGATCACCAAGCCACACCCACCAAATAAGCCATGCCCACAGAACCGGTAGTAAAAAAGTTTGAATTCCACCACTAATGCTGACATTTGTAAACTGCTCGGAGATTGCTATAAAGCACTGTGTAGTGTTAAATTTATATTTTACAACAAAGAAATAAAAGTGACTACCTGCGAAGGCCCCTGAATTGGGGCTGAAAGGTGAAAATGGAAGCACTATGCTCCGTCTCATAATTGGGTAGATCAGGTTGCCCTGATAGACCCATTCCACTGAAGAAAAAACACTTCCACTGTGTAGTGGTATATAAGTTTAAGTACTGTTTATAAAATATAACAGAGTGACAGTTCGAGATTGTTTCATCTATAATATACAAAGATACATTTTTATGAATCCCTTTCACACAATTATTATGTGCATCTTCAAGAGAAGAGTTACAGCTCAGTAGTACAGGCCAGATATGCACACAGAAAATTCACTATTTCTAGTGAGACCAGGAGAAACTCTTGCAAGAAATGGCTCCCATAACTCAAATCTGCAATAATATGTTAGTGGTGCAGTAATTTCTTATACAGTGTTCCTAGTCACCACATTGTATACAAATAGTGGGATAACTTTAAAACTGCAACCACCTTTCAAATTATTTATGATGTTTATAGCCTCTGCATGGCAGTGTTCATTCCTATAAATAAATGCTGGGTGATTTGTTTGATTATGACTTTTAAACCATAGTTTATGTTACATGGTCTGACATGGTTTATTTTGTAAAGCAATAATCAAAATAAATCCAGGCTTAATATGATGTATGAGCCCTACCAGGAACAATTTCATTATATGCTTTATGGAAGTCATGATGATGATAGACATCTAAGAGCTTTAGTAATACATATTGTAGCTTGAACCATTTATTTACTTACTCATACATTCATGTGCACATATAATATCATGTCTACATTTTTAGTTATTACTTTGCTGCAGGTGTATAATTGACTTTTAAAAGCCATAATCATACTGTATATGTGTGCACACACCATTTCCTTATTCAGAAGGTAGTTTTTCTGTCAGGCTAATCATTGTTAAATAATCAACACCTGCAGCTTATAAGATTTTGCCAAATGATGCCCCAATTTCATTTGTATTGAAGTGACTTTATATTTGCTAGGAACATTGACAACATTCTTTCATTAGGTTGTGACTGATACGGATTTTGCACATTCTGACTTTAGATATGAAAAGATTTCTAACTACATTCAGTTGAATGCATGAAGACGTTTCCTTCCAATGGATCTGATGAGGCCATATTCTGTCTGGTTTCCCTTTTACTATTTAAACATATGGTCCCCAAAGTGGCATGGGGCAAAGGGTGGCAAATAAATTGAAAACCAGTGGAAAAGCAGGAAGACAAAACATGAGAAATGGACAAACAGATCACAGACTAGTGAATAGGCAACTTGGTGCCTTATTGCTTTAGATTCACCTCTTTTCAAGAAGCTAAAATATAGAAATATACTGTATGTTAAAAATAGCCCTCACTATGAGGTCTCATCATGCTTTTGGTAGCTGCTTTTTTTAATGATGTACCATGCTATCCATCCAATTAAAGAGGGATTGCTTGACAATCCTTGGTGTAGAGAAGCCAAATGATTACTTTTCCCATCATTGTGTTAGCATATTCATAAGAGAACCTCAAGTATCTTTATCTAGCACATGCGTTGTCATTTACATGATTTATTTGTATTTGCCATTATGCTATCAGTTTGAAATGTATGGTACGCTTCATAAGGATATAAAGTTGCATGGAGGGCAGTTTTCTGTTTGATTTTTTACAAGAAGAATATGGTTGTAATCTCCTCTGGGCTTTCCCTATCAATTGCTGATTCAATAAAAGTTATTGATTCAAATGCCTCTTTGTTGATTGGTGGTTTTAATTAAGCTGACTTTGTTGCCTGTTTGCAATCAAAATCAAATCAAGTCAAATGCAAATTAGCTCCCAGAGAAACATTTCTATTACACCCCAGACAAATTAATATGGTTTCAATAAGCAAAAGCTCCAATTCAGCAGTCCTTACTTGTCAGTTATTTTTAAGAATTTTCAATCTAGATTCGTATATAGTGAGAATATGTTGAAAACCTATTATTTGAAAAAAATTAGACTTTTCCAAAGCCTAGCAAAACCAAATTCTATGTTTAACATCAGATTAATCTACTGTACTCTAAAAACTTGTACCTGATACTCTTAAAACTTGTGCCTGGTATTAATTCTAAATATAATGTGAGCCAGAGAGTTATTGATCTCCTTATCTACAGTATCTTTCACTCTCTCTTTTTAAGACACAGATAGGAATACATAGAAACAATGGAACTTGTTTTCTATTATGTCAGATTACGGACCATATAATTCAATATGAATGTAAACTTATATTGTAGTCAATGATGAAGTTCAAACTCAGTTCCCTTAGAAGAATTGCAGAGCTTTGGTAAAAAATTAAAAGTTTCTAGTCAAGGTCAGGGGACCCAAATACAATAATACAGAAGAAGATCTAAAATATTAATACTAAATGTAACTATTAAATAATGCAATCCTGGATTATTGAACTTCTGGGATATGAAAATAGCTGCTAAAAATTAAAATGAGAAATAATCCCAGATAAATATTATAAAATATAAGGTAGTATAAAGAAATGGTTAAGATTCTAACCAACATACCTCAAGTATGAGAAGCAGTTTTAGACTTAATGAGTTGCAGTTGCAACTGTACCAGATACATTGCTCCTAAATTTCACAACCGATTTATCAGCTAAAATTAGAGAGAAAGGTTCTGTTAAGAATGATTATTTACATAATTTCACAAATGAGTTTTCCAGAAGGACTTGTACAAGTTACAGATCACATCTAGGACTATATGGATGTAAAAAGATTACTGATAGATGAACTATGAGTCTTCCTGAATGATATAAATATTGCCATGAGCTATAGTTGAAGTGCAAATGCTTCTTTACAAGTATTCCTATAACCTCACAACTATCACACTGTAGAGAAAAAATATGCACAGTAGTAAATGGTCACTTACTTCACAAGTCTTCCACTAAAATGGCTTATTCTCACATTTTTTGAGACAATTCCACATGGAAGTATAAGTTAAAAGTTTCCTGAAGTATTTAATTTATAAGATGAAGAATATTTTCTACACCTTCAGTCATTGAAAACATTTTCCTATTCTAAAGGGATGTTATTAATGGTTTATAAATCTGAAGTTTCCTTAAGCAAGTTTCCTGTTTCCTTAAGAAGAGGACTACCAAAACATTTTAAATGCTATTATTATCATAAGTTATATCTCAAATAGGGATTGCTGAATAATTAGAAATGTATGCTACAGTCATGTGCCAAAAAAAGAAAATGTGTATATAAAAAATTTGACAATGTACCTTAGCGCTCGTCAGTCATTTCTAACAGTTTAGTCTTTTCTGTGGTTTGATTTATTTCATAGATGTTGAAAGAAAATTTTCTTTGGACTGCACCCAAAATTTATGCCATGGTTGTTCTGGATTGGATGTTTTTATATTTGAAATACTTACTGTTCATTGGTCTAAAATCCGGCGGGAGATCCTCCTCCTGTCATTGGCTGGTGAGGCTCGGAGAGCCTTTAAAAGAAGGGCTGCCGCGCTTCCCAGCGTCTCCGTTTTCCTGTAATAAACAGAAAGAGCTGTCTTCAATAAGAGTGCCTGCCTCGTTATTGCCGCCGCCAAAACACTGGCGACAAAGGTGGGATCGAGACAGCACTTTTAAAGAGTGCAAGTAGCGGCGGAGATCGAGCGGCACCATGTCCGGAAACAACGCCCCGCCGGAACAATTCAACCCGGCAAAGGAGGAATGGCAGACGTATGTGGACCGTTTCCTCATGTTCCTCGAGAGCAGCGATCTGAGCGGCGTATCGGAACAACGGAAGAGAGCGGTTTTCCTGACCCACTGCGGCCAAGCTGTATTCCGAATGGCGAAAGCACTAGCCTCACCAATCGATGTTAAGACGTTAACCTGGCCCGAACTGGAAAAAATCCTGCGAGCGCACTACGCTCCCACAGTTTCCTGCCTAATTAAGCGCCATGAATTTTACCTCCGGAATCAAAAAGAAGGTGAATCTATCGCTGACTTTGTGGCGGACTTGAGAGACATTGGGGGTGAATGCGAATTCTCAGATTTCAACGAAGCCCTAAGAGACCGGATCGTGTTAGGGTTAAAAGATCCAATACTACAGAGCAGACTGCTAAACCGACCCAAGATAACGGTGCAAGAAGCTATAGAAGAGGCCACCGCAGCCGAAGCCGCTCAGAAATTGGCAGCAAAAATGAAAAAGATTAACCAAGCTACGCACTACAACTCCAAAGAAGCTACCAGACCAGAGGGGGTACGAGAAAAAACCTCAACACACCATGAGGACCTGGAAACCGAGTCCAGTAGTGAGGAAGACGAAGTTTGCCACCTAAAGACCGGTAGAGGGAAAAAAGAGCGGGCAAACAGACGGTTTGATTTTGAATGCAACCGTTGTGGAGGGAATCACCCCAGATCAGAGTGCCGTTTTATAGACGCGATATGCAGAAAGTGTGAGAAAAAAGGACACATCGCAAAGGTATGCAGAGCCAGGTCCAATTACAGTCCAAAGCGAAGAGGAAGCCCGCCCCCAAGAGAAAGAGAGAGAGAGAAAGAAAAAAAGACAAGCAGCCGTTGGAGCCAAGAAGGAAGGAATAGGAGATACAAAGAATCATCTTACAGGAAAGAAGAAACACACCAAACAGTCATAATTGGACACTCAAATACGAAAAATGTGAAGAAAGTCCACATTACAGTAAGAATTGAAGGACAGGACTGTGAAATGGAAGTAGACTCGGGATCATTCCTATCCATGGTCTCGTGGGATACTATCAAAGGTTTGATTCCAGATATACAACGAAGCGAACTGGAGAGACAGAACCTAACACTAAAAGACTACCAAGGCAACAAGATTCCGGTCGTAGGGGTTGGACACTTTCAGGTAACCTTCAAGAATCAAACCGAGATTCTACCCTTAACAATTGTTGACCGGAACAGACCAAGCCTTCTAGGATTGGAATGGTTCGAACCGCTCGGAATCGGGATGACCGGTATCAACCATATCACAGATGCAGACTGGGAGGCAGACCTCATTCAAGAATTCCAGGACCTGTTCAGTGGAGAACTAGGCAAGTACCGGGGTAACCCGATATCTTTCAACCTAGACCCTAAGGTAGCCCCAATTAGATTAAAGGCAAGGCGGGTACCCTTTGCGTTAAAGCCAAAAATAGAGGAACAACTAGATAAATTAATTAAGCAAGGGGTCCTCGTACCAGTTGACCATGCTAAATGGGAGACCCCTATAGTCACCCCTATCAAAGCGGATGGGTCGATTCGTATCTGCGGGGACTATAAGGCGACCCTTAACCATGCATTGCAACAGAGCGCATACCCCGTTCCTGTCGTACA
Source organism: Bungarus multicinctus (assembly GCA_023653725.1). Lineage (NCBI taxonomy): Eukaryota > Metazoa > Chordata > Lepidosauria > Squamata > Elapidae > Bungarus > Bungarus multicinctus. The sequence goes on along the minus strand of CM042849.1, from coordinate 44,416,774 downwards.
ACACTTGCTACACTCTATCAAAGGCGGAAAAATCTTCGCTAAACTCGATTTGGCCCAGGCTTACCAGCAACTGCCTGTAGACGAAAAAACAGCTGAAGCCCAAACGATCGTCACACACCGGGGCGCATTTAAATGTAACCGCCTTCAATTTGGCGTTAGTGTGGCACCAGGCATTTTCCAATGTCTCATGGAACGCCTCCTACAGGGAATTCCAGGAGTCATTCCATACTTTGACGATGTCCTGATTGCAGCTAAAAACAAAATACAACTGCGAGACCGCCTAAGAAAAGTCCTCACCAAATTCACTGAATCAGGTCTCAAAGTCAAAAAAGATAAATGCACATTAATAACAGACAAAATAGAATTCTTGGGATACCTAATTGACGGCGACGGCATCTACCCGACAGAAGGAAAAACCCGTGCAATCAAAGACGCCCCCACCCCAACGAACAAGAGTGAACTGCAAGCCTTCCTAGGGTTAATAAATTTTTATCATGTTTTTCTGCCACAGAAAGCCACGGTAGCGGAACCCTTACATAGGCTCCTGGACAAAGACACGGTTTGGAAGTGGGGCAGTCGGGAGGAAACAGCATTTAACAAAATAAAAGACCTAATCACTTCAACAAAGGTACTAATACAATACAATGAGACTCTACCATTGATATTAACGTGCGATGCATCGCCTTATGGGGTCGGAGCTGTCTTGAGCCACCTTTTACCTGATGGCAGAGAGGCTCCGATTGCATTCTATTCCAAAACATTATCTAAAAGTCAAAGAAATTACAGTCAACTGGACAAAGAAGCACTAGCCATAATTTCAGGTATTAAACGTTTCCATGAATACCTTTATGGCCGACTGTTTTCTATAATTACTGACCACAAACCCTTACTAGGAATTCTGGCTGGGAACAAAGCGACTCCTAACATTTTATCACCCAGAATGACAAGATGGACAGAATTCCTTGCTGCATACAATTACACTTTGTCCTACCGTCCGGGTCCGTCCATCATGCACGCGGATGCACTAAGTCGTTGCCCGTTACCGGACAGTGATCCTGACCCAACACCCAGCACCTCAACATTTTTGATTGAAACCCTACCCGATTTTCCGATGACAGCAGCAGACATCGCTCACGAAACCGCTAACGACAACCTACTGCATAAAGTGAGTGGGTGGATTACAAAGGGTTGGCCAGACACTAACCTACAAGACAGGTATAAACCTTTTAAACAAAGACAAACGGAACTTTCCGTGCTAAAGGGCTGTGTACTTTGGGGTGATCGAGTAGTTATTCCACTAAGACTGCGGGACCCAATTTTGAGACTATTGCATGAAGGACACCCCGGGGTCGTTAAAATGAAAAGTTTAGCCAGAAGTTATGTTTGGTGGCCTGGGTTAGACAAGGACGTTGTTGACTGGGTTGCGGGTTGCCAGCCATGCCAGACATCCCGGCCCTCACCCCCGAAGGCACCGGTCACTGAGTGGGATCTACCCAGGGGCCCATGGTCTAGAGTGCACATAGATTTTGCGGGTCCAACTAAGGGCCATACCTTTCTAATCCTGGTAGATGCTTACTCAAACTGGCTTGAAGTAAGCCTAATGCAATCTACCTCCTCCGAGGCTGTCACACGACAACTCGGAAAATGGTTTGCCACTCACAGGTTACCAGACGTCCTAGTTTCAGACAACGGACCTCAATTCACGGCTACAGAATTTGAGGGTTATCTCGCCAGCTTGGGCATACGCCATGCCCTAACTGCGCCGGCACATCCGGCAGCGAATGGACGAGCCGAACGCATGGTTCGGTTCACCAAGGAGACACTCTATAAGTTAGGCCAGGGCCCTATACAAACACGCATTGACAAATTATTATTTATACAACATACTACACCTAGCAGCACTACCAACAAAACTCCAGCCGAACTACTTATGGGGAGAAAATTACGCTCCCCTTTGGATAGACTACACCCTACATACTCCCCAGACAAACCACTAGACTCTTCCAGCAAAATCCGAACATTCCAAATTGGAGACTTAGTTTACGCAAAAAATTTGGTAGGACACCCTTTATGGGTGCCAGCCACCATTACACAAAGCACAGGACCACGATCGTACCGGCTTACCACTTCTGACAACAGAAGTTGGAAGCGGCACATCGACCAACTTAGATCCCGAACCCTTACCAGACCTTGCGACTTTCCTGGGGGGGAAAGGGATCAACCACAAAGCAATCACGAAACAATAGACCCAAAACCAACCAACAATCAACAAACAACAAACCCACGAACAAACAATGATGACCTAACTTACACACATACACCCTCAAACCTAGCTCCGGTTGAGTTCCGCAGCTACGCACCTGAGCCTGGGGAAATTCCTGATGAAACATCTAACGGGACCGACGATAATCCAAGCCGAGGAGGGAGCGACCTGGCCATCTCTACTAGTCGAGCTAGGCCCGCTAGGAGTGACTCGGCCGGCTCGACCTTCCCGAAGTTTCCCAGGCCAGAGATGGGAGGAGCCCCGCCTATCTACGTGATTACGTAACATAGGCGCGGCTCCTGATTGGTCGGACTGGACCAAGAAGGGAGGGGTGTTCTGGATTGGATGTTTTTATATTTGAAATACTTACTGTTCATTGGTCTAAAATCCGGCGGGAGATCCTCCTCCTGTCATTGGCTGGTGAGGCTCGGAGAGCCTTTAAAAGAAGGGCTGCCGCGCTTCCCAGCGTCTCCGTTTTCCTGTAATAAACAGAAAGAGCTGTCTTCAATAAGAGTGCCTGCCTCGTTATTGCCGCCGCCAAAACAATGGTAGTATAAGATCATGTCTGAATATGTCCTAATTGGGGGGGGGGGGGGGGAGATGTACTTTTCCAACAGGGACAAACAGTGTGTTACATATTATGTTAAACTCTGAGTTTTAAATCATGTGTCTTGAATTAACCACAGTGCTTCGTCTGCACAATATGCAATAGTATTATGACATAGTTTGAAGCTGAAAGCTCAGCAATATATATGAGGTAGGCCAAATAGTAGGCACAGATTTATATCTTAAATATAGATGCATTAATTAAGCTATGCTGGCATTAAGTTATCCCAACACCTGAATAGATATTATGCATCAGAGTATGGTTATGGCAGAGGAATGCTTCTCCATATAGTTATAGCTTTGTACCTGTTAACTTAATCATATGCAGGTTTTGGTCCAAATGGAACCACTATAATAGCTAGCTTATTTGGCCACAGATTAACTCTATTGTTTTTGTGAATAAATTTTTAGCCATTATAAAAATTAGAGCACCGAAAGAGTACAGTGAAACATAGCTTTCCCTTTGCTGTAGCTGATTATTCTTGATCCAAGGGTTTTTGTCAGTGTGTTTGTGCATATGTAAATGTGAGAGAAATAGAGAGAATACATTAAAATACATTAATATAAAAAGATCAGTAGTGTCTACAGTGAATCATACTATTAAGAGAAAAAACAAAAACCTGCATGTAGTGATTTGTTGTAAATTTAAACATTTATCATGTTGCCTCATTTGTGGGAGAATATCTTAGGAATTAACTGTATAAGTCATGACATCCAGTTATTCCATCACCTCCCTGTCTACCTCCTAGTTATTGAAATCCATGCAAAAGTTTTGGCCTCTTAGTCACTGCTTGGTTGCCTAAATCTAGGGGCTGCTTAAGTGCCAATTGTGGTTTGCTGTTGGTCAATGTTCTTAATACGTGTATAAACATACAAGTTACCAACATAATACTGCAAACATTAAAAAAATTGTCCATTCTGGTGGCCAGTAGTGAAAGTGTAGATTATTATTATTATTATTATTATTAATTGGAGTTTGTCAAACAAAAAATGAGAACAAGAATAACAGAATAAAAATACAGGGATGATAGGCACATTAGTGCACTTATGCATGCCCCCCTCTACGATCACTTAAGTATGAAGTATGAAGTCAATTTTGACTGAAACTGTAAATTTCAGTTTCAACTGAATCAGGTAGGACATTCCAGACTTCGACAACTCTATTACAGAAATCATATTTTTTACAGTTGTTTAAAATGATTTACATTGATTTTAAAGTGGTTGTTTGTGCATGTATTATTGCGATTAAAACAGAAAAAATCATTTACAGGTAAAACATTACTACATATAATTTTGTATTCGATACCTCTGACCATAAGTGATGCAGTTCTAAATTACCCAAACTGAGAATTTCAAGCATAAGGAATTCTATTGTGCACAGAAGAGTGAAAAACCTGAAGTACTGAACCTGCTCGATTATACTGATGTCAGATTTATGTTGGGGATTCCAAACAGTTGAACAATACTTTAAAATTGGTCTAGCATAAGTTTTATAAGCTCTAATTAGCAATACAATGTTTTTAAAAAACAGCTTTACAAAATTAAGTTTACAACTTTTAATCCTTTTTTAGCAATGCTGTTACAGTGAGCTTTGGAGCATAAATTGTCTGAGATAAGTACACATAGGTCCTTAACAAAGTGAAGGTCATCTGCTAGATCAAGGCCACATAGCTTATACTTGACATTCTGATTACCTTTACCAATATGTAAGACAGAGCATTTATTAATCAAATTTTGAAGTTGCCAAATAGATGATCATTCAGACACATAGTCAAGACCACTCGATTTTGATGGTTAAGAACTTTTTATTTCTCTTGTTGAAGCCATTTCTCTGTGCTGTCAAGAGGCAGATTAGAATAGAATAGAATAGAATAGAATAGAATAGAATAGAATAGAATAGAATAGAATAGAATAGAATAGAATAGAATAGAATAGAATAGAATAGATGGAAATTGAGCTCAATAGTCCTAAGAACTTTGATTTCAAAAAAAGGTAGAGTGGTCTCAATTCACTTTTTCTGATTCAGAATCATTGCTGCAGTAGGGCTTTGCTGCCAGCTCTTCCCATTTTAAAATGCACCAATGGATATACTGATGAAACTCCTCACTCTAAACAACAAATCTGTATTTGATGATTTAGAATGGCACACTTAATCTTGTGAGCATATATCATTATCAACTGGTTTCCATTTGGGTGCTGGACAGCACAATTCATCTAGATTAAAATCTGAACGATCCTTTGGTCCCATTTGTAAATCATTGCAGTCTGTTAATAGTATCTATGCAAAGAGATCCTGATGTAACTATTGAAAAAATGCAAGTTTATTGTTGTTGTTGGTCATCATCATCATTATCATCATCATGATTTTAATGAGACATTAACAGCTAATAATGCTATGACATACTTAATTTTTTGCTGGCTTGGCTGAGAACCTGTTTTCCAAAGCACAAGAGTTACCTCTTTCTTTTTTCAGTGAGATATTTGTTAACAATTTTAACAACATGCTTCAACTGAATGTACACTTTCACTCTCTCTGTATAAAATAAAAATATCCAGGAACAAATGTTTGAGGGATAGACATATATACCATATACATTTGCCTGCAAGTTACAACATGTATTTAGTCAACTTGCATAGGCTTATAGTTGACCCATATTCCTTATCCTTTATTATAATTTTGTCACATTCATAGTAATTTGTCAAACTGCACAGTGCTTTAAATATAAAATCATAAACTGTAACTTTGTTTTTGTTATGTAAAAGAAAGTACAGGAATGCATACTGGAATGAAAATTTGAAAACTGCAGGTAGGGTGTTGTAAGGGCCTTCAGTTCTCTGCCATCCAGATCACTTCCATCCAGAGTCTGCACTCAATATCCCTTTAAATTACACTGCCAAAATGAAATTTCCCTCCTCATTCTAGATCTGGGCTGCTCACTTTGGATTTATTTTAATTAAAATATGAAGGAGAAAAACAGCTGTTTGATGCATCTTTAAAATAACATGTATTTTGTCCATAGGGTATGAATAATTCAGACAGAAAAGGTATAAATCAGGATGAGCTACTTTTTTTTTTTGAGAATCTTTCCTTTCTTTCAGTTGTTCTTTCTGTCAGCAGCTTGTGACCTGGTAATAATCCTGAAAGAAAATGATGTTTTGAGGGTGATGCACCTCTAAGGATTCAAATAGAAAGATCTCAGAAGACAACTTGGATGGAGCTAAATCCTAGAGAACTGGGCTGTGATTCATTACAGATGGGCATGCATGACTTAGGTGCAACTGAGAAGGAACAAATAGGATGAGGTCAAGGATTTGGGGAAGAAAAAAAAAATGGTTGTTTTCTTATTTGTTCACAAGCTTTCTTATTTAGTCATTTCTTTATAGTGTTCACATATTCCTTACTCTCAGTGAATTCCCAGCAGTTTATATGAAAACACATAAAATCCATAAAAACATTAAAATCAATAATGCAACATCCATTCTTCCCCAAGTATTTCAATAAAGCAATCGTATCTTATTTATAAAAATTCTCAGTAATAATCCATTTCTGTGAAAGAGCTCTGTTTTGACTGACATCAGGAAGGATGCTATCCAACTTTCCAGGGATAAAGTAGTTCACAGGAAAGTAGCATAATCATAAAAATACTGTTGTGTATGGACTGAGTCTTCACTCAGGTCCGTGCTTCGAGCGGGAAGCATGGACCTCTCCCATTGGCTGGAGCCGTTTGACAGCCGGCTATAAAAGGCGGCTGTCAATGGGCATCAGCTGTTGCCGCTCCAGCTGGCTGCCGTGTTAGCGCGGCAGTAGCAGTAACCCTCTTTGCTGTTTAATAAAGAGTTAAGCTGAAGCCTTGCCCTGGTCTCTGCCTGAGTATTTCCGTCACTCCACAACACTGGCAACGAGGACGGGATACTAAATAAATGCAAGCCAGGCAAGGAAGAGAGAAAAGAGCGAAATCACTAGCTGAGAGCTGAAATCGCTACAGAGTTGCTGCCTCTAGCCGCGAAGCGCCGTCTTTAACTTGCCTGAGGAAAAACTTCACAGCTGACAGAAGATGACTTCGAATCCTGCATTCCCGCCCTTCAGACCGACCGCTGAGACTTGGGAGTCATACAAGAACCGGTTTGACTGCTTTTTAGATGCTATAGACCTGTCAGAAATTTCTGAGCATAGGAAAAAATCTTACTTCCTAAGCTTTTGCGGAGCCACGGTTTTTGACACCGCAATAGCATTACTGGCCACAAGATCTATTAAGACTATTCCTTGGGAGGAACTGCAAGAAATTCTCTCAAATCACTACTCCCCTAAGCCTTCCAGAATTGCTAGGCACCATGCTTTCAGAAGGCGCATCCAAACAGAGGGGGAAACAATTAGTGATTATATGGCAGCACTGAGAACAGCTGCCTTGCATTGCGGGTTCAGAGATTACCTGGACGATATGCTGCTCGATCAGCTGGTTTGTGGCGTTAGAGACCCCAAATTACAAAGATGTTTATTAGGCAAAGGGGATCTAACCTTAAAGCAAGCCATAGAGGAATCCCAGGCTGCTGAGCTGTCAGCACTCTCAGCAGCTGAAATACAGGGAAAACCCAGCAGACTAGAAAATCCAACAGTATATTTTGAGGAAGCCTCCACAGAAAATGGCCCAGAAGAGGGTACTGAGGTAAACCGCCTCAGACAGCCCAACGCAAATCAAAAAAGTTCAGGCAAGGTATAAGCCAAACCCCACATTTACAAACTACATGCTTAAGCTGTGGGGGCAACCATCTCAGGGCATCCTGCAGATTCAGGAATGCCATATGTTTAAGGTGTCAAAAGAAAGGCCATTTGGCCAAAATTTGTCAGGCAGGGAAAACCTTCAACCAGCCACAAAGGCCCCAGAAGCTCATTCAATACCCTAGACAAATTGAGGACTGTTTCACATGCTACCAATCTAAAATACAAAAAAATAAAAAATCTAACAAAATTAGTGTCACTGTTTCTATCGAAGGTAGACCCTGCAGAATGGAGGTTGACACCGGCTCTGCATTATCCATCATCTCGTGGGATACCTTAAAGAAGCTACTCCCCAAAATATCAAGACAGAAAATTCCAGCCTGCAATCTAACACTTCGGGACTACCAAGGCAGAACCATCCCTGTCAACGGAAAAGGCAAGTTCCTTGTCCATTTTCAAGGGTTTAAGGGTCACTTGCCTCTAGTGATAGTGGATGGCGTCCTCACAAGCCTATTGGGACTAGATTGGTTCCCAGCCCTGGGCCTCCACATAGGGGGAATCCACACCATTACCAATTCAGAAGTTGAATCCCTGTTCAGGGATTATGCAGATTCAGTGAGGGCCTAGGCTGCTACGTGGGAACCCCAATGTCCTTCAGGGTAGACTCCCAGGCAGTACCAATTCGTTTGAAGCCCCGCAGAGTTCCTTTTGCAATTCATCCTAAACTAGACAAGGAACTTGACAAATTAATCAAGCAGGGCATACTGAAACCTACAGACTTCTCAAAGTGGGAAACCCCCATAGTAACACCGTTAAAGAAGGATGGAAATTTAAGGATCTGCTCTGACTACAAGTCGTCAATAAACAAATATTTACAAGTTAGCGCGTACCCAGTCCCTGTGGTACAACATTTACTCCATTCCCTTGAGCCTGGTTCCATTTTTGCAAAGTTGGACATGTCCCAGGCGTATCAACAGTTTCCTGTTGATTATGAAACTGCTGAACTGCAAACAATAGTAACCCACAGAGGGGCTTTCAAATGCACACGCCTACAATTTGGAGTTAGTGTGGCCCCTGGAATTTTCCAATCCCTTATGGAACGAATACTGCAAGGGTTACCAGGCGTTGTGCCTTACTTTGATGATATTCTGGTATCTGCTACCAATCAACAGCAATTACTACAAAGGGTCAGAAGTGTACTTGACCGTTTCAGGCAATCTGGCCTCAAGCTAAAAAGGGAGAAATGCACCATAGCCACTCCACAAGTGGAATTCTTAGGTTACAAGATTGATGCCAAGGGTATTCACCCAACTGAGTCAAAGGTCAAGGCCATTCACGATGCGCCTACTCCTACTAACAAAACTGAGCTTCAAGCTTTCCTGGGCCTCTTGAATTTCTATGCTTTGTTCCTGCCCCATAAAGCTTCTGTTGCCGAGCCCCTTCATAGACTCTTAGACAAGAATTCGCCATGGCACTGGGGACCAAGGGAGACTATTGCTTTCTAAGAAGTCAAGTCATTGTTAACATCAAAGGCCGTCTTAATCCAATTCAATACAGACTTACCACTCATTCTAGCAGCCGATGCTTCTCCTTTCGGAATTGGGGCCGTCCTGAGCCACAGACTGCCTAACGGTGCAGAGGCACCTATAGCTTTCTTTTCCAGGACACTATCTTCCACTGAACGCAACTACAGCCAGATTGACAAGGAGGCATTGGTTTCAGTGAAGAAGTTCCATGTGGCTTCAGTGAAGAAGTTCCATGAATTCCTCTACGGGCATCATTTCGAACTCATAACTGATCACAAGCCACTGTTAGGTATTTTATCCGGCACTAAACAGACTCCCCAGATTTTGTCCCCAAGGATGACCAGATGGACGGTTTTCCTGGCTGCGTATTCCTACACTCTAATCCATCGATCCGGAAAAAGCCTTTGCCATGCTGATGCACTCAGCCGTTGCCCCCTGCCAGTTCCAGTCGTGGACCCAGCACCAGCAACCACAGTCTTTCTCATCAACGAACTCAAGCTTCCAGTCACTGCTGCTGACATCGCTGCCCATTCGGCCAAGGACCAGGTAATATCCCAAGTCCTGGACTGGGTAGGGAGGGGGTGGCCTACGGCCCTTTATCCTTCAGACTTCCTACCCTACAAATTACGCCAGCAGGAACTTTCCTCCTTGCAAGGCTGTTTACTATGGGGAACCAGAGTAGTCATTCCCCACAAATTGCAAACCTCAATACTGAAGGTGCTGCATGAGGGTCACCCAGGGATTGTGAGAATGAAGGCCCTCGCCCGCAGCTACATATGGTAGCCAGGCATGGATGCCCAAATCTCTAACTGGGTAAATTCTTGCCAGGCATGCCAGGCCACCAGGGCATTACCACCAGCAGCCACCCCTAGGACCTGGGAGGAAGCAGGCAGCCCCTGGTCCAGAATACACATAGACTTGGCAGGCCCATTCCATGGGCGCACTTTTCTGGTGGTAGTAGACTCATATTCAAAATGGGTGGAATTAACTTTAATGCACTCCACCACTACGGAAGCAGTCAGCAAAGCACTGACTAGGATGTTCGCCACACATGGCCTTCCTGATTCTGTCGTATCCGACAATGGCCCCCAATTCACCTCCTGTGAATTTGAGATGTTTCTAGCAAGTTTGGGCATCAGGCACATATTAGTAGCCCCTTTTCATCCTGCCAGCAATGGGCTGGCTGAGAGGGCAGTTAGATCTGCCAAAGAGGTGCTACAAAGATTGGGTCCTATTAACTGGCATGCCAGGCTGGCCCAATACCTGTTGAGCCAACATACTACACCCTGTGCCTCCACTAATAGGTCACCAGCCGAAATATTAATGGGACGCCGGCTGAGGACCACTTTGGATAGGCTGCACCCAAATTATGCTCCTTTGCTTCCCCTTGGGTCAAACAGCCAAGACAGAGGGTTCCTGGTAAATGACAAGGTGTTTGTCAGAAATTTTGCTGGGCAACCACTATGGTTACCAGGGCTTGTGACAGCAGTAACTGGTCCCAAGTCTTATAGAGTCCAGTTACCTGATGGACGGACCTGGCGGCGTCACGTAGACCACCTGAGGAAGCGTTGGAGCACGGCACCCAGAGGTCATCTAGACGGGCCCCATGCAGAAGCAACCACACCATTCGACGAAACCAGTTTCCAACCCACCGGGAACAACAACCTACCAGATGGGGAAGCTGAACAAGGTGCAGACCCAGCTCCAGACAGCCCAGCAGCCTCACCGTCGTCCGAAGATGCGCAGAGGGCACCAGACAGCAACCCGGCGCCATTTTTGACGGAGCCTAGAAGATCTGGATGAATTCACAGGCGTCCAGCGTATCTGAAGGACTATGCATGCTCCTCACTGGGAGAGAGGAGTGTTGTGTATGGACTGAGTCTTCACTCAGGTCTGTGCTTCGAGAGGGAAGCACGGACCTCTCCCATTGGCTGGAGCCGTTTGACAGCCGGCTATAAAAGGCGGCTGTCAAAGAGCATCAGCTGTTGCCGCTCCAGCTGGCTGCCGTGTTAGCGCGGCAGTAGCGGTAACCCTCTTTGCTGTTTAATAAAGAGTTAAGCTGAAGCCTTGCCCTGGTCTCTGCCCTGGTCTCTGCCTGAGTATTTCCGTCGCTCCACAACAAATACCATGGCCCTGTTCTCCATCTTTGATATTATAAAATGTGAATCTCCCAACATCCAAGCTAATAACAATCATACTGTACGAGTTAGTTCTACCAGAAGGAAGTAATCCTATAAGCACCCAGGTGCCATATTTTAATAGCTTAGAAAATGTCCACTTTACAGATCTAATATTTCAGAGTCCATCTTTTCCCATCCAGAGTTACCACTGTTTCAGGAAAAAATAGCAGATGGCTTCTAAACAATCAACAGTTATACTGTTAGCTGTTATACTTCACAATTACTTACTATTTAATCACATATTACATAGCACACTGGGAATACACTGCTAGCTTTAAAGCTGAGCCAAAATTTTTCCAAATATTTCTGAAACTTTTATTATTCCCAAATATTTTGTTGTAGTTTACTAAATAGCAGTAATTTCTTGCCTATATTTTTTAAAAATTCAAATAGACAATAGCCCAATCAAGGAACTGCAAAAGAGCCATTAGTAAACAGCCCAACCAAAGAATCTGTAAGACCACACAGACTAGCAAGTCACAAAAATATTAACTGACAGCAAATAGCACTCTACTAGCACTGATGATGTTAACTAGTTAGGATAATGAAATGTCTGCAAGAAAAAAAGCAAGCTAAGAGAGCACCAATGACCCCTCAGTTTTTTGAAAAATGACTTCAATTGGTTTTAAATGGGTGAATTGTGTTGTTTAGAATCACAATCGAGTGACATGGGTACCAATAGAAATTCAGTTAAATATTAAATAAATTAAAATAGTGCCTTGGAACAATAAGTCTGGAGAATTCTCCAATTCATTTCCTGTTCAAAACTGAAAATCATGACATACATTTTTTTAAATAAACAGCCAAAAGACCAAACAGATCAATAAAATGTATGAGAGTCAATACCATATCCTCAGATATGAATAAAGAAAAGAAAATGGGAATCAAGATATAAATTAGAAATGGATGCAAAGTAATGCAAAAGCCAAATCAAGAATTATGATTGAATTCCCGAATCCTGTTTCAGTTCTTTTCTGTAATTGTTCTGAAATTCTTGTTCTATTTTGACTAAATTCAGAAAGACTAATGGTTAAGACCCACAAGAGAAGGTTAATTTTCAGAGTGATGAAAGTTATCTAAATAACCAACTGTGTTAGTAGAAAAGAACCACCTCACTGGTTCACTGGCAGTTAAACAGAATATAGAAAGACAATTATGCCACCAGACTCAAAATTCTAGACCTAGAAAACCTAGAACTACGCCGCCTTTGGTCCGATCTAAGTATAATATATAAAATCATACATTGCAATGTCCTACCTGTCAATGAATACTTCAGTTTCAACCATAACAACCACAAGAGCAAACAATAGATACAAATTCAAAGTTAATCGCACCAAACTTGATTGCAGAAAATACGACTTCAGCAACAGAGTGGTCAATGTCTGGAATACTCTATCTGACTCTGTGGTTTCTTCCCCAAACCCTAAAAACTTTAACTTTAGACTGTCTACTATTGACGTCACCCCTTTCCTAAGAGGTCTGTAGGGGGCGTGCATAAGCGCACCAACGTGTCTACCATCCCTGTCCTATTATTTATTTTATTTTTTTATTTTTCTTATATGTATCCATAACTATGTTTTACTTATGCCTATTATCTTTGAAGCAATTGACAAAAATAAATAAATACAATTAAATTAAACAGAAGATAAAAAAATTCTTTCCTAATACACTTAGGGATTTTTTTTTGTTATTAGATGGGAAATTGCCAGAATCTTGCTGTACAGACTTTATGAGAATAATGTTTGGAAAATAATTATTTTTGGTTTAGTCTAAAGCCAAAAAAGTTGACAACCCAATCTGTGCAATGGACAACTTTGGTGCGTCTGACCAACTCAATTGATTTTAGATTTGATCATGTTTCTTTATAAACCTTGCATCCCCTCCTCTTTTTCCAACAGATTCGAGCTACAAAGATCACCTGCTTTTGCAAACTGATATTTTCTGATCAGATGCCACTTGTTTAATTAATCAAAATCAGACTAATTTATTACAATATTTTGCCAAAACATTTAGGCACACGATAAAAATAATGTGATATTGGCAGACTTTCTAACCACAGAAGAAACTCTTGTAGAATTTTAAATATAGTTCATTCCATTGCATGGAGTCATTGAAATCAGAAAAAGTGCATACATGTGTCTTATTATTACATATTCATATGTTATTAGGAGAAAGTTTTCATTTTAAGAACACAAATAAGAAAAGATAATGTTTGCTGAAAACATATTGACACATCAAATTTATATATTAATCTATAATAGAATACATGACCACTAGTCTCAAAAACTAAGGCTATATTCTAAATAGAAAAATCTATAAACTGTAGGGATATTATCTGATTAGGTGATATTCAGATGATAATTATAAGGGATATAGTTGCTAAAATTGTTATGGCAGCGAGGAATAAATCCAGAATAATATTGATTTTTGGCTATAAAAATTCTGGTACATAAATTATTTCAGGAATAGGTATAGTAATGGGCAGGTAATCCTTGACTGTCATAAATCAAGGATTATCTATATAGTGCTTTAAAGTAGCAAAATGCAAACAATATGATTTTATTTTATAGCTACAGCTGGAAATCTGTTCCTTTGAAACATTAGACCATTATAGCCTATTTTGAATAAATGTCTTAAAGCTTCAATTGAACTTTAGATACCTATATTCAATCACTGTGTAAATAATTAGTCATAAGGCCATTAGTATTACTTTATGGATTAAGATAATAGGATATTCAGGAAGTTGATTTAGCTTCTATTTGCTTGTGACCAAAATGAATTTCAAGTGGAAGTCCGCAGGAAGCTAAATCATTAACTAATTCTGGAGACAGCAATATTAAATATAATTTAGTGTTATCCTAAACCAGTGTTTTCACTTTGAATTTTCTTTTCTCTTTAAAAACTACAACTGTGTGACTGAAATTGTTTCAAAATAATTTTGTTCATTCCTGTGAGGGAGGATATTATTAGGATTGAAATTGTGCTAAACAGCATCTTGAAATAGGAAGCTATGCAATGCAAAAACATTTAATTACCAGCACATTATATTTTGATATACAAAGCTAAATGCAATTGTGATTATATAAATTTATTCTTTACTGATGGTGTGATATTTTCATATTCTAGAAAAGATGAAGATTAAAACCTAAATGAGCTTGGTTATATAAATAGCTTATTTAAGGTAGGAGCCCAATAAACAAACTATTAGCAGAGTCACCAGACTGTCAGCCAACTCTAAGCCTCCATTAGACTGTTTGAATGCTTTTTGTTCCTTCAGAAATATAAAAGTATCTTTAAAAGCTTTCCATTAAAATGGGGGGGGGGGGGGAGTGGAATATGCCAAATATGTCCTGTAATTTTTTAAAGATTAATTTTTCTTCCTTTGAAAAAGATACTTTCACTTTTTCCCCTCCTCTTTCCCTGATTGGTTCACAATTCCTTTGAAATCCATTCTGTTAGTAATTTTGAACTTCCTTATGAGGAAGTCTTAAGTGGATACTTGAGTGTTTCTGTTCTACAACTCTGAATTTGTTTTGCAGCCTCTTCAGTTGCCTGAGAAGATTGGGCCCCTAATGCCATTTTTGTTTAGCCTTTAAATGTAGTGTAAGTTGCTGAGAACAATGTAGACAACTAAGCAGGTAAGGGTGCAGAGGAAGGAAGATGTGTACCTTCTTCATTACTTTGGAATTAAAATTAACCCAAGAGCTAGGTGCTTGAGCTTAAAAAAAGCACCAAACCTAGAACTTCAAATTCTTTGAACAAAGTTCCTAAAACCAACCACCTTTCTAATTTATTAAATACACTGCCAGCATTCAGAAGCTTACTTTCTACTCAAATATATCAAGATAATGGGATTCTTCTTAAAGTAAATCATATGCAAAATCAGAAACGTGTTGCTAGAATAGTCCTAATATATGAACACTAAAATTAATTTTGTATGAAATCAAATGCAATGAAAATGAAATGCAATAGGCAGGGGTGGGATCAGACAGGGTTAACTGCACACTGCCGGTGCGCGCCTGTTAATCATCATCAGCCTGGTGCCTGCACAGCCGAGCAGCGCTGCATGCTGAGAAGCAGCCTTTGGAAAAGTACTTTTTTCCTGCTTTTTAAACTGCAGCTGTGCCTTATATGGCAGCTGAAATTGAAAACACAGGAAATAAAGGTCAGATGTGTAAGAGCCCGGGCAGGTGTGTGGGCAAAAACATCAGCGGACATGGAACAAGTTCTATGTCTGCTGCTCTTCAGAGCTACCGGTTCTACAGAGGTAGACAGAACCGGTAGGAACCCACCCCTGGTTTAATCCTAGTCCACTGATGCATCATAGGTTTCATAAGCAGACAACATTTACAGCAGTAATATACCAATTTAGGCATAATGATACATAAGTATATTTAGTTTCATTTGCAATTACACCTCTCTCAAAACAGAACATTTAATGAGAATTTCAGTAATATCAAACCCATAAGTACCTTGACCTTTTTAAAAGGAGGAAGAACACATGGAAGAACTCAAGCAAAATATAGCATAGCATTTCAAATCATATTTCTAATTCAAGAGAGCAAAATAGTTAAAATATAAGGACAAGAAATGCTATTTCAAGATTGCCCACATCATCCCCATTATTGAACTACTGACTTTAATAGACAAAAAAAATGAGGAAAACATTTTTTTTGACATGAGTTATAACAAGAAGAAAGGGTATGTATATTCTGATGGATATTTTGACCCCAGATTCTCAAAGTCTTAAACTCAGCAAATACAATTTACCATCTCAATCTGGAACTGTAATGTTTTCGTTAAAGCATATGATAAGTCTTTATCCCCTTTTATCCATTATTAATAATAATAAGTTGTTGGTGATAGCAACAGTTCTTCTCTATAAAATCACACTAATGGCATCCCTGAAAAGCCTAACTCCAGAATTTGTGGAGGAACGTAAGAAGGCTTCCACCTTGAAGATTATCACTTACTGGGACAGATTATTACTCATGTCACCAGAGCCTACTGTTTACAGCAAAGAGGCTATGAATTGTAACTTTATTTATACTTTTTGGGAAAGTCCAAACAAGCTAACATTATTGGAAATCATAGCTTTTGCTGTGTTGTGTTAGTACAATGACATTAGGAGGAAGATCTGCAATTGAGCTTCAAAACTTTGCTAAGTAAAAGTCCGGCAAAGTATATTCTGGGAATGGCTCTTCTAAGAAAAGTATAGTTGAAGGAAGCACATTCTCCAATATTCTAGGAAATTTGGTAGATATCCTACAAAGATTCCAAAATCTTTAAGAATGGACTTCACACCTTAAAATCTAACAGATCCTGTTCCCATCTACCTTTGTAATATTCTTCTATATGCTAGGCAAATTCCTTAGCCAACACTAAATGTCTGTCTTTGTGGATAGTTATTTCCAAAGACACCAAATAAGAAACACATTGCTATTAATTTGGAAAAAGGTTAAAAGAAATCATTGACAAAATTCCGATCTGGTTATCAACTATGGAAGCATCAATATACCCAAATGTGGTAAATCTTGATAAGATAGTAAGGTATAGGGACATCTTAAACAAGTAAGGGATATTAAAAAAGAAACAATAATTAAAAGAGCAAAGAATTGAGGTAGAATAGTGGATGTATGTGCAATTACAAGATTCAAGAACAATACAGAAAGACATGGGATATATAGAGAACTATCACAATTAGATAAGATTCTATAAGGTCCAGAGGAGAAATTGATTAAAAACTTATAAAAGTGTTCGTTGGATTATAAATGAAAAAGGAGAGGGTTAAAGAAATGATGATTGTTAGGCAAATTTTTTTGGCTACATAATAGAATTGAAGAAATGGGGGAAATGGGGGAAAAGATTTATAAATTGACATCTGCATCATATAGAAAAAAATTGTACAAAATGTTCTACAGGTGGCACTTATCACCTGCTAGATTAGCAAAAATTTTCCCAAACATTTTACATCCAAATGATGGAAATGCAAACAAAAACAAGGAACATATTACCATGCATGGTGGACATTGCCCTGTAGTCATAAAATATTGGATAAGAACAAAAAAATGGATAGAAGGACTAATTAAAGAGCAAATTGAATTAAGACTGGAGACTTTTCTATTAGGTATAATAGTGGGAAAATATGATAAGAAAACAGAGTATTTAATGCTACGTTTATTAATGGCAGCAAGAACAACTTATGCACAGAATTGGAAAAATGATAGTATGCCACCAGAGGAAAATGTGATAAGAAAAATACAAGAGAGTGCCGAGATGGATAAGTTGACCATGGAGACAAAGGAAAGAGAGAAAACAGATTATTTGATATGGAATGTACTGTATGATTGGCTAAATAATAGATACAAAATTGAATAGAGAAGAAGACAATAAGATAAAATACATAGTGGATAAAGATAGATTAAGCAACATAGACAGATGTATAGATAGTTTAGATTTATGTAAAAGTATGTATACCATTACGAAAGCATTGTAATTAATGGAAATGATGTTGTATATAAGAAAAATTGTTTAATACAAAATTACTTAAGAAAATAAATGTTTTTCTTTGTTTTAGGGCAAAGGAGATTGGATAGACTAAACATCATACTCGTGCAAATTTAATGTTGTGGTAAATTCAGCTAAGGATTTTAACATGAAACTCCAAGTCAACAGAAGATAGAGAAATGATCGTGACTTTACAAGGATATATAAAAGGAGATAGACATTAGTAGTATAATATTTTAATATGGATAAAAGCACTATAATCATATCATTATGTAGTGATCTAAGGAATTTATCCACCTTCTTAAAAGGGAAAAAAAGCCCTTTTCCAAAACAGTTCATCTGAATCCACCTGTTCAGCTGGCAATGGACTTTCTACTTGCATTAGAAGTAGAGCTGTAACTCCCCTTATGTAAATATAACATGATCTCATTGAATAGGAATTGGAGGTCCCCATTTTGTCTAAACAAGAAGAGATTGTCTTAACATCTGTATTAACAATTTCTGTAGATCTTAGTCTGCAGCCTATTCAACCAAAGGCAATATTTCAGATTTATTGCACCCCATTGTATTTGTATAGAAGAATAATGAGTAAATCATCCTGTTGGAAATGCAATAAGATAATGCAGCATACATCTTTTTGCAATATCCTAAAATTGTTATTCTGGAAATTTGATTTTGATAGATATATTGATATTTTTGAACTGTCATATTCTTAAATCCAACCTACAAAACAGAACTGGTATACTGCATATTCTATTTCCAAAGAAACTGTGGCAGGACCCAGGTAATGTGGCCCTGCCATTTGAAATGCCTGCCTGCCTGCCCGCCTGCCTGCCTCTCTTCATGTAGCCACCAATGACTTTGCAGCTTACATTGCAAAACATAAAACAAGCAATTACAAAACAACATTGCATTAAAGCTGAAGCCTCTATGAACTGTTTTTCAATTAAACCATGCATGTTAGGTTGTACTGACAGCCTGGTCCATTGTTTCAGAGAAAACAGACTTTAATTTTTTTCTCACAGTTTAAAAGAATCAGGGCCATGTTATTTAGCAAATTGAGGAAAACACATTTCTTTTTTTGCTGCTTTCTCTCCTTACACACCTGATCCTGATGATCATCAATTTATCAAGAATGAATTTGCACACTGTTTAAAGCAAAGTACTGTTTGTTTGGAAACTAGAGTTATCCATACTTGTAATTCTAGTTTTCTAGTAGACCATGACTTCTGGTCTGCTAATTTGCCAAAACAATTTTGAGAGCATTGATGACTGAGCATGTGAAAGCTCTTTAATTTGGAGGACAGTATTTCCTTTAAAGGCCAAGAAGCAATATTCAAGCTTAAGTAAACATGAGGAAAAAAACTATTTGGAAGTAGCAGAGAACAAAATAGGGTACATGCCATTGTATGTATTCCATTTTCTTCCTATTTATTTCTCCTCAACACTGAATAGAAAAGACAAGAGAGCAATGTGTCCATCTGAGTTTTATGGATGTTCAAGCTTGTAATATCAAACAACCAATACAATGAAAGTTACTGTATTACATTAATTCAGGAAAAAACGACATGCCTTTAGATTGAAAGCAGAAACTTAGAGCTATTGTTCTTTTTTTCCAGATGTATGGAAGCTCCACTAGTTCTATAAATGGATTTGACAGTTTTCCTATGCAATTTATCTATCTCCAATAATCCAGTCTTTGTCCAACGACAAAATCATTCACTTATTACAGACCCTATTATACAATATTGGCAGGAAACATGATTTTTAATGGATGTTTAAAATGAAGGCTGTGTGCAATGTGCCAAAAGAAGGAAGGCCTATTCATCTAGAATATTTATTGATTCATAGTCTTAATATGATCCAATATTTAATATTTTATATAAAGGAAGACAATGTTAAAATATGTCAGAGACCGTTTTATTATACAATTCAGATAATAGCATCTCACAAATACACACATACATACACATACACACACAGGGAGAGAAAGAGACAAGTATCCACTATAGCAACAATTATTTAATACGATATTTAACCATTTATTTTCATTAACACTAATTAACATTAATCTCATTGTACACATGTTGTACTCTGATAATAAAAGTAATAATAACTTAGTGGAGATTGGTACTGAAAAGAGTGCTAATGGTATCTCCACTGTAATTCCTGCAAACTTTCTAAAAATGAGACAAGCTACTTATTTGTTCCTTTGATCATATAATTTTATCATTTTGGGAACTTTTGACATTATTGTGGGTAGAAGCAAATATTAAACTATTGGTAGAACACATTAAGCCTATTGGCCCCAATTCTTCATTGCTTCCCTATCATATTTTGGTGATGGGATGTCACAGTATTATATGAATTGCCTTTGATCTACTAAGCAATGCAGATCATCAGATAGAATCTCATTACATTGAAAAACAGTGTTCTGTCTTGGTTGTGTGTCACAATTGGTTCTCTGCTATTAGAAAAAGTGTGTGGCCTTCACTAATAATAAATCACTTAGGTTCATCTCTTCTTGAATAGGGGATTTGGCTGAATAATACCCAGAAGATACAATGTCTTTTTAAACTTGTCACAAAAAAATGAAATCTCGAATGTATTTTGAGTTATAGATCTTTAGAACAAAACAAAGACAAAGACAAAGGAAAATCATTATTTTAAATTCTTGCTTAATTTGGCTATAAATAAATATAGAATAAACAAAAAATATAGAATTGAAGGCTAGATCCTTCAATTTTTGCATGACGCATTTCTTCCAACTTCGTGTTATCCAGAACGGATGAGTTGGGATAATGGCTACTAGCATTCTCTCTCAACATATTTCTGTCTAAGTATCCAGAGAGTTTCAGTTTATATGACTGGAGATAACCAGGGTATTATGATACACATTTGGACTTTGGAACGTGCAGTTACACTTTCATTTAAGGGGAGTGAGGAGTGAAAAGAAAGAAATCTCCATATGCATCCACTTCGAATAAAAAAAAATGTTTTTTTAAAGCAAGAATCCCTAAAAAGTCAAATAGTTTTATGCTTTTATCTGTTTCCATTGTATCTTTCTTAAATGTTTTCAGAATCACAAAATGCTTTGTAGCTGGCAATCCATTAACTATAATTAGGATCATCATTGAAGTTTATTAAAAATTCAGCAATAAAAGCTGTTTTGAGGAACAGATATTTGAATTTATATAGTGACAATTTTGCTCATATAATGAGCAAACTGAACTATTATATTGCATGGTCTGTATGACCACCTGCTTTAGAATGTTTGTGATTGAGACTGAATATTTTTTTAAAAGCTCATGCATTTTGGGTGTTTAAATGAGTGTTAGTCTTTAATGCTGTGGTTTTAATGTAAATGAATGATCTATGAGGATGTAGAGAAAAAAATGTATAAAGTAGTAGGTACTGGAAAAATCCAATAACCTAAAAGAATAATGAAACCTCACTACTACTGCCTTGGTTTTCTTCTATTATTTATGCACTTAGTTTGGCAGCTAAATTAACTACTTGGCTGAGGTCCTGCATCAAAATTAGAAGTCCAATGCCAGTCTACTGAGTATAAATGTAAGACTTATTTATTTCTACCAGTGAAATATTAGCATCAAGATTGATACTGGATGATTTCAGCATGATTTTTTTGGTTTCCTTTGTCTTCTTTTCTTCTATTTTCAAAGAACAAAAACTTGGCTGATGGGATTGGGAAATAGAATTTTTAAAAATTAGACAGTTTATGGTGTCAAAACTGCTTCTTGCTGCCAAAACTGAAATATTTATGAACGATGCAATTTGTATTAGCCATTTAAAAAAAAAAGTTAGATGGTCATCCAATTTCCTAGTCCTACTTAGTTTGCTTATTGATTTCTTGCTATTTTACTTTCTTCTACCTATTTTATCCAGAGCAAATCTCCATTTCATATTTTATTTGCTTCTATTAGATTATATTTTTATATTCTATATAAGAATATAAGAAAAAAAAATATACCTAACTTTTCTAATATTCATATACAATGTATGAATGAACAACTGATCAAATGTTATTTATTTTTATTATTTTCATTCTTGTTGGAGCACCTCTCTGTGAACCTTTCCTCCAGTCCAAAATTCAGTTGAAATTCCTCCTGCCAATTCTTCTGGCATTTAAAAAGGCTGCAAAGACCTAGGGTCGATTCAGGATGGCACATAAGTCTTTTGTAACTATATGACTTGGGTGGCTATCCCTGTTTTATTTCATTATCATTTGCTTTTGTATTTGATGATTTTAACCCTCTTTAAAAATTATCATCTACATTCTACATTAATTTTTGATCTTCGAATTAGACTTCATTGATACGTGCTACTTCTCAAAAATGTTGGTTTGAAATTACAATTTGCAACATCCACTTCAGTTGACAGATATTATGAGATTAGGCTGTATGAAACTTCATCTTGAAACCATTTCAATCAAACCTTTACGATCAATATGTTGGTTGAAAAAGGGTCCCTTCAAATAATTTTTGCAGTTTGATGGACTTTTTTTATATTTGTGCATTTTTTTTTAAATTAAATGAACATTCTGAGACACATTTTCTCAGTTTAACAATTCATGTTAACAATGCACCAGTTGAATAATTTTGGAGACATTTCACACATGTTGGTCATTTAAGGGTATCTGTAATTATGTAACTATGAGAGGGATCTTGGGGACTTAGTGGACAACCAGCTAAATATGAGCCAGCAGTGTGCAGCAGCAGCCAAAAAAGCTAATGTAATCCCAGAGGGATACAATCAAGATCAAGGGAAGTACACACCTAGAGTACTGCATCCAGTTTTGTTCACCACATTACAAAAAAGAAGTTGAGACAGAAAAAGTATAGAGAAGAGCAACCAGGATAATTAGGTGACTAGGGACTAAAACATTTGAAGAATGGTCAGAGGAACTGAGCTTGGTTAGTCTAGTAAAGAGAAGGACCAGGGTAGACATGATAGCAGTCTTCCAATATTTGAGGGGTTGCCACAGAGAAGAAGGCATCAATCTATTTTCTAAAGCGCCTGTAGGCCAGACAAGGAATAATGGATGGAAACTGAACAAGGAGAGATTTAACTGGAAATAAGAAAAAACTTTCTGACAGTGAAAACAATCAACCAATGGAACAGCTTGCCCTCGGAAGTTGTGGGACCATCATCACTTGAGACTTTGAAGAAGAGATTGGTCTGCCATCTGTCAGAAGTGAGGTAGGATCTCCCGCTTGGGTGGGGGATTGGAATAGATGACCTACAAGATCCCTTCCAACTCTTATTATCTGTTATCTGTTAAGGGCAACAAATGTAGTGATTTGCCACAGGAAATTATGCTTTTTTTGCAGTAATTTGCTCCTACTTTTCATCTCCAAAACTATCTTTCTACCTTTATCTATTTTTGAAATTTTTTTGGCAGCAAAATGTTTTGCTAATCCTGAATCACTTTGAAACACACAATCATGCACACAAATCTTTGCCACCAGCAGTTTAATTTTGCTGAGAAAATGTTATCTTTCACTCCAGCTTGTGATGAAAACCATTTTATGGGCACGTATATTAATAAATATTATTGCTAGATAATATTTATACTATATTTAGTTCAGAGAACTGACTTCAGAGCAATCTATTTTTACAATGTGGAAAATATTTCATTTAAAAAGAAATGAATAGTTAAAACTCACTCTAAAAGTCAACATTTAATTAAGTTGCTTATAGTGAATTAACATGACTAATACATGCATACAATTAAGCTATGAGGGCAATGTTTTATCACAGACATAAAAGAACTTATCTCAAATTATGCTGAGCTGAGAAGAAATAACTCTCATGTTCATATACATTTTGTTTTCTACAAATGTTGTCCTTCCACAAATCTGCAACCAGGGAAGACTCCAATGTATATGCATATCATTTATCAAATTTGTGCTGAGCTTGACCTCTAGCATACTAAAAAAAAATCAGTGTGTTTTCCAATGGTCTGAAGATTTAACCTAGACATTTACAATAAAAAAGGGAAAACTGTCTGAAGATTTCTTTGCTTTTGAAAAATCATGCTTTCAAAATGTTGATTCATGTGAATCTTTTTCCTGAGTATGCTGTCATTAGAAGTACTTCAGTGTTCTACAAGTTTAAAGTTCTTCCTTTGATCTTTTGTCTTTCTGTCTAGTTAGCTCAGCATACATGCCAAGAAGCAACTGGAAGAGAACTGCTTGTTCAGATGTGCCATTTGCTGTTGTTTTTGGTTTTATCTTCATTTAGTGGGAAAGCAGGATTCAGATTTAACAAGCAAACAAATTAGTCACAAGATAACTTGAAACAACACACACACAATTTTCCTCTGTTCATTAATCTGTATCTGAATATCCAAATAAATTCCTAGTTTACAGTGATATGGGACCTTTCAATTTACCTTTCTTTAAATTATATTTTAAAAAAAATGCAGATTTTTTCTTCTGCTTTTGTTTTTTGACAAGGATGTTTTCTTGCTGCAGGCATTTAAAATGTACATTCCTCCTGCTACAAGTTTTATTTTAAAATAAAATAACTGCCTTTTGTATCATTTCATCTCATTTTGGGATGATGAATATTTGAATGAGAGACAACAGATACCAATAGACTTAGGGTCTTTCCTTCTTATGGCTGCATTAAAGTATTTTCTTCCTATCCTTGAGACAACAGAAAATATTGCAATGCCCTACCTGTGAAGTCTATTCTATCTCAGTTTTAAAAAAAAACAATGAGTGATATAATTCTTATAGTTTAATGCCATAAAAGTTAAGGAAGAAACTTTATTTCATCATAGTTAGTGAGAATGTATCTATCAATCACATTCAAAGTAAACAGGATGAAGATGAGATTTGACAGATTATTCAGCCCTATCAAAACCTATCATTGAGAGATGATAGGAGGGGCTACAAGAGAGGTTTAATTCTACATGATTGGAGGCTTGGGCAACTGATCTTCTGTTCATGTACTATATCTCACCCTTCTTAGTTGATGCCACAGCAGTCATATTTTAGAGAAAGCAGCAGAAGACCATGTAAGGAAGAGAGACAGAAAGTGCTCTCTATATTTATTTGTTTATTTATTTATTTGTAATATTAATATACCGCCCTTCTCCCGAAGGACTCAGGGTGGTGCACAGCCAATCACAAACCCCAGTACACTATACAAAAGTTAAAAACAAATTAAATAATTTAGGCTGTCTAAAAATTATACCCTTCCCCCATAAATTAATTAAAACCCAAATATTAAAAACCCAATTAAAACGTAAATACTAAATTAAAAATCCTATTTATATTTATAATTTATATTAATAAAATGCTCATGCCAGTGAAATTTAGCTGGGCAAAACAGTGCATCATGAATCAAGACTTCTACAACCTCTACACTGTACAGTACTTCTTGTGCACTCTGTGCCCCTTTCTAACCCATGTCATATTTTTCATGCCTGGGTGCCTTCCCTAATTCACACCACCAATCCATGTCACCTCAAACACACCATCCTTGAACCATGCTGCAGACCCACACACCCCATATACCCTTCCCAAATTGCACCCTGGGGAACCTTTGCTTTCTTCCTACCCAGCAACAGTCACATGTCTGACTGCAGTACTTGAACTTGAAATTTCATGCTGGATTCTCCATGCAATCTTCCCATCAGCAAAGTAAAAGAAGTGGCTGGTGGGAATTTGAGGAAATGAGGGAGTGGGGAAATGGAGGAGAGATAAGGAGGAACAGAAAGACAGGGGGAGAAGAAAAAGTAAGATAGGAAGGAAGGAAGGAAGGAAGGAAGGAAGAAAGGAAGGAAGGAAGGAAGGAAGGAAGGAAGGAAGGAAGGAAGGAAGGAAGGAAGGAAGGAAGGAAGGAAGGAAGGAAGGAAGGATCTCTGATGTTTACTGGGAGCTTCCCACAAAGAAACTCAAGAAATGATGTTACTTCCATTCCCATTGCTTTTTTCTTTTTTTGCCTGCCTGTGATCATTCTATTTCTCTGTTTAGATAAAGAAATATGTCTGAAAATCTGAAACTGTATCCAGTAGGGTACAGATTGTCCAATTTTAGGTTAAAACTGGAACAGCTAAAGGTATCTTGAAGCTGCTACAGTTGTGTGCTAGTGATGAAAAAAAATACACAGAGGAACTGGTTAGTGAGGCAGTAGTTTCAAGAACATATGAAGGACTTTTTTTGATAGTAGTATTTGTGACTCTAAGAGAGGGATATTAAGATACGCTCACAGAAACATTTCTTTATGTCCCACCAAAAATGTTTGATATCAATCACTACCAATGACAGTTAAAAGGATTGCATTCTGAGAAAACACTGAATTTATTATGATAGTATTTATAAACAGAATATATTTATTACTACAGTAGTAGCACCAAAGAGATAACTGGGAGGTTTGATTCAATGTCAAATATCAATGAGGATGGTTAAAAATCTCCATGTTAGAGATATGTGGGAGTGCTACATGGACAGACAGCAACACTTAATCAGTAAAGTTAGCTCAGGAATTTTTCTTTCTTTCTTATATTACTGTAGGCTTCAGTGATATGCAATAAAGAATGGGATTTGTTTCCTGAACATTTTAGCTATTTTAGAGCATTCAGTGTGTCTTATAATCTGTTACTCAAGAGGGGGAAAATCAGCCTTTTTTTCTTACCTTGCTACTCTAAATTTAATAATTTTAAATTTTTCTTTAGTATTTTCCCCTTATACTTTTTAAAACAGAATTTATCCTTGCTAGTTATACGCCGCCATCATCCAACTAATAATTTTCAATTTATCCTCTGAAATAACCATTCAGGGTATCAGGATTCAGCAACAACTGTTTATGCTTATCAAAGGAAGCTTTTAAGCAAATGCTATCACAAATAAAATTCATTGTTGTAATAATATATAATAAAAAGAGGCACATATGAAAAAATGCACAGTTGGAATAGTTGATATTAATTCTATATATTCTGGGTAATATGCTACAGAAAAAGATAGAGTCTAGATGTCTAGAAATGAACTTAATCCTGATTCAAACAAATATATCATTAGTTAAAGTCAGAAAAACCACATTGTTACTCTGGCATCAAATGTATACCCAATAAAGCAGGGGTGGCCAACAACAATTCTTTTACAGTCCTGCGTATCTCAATACCCAGAATTCCTGAGCCATCCCTGAGCCATAAAGTGATGATATGGTGGAGTTTTCACACAGTATCCTTTTTCTAGGATTTTTTTTTTTACTAGCATAAAGTATTTCAAATATTCATATTTGCTTTTTTGTTAATTCTCAGTAATACAATTATACCACTTGGTAAAATTATTTTTAATCTAAACTGCTAGCTATAATTCAATCCAAAGTTAATTGTTGAAGCATAATTAATGATTTGTTAAAATTGCAATATTTCTTTGAATCAGAATTACCTTTTTTTAAAGATCATATCGAACAGGAACTAGAAAAATGGTTAGTCTGTGTTTGGGAAAAGTTAAACTTGTAATCTGTCTGAGAAATGTTAAGTGGAATTGTATTTGATAGATATTTTCAGTTACATCCCTTTGGCAATAATTATATATTACTGTAACGTTGGTTAAAATAGTTGCATAAGGTTGTAGAAATAGAACATGCAATTATATTACCAATCTTAAAGGGAAAAAGTATTTTAAAAGCATTTATAAAAATTAACATTACTTATTTTACTCTGATCTTTTTGAATTAATAAATTATTTATTGATGTTGAATCAGTATCATTAAGTAACATTTAGATTAAACTTTGTGGTAGAATGCATTTTAAGTTCAATTCAGTATTTTATTACCATCACTGACCAGAATACAATAACTTAAAAGCAGATGAAACAGACTCAAACAATTCTGCTAAATCATTAATGCAAAGTTTTCCAGGTTTTATAAATTATACAGCAAAACCTGGCCACATTTATGGGAATTTAAATCACATTGATTTGATAATAACAGCTACACACTATTTACTTAGAGCAAATTAAAATTGTCTGGGTACATCGTTAAACAAGGAATAATAAATTAGATCGTTGTATCCTTATTAAACAAATATAATAATGGATTCAACAGGCTCTACAAGAGCACAATCTTGGCTCATAACTACTGTGTTATAGAGTGCATATCTATTAAATAGCATGTTCCCATCATTCCCTCCTGGTTGTTGATCTTGTTAAAGATTCACAGTCTTCAATTCATTTCACAGTCTGGGACTGGTAAAAACTTAATAGTTCAAGTCGCAACCAAAGATCTCAGATGCTACCTGTTAAATTTCCATGTATCCAGGTAGCCCTTTAGGTATTGCTCCAAGGGCTTCTATGACTACTGGTACATCATTGATTTCTTTCTCCACAGTCGTTAAACTTCAATTTGCAAATCACAATATTTTGTTATTTTTCTAGCTGTTTCTCTTCAATTCATGCATCACCTGGTATTGCGATAATAATGAACCAGTCATTTTTCTTTTCCACAGTTGTGATGCCAGGGTTGTTGTGACCCAAATGTCTGTCTGTTTGGATAAGAAAGTCCCACAGAATCTTTTTTTTTTCATTTATTTTATATTTCTTTTTTTTTAAACAAAGTTGTTATTTTTTTATGACAAACATACAAAAAAAACATAAAACCCTCTTTCAATTATATATATACAGTGTGTCAGTTGGTTGTAATCTTTTGTGCTATCCTTTATTTTTCTCCTTACTCACGAGTTATATAAATTCTCACCTTATCAATTTAGCTTGTGCTTAGGTAATATCAATTATTAAACATTCATTTGACTAAACTATTTTTCTATCATTTTATATGAAATATTCTAAATTTCATTATGATTTAATCTTATACATTCATCCAATGGTTATATATTTTATATTGTATTCTATATCAATCTATTAATTTAAGCTTACTAATCTATTTCTTTACCATGTCTGTCTAACCATTGATAAAATAAATCCCATATTATATAAAATTGTTTATCCTCTTGTTCTCTAATTTCAAATGTCAATTTACTCATTTTGGCACAGTCCATGATTAAGAAAGTCCCACAGAATCTTGACTTGCTCATTTTCAAGAACTTTGTCAATTTGGAGTTAATATTTGAAATAAAAAAAATAACAATTAACATTTGTTCCCAAACAAATAACTTTTGATTAGTAATAAAAAGGATGCACATCAGCAGTTGGCAGCATCAAGTTGGCCTTGGCTGATCTTGGAAGCAAAATAGATGAAACTGTTTAGTTTTGGAAAGAGAATCCCAGGTAATCCCAGGAAATCTTTAGGTGAAACTAGAAAGTTGAAGTTGTATTCTATTAAAAGGCAATAGAAAATTACTTCTATAATTGCTCTAAGGAAACACCCTGCATGAGTCCATGAAGTTGCTAGGATCAAGCTGGCAAACCTGAAAGGAATGTGAAATGAACTAAAAATAACAATTGTCATAACAAAATCCTGCAATGTCTAAGAGCAGGAAAGAGGAAGAAATAGACAATTCTGCCTATACAACACCAAACTTTAAGAACACATTGAATTGAAGATTGCACAGACTGATTACAAAAATAGCATGGTAAAGTAACAACAATAGTGTACTGCAATATCAAAATGCAAGAAATATCCTTTGTCTGCAAACTACTATTGATGGAACTGCAAAATAGACAAAACAGTATAAAATGAAGAAGCTATTATGCTCTGTAACTTTAGAATTCAGACAAGCTGTCTGATAAGAAAGGCAAAAAAATAGTGGATATTGCAGTACCTGAAGACAGCAGAATAGTAGAGAAAAAACTGGGGGGAAATTCCAAAATACGAAGATCTGGAAGTAGAAGTAAAACAACTGTGGTAAAAGAATGCAAAGATGGTGTCAATAGTAATAGGTGGGTGCAATTCTCCAATATCTGGAGTACCACTTGAACACCAACATTGACAAAATCCTCACCAGTCAATTGCAAAAAAAAAAGCAGTTTTACTTGGAACAGCTTATGTTCCAATACCTTCAACACCATCAAATAACAAAATCTGCCTATCACAGATCTTTGGGAAGCATTCAATATGTGGATAAAAATGCCAAATCTAGTCTAAACAGCTAGCTAACTGTGTGACCAATCACAATAATTTATTATATGTATATATTACTTAACAGCTTGCAACAAACAAAGATGTTTAAGGAAAACAGGAAGTCAAATAAACTGAAACACCATTTCTAAAAATATACTCTATGAGGAATTTTTGAACAGAGTAAAGAAAGAAGTCAAATCAACCTGGAACCATTGGAAAAGCTTTTGAAATATTTGCAATGGTGATGCTTATCTGCCATTGGTGACTGTTTTCTGTTTGGGATATAATAATAATAATTGTCCTAATTTAGTTAGATCCTAATATTTAAATAGTCTGAACAAAATCACTAAAAAAACAAACAAAAAAACCCACCAGGGATAGGGGAGAAAAACTATCAAGAATAAAGAGGATGGATCCAAATTAGTGGTGGGATTAAATTTTTTACTACCGGTTCTGTGGGCATGGCTTGGTGGGCGTGGCAGGGGAAGGATATTGTAAAATCTCCAGTCAGAGATGGTATTTGCTGGTCTCTAAACTACTCAAAATTTCCGCTACCGGTTCTCCAGAACTGGTCAGAACCTGCTGAATATCACCTCTGATCCAAATTCCAGTCAGCATCCTGTCTAACTAGATCTGCAATCACAATCAGAAGTACAGATTCATGGGCTATTAAATAAAATATTTGTATTATAACCAATTATTCTTCAATAAAGATGTGGATTTAAGGTTTCACCACTTCTAAGAACAATTGATTTTTATCAATGAAATTAGGCCTATGATAGAATTTGTTAAAAAAAACCTGAAGCTCTTTTCTTAACTTGAATTATATGCATTATGAAGGGAAATTACATCATGCAATAATCAAAAGGACTTAATTATGTTCTGCTTGCATTTTACTCATTTTTTGCCATTAAAAATTAGCTTAGCATCAATGTAAAGCTAATATTATATACAGACCATGGAAGTGAGATGTATTGAATAAGTTTGTTGTGTTCTCTCATATTTTTCTTCATCTAAGTATTTTTCCTGTTCAGGTTTGAAAGAATACATGACATAAATTTGTGCCAATGCCAGTGTGATCTTCCGGGTGTAACATAGGCAATGGTGGGATTCAGCTAATTCGCACCTATTTGCGAGAACTATTTGTTAACTTTCTGAGCAATTCAGAGAACCATTGTTGTAAGAAATCTCCTTTTGTTTTTTTGTTTTTCCACTTTAATCCTGTAAGAAAGGCAGGAAGGAAACATTCTGGTGTTGTTTCTAGCCTAATCTTTATTGCTCTGCTTACAGAAATTGCCTCTCGGTTAAAACTTATTACATTGTAACAGCTAAAGATTCTTGGCAGTATGTTCAGACTTATTGTTGTCTTAGCTTTTCCAGACTTTTGACTTTGTTTGTTTGTTTGTTTTTTGCTGGTATTTTGGTTTGTTTTATTAGGGGTTTGACTTTCTTACAGAGGGAGGGTTGTTTTAAGCTTTTTATACTGCTGTCATGAGGGAATACTCCCCTGTTGGAATTCTTCTAGCTGGTATTATCAGCACTTTGAAGGTGAATAATTGAATAATGAAGCAGAGCTGCTTTTAATGACAGGGAACTAAGATGAGTGACATTCAGCAGGCTTCTTGTCTAGCTAGAAAGATTGACATTCAAAAGTGAGTTTATATATCCTTTTTCAGGGTATATAAACTCATACTGGTTTTTGGTGAAGTTTGATTATGTGTTTGGTGACATTTAATCCTGTGTTTATTGATGAGATAATTTTCCCTATCCAGCCTTGTTTGGAAGGAAAAATGTTAATCTCTCTTCCTGAAAAGAAATAGGGTTGAGAAATCTGGCTAGTTCCTTTGTCTATTTGTTCTGGTGATTGGATTAACAAGCAACAGCTCCTGTGTTTGGTCTTTTGCTACATTCTAGCCCTAATTGTATTCTTTGTAGTTAGGCTTATCTCAAATGTTTACACTTGATCTTGCCTGGCTGGGGTGTGAGTTCTGGCAATGAGCCAGACAAGGCTTATGTTTTAGTTTTAAAAGGATTTAAACTGTTGTGATTTAATTATTTGTATTGTGTCTGAATTTTTTGCTGCCTCATGGTTTCTTTTTCTATCTGGAAAGGGGGTCTTCATTCACTGCTTTAGTGGTTCCTGGAACTATTCTTTTAGAGTGTACTTCCAAGAGGCAGGATTCAAGTTTGGCACTGATATTTTACTGCCTTTTTGGAGGCATGTGATATTTCCTTAAATCTGGATGGTTTCCTTAGGATATCTTGTGAGTGAGACCAGCTGGCATCTTTAAGTGGTGCAAATGGATCTAAGGATTGCTTCTCCTGGGTGTGAAAGGGTGCTTTGTCAGCTCGTTGAGCACAAAAGTCTCTTGTCTATGGGGATTCTTCAGTCATCCAGGTCATGGCTGTCCCAAGGGTGCTTTTTTCAAGAGACAACTGGACTTTCTTGATTTTCATTACTTTGGAGTAGCCAAGGTACATGATTGTTCACTGACAATAAGATTTTTTTTAAAAAATAGAAGGTAGGGGTATAGATCCTTCAATTCATTTTAGTTTTGTCTCTCATGACAGACTATTAACAAAAAGAAAAAAATCTCAGAGGGCTTAAGAAAAGACTTAAGAAAGAAATATTAATGCATAACTAGTACATGCCAAAGGTATCTAAATAAACTTCAAGCCTGGTGCCATGTTACTAAGCCTTATTATGAGACAAAACTAAAATGAATTGGAGGATTGCATTGTAGTAAAAGAAAATAACTAAAACAACGAATATTTATTTATATTCCACCTTTTGTTATTTTCACCACTGAATAAGAATGAAACAAGCTCAGAAAAATAAGTTAGGAATATAGGAAAGCAAATAAAAAGGTAAAATTATCTTTACTTTATATATTTATAGTAAGTTAGGGGTGGAAATGGTAAGTAATTCACC
This sequence comes from Bungarus multicinctus, assembly GCA_023653725.1. Lineage (NCBI taxonomy): Eukaryota > Metazoa > Chordata > Lepidosauria > Squamata > Elapidae > Bungarus > Bungarus multicinctus. The sequence goes on along the minus strand of CM042849.1, from coordinate 44,383,989 downwards.
AGCATCTGAGGCACATTGTGACCCCACTTCCCACTTGCTACAAAATTACACAGACAGAATCATCTATTTTTAGCAAGAGAGAGGAAAAAAATCTTTAATAGGTCCCTGAAGGAAATTATAGTTTGCAAGGCTATAATGCACTAGCTAAACATGCTACATACAAGTGTGGATAGCTGGATTTATTGGAAGTAAAAGTTTTCCTTTTGGATAACTAAATCCAAGAGACTGTTAAAGTATTTCTCCATTGTCCAAAGGTTGAATAGAGTGTTAAAGTTGGATTTCCCTATAATCAGTCCTTAGTCACGGCTTCTATTTCTAGTACTGACATATTTTTTTTGCAAAAAAGAAAGAAAAAGAAAAAAATCCTATGAATGGAGTGTGAAAATCCTTACACTTAACCTAGGTTTAAGCCTGCTGTGAGCTGTTTTTCATAATACAATCATCCATTTACTTATCAACAGCTATTGCATAGTCTATTCATTACCTATGTCTTGTAAAAAAAATAAACATTTATTGTGCTCAATGACCAGTTCATAAAGTCCAAGAGACAAATAAACACATTTTCTGAAGCTAAAATTATTAGGAAACCAGTCCCACAAATCTTTTTGACACAGGAAGCAAAACAATTAGGGAAGTTATCAAGTGGTAAAATAAAGAAAACCAACAATACCAGCAGCAAATTCCACCAACTCACAAAAAAAAAAAAAAAAACAGTCAGAAGAAGCACTAGCAAAATCTGAAAGAAATTCCAAATCATCCTGGGAATGAGATAGAAAAACAAACATACCTTTCATAATTTGTGTAACAATGGGCAATGGGTAGGGAAAAAGACAAACCAAACTTACTTGAAATGTTTTCTCTGATCAGCAAAGAGAAGAGAAGACTTCACATTAATTCTTTGTAGGCATTCGATGATAGATTATACAAATGTCTGGACTGAACCTTTGGGGATGTGACACTTTCCAAATTACCATCTACCATTTCTGAGTTTTAAGAGACAGAAGATGTGATAGAAAAAGAGAAATAAAAGAATTGAGTTTTCAGAGTATTCTCTTGCAGCTCTTTCCAGGTTGTCAATAAACACAGTCTGGCAAAATGACAAATGGTTGTAGTCAGAATATCCTTTATGGCCATATTAGTATTCTAGTCATCTTTAGTGTGGAAGAGCAGGCTGTGCTATCTTCTTTCCTTCTCATCTGAACTTTCTATCCAGTGTCAGAATGGCAGAGAGTTGCTAATAAAGCTGCAATCTTGAAACAGGTATGAGGTAAGAACAGAGAGATGCGTGTTTTGGAGTTCTGCAGCCAAACCAGGTTAAGTAGCTAAACAAAAGAAGGTATTTTTCCTTCAGAAGGAGTGGATGACTTAAAAGTATGGGAAAGAAGTCCAGATGTCCAGCAGGACAAAGCACAATGTAAAAAAAGTGCAAGAGCTCTACATACAGGCTATTAACAAAAAAGAAGAACTCTCTGAGGGCTTAAGAAAAGACTTAAGAAAGAAATATTAATGCATAATAGTAATAGTGTACCATAATAGGTAATGGAGCAAGAAATAATAGTATAAGCATTTTCATGGTAGTAATTGAAGAGTAATAGCATATTGTAAAAGTAATTATGATAGTAATAGTAAAGGGAGAACAATACAATAGAATAAAGGAAACACTCCTTCATATTACGGTTATATGTTTGTTTCTATGAAATAAATCATCCCACCATTCTTTATAAAGAGATATAAAGAAACTGTCTGTCTAGGGTTCAGTGCTTTTGTGTCTCTCTTAAAGCTGGGTCAGTCTAATTACAGTAAATACAGTTTTAAAAAGAACTCTTGATACTTAGAAACTGCATAAAAAATCAATTTGCTTGTTTCAGTTTTATCTCAGGCATTCTATTTCAAGTGAATGAATGTTTGGAGTTTCCTGTTTGCCAGACTAACTAACTGACTCCAGAGAAAAGATTTACAATTGACTTTTTTTTCATGAGATAAACCACATGCAGATGCACAGTTATTGAGTGTAGGAAATACGAACATGGGTATGAGAAAATATTTAAATATTATTTATTCATCCAACCATCTGTTTGTCAATCTGTATCTATCAACTGTCTCTCTGTCTCTCTGTCTCTCTGTCATCTGTCTTGAGTAATGCAGACATGATCCAATACCACAAACTTCTCAAATATATCATAGCAATGAAGCAAGTGCAAACAAGTGTGCTTATGTTAATAGAATTCCCATTCAACCTTTTGTAAAAGACTTGTAAAAAGTATGTCTTTGGTTCAAATGAAATATTTATGATTAGAAACGTAAGAGGCTTCCTTAAACTACATCAGACAGTTTATCGTTTAGTCCAATAATGTCTTTTGGAAATGGCTCTTCAGCAGCTGTGCAAATCCATCAAAAGAGATGCTTTGGAATGCATTGGAGAATATACAAATCACCTTTTTCACACTGTTAAAGCTGATTCAGAAACTGTTCCTAGCTATCTCTGCACATATAAGCATGGACAGGCAGAGACAGCCAAGTTTTTTGAAACTTCCATTAGATTCTGAGAAAAGTTGGAGGCCTTTAGAAGTTTAAAGATGATAAAGATGATTTAAAGAAGTTTGTAGATGATCCTTCATGTGCTAGAACATTTATTTATTAATCCTGCTAATATTTGATCCTTTAAATGTTTGTTTCCAATACTGGAAACATCCAGATATATGAATTACAGTACTCTCTGCCAGGGATGTTGGATAGTCTGTGATCCATCTGGAAGTTTGAAAGATTGGAAAAGGCTATGCGCAAGGAAATTCAAATGTTTGAACCTAGCATACTTGGGTCTAAGGTTGGATTATAATCCCAATATAGAAAATATCTGTATTGAACTGAACAGAAATGGAACAGATATTAACATCAACATTTACATCAATATTCTTTTATGAGAAATAAAATAAATAAATATGGGATGTGTAACACTTTTCTTCTTAAAATGACTTTTTAAATGAGTTCAGTTCACACATGCACTACATCTTCATTATACAATGATACCAACTTTGCGGGTTTTTTTTTACTGTTCAGTAATAGATTGTCACAGATATAATGGCAGAAGTTTATTTCCAATATTTGCTCCCATGAAGTTCAAGCCCACATTAGGAAATGGTCCATCACACCTAAAGAAATTATTATCAGGCATATGTGAGACAGACATGGCTGCTGTTTAGTTGACATTGTATTGTTTGATTTCTAAAGGTACAGAGATGAACTGTTAATTAACGATCTCCATTTGTGAAAACTTTCAAAAATTCTGTAACAAGATTAGATAGTAAAACAGGACAGAAACATAATTTGTAAAGGGTTCTGACAATTCATACCTGAAATGATAAATGGAAATACATATATGTTGAATGCAGTTTGAACAGTGGTGGGATTCAATTTTTTTTACTACCAGTTCTGTGGGCATGGCTTGGTGGGCATGGCAGGGGAAACATACTGTAAAACGTCCAGTCAGAGGTGGTATTTGCCGGTTCTCTGAACTACTCAAAATTTCCGCTATTGGTTCTCCAGAACTGGTCAGAACCTGCTGAATACTACCTCTGAGTTTGAATCTTATGGAGCTGTGTTAACTTTCTTTAATTAGAGATTTTGATAGAGTATAAAGCAAAACAGAAAGAAAGAGAGCCCAGGATAATTTTTTAAGGACTTATGAAGAATTATATTAGCCATATTAAAGGTCCCCAAGTGGACAGTTAGATGTCTTTCGAAACTCAGATTTTTATTTAAATTCAGGATTCTTCCTTTAATGTTGCTCTCCAGCAAGTGTTATGCACTGGTATTCAATATGCCTAAAGACAGATTCTGTATCTAATTACTGTTGAACAAAATATCCTGTGTGAAATTTAGCAATCTATTTTTAAGGCACATTGACATCACCACATTGTGCACATGTAATCAATAAATGAAAAGTTATGAAAGGAAGTACTTTCTTCAATCAGTCTGTCTTAAATCATTTTCCAACAGCTTTATTGGATGGTTCTTGTAGTTCCAATACTGTAAGAGATGCATAAGATCAAATATATTTCTATTTACTTTTGTAAAAGTTTTAATTTTATTTATTTATTTGTCAAGCAAATATAAGTTAATATGTATAAGTATATACATAGTTATGAATACATGAAATGGATACATATAAGAAAAAAAAAACAATAGGATAGAGACAGTAGGCACATTGATGTGCTTATCCATACTCCCTACAGACCTCTTAGGAAAGGGGTGAGGTCAATTGTTTTTTAAAAATTTCAGTAAGATTCTTAAGTGATTGAAGGCAAATATACATGTCCTAGGATAACAGGACTGTTAATTTACCAACTTATCTTGTACTTAGAAATTGATGACATAGCAGCACAAGGAAACAACAATCACCAGCCATCAACATACCAATCAACCAATAGGAAGATAACTCCCAAATACAACTCACAGAATATCCCAAAACACATATTCTAATAGAAAATGGGCTGTGAAGATGGGCTCCAGCACAAGTCCTAAAGTTTGGAAGAATAAACCTCTAGTCCCAATGACCAACCCAGATTCAATCTTACAGAATTATTATTACCTTTATTGTCAGAGTACGACAGATGTCCAATGAGATTTTCTGAGCCTCCCTTTGTGCACTCCCCCCAACACAACTCACAGTGAGGACAGAAGTCCCTAACCCAGTCCCAATCTTATTACACTATGTGATCTTGTTGCACAATGTGCTGGCCCTGCAAGCCTATTATACTATGTTGACATGAAGTTATTTTCCATTCAGAAGTCTGACAGCCCATGGGTAGAAACTGTTCTTCATCCTGTTTGTGTGGCTGGCTGTCTTTCTATATCTCCTACTTGATGTTAGGAGGTGAAGAAGTGCTGACTGGGATGTGAGTCGTCCTTGAGAATTTTCCTCACTCTTCTAAGGCAGTGAGCCATAGCAATGTCATCTAGTGGTATCAGGGAACAGCCCACAATGTTTTGTGCTGTGCTCACTACCTCATGAAATGTCTTTCTATTCCCAACTGTCAAGCCAGCATACCACACCATAATGCAATATGTGTGGGCGCTTTCTATTGTGGAGTGGTAAAAGGAGATCATCAGTCATTGTTCCACTTTATTCTTTCGCAAGACCAGGAGGAAATGAAGTCTCTGTTGGGCCTTTCTGGCCACCTGGTTTGTGCTGATTTTTCAGGTAAGATCTTCACTAAGTTAGACTTCCACAAATTTAAAGGATGAAACTCTCTCTGCACAGCCTCCCCCCCTCGATGTAAAGTGGGGTGGGTTGCTCTCTCTTCTTCTGGAAGTCTAACACCATCTCCTTTGTCTTGCTGATGTTTAGGTGCAGGTTGTTTTCTAGGCACCATGAAATTTTTGAACCTCCCCCCTGTACGCTGTTTCATCTCCACCTGTAATGAGATCTAATATGGTAGTACAATCTGTGAACTTAATGATTACAGTGGATGGGTCAGATGATACACAATCATGTGTGTACAGTGAATACAGGTAGGGACTAAGCACACAGCTCTGTGGGGAACCAGTGCTAAGCTTCAGAGATGTGGATGTGACCAGCCTTCACTATTTGTGGTCGATCCCTCAGAAAGTCTTTGATCCAGTTGCAGATGGAAGATGGAAAATCCAAATCAGTCAGCTTTTTGATAAGGATGCTAGGCAGGATAGAATTGATCCAGATGGCTCGCTACTGAATGTAAGTCAGTAGTTATAGTATTGTCTGTTGACCTGTTCCCCCTGTAGGCAAACTAATGTTTATCAAAGTCTGGTGGGAAGTATGTTCTAAGGTATTGGAGAACCAGTCTTTTGAAGCATTTCATCACTACTGATGTTAATGCAATAGGTCTGTAGTCATTTAGGCAGTTAATTGCTGTTTTCTTGAGGACTGGGACAATAATGGTTATTTTCAAACATAATGGAATACAGGCCATTTGCAAGGAAATGTTAAAGACCTTAAGTGTTTTAATTTTTTACTGAAGAGTATATAACACTGCATACTTTTTGATGCAAACTTTCTCTAGTTGATATGCCAATTAAATGTAAAACTTTCCAAATAGTGAATGTGCTTGAGACTTGAAAAAGATTTAATCTGTGTACTGGATTTATAAAAATTATATCAAATAGATATGCAAAGTTCCATTTTGTAATATTAGTAAAAATCTTTAAAACTAAACTTATTTATAAGTATGGCCATGTGATCATATACATCGCACACTCTAAACATTATTAATTTATTTAACTTATTCCAATAACCAAGCCATGTTTTAGAGTTTTTAAGTGTCTAGGAACCATTGGTTTTAAGGTGCTTTGTGTGGATTATAATCTGAATCACATAAATACGATGGTTAAAATACTACAGCTATTTCTATTCAGTTAATTAAAAATAGTGAAGAAATTTCTAGCTTAAAATATCTACAATTAAATTAAAATAATTAAAATTTAGCGAAAAATGAAATTTTTGAATGGAAGGTAAGGCAATTTAAATCTTTCATGAAAAAAGATGATTAATTCTTCCTTTTCATAGCTGAATAATGGAAATAAATTTGTTTATAAATATTTTATAGCATAGGTATGGTCTAATTAAATCACATGGAAGTTTCAAATGCTATGAGCTTCTGCCAAAATTAAGCATTGAAACTGTAAATTAAAATTCATAACAATATTTGGGAACATATTTTAAAAGTATTGCATGAAAAGTCTGGTGTGCAATGGTACTTATCTTGTCTATGTGCATGGTAGTTTTTCTACCAATTTTCTTTATTGGTGATATATGCAGTCATTTAAGAGCCAGATTGATATAGCAGGAGCTAGAAACTGGGAGAACATGACATCTAGTTCCACTTTGGGTATTAAGCCAAATGAGTGACCTTGGGTGAGCCATTTTCTATTAGCCCTCAGAAGCAGGAAGAGAAAACATTTGGAAAAAGCTTGCTAAGAAAACTTAAAGGAATGTTTAAGATAGTCATCAGGAATCAATACTGAGTCAAACATACACATGTATATGAACATAATTTGTACATCTACATCTTGTCTGTAAATATATTCTGATTATAAATTTTTCAATATTCTGCTTCCTTAGTTTTAAACCCAGATATATTTATTTTACAGACAGAAGTAAAAACCTAAACTGGCCTATTGTCTATTGTCCATGATGTATTTGTAATTTTTTCTTTGTCTTTTGGGAATAGTGCTTTCTTTTGTTTCCTACTTATTCCTGTTTTTTGGATGCTTTGAAAGAGGAAAGGGGAAATATTCAACTTCCCACTTAAATTTTTCAAACAAGTTAAAAATAGAAATTGTTTTACCTAAAAATTACTGATTTCATGTAATGAGAAGCCTATCCTATTTAACTTTGTGTCCTTTATAGATTAGGCATTTTATATTTAACCATGGATGGAAAAGTTGTGGGCATAAACATATTATTCAATAATTCCTAACATCCAATAGAACTGGCCATTTTATTGGGGATTGCTGGACCTATATCTTAATGGACATTGTTTACTCTCTGTGCATCTTAACCACTAAAGAGCAGAAAGTTTCTCCCCTCATTCTCTTCACCTGTTCTGATAGTCATTCTATCTACTCAGATAAATGAGTAATTAAATTCAACAAGCAAAGAAGGGAAGAACTGGTATTGGGATTCCAAAAGGAAAAGGTGCTTCAGAACCACATGATAATGCTTGTTGCCTTTATTGATGCTTTCTTAATACTATTTAATGGGCACATAGTGGTCATGTGAGCCTAGGAAACTAAACAATTGAGTTAAGGAACCACCTAGGGAATGGGGGGAGGAATAACCGATATGACTAGGAATATCTATTTACAAACAGTGAGTTTTGAAGGAGAAGTACTTGGGTTTCATTTTGGTCTCATTCGTTTTAGGTGACCAGAAATTTATTTTTATTTTATTTATTTATTTTGTCAAAAGCTTACAATACAATAGAAATAAGAATAAACATAAGTTTAAATATAAGAAATAGGAAATAATAATTGGGGACAATAGGACAGGGATGGTAGGCATGATTGTGTGCTTATGCATGCTCCTTGCAGATCTCTTAGGAATGGGGTGAAGGTCAACAGATGTTAATTTGAGGGTAAAGGAGTGGGGGTTTGAGCAGGAGACAACAGAATCAGGTAGTGAGTTTCAGACATTGACCACTCTGTTGCTAAAATCATACTTCCTGCAATCAAGCTTGGATTGGTTTACATTAACTTTATATCTGTTGTGTGGTCTTGTGTTGTTGTGGTTAAAACTGAAATATTCATTAATTGGTAAGATGTTGTAACATATGATTTTATGTACTATGCTTAAGTCCAATCTTAACTGGCATAGTTCAAAGTTGTCCAATCTTAGCCAGTATAGTTCAAGGTTGTCTAAGCCTAGAAACTCAAGTCTGGTGGTATAGGGTATTCTGTTGCAAACAGAGAAGTGTAGTACTCTTCTGGCAAAATACTTCTGGACTCACTCAATTGTATTTATGTCTGATATACAGTGTGGATTCCAGACAGCAGAGATGAATTCAAGTATTCGTCTAGCAAAGCTTTTGAATGCCCTAATTTGCAAGTCAGTATTACCAGAGGAGAAGCTTCATAAAATTAAATTTACAACTCTTAAAGCCTTTTTGGCAATACTGTTGCAGTGAGCTTTGGTGCTTAGGTCATTCGATATGAGAATTCCAAGGTCCTTGACAGAGTGAGGGTCATCAACAAGGTCATATCCGCCTAGAATGTATTTAGTGTATAGATTTCTTTTACCAATGTGTAGGAGAGAGCTTTTGTTAGTCAAGATTTGGATTTGCCAACTGTTAGACCATTCAGACACATAATCAAGGTCTTTTTGAAGGACGGTAGCATTAGCAGTGGTATTGAATAGTCTTACATAATCAGTGAAGAGGATGCAGTTGCTAATAAAGTGATCACAAAGGTCATTTATATAGATTGTAAAGAGTGTGGATCCTAGAATGCTCCCTTGAGGGACATTGCTGATAACTGGTGCAGGGCTTGATAGGGCGTTTCCTATTTTTCCTATTTGTTGTCTGTTTGACAGGAATACAGTAATCCACTTGTGAAGCGATCCGGAAATGCCGTAAGAATTTAATTTTAATAATAGTTTGTCATGTACCACTAAGTGAAAGGCTTTGAAGAAGTCAATGTAAATTACACCTATTGCTTTAGCCTGGTCCATATGTTTTTGTAGTGTAGAAGTTGCAAATTGCAGGACAATTTTTTCCTGAAACCAAATTGTTTATTGGAGAGTAAGTTGTTTGACTGTAGGTGGAAGATCAGTATCCACCTTTTGGCTATTAATTGAATAGCCATTGAATAATTGAATAGCCAACAGAAATTACATGAATAACAAAATAGAAATCAGAAGCACTAAATTATAAGTATAAATAATAAGTACTAGAGACAGACTATGATTGACTGATGTTCTTACAGATATTACAGATATTTCTCAAAAGAGGGATGAGGGGGTGGAAGTGGTTTCATTCATATATAAGATGAGACAGGTATATTAAAGCTGTCATCAATGACTATGTATAGTATACTTTGATAATTTTACAAAGTTTAATGCCTAACATAATATTTTCACATACTAGAGGAATGGTTACATTTATCATTAATATTTTATCAAATAGAGATTTCTTACCATGATGGCAGTAAAGACAACTATAGAAAATACATGAGTGAGAGGGCAGAACTGGCATCGCGGCGGTACAGCGTATTTGAGGGACTGCCACAGGGAGGAAGGGGTCAAGCCATTTTCAAAAGCGCCTGTAGTCCGGACAAGGAATAATGGATGGAAACTGAACAAGGAAAGATTTAACGTGGAAATGAGGAGAAACTTTCTGACAGTGAGAACAATCAACCAATGGAACAGCTTGCCCTCGGAAGTTGTGGAAGCACCATCACTTGAGACTTCCAAGAAGAGATTGGACTGCCATTTGTCAGAAATGGTGTAGGGTCTCCCGCTTGGGTGGGGGGTTGGACTAGATGACCTACAAGGTTCCTCCCAACTCTAATTATCTGTTAATACAAAACATGGTCAGAAGCATATATTACCCTTGTTCTGAAGGAGGACACAGACTCACAACACGTTAAAATTACAGACCTATATCCTTATTAAATTCAGATTATAAAATTTTTGCTTCAATTCTGGCAAAAAGACTGAAAAGATAAAGAATTTTATTCATTCTGATCAAAATGGATTTGTGCCAAAGAGACAAATTAAAGACAATATGAGAATAATTTTAGACACATTGGAATGTGGCACATCCCGAAAAACAAATTGCTTTGATGTTTTTAGATGCACAAAAACCCTTTGATAATGTGAATTGGCATTTTATGCTGCTACAATTGGAACAAATGGCCTTTGGTAAAAGGTTTACCCAAGCCATAGAAATGATATATAGTAAACAAACCGCAAAGGTTATGATAAATAGAGAGCTAACAGACTTTATAGATATAAGAAAAGGGACTAGACAAGGCTGTCCATTGTTGCCTCTGTTGTTTGTGTTAACACTGGAAGTGCTGAATAGGAACATCAGAGAAGAAAAAGAAATAAAAGGAATGAAAATTAAAAAAGAAGAATATAAATTGCAAGCTTTCACAGATGACCTGGTATTCATATTAGAGGATCAATTGGAGTCAGCACCTAAACTAATAGAAAAGATAGAAGAGTATGGGAAAGTTACAGGTTTGAAAATAAATAAAGATAAAACAAAGTTTTGGGGATCCAGGTCACAAATAAGGTTAAGTATTTAGGGATATACATAACACCAAGATGTAGCACACTTAAGTTGAACAATTATCTTAAACTCAAACAATAGATTGCGACAGATTTAATAAAATGGGAAAATTTACAATTATCATTGATTGGGAGAATTTCTATAATTAAGATGAATGTATTGCCTAGAATCTTATATTTATTCCAGACAATTCCAATTAAAATAGGAAAATAATTTTTTGAAGATCTAAATAAAATATGCACTTTGCATGGTCACATCCGCCCTCATTATCTCCCGCCTAGACTATGCCAATGCTCTCTACATGGGGTTCCCCTTGAAGAGCACCCAGAGGCTCCAGTTGGTGCAAAATGCAGAGGCGCGGGTGGTTTTGGGGGCTTCTTGGAGCTCCCATGTTACGCCACTCTTGCGCGAGCTGCATTGGCTCCCAGTGGCCTTCTGGGTGTGATTCAAGGTGTTAGTGACCATCTTTAAAGCGCTCCATGGCTTGGGATCTGGGTACTTACACCTACTGCTGTCATCGATCTCCCGTAGCCCAGTGCGCTTCTATAGGGCGGGCCTCCTCGGGGTGCCGCCGGCTGGATGGCTGGCGACCCTGAGGGTGCGGGCCTTCTCCTTGGGGACCTGAGGGTACGGGCCTTCTCCTTGGGGACACCCTCCCTCTGGAACGAATTGTCCCCAGAGATGAGGACCATCCCTGACCTTTTGGCCTTCCGGCGCGCGTTGAAAACATACCTATTTCATCAAGCCGGTCTGGCCTAGGGTTTTTATAGGGTTTTAAATTGGTTTTAATTGGTTTTAGTCTTTTATATTCTCGATTGAGTTTTTATCTTTTAGCCACCTTATTTAATCTTTTTAAAATGTTTTTTAAATATTGTATTTGCATTGTGTTTTAACTCTGGCTGTACACTGCCCCGAGTCCCTGCAGGGAGAGTGGCGGTATATAAAATTAATAAACAAACAAACAAATAAATAAATAAATAGTGCTAAAATACATTTGGCAGGGGAAGAAAGCGAGAATAAAACTTAAATTGTTACAAGATGCAAGAATAAGAGGAGGATTCGCTTTGCCCAATTGGGAATTATATTACCAGGCAACGAGATTGATGTGGGTGAAGGAGTGGATATCACTAAGGAATACTATACTTTTGAATTTAGAAGGACATGACTTGCTATTAGGGTGGCATGCCTTCTTCTGGTATAAGGGAACTAAAACGCAGGGGTATTTTAGAAGACATTATATTCTAGAAGCATTGTTTTTAAATTGGGAGAAGATAAAAAAAGCAATATTATCTATTCCATTATGATTATCTACTACTGAAGCTTTTTCTTATCCAATAATATATAAAAAGGAACAAACAGTTAGATATGGTGAGATATTGAATGAAAAGGGTGAACTTAAATCTATGCAAGCATTGGAAGAACAAGGTGTAAAAATGAATTGGTTTTCATATTTGCAAATACAATCTAGATTTGATAAAGATATTAAACAGAAGGTACAGTATCTATGATAAGTTGACTGACTTAGATAAAATTTTGATAGGTACTGATGAAAAAGTAATTAAAAAACTTTATGGACATTTGCTAGAATTTAAATTAGAGGAAGAACAAGTTAAAGAAACAATGATTGCTTGGGGGAAAATTTTGGATATGGGATTGACCTAGATAAATGGCAACAATTGTGGTCTCAAAATTATAAAATGACAATGTCAACTGCATATAAAGAAAATTTATATAAGATGCTTTACATGTGGCACTTATCCCCAACGAGAATTGCGAGAATGTTCAAGAATAAATTGGATAAATGTTGGGAATGTCATCAGATACCTGGTTCATATTACCATATGTGGTGGACATGCTTGGATGCAAAAAGATACTGGACTATAATTCACACATAGTTGGAAAAAATGATAAAACAACACATAGACTTTAAACCTGAGATATTCTTATTGGGAATTATACCAGAAATATATAGCAAAGAATTGAAATATTTGATTATAAATGTTTTAACAGCAGCTAGAATTGTATTTGCTAAGAATTGGGAAAATGAAAAAATACCTATGCAGGAGGAAATTATTAAGATAATCATGGACTGTGCTGAAATGAGTAAATTGACATTTGAAATCAGAGAACAAGACGACAAATAATTTTATATGAAATGGGATTTATTTTATCAATAGTTAAATAAAAAGACATGGTAAAGAAATAGA